>CM041640.1:23034228-23080989 GCA_023333625.1 Bothriochloa decipiens | reverse complement strand
ATGGTTTGTTGCTTCGTAAACCCAAACTAGGATAGGGAACTCTTGTATGTTTAGCGAACTCACACGCATCACATACAAAGGGATTCTCTAGAGCATGCACTGAAAATAGATGGGTAAATATGAGACATAGTAGCAAAAGAGGGGTGTCCAAGCCTGCGATGAAGTAGTAATAATTCTTGACATGGAGACATCTTGGTCATGAAAGCAACTTCATCACTTCCTTCATCAAGATAATAGAGTCCATTATCCACGGTCCCAGTCCCAAGAATTCTCCCTGTCCCTAGCTCCTGAAAAGCACAATGAGAAGGAATAATATCATCTAGACTTGGCCATTTAGTCTTAGAGAAAATTAGTTGAAGACGAAGGTCAAATTCTTGATTTAAACCATCTAGGAATAATTTGTCCACAAATGATTGGAACCACGTATGATGAATAGCCATGTCCTTCTTATCAATAGGCTCAAAGGATGATAATATTGCAAGTCTCTATATAGCTTTTTCATTTCACCAGCATATTCAGTCACAGACCTTGTGCCTTGTTTCAAATGTGTCAACTCATGCATAATTCTGGTCGCTTGCATCTTGTTGGATTTACCTGCAAATTGATTCTCCAAAGAAGACCATACTTCTGCAACTGTGGCCATAATTTCAACTTGTTCTCGAATTGTCGGTTCCATGCTGCTCAGCAACCACACTAACACTTTATCATTGATTTTCTTGCTTCCTGCATCTCCACCCTTTTTTTCTTCATCTAGAGTGGTCAGCAAATCTTCATATCCATGGGAACTTAGAATTAATTTAACATGACGTGCCCAACTAACATAATTCTCCGGTCCTGATAATTTAACCGGATTAGGCTCAATGTTTTGCTTGATGATTTCTGGAGCTACCTTCAGTTGCTGCTGCTCTAAAATTTTGCTAAATATTTGGCACAACTTTTCAATGCTAGTATCATTCTCCTCTTCCCGCTACTAGCCATGCTTCTGAATAGTCTATGAACCAGTAAAATGAGCAATCAAAAAGTCACACCTTTTTACTAACAGCAAGCACGAACAGCAGTAGCACTAGAAGACCCTTTTTTTCTTTCTTCAATACGCTCCAGGAACCAACTGAGGCAGGGGAAGCTGCTTGGCCTTTGCACACGCTGGCCAACAAGCTAACAGCAAGAACCTTGCAGGAACGGATAAGCAAGCTGCAAACTCACCAAACGGACAGGCTGAACAAATCGACGAAGAGGACGATGGCCTCTTCGCTTGTTGAGCCCAAATCCGTGGCAACACAGGTTTCCGGCACCCTCGCCAGCAGCCAATCAACGAAAACTGAGTGAGAATCACAGGATTAACCTGCTCTTGATACCATGTTGAAGATTAATCGGTGGTTTTGGAAGGAATTTTGGATTTAGGATGTCTGAGAGGAACATAGGCGGTACATTTGGGGAAACTGGACGGATAGACTGAATAGATCAATACATCTCTGGATCCTTCTCTGTTCCCTTCTATCACTTATAATTTTGCACCTTAGTCCCTACATTATTTAATATTTATATACACCAACAATTTTATTTAAACTCTTGCGCCGCACTAGTCCATTTTCGTCAGGTAGGAACAATCAAAAGTGTGAACATCCATATGGTCCTCAGACTTTTGACCGATTCTTAGTTTGTTCCCTCAAGATTTGGACTTTTTGTCATGCAGGAAAAACCAAACGGTGAACAGCCAATGGTCCTCAGACTTCTGACCGATTCTTAGTTTGTTCCCTCAGGCTTTGGACTTCTAGTTCAGAATTGACCCTAACAGCCAAGAGCAACATAGGAATTTGCCCTCTTGTTCAGAGAAAATCAATTGAGAGAAACGATTCATCTAGAAAGTTGATTAGGGCTTGTTTAGAATGGAGAAATGTAAAACGAAGGAAAGAAAAAAAAACACGAGTGTAGGTAAAAAGGACAGGAATTCGCTGGTTGTGTTTAGAACACATGAATAAAAGAAATGTTATTTCCTCCATTCTGGTGAACGAGGGTTTCTTGTTCGATCATTTCTCCATTCACATGTAGAAAAACTTTATAACAGCTTGGAGTGGATGTTCTATTTTCTTCATTTCATTTCATGTGGGAAGGCAAACCTTTTCATAGGAAAGGGAAACTTCTTCATTCCTCCATTCCAAACACCATATGATGTAAGCAAAACATTGGAATTGGATACCTTTGAAATTCCTATGGAATTCCTCCAATCCAAACAAGGACAATTTGAAATGCTAGGGACTTCTCTTTTATTTTTATAGTAACAATTCGTAGAAGATATTAACTATTACAAAGGATAGCATGTCATTCTGATATGGACAACTAAGTGTATGTTAGTAGATGACGTAACTCGCTAACTGTCAATGTTTTACCATCAATGGCTCATCACGAGGGTACCCGGGATGATGATTTGTTTGGAGGGGTATCGGCATATATAGGACCTTGATGGTAAATGTAGGGAAACACTGATTTATACTGGTTTGATACGCCGGAAAGTCACGGCGCCTACGTCCAGTCTGGTGTCATAATATGCTGCGCCATGCGCTTCTTTGGACCTGGAGGTTTGTTTAGGTATGAGTTGAGGTCTGGTGTCTGGTTTTGGGTGTTCTGAGGTAAGGTGTCGTCTCGATCTAGGGAGCCTTGCCCTTCTTTATATAGCCCAATAGGCAAGACTCCTAATCGGTTACAAAGTGACTAGTCTTAATAGGATTGTAACTAGTCCTAGTCGGATTACATGAAAGAAATTCTAATTGGACTAAATCTTCTTCTCTCTTCCTCGTGGGGAACCCCGTGGATCTCTTATCGACAGTGACATGGATATCATAAATTGTTTGTGCTAGTGAACTTTAATTGTAAATAACAGTGGATTGATTAGGTGGATATTTTACATGCCAAGAGAATTGTTAATGGGCTTTTAGTGAACTTTAATTATACTAGTATCGTGCCCGTGCATTGCTACGGGAGAGAAGTAAACTTTGAACTAAAAACACACGGTTGCACAACAAGATATAACAATTCTATAAAACTAAATAATGATATTAAAATGACATTTAATTCTAAAAAAAAGCAAAGTTCGTAAAATTAACACGGTCACAGACATCTCGGTGTCACAGGCTCACAAACTCTACAGAGATCTCGGTGTTGCAGGATCACAGACAAAGCACTAATTACCAGATTTAGGAACCTACTCTAATGTGACACAGGTTACTACAACATGTTCTTCAATTCTCATCTCATTTTGCAAAAAAAAGGGAAAAAAAGTGGGAACATGAGATCAATACAATAATTAGTACGAACCTATAGTGACATGGTATAATAACCTACAGTGACCTGTTATTTATGAACTTATGATCAATCAGAGGATCACAAATGTCCGGAGAGAGTTGTGCCTTGGCAATCTATCCTTGGGAAGGAGACGTTCCACAGCAGCCCATCCTCAAGGGAGCCCACCCACCCTCCGGAGACGTTCTGATGTGGCATCCAAAATGAAACATTCCCAGAAATCACTTTGAAAGATCATGCAATGTTAGGCTATAAGGTCTAATAGAAACAAAAAGGCAAAATTATATGGATATGTGCTCCTAGGGCCTCAACTAAAATATCTGCACCAGCTTCTCACTTTGGTACAATAACACTGGATTAATCTCTATTTTACTTATCAGCAAGTACATGCAAAGATATTGCTCACTATTCTTGCAATTTAAGAATTAGTGTCAGCAAGTATGTTTGTCATGCCACGAGGAACTTTTTTTTTTGACCAAATGATCTGACCATCGAATGGTCGAGACTTCACTACTTCACTTGGTATTACATTCTGCATGGTAGGACTTCTTCCAACAAAAAGCAATTTTCTGAACAATACACAATACTTGCTATCTCAAAATGATTCATGTTCTGGACATAACTGTGAGTTCAGTCTTCTAGGTTTCTAACTATGACAGTTTTAGGTAATCGAGGTGAATAAAGGAACTGTGTAATCCAATCATGATCCACTTATCAGAAAAGAAATATTGCATTGTATCCATAATTCCATACTGAGTACATATTGCAGAATAATAATCATGCATCTAGATCAGGGTTACCGTTCTTGTATCCCGTAGCTAGGCACAGAAAATTGATTGCGAGGATTTTGCAATAACGAAATGGTCTTCTAACATCCAGATTCTTTATCAGACTCTTTCAGCAGTTGTCCAATCTAAACACAACTCAACGAGCACCCCATGAGTGACTTGAAAAAACAGTCCATATTATGGATAAACAATTAAATTTTTTTTACAGTATAAAAATGGCAGAGAAAGAGCAGCATGGATATATATATCATACAAAAGCATAGCAGGTTTGATTTTGAATCCCACACCAACTTTCAGTTTCCTTATTATATTCCCCCTCGAGTAAATGGTGTGTTGCATAAATTATCATGGCCTCGTTGGATGGACTATAGTAACACTGGAAGCAACAATCGGTAAGGATGTGTCTAGGCTCCTAGTTGAGATTCCTTCTGTGCACTGGCATCAGGATGCCAAGAATAGGTGCATATCAGGGTGAGGTGTATACAAATGGAGAGTTAATGATTTTGGTCCTTAAGTGATTTGGTATGGGAATCCAATATATACAGTCCCATCAGAGACTTGCTCTGCCACAATCTGCAATTCACAAAACATGAGAGTTTTTTTAAGAAATGGAGAGTTACAAGCAGTGAGCAACTGAGCATCACAAGATCAAAAAAAAGGAAACATGTTGGCATTGGCTTGTGATTCGGCTAATTTCAGTTTATCACCAAACTGAAACATGTAGCTGGATAAGATAGGAACTAAAATTGTCGAACAAAATTAAAAACTAAAGTAACACATGAACATGCTTGATCGAAAAGGGAAGCAAGTAGGAAACGAACTGAGAATCTGTTTATCTGCTTCATTATCTACGATATCTGAGATGTACTGAGGGACTGAATTTCCCTTGCCATCAGATCTTCATTACCGAATGCAGAAGGCTTCTCATCCTTTTCCCTTTATGGTAGCTCACAAATTAATTTAATTCAGAGCAATCCGTATAGCAAAAGAAAAATGCAGAAAGGAAACTTAGCTACCTATTCCATTAAGTGGTTGTTGGAATCTCTCAATCTCACCTTCAAAATTATTCGCTACAGTGTACTTGATGCAACGTGTTTATGTCTAGAAGATGCTCATTCATCGGTTATCCTCTTCCTTCCATCAGTCTTTCTTATTTCCTCCCTGCAGCCAACAAAGGACATATGCTGCATGGCATGAAAATATGAGATGGCATCACTCAAGACTTCCTGTGTAAATGGTTCTCTCGTCTCTGAACATGAAAGCCCACAATTGAAGATAAGAAAATAGACCTATGAGATATTCAGAACAGACCCTTGAATTCACAACATCCTACAAGACGGGCACTTAATGGAAAAATACCTGAGCAAAGTAGCAATGCAAACTTAAAATTGCATGTAGCAAGCTTCAGAGTGTGGACACAGAGATGGAATGAAAGGACCCCTCATCAACATTCTCAACAAGTTCATGATCTGAAAGTGTCGCATTGTAAGATTCTACCTTATGAGACAAATTAGATGATGGAGAAACTGAGAATATCCCCGGCTAATGAGTGGTAAACTTGAAATACTACAGAAGAAAAGGTAATTATTTTAGATGCAATTTCCTAGGTAAAGCATAGATCAAAAGGAAAATATATTTTTTACACAAACATATTCAAATAACTGAGATTGTAGTTGCTATGAAGATAGTAAGAATACATAAAGATGGACAAACCTAGCAAAATGCAACACCTTAACAAGCATGCTAGAGTCGCAAATTTGGGCTCGCAATGGGACGCGCTCATGTCCAAGATCATCGTACCACGCCATCCATGTCTCTATTCCTTATCCACCCGTCAATCGTGGCATTCCACATATTGCAGTCGCGCTATGTCATTCAATCAAACACTTCACGAGCATCCCTGAGATGGCACATTGGACCTACCGGATTCTGAATGTCGTAGTCAGCCTCTCCCCACCATCGTTGTGCCTGGCGCCGGTGGCTGCGCCACCCGCCGTGCCGAGGCTGGAAGCATGGAACTGGGTTGCTAAGCCCGCGTCGGTGCAGGGAGAAGGGCAAATGCCGCATGGGCGCGCATGGCGAGGACGGCAGCACTGTCGCAGGTCGAGGACGACGTCGTGGGTGCCCACGGCGACAACGATGGCACGGCAGCATGGGGCCAAGACCGCGTGGGAACGCACGACGAGGACGACGGTGCGGGCGCGACGGTGAGGGAGAGGAGGAGGCAGTGTTCAGGATTGGCTTCTCCTGATGGCGGCTCGTTCGGCGCGGGCGACGACGACGCGAGGGTGATGGGGAAGGCAGGGCGCGGTGCTGGCGCTGGAGTCGCAAGAGTGAAGGCGGTGCTGGGGCGCGGCGATGGTGGGTGGAGGGGCGGCGGCGCGATGGCGAGGGCGGTACTGGCATCGCTGATGGTGAGCGTCGAGAGAAGGAAGGAGCGTGTGCCGTGAATCATGCGTTGGGAGGTAGCACCTCGGTTTCAAATCGTAGATCGTTTTTTATTTTTTTTTTATATATATCTTGTTATACATCTAAATAAATAATATGTTTAAATATATAGAAAAATTCATACATAAAAAAGTCAAAATAAATTATAATTTAAAACTGAGGGAGCAGGGGTTTTATTTTCTTTTCTTTTTGACGTTGATTTTATTTCCTTTTTTGTAAGACATTGTTTTGGGCTTTCATTTATTTTCTAGGGTAGATTTATCCGTTTCTTTTTTTTAAGAGAAGATTGGTCTCGTGTGATGTTTCATTTCCTTTTTTTCGAGATTTCGAGACGTGGTTTATTGCAAACCTTGTGAGCGTCTGTTTTTATTTTAGAAAGAATAGATTGTTCGCATGCACACCAACAATCACGGAGTCACGGTGTTGCAGGAAGGTGGACTGACAGGACCAAGACAATTGTCGCACCAAAAAATATTCATATTTTATCTTTTTTATTTGTGGAAAAAATAGTAGTAGACTGATGAGTGATGAGGTGTATATTTGTCAGTGAGGTTTTGCTTTATAAAAGTTATAGACTCGCATGTTAGGTAATAAAATGAGCCTTGAGTGAACCCTGGAGTATTGTATTGGACATTCTCCCTAAAGCAAGTTAGCGGAGCCGCTCAACAAAGATTAACACGTGGAGGAATTTTTTTTAACTGGGGCATCATACTTTTTTTGTTGGGCATCCAGTAGTTAGCCTTGTCTTTTAGGCTTGTGTTTTAGGCTTCAATGGCTCCTCGCCGCCTATGTAAGATTTGAACTCTATTCCTCTTAATGAAAAATTGTGTAAAACCCGCTCACTACCATATTTTTTGTTCACAAAACTCTTAAAAATGTGAGAGACGATGTTTGCACAAGAAGAGTTCAGTATAATAAGGGCCTAATTACTAGTGGTGGCCTGGGCTATCAATCCAGCTCAGGCCCACCTCCTTCGAAACAGCAGCATCCCACACTACACACTCTGAAGCCTAATTACACGACATGATTGCTGGCCACTTGGTTTCCTATCGATTTACAGCCCATCTACTATAGTACCCGCTCGGCGCTTCCCCCTCGGCCGGTCCCCGTTCCCGTCCCCGCGCCGCCGGCCGCCGTCGATCCTGGCTCATCGCTCCTCGCCGCGCGGCCGCGCCCACTCCCGTTCCAGCGACAGGGGATTACTGAAACGAGATCAGTCGTAATCTGATTGACTGCCCTGCGCTCTCAGCAAACCCTTGGCACAAGTGGGCACCGGGGAATCAGCTAGGATTTAAGCCCAAGCCTGCGCCCCAAACCTCCATGACGGAGGCCAGTGCATCGGCGGAGGCGGAGGCCAGGAGCATCCTTGAACGCGCCGCGGAGTCTTCCTTCCCGCCGCTGCACGCTGTCCACCACCTCCTTTCCGTCGGGGTACGGCTGCTCCTACCTCCTCGTGTGCTGTTGAAGTGTTGAGTGTTCACTAATCGCTGCTTGATTTCCAACATTCGTTCTCACCTCCGCACGGTCCCGTTAGATTAGTTTAGCCTTTGTTGTTCTTAATTTTTTTTAATTGATGTAATGCTGGATGTAGTGCTTGCTCTAGCAGCATTTAGAACTATCGGGTTCGTTTGTTTGAGCAATTTTGCTGACCCGGGCAATTGTTTCTCTAGATTTCAAATCTAGCTACAAGAAAGAGAGGCTTTGTTCTGTGATGTGGCATCGTTCGGTTTCAAATTCCGACTGCTTTTTGTTTAGCTGAGATGAACACCCTTTCTTCAAGCTCTTCTTTCATTCGGTACATTGCACCCTATCTGCTGACGCTTTATTTGGAATTGGATAAAAACAATGCGCACTCTGTCCATATTGCAGGTCTGTGTGCGTTGCATCCTGCGCCTGGTTGGAGCCTATAGCAGTGCCTGCTCCTATGCATCTCTTACGGCATCAGTTTTGCATTCCTTTCTTGAAGAACACGATGATTCCATAAAAGGAGGGTCCTGTCCATGTCTATCAACGAATGATTCGTATTGCTCTGTCTGCTTGGGAGTATTGTTGCCAGCCTTCCATCGAGATGAAGGTCTAGAGACACCTAATGGCATTTCTCATATTGACAACATCTCTTCAATGATATCTCAAGTAGTGCAAAGGGAGGGTTACCAAGTTGACGAGTTTTCTCTAGAAATTTCACTACCTCCGGTTATAGCCGCTAATGAGCGTGCAATTAGGTAATCATCTCTAGCTAACAATATCTGCGGCAGTTATCCTCTTGCTCCATTTTTTTTATCGGTTACTCATGGAGATAGCATTATGTTAAATATTAATCATGCCAGAGTTCCATAAGTGTTTACAGAATCTATATAAAAAGGGGATACAATCATATATTGTAAAGAATGTCATCACAACTTTGGGTAACTAGGAAGGTTTTTTTTTTTTTTTTACGAGAACTAGGAAGGTTTAATCATAGCCAGCAGTGGCACATATTTAGTTTTAAACTCTTAATTTTATGACTAAATGTAAATCAATTCCTTTTCTGTTGTTCAAATTCACATGGAGATGTGTTGTTTATCTTTCTAATGTCATGTGGTACCACATAAATGTTTGCATACACATTGACTTTTACCTGAACAGATTATATATAAAACAAAAATATGTCAATGAGAATTGGTTCAAGGACAAAATGCTTCTACAACAAACAATTTCTGTGAAGGAAGCCTTGCGACTTTTGATAGCACCATCACTCGAGAAACTAATGGTAAGTGTTTTCTTGACTACATTTTCTTTGTAGTTATGGTGATACAGCATTGTAAAATTAATAGTTGCTTCTTCACTTCAACATGTTTGAACATTTTTTTTCAGAATGCTAAACATGGTAACAATTCATTTAGAATCCGCTTAGCATATACTCATGGTGATGCTTCACAAAAGCTTCATAGTTTACTGCTGAAAGAGCACAGCCGTAAAAGGAAAACAGGTTTCATCATAGTGGCTCTCATCTTCTGACACACTACTTTATTATACTTAAGATGGATGATGGATCATATTGTTCATCCATCTGAAGATTTTTTGAGATGTTTTCACAGATTCAAGAAATGGAGGTCATACTTCAAATGAGGCCCATAAAAGGAATTCAGCAGATGACAACAATAAACAAACAAGTGAATCAGATTCATTCATCTACAAGACTCTTGAGGGCATCCAAGATCAAGAATTGTGTACTGTATTTGAATTGCCTCCTGAAAACGTAACTACTCATTTACTACCATAATATTGTTTTGTTGTTGGAAATGGGAAAATGTGTGTACCAACTTTTTCATCAACTAATTCGGTCGCTTCAGGTGTTCAAACCTTGCCATCTTGTAATATCATGCTTGAGATCACCTATATATCTTGGTGGAAGATATTTGAAGGTGTGCTTGGTTATCTTTCATCTAACTTGAATTGTCATTTATAGTAGATACTAGATAAAGCATATGCACCTTTTCTATTTCACTAGGTTCTGGTTCCATAATACTTTATTTCACTGTCAGCTTTCAAGGAACGTCAGTCAGTCATGTTGGATAATAGATGATGAGAGAATGGGTGAAGCTTCAGTTGAGGTAAGCTTCTCTCACACTCTCCCTTCAAGAAAGAATACTACACCTAAGTATCATTGCCATTGTAGGAGATAGTTGGGGAGAATGTTCATGCCATCTGCAGAGGCGATAGCTGCAAGTTCCATGCTGCTGGGAGAGAAGACATTGATGTAATGTTATAGTGGATTCTTGAACTGTGCCTGTTGATATTCGATGTGCTAAACATATCATATATGTAGGTACGAATGCTTGGATCTGGTCGTCCATTTCTAGTTGAAGTATTGAATGTTCGATCCATTCCATCTGAAACTGAAGTTCAACAAATTGAAGAGAGAATTAACAACTCTGAAAAGAAATATGTAAGAACTGAATTCTGACACTGAATCAAAATTGTAGAGTACACAGGAACTTAAACACAATTGAATATTTGCATTGCATATGATTTGCTTATGTCTCATCATTCGTTAGGTCAGAGTTCGAAATCTCAAGTTGGTAGGTAATGAAATATGGACCATGATGCGTGAAGGAGAAGCAGAGAAACAGGTACTTTATGTAATTGAGGGTATCGCTTTGCTGATGACACTGTTAGACCTGTTTCTGGCTTTCATTCAATCTCTTTTTTCCCTCTTATTATACTAGCTGAATTGCTGAATCTATTTCATTGTTGAGTACTAAGGCTTATATTACTTAAATGCGCAGAAGCAGTATACTGCCCTTATATGGATTTCTCGTGATCTGACAGATGACGATCTGCATAATATTTCTATTACAAAGGATATGGTATGACAAACCTGTGATGTAATTTATCGTGTTGGTTGATGTTGTTTTGAAATTGCTTTGTTCGACAAAACTCAAGTAATGTTACTGTATTGTCATGCCTGCATTGTAGGAAATTGTACAGAAGACCCCAATAAGAGTACTTCATCGTAGAAGCCCATTAGAGCGGAAGCGCATTATACACTGGTGACCCTCAGCTTTATATAGTCCATTATTCAAAATATTGTATCATGGTATCATCTGAGAAGTATTTTGTCCATCAGGATGGAGATTGAGAAAGTCACAGGCAGCTCAAGCTACTATTTGCTGCATCTGTGCACACAGGTTAGTACTGCGACTAGCTTGCCATTTTTTAAAGAACATCTCTGTATATACATTGTTGGTATATGTTGTTTTTCTTCATATCAAAATGGATTGAAAAATGTTCCAGATGTTAGATCTGTTTAATAGATATCAAGGTGATGCATAAATATTAATGCATAATTATGCCTTTAGTTTTCTGGTTGCTCTTTCTAGTAATCTACTCATATATGTTTAATAGGCTGGAACATACATCAAGGAATTTGTGCATGGTGATCTTGGACGCACGCACCCCAGGTAGTCTTATAATTATTTCTTTATTTAGCATTTTTGTCACTAGCCAAATGGTAACCGTCAGATACACAAATCTTTTCATGGAAAAAAATATAACTGCATGTTCAGTCTTCATCAGTCATTTTTTGATATAAGGATTGAACTCATGACCTTTGCTTTACAGTTATACTATATTCCTGAATAGGCCTCATTCCACTTTGCCTATTGCAGCATCGGAGCAATACTAGGGTGCAAAGCTGAGATATTGCAACTCGATGTCACTGATGTTAAGATGGACTTGCTTCAGTAGCCGGACATTTAACTGTTTATAGCATGGCTGGTGTGTGGTCCTTACGCCTGCAGATGATGAGGTAGCGCGGCATGACAAGCTGAGAAGAACGCTGATCTTTTCCGTCTCCCCGAGCGACAATTCTGCATACCTACGTTAGTGCTACGCTAGCCTAGCATAACTGGTTGGGTGGAAGTTGTGGTGGTATATCCAGTCACCTAAGTCGTCTTCTCGAACAAACTTTTGGTGTTTATTTTCCTCTTAATGAAAACCCATCTAGTTTATCATCACATTTTTCCTAGTTTTTTCTTCGAAAGAAACATTTTTGCTAGGTAGATTAAAGTGTACCTGCCATGGCAACATTTTTGTGTACACTGAGAGGATTATCCGAAGTCATTTGGATCCAATTGTTACCTGTTGTGCTGTAGTACAATGGAGTTTATTTTACTCTACCGTTCCAAAATAAGTACGAATCCAATATTTCTAGCAGTCAACAAATCTCAAACTTCACTAGATTTATATAAAATATTATTGATATTTGTATGTCTAAATATGTTTACCATGAAATATATGTCGCGATCATTAATCCAATATTTTCAAATGTCTAACCGAGCCTAGTTGCCATGGCTCTGATACTTATCGTGACTAATTGGGACTACTGTAACAAATTGTAGTGCATAATTAATCGCCATGTCATGAATGAGCTTGACTAATAGCGATTAGTTGGACGACCTGAGAAAATTGGATTAAAGTGCGAGATAATATGCATTTATTTTTGGGACTCGAGTACACTCAGTGTGATATTATGCACTGAAACGCGGATATGTAATGGCCTAACAGATGGCGACAATACATTTGATTGATTGACTAGTAGTGCCAATTTGGCATGTATCCAAACTTATGCAATGCAGCTTGCAAGTATTTAGTTAGTCTGCTAAAAGCTGACCTCTAATGCTGCATCCAAGTCACACAAACATGAATTATTCTCATCCTCTATATCTCTACTGAAAATATGAGACCTTAATTAAAACATGAAAGCGACTATAAACATACCTACACCAAGACCAAGCATATGTTTACGCTGGTCTAGGTTATGCACAGGCTACTAATGCAAGCAACCAATTAGACCCATAAGGTAACTTGCATCCACATGAGCTCGTCCGTACATGTTTCACATAGTTCAGACGAAACGAAGGAAAGCAACTCAAATGATTACGGAGCCATATTTATGCAAAAAGACAAATATATTGAGCCAAATAATGAGCCAGCCTTTGTAACTCAATGGACATATCATGGTTTAGCCCATGACACAATTTGTTCAAGATTCAAAATACTGTCACGTGTAAAGTATGTTTGGAACCAACATGTGCCCAACCATACTAAACAGAAAAAGGAACCTCAACAAAGTCTAAACAAGAGCACCTCCCACAGTATACACTCCAGTAATTTGAAAATTATTAGCCGAGACTGAAACATCTTTCTGATTCAAGGTTTGTTGCACATCCACTCCAAGAAAAAGGTATCATCGCAGCTCAGGCCTGTTTGGAGGTTGATCTGCATATAAAACAATGGCATGCTATTGCTCATGAACTCCGACATAAGTATAATAAACCTATTTAAGTTAGAGATTTACTACTTGCCTTTAATTACACAGCCGGATCAGTAGGATTGCAAAATCAGTCAGCAGCCTGCACATAAATATTTGCTTGAGGATTTAGACATAAACCATGCACATCACATTTGTTAAAACACTAACATGCCTAAGGCCAAACCACTTGAGATTTCTAAGACCAAGAATGATAAATGGCTCAAAATATCCTTAGTTAAAATTAGTAGAAACAAGTTCTAGGTACAATTTCAATGACATGTATTAAAGCTGAAACTAGCAGATTCATCTACTGTAGATAAATCAACAGAGGACAGTACAAAATCGCTAGGAGATAGAAGCCAAACCTGATTAAGAGGGTTGTCTGGAGACTTCTTCCACAGTTTCCATATCATGTCTTTGTACTGGTGCAGTGTTAGGCCTGGCTTTTCTTCCTTCAGCTTAGGGAGCTCTGCCTCTTCAAATGCCTATCATAAAATTATCACAAAAATGAATTGAATCACCAAATATGTACTGAAGCACAAAAAATTACACCAAGGGACAAGGTATTGAAAATTATCACAAATGCTGTGTTAATTGAAAGTGAATATAAGAAGACCACAGTTGTGAATTCTTCGGATCAATTATATGCCACTTCAATATTTTCTATGTATAGACAAAGCATTATTATGTATGTGTTTCCTCCTTCAGGAAGTGTAATATTGCAGAACACATTGCTTCTGCAGTATAGCAGTGCAACCAAGATTTAAGATAACTCAGCAGCTAAACCGTATGTGTTGAGCTGAAACTATTCCAATTTTTCTCATTATTAAATTGCAGTACCATATGGAATTAGGAACTGGATTAAAAAAATGGCACTATGCATATTAGAATGTCCCAAAGCATTGGACTGATCTGGAATGGCAGAGTAAAAGAAAATCATGCAAAGCTACAGCATTATTAATTTCCTATCGCATAGCACCTATGACAACAGTGTGTTATTTTCAAGCACTCCTACAAGTATGGCAACAGTCACTACCATGGATGGGTATCTGTGCCTACAGAAGGTCCTTTTTAACATATAGCTCAGGTATGAGAGCATCGTAGTTCTTAAATTGAGCTCCACATTCACAAGGACCAAATCATTTTTAACTGCAATTACACAGACTCACATATGTTTCTCAATCATATACAAAAAATTGATATATCTATGTTATTTCTTTGTAATTGTGGTGCAACCCTACCAAATTTCACATAGCATCACTGTTGTTTAGTAAAAGAGCGTAAAAACAAAATTTGGTAAAATTAATTAATATACCTTAAAGGTCGACTTGAGGCGACGCTCAGGATGCTTGTCAGCGGGCAGGGACGCCTGCGGATCCACGACCGACATCCGCGCGATGGCCTCCTCAACCGACCTGGCCTCGATGAGGGAATCATCCCTGTTAGTGTTCTCGACGAGCACCACGCTCTCGTACTCCTCCTCCTCGGCGACCCGCGCGGCGCGCTTCTTGGCTGCCTCTGCCTCACGCTCGAGGCGGAGCCGCTCCTCCTCGCGGATGCGCGCGAGCTCGGCCTCGGTGACCTTGGGGGGCGGCGCGGCGACGCGGGACGCCTTGCGCGCGGCGGCCTTGGACGGCGCCGCCGCGGAGGCTGCGACGGCGGCGGCCTCGGCCTCGGCGAGGCGGCGGTTCTCGGCCTTGCGCGCGGCGGCCTCGGCGCGCTTCTCGGCGTCCTCCTCCCGGCGGCGCGCGGCGCGGGACTTGGGGCCCTCGGCCTCGGCCCAGTACTGCTCCTCCTTGGCGCGCTCCTGGCGGTCGCGGCGGTCGGCCTCCGCGGCGGAGCGGCGCTCGCGGGCCGCCTCCGCCTTGGAGTTCACGCCCATCTTCTTCGGCATCGCGGGCGCCCCGCTCGTGCGACGACTGGCGGCGCGGCTTGGGGGTGGGGCTGGTGTGGCGGCCGGATGGGGGCCGGAGCAAGTGCAATCTGGGCTCCGCTGTGCGAATCGGGGGAATGGAGGTCGGCGAGGTGTCTTGGATGGAGGAATTGGCCGGCGGTGGGGACTGCGGAGGAGTCAGGCAGGCTAGGGCACGCGTTCCAGAAGCTCCTTCTGTACGCGTGCTGGTCGTGACCCCGTGAGGACGACGGTGAGATGCACACGTTTCGCTTACAAATTTCATCTCGACCTCCTGTCCTGTCCAGCTGTCCTCAATTTTCTTTTTTCACCAACTAATTATAAAAAAGTCTTTTTTCCCAAGATTGTACAGTTTGCCATGTATTGGGCGCTGAGGACGTCACCAAAACGAGGAATGCCACAAGATACATCGACGAAAATAGAGTATGATTTTTGTCCTCACTATTATGGCAACCGGAGGCTTCTCATCAACACTGGGAATGATCATATCAAAATTTATCCAAGGCTAGTTTAAAACAAAGATTTTAACTCTCATTCAGGGCCTATTTAGTTCCTGATTTGGGAAACTTGTCTAGACCAAGCATCTGTCTAAGGCGTTCATTTTTAAAAGCCTAGGGTTGGATGAGCCTGCCTAGACGTAGCACTCTAGCCTAAGCCATGAATAAGATAAACTCATAATATTTGTGTACTTTACTGAAAGATATTAAACTCTGCATACGGATTTCCATTATATGTAGCAAGTGAGGTTTTCTCTCAATCTTTTTGAACCCCTTTGCCACCAAAAGTCCTTATTATCGTTATGATTCTTGTTAGAAAATTCTTGTCAAATAAAATATTAGCCACATGAGAAATGGGAGTTAAAAAAAGATGAGCGTGAGTCTACCGGCATGATTGAGAGAATTGGCTTTTGTCAGCATTAATCTATAGTTGGATTCTTGATATATGAAATCGTAAGCTTTATTTTTGTCCTTGTGGGGTGATAAGTAAATGATGACCAAGGTGCATAGTGTCCGGCTTGAAACCTTGACCGGGGAAAGGTTTCGATTTGAGCTTGCAAGGGTTGGGTAACCTTTTTGTTTAAAAGAATTGAAGATTTTGTCTAATTTGGTGTTTGTCATGAAAGAGCACAAAAAGCTGGACCTAAAGTGACTCTTGTCAATAATTCATTTTTCAAAGCATCCTGCTATCTATTTGATATCTCATTTATAGCGATTTATAATAAATAATAATAAGTAAGGCGAGACGGACATCCCTGACCATTTCGATGTTCTCTGTACAATTTAGAGGTTTCGATGTTCCCTTAAAAAAAAAAGTTTCGATTAAACATATAATTTTTTTTTGCGAATAAGATTTAACATATTACTTGACGGGTAAAATTTTTCAACCACGGCATGTGTATGTCGAAGGCAAACCAACGTTGTATCTGCCAGGCCATTTCTCTAACTTGAACCACGCAATGTCACAAGAAGAAAGTGCCAAACGGGGTGCGGCGTTAGCGTGCCACCGTCCTAGCATCATGATGATGACGCTGGATCGCTGACCCGAAACTTTGACAAGTTAAAAAGAAAATGCAAGCTATATGTACATGGTAACCACCTGGCCTGTTACAATGCGTGCTGTGTGCTCATCGAATTTCACACGGAAAGACTGCCTGCCGCCGACTTATTCAAGCCACGCGGGTTACTCAATCGATCCAAGAGACCCCCGTCATCTTGGCCGCGAACGCGTATCGATCCGCAGCCTCGTCGATCTGCCACCCACAACAAAACAGAGCGATTCAGTTCAAACTTCAAAGGACCGTGCACGAGAAACGTAGCAAACTCCCCCAAGTTTTTTCAACGAACGAAAAAAGAAAGCATGGAGCGAGAGAGCATACGATCTTCTGCGTGGATCGGCCGCAGCAGTGGCCGCTGTTCCGCTCGATCCGGGCGATGATGGGGTTCGTCTGCGGGCTGCCCTCCGCGCCCGGACGCAGGACGTGCTGCATCGTCTGCCGGATTCCAGTGGACGCAGCACAGCAACTCGTCAGACACGTACGGGGCCACGGGAGAAAAAAAGAAAAGAAAAGAAGAAGCCGATCGACCACCTACCGCGAGGAACTTGAGCGTGTGCGACGGCACGACGCGGTCGTCGTGGTCCGCCGTCAGCAGCATGGTTGCAGGGTACTGGTGGCCGCCCAAGCTGCCGCCGCGCCAGCTTGGGGTGCCGCTGGCAGCTGCCGCGGCCGCCCACTTGTCCGTCTCCCACGGCCGCCGCACGTTGTGGAGGGGGGAGTACCTGCGTGCATGATCAATGTGTTGTCATTGGAGACTCTGTGTGAATGAACGCTCAGATATAAACAGCTAGCGTCATACTTGATAAGCCAGTGGAACTCTTCCTCGTTCTCCGAACACCCGAAGTCGCAAGTCCATGCACGACCTGTACGTGCAGATGCAGAGGACCAGATTCGTGAGAACTCTGTGCCTCTTGCAGTGAAACTATTTTTCGTAACAACTTGTGTGTTTTTTCCCTTCAGGAACAGAGGCAGAACCATTACCTATGGTGAACCTGTGGAACCGTAGCATGTCCATCACTCCCACATGGGCCAGGGCACAGCCAAACAGATCAGGGCGCTGCAGCCAACACGACCCAAAAACAGATCAGCGTCTTGTTCATTCCCCTGCAGTGCATCAGGCGGGACACGAACAAACACTAACCTGGTTCATGCAGGCCGCTACCAGGAGCCCCCCGTTGCTGCCGCCCTCGACGCACAGCCTGGCCGGGCGGGTGTACCCCGCGGAAACGAGGAACTCGCCGGCGGCGACGAAGTCGTCGAAGCAGTTCTGCTTGTTGGCGCGCGACCCGGCCCGGTGCCAGTCCTCGCCGTACTCTCCGCCGCCCCTGATGTTGGCGACGCACGCCACGAACCCCAGGCTCCTCATGAGGACCACGCGGGTGACGCTGAACTGCGGCGTCATGCTCATGCCGAAACCGCCGTAGCCGAAGAGGAGTGCCGGGTGTGAGCCGTCCAGGTCGATGCCCTTCTTGGAGACGATGAACATTGGGATCTTTGTTCCATCCTTACTCCGATAAAATACCTGAATGGATGATGAACAAAAAACAACGACGACACACAGTTCGATAAGATGTATCACTGATCAGGTGAAAACGTTGTTTACAGGTGGAGAGAACAGAGAAGCTACCTGCTTTGCTTCAAACTCGTTTCGATCAAAGCCTGGAACTGAGATCTCTCTGTACATGTCCATCTCTGGGACCTCAGCACTGACATCGCACCTGTAGATGATCCCGGGGGTGAGGAAGCTCGCAAACTCGATGAACACCTCGGAGTCGGATCGTCTACCGGAGATCCCGTTGACGGTGCCAATGTCAATGGGTATGTCACGAAGCAACTCCCCAGTGACCAAGCTCCTCATCTGCAGGACGTACTTGACGTCCGACAGGTAGTTCACCAGCAGCTTGTTGCCATGGACGGCGCACGCCAATTCCAGGACCGCCTTGTCGTCTTCGGGGACGACGTCGGTCCACGATCCGGGCTCGTCGCCGGCGACGTCGACCCTCGCCAGTTTGTACCGTGGGGCGTCCTTGTTTGTGAGGAACGTGAACTCGGTGCCGTCGTTGGCGATGAGCCCGTAGTAGGCCTCGAATGTGTCCACGAGTTTGACGAAGGGGAGGGTGCCGTTGCCGTGGGTGCTCTGCTTAGTGCCGCCCAGCCCGTCAGCAAGAGCTGAGATGTCGCAGTAGTAGAGCTTGTTCACCGGATCTGACGTTTCTGAGACTGAAAGGATCACGTACTGCAACAGGTAACAACAGACATCATCAGACTAAGATTATCTTCCATGCTGTCAGTGCTAACAGCATAGGTGCAGAGCCTTTTTTGCACCAAAATTATTAGAAAAAAAAAAAATCAGTGCCAGCATACATACCTTGCCGTCTTCTGTGACTTCAGGGGTGTACATGTACTTGGGATGGTCAGGGTCTCTCCAACACAACACGTCCTGTGACTGCTCTGTTCCAAGAAAATGGTAGTAGACTTCGTGGTTCAGATTGATGTCAGTCTTTATCCCAGAATCCAGTGCTCCACCCCCACCTTCCCTGCTCACCAGCACCAACATCGCCAACTGAAGCTTCGAACACAATTGCCATTTTTATCAAAACGACTAGTGTAAAATTACAAATTTCAGGCACTAACCTTGGAGCCGGAAAACGGGAATAGAAGAAACCCCGGCCGTCACGTGTCCACGCAATGCGCGAGAATTTCACCTGCATCATGATTTTTTTTTTTTATGAAAAATCATGGAACTCTGAACAACAGAGAACTCGTCTCGTCAAGGTCGATGATGTGCTCACCCAGGACAGCGTATCGGGCAGGTGCTCCTTGTCGCGCACGCGCATGACCCTGATGGTGACCCAGTCGCTGCCGCTGCCGCTGGTGCCGTAGGCCAGGTGCTCGCCGTCGTCGCTCACGCCGACCATGCCGAGCGACACCGTGCCGTCGTCGCTGAACGTGTTGGGGTCCAGGAGCACGTCGGGCTCGTCGCCCAGCCCGCGCTGCACGTAGAGGGCGGCGTGCGGCCGGAGGCCCGGGTTGTGGAAGTAGAAGTAGCTGCCACGGCGCTTGAAGGGCGCGCGGAAGCGCGGGTGGTCGAAGAGCGCGGTGAGCTGCCCGCGCAGGCGGCCGCGGTGCTCGCAGGTGGACAGCACGGCGTTGGCCACGCCCGCCTGCGCGTCCACGAACTCCTTCACCTCCTTCGAATCCAGCTCCTCCATCCTAATGACGTACGTTTATTTAATCACGGTGTCAGAACAGTGTGTCGCACGATGTCTAAAGACTCTAAACCAAAGAAAAGAAAAACGGTTCACTAATAAGTTTTGTTTGAAAAAAGGAAGAAGGATTAAGTTTCATTTAAGTCGTTTCTCGCGAGGTTGGTTAGAAGTAGAACCATAGGTTGGTTCTAAATAATTTTTTTATTAATATTTATTCTATCTATTTCTCTTTTTTAGATCGTGCTTTAGTGTGTTTTTCATTAAGAAGAATAAAATGAGTTTTATTACCCTTGTCAAGTTACGGAAATCAAAGATTACCAAAACCCACGTCCTTTGCCCTCGCCAAACTTACACGTGGTTATAATTACACAATAAACATAACTACTAAGCAACAATGGTGAACTCAGCATGTCCAACTTCATGGCTATTGGGTCGAACTCAGCACCAAGATTCCGGCCAAAAGAAAAAACTCAGCCAAGAAGAAGCCCTAGCACCTCCTGGGTGGTAGCGGCGTTTTGAAGGTAGTCTTGTAATTAGGCCTTTTCTAATTCTCCTTATGCTTATTTACTATCTAAGCCCATTATTATTATATAGGCTTCCATATATATTTAGGTTGTTGCTTACTCCCTCTGTTTTATTTTATTATTCGTTTTAGTGTTTAACCATGAAAAAATAGCGCGCTATTTTGCCGCTATAGCGTGCCAGCAGAAACGCCGCGACGATATTGCTCTTTCTTGCGCTATTGACGCTATCACCGCTATAACGCGCTATAGCGTCGCTAAATCCAAATAGCGCCGTAGCGTCGCTATTTTCCTCCTATCACTGAATTGCTAGTTGGGCCAAAATGAAACGCAACCCAATCGAATTGAGCCCACCTCGAGCCCACTTTTTCCCCTGTAACCCTAATCTACACCAGGACGCTCCCACACCCCCACTCGACTCCTCCAGCCACGCCCGTACTCGTGAGTGGGCGACCGGCGGCGGTGCATCATCCACGCGCGATCGCGCCCTCCACGGCCAGTAGTCCTTGACGTCCGGCGTTCGCGACCGCCCTCTGCCAGCAACCTCGCCCTCCGCCCTCCGTCAGCCGACCTCCGCCCTCCGCCCTTGACCTCGTTCCTCTCCTCCTAGGCGAAGGCGCGAGCTTGGGTGAAGACGGGAGCTTGGGCGACAACATGAGCCAGGGCCACGACGGCAATGTCTGAGCCAACCGAAACCCGAAGTCCTGATGATGGCACGGCGCCAACAATAGGCAAGATCTTCTTCCCTGTTCTTCTTCCCTGTTCTTTGCTGTTTTTGCCCGGTTGTAATAAAATAGCGCGCTATAGCGCTGCTATAGCGTGCTAAGCTACCTGGCGCTGCATCATATAGCTGCCGCTACAGCAGCGCCATAACGACGCTATAGCGGCGCGCCCACGAAAGCTTGCCGTGAAATTATTTAGCGCGCGATTTAAAACATGGGTGTTTAATGAGGTGCAGTAGAGATTCTTTGAACCAGAAGGGCGGTTGTGTCCAAATGCATGGATAAATCTCTAAAAATAAACACTTCAATGCAGTACGAACGATATACATACTAGGATAGAGAGATTATATAAGAGAGTTATTCTCCTCTTTTTTATTTTCTTCTCTATGTCATTTAAAATACTGATTAGCTTAGCTAAAATAATGTTATCTATAATTCTTATAAAGCAAAACCTAACTAGCAATTCTCTTCATATGCAAGGTGTCCACCTCATCAATCCACTATTATTTTTAATTAAAGTTCACTAGCACAAGCAAATATGATATTATATAATTAAGACACGTCATCCACTAACTCATTTAGTTGTCCACATCAGCATGACATACTATCTACGAATATTAATTCATAATAGCTAATATCTTCCTAAAAATTTTATGAATATTTAAATTTCATTTCAAATCAGAAGTTTTCGCAGCAACACGCGGGGTATTCTTCTAATTATACTTGCTCTAAAAATAAAATATACTTTCACTGTTACCTATTGGTGAAGCTTCAGCGCTTGTGCCATGGAAGCTCTCTAAGGATTCAGAAAACCATTATACCCTTGCTAAATGTCGGAGCAGTCTTTGTTTTGAAAACTATTTAAATGAAGTTATTTACTATTTCTTTTCATTCTCTAACTATTTATCAGTACCTTGTACCCTACTTAAAGTAACTCCAAGAGTTTTTTATATCCTTCTGCATTAATGATTTTGGTGAGGAAAAACCCCTCTAACAACTTTTTCAATTAGATCTTTAAATATTGTCACCATCTCTTTTCCTAATTTTTCTATTTAAAGATGAAGCAAAACTTTCTAAATCTTTGTGCAAAATATAAAATAAGTCAACCCCATTTAATTAGGTGATGCATAGGTTGTCTTCTTGGATTATACATTAATAATTAATAAAGTCATAATTTCGGCAACATCTCAAGCCCGTTTATTATTAGAAACAGTAGTAGATTGGGACACGAAAATATAGCAAAGTAACACTTTATTGAACGGGTGATTCGATCTTGAATGGGCAAATGCGTTTCTCTACACTCTACGTTCGTTCTTGGCATGCAAATTAATTTTCATTGTAGCAAAATTTACGGACAAATTAAGTGCTAGGAACACCACCATACTCCAAAACGCTGACGAAGGGCTGAAAACACAAGCAAATTCAAAAATGCCTCGAAGGAATAGGGCAGAAGGATAGCAAGATATATATATCAGGAGCGCGCATATATAAATATTTCAGACTCACCATCTGTAGGGGTCCGGCACAAGGACGCCATGGTAGTCGTCGACAATGTCGTCGCCGCGGCGAGCCTGAGGGTACTTGAGCGGCGGCAGCGGCTCGTCCGCGGTGGCCAGGGAGCCCATAGCCACAGAACACACAGAAGAGAAGAAGCAGCGCTCACGGCTCACGAGTACGCGTCAAGCGCGGAAAGGAAGCACACAACACGAATGAAGCCTGCGCGGGAGATGACAACACAGTGTACATCAACACGATACGTCCTCCTGGTTTTATAGAGCGCCCAGGATGTCATCATTCGTCAGGCATTTCCTTCCCATTATTTTTTTAAAGTTACGCAATTAAAAATGTCGACAGGGGAGAGAAAATATGTAGTACACGATGCATAAAAAATTCCTGATAGTTTGTATGGGCTATTTGCTTTGCACTAACGCAAGTTTGTGAGCAGAAAAATCAGAGGATTTTATTTATTTGTTATCTGTTCTCGTATAGGATAGAGAGAGAAATCGTAGATAATCCCAGCGGCCAGCGCACCAAATAATGTGAGGACAAATATTGACCTGCGAGAAACGAGGACGATGTCGCCATGGGGGTGTAAGAATGTTGCCATGCGCACGAGGACCGAGGATGCGTCGCTATCACGCCTCACGCCAGAGCCATGGCCAGGGCCGGCCAGGGCTCACGAGCCATGACATCGAATCTACTGTGGAGATTCCGAGTTCTTTCTGAATTCGTTTTCTTTACTGTTGAGATTCTGTGCCTGTGCAGTGTGCGCGTGAGCATTTTTTTTCTCTTGCGGTAAAGAACAGGGCTGCTCACTGTCCTAGATTCCTAGTGCCCTGGCCCCTTTTGTCGTAATCGCTCGATGTGGGAGTAAAACTTTAACTTTTTTTTCGAGGAGAGCAAAACATTTGTAATACATAAGTACGTCAAAACATAAAAGTACAGTATCACTAGAATCAATTATACCGAAATGGTGATTAGATAGAGTAAATGAGAACCAATCAAAATTCTCTGTGAAAAACATAATTATCTACTCCCTCTGTCCCGCTTAGATTATCATTTATGGCATAGCATTTCAATGTCTGCATTCATAGCGTCTCATAGGTGTTTGGGCCCTCCCTCTGTCCATATTCATAGAATCTCTGTTATACTGCTAAGAAGCTAAAATGGCAAACAAAGGGATAGAGAGTAGATAGCACGCCAATTGCCAACATGTGACAAGACGACTCTACATTGCAAAGCAGGAAAGATAGAACTGAGACATTAACAACACTAATCAGCATAAGTATGGAGGTTCAAGGATATAGAAATGTTCTGCAAAAATTTACAACTTATAGCAAAGTATGCTATTTGTATGGGTCATCTTGCTAGTTAGTAATAGAATATCATTTACTGATGTGGTACTTCCTTTGCTCCAAAATAAATCAACTTATTATAGACTCACATGTCATAGATGCAGAGCAACAAAGTGGACTAATTTGTATGTGTATCTAGCATTTGTTTCTTTTCCTTCTGAAGGGAGAAGCATCTGGACAGCAGCGACTGCTACTCCAACCTCTCCTTCGTGACTCATGAGAAGACTAGAGAGGGAATAACCAGTGAAGAACAAACCTTCTCGCTTCTTGCGTGTGAAAAGCGAACAAAAACCAGAGGGAGAGAGAGAAGAAGATTAGAGGGGAGATTCGCTCTCAACGTTGTGAAGCTTTAGACCTACATTTTTGGTGCGTCTAGTCTTAGTTCCACTACCTAAGAATAGCCTCAAATCTTATTATTGTTGTCTAAGATCTGTAGAATCTTGGTGTATGCTTACCTCTCTAATGCTATCTAAAGATGAATTTGATATAATTCCACAAACAAATAGTGGAAGAAGATTTTGACATGATTGGTCCTGTGGTTTTATCCCGATTATGGATCTTTCCCATGTTAAATTTGGTGTTCACTGTTGATGCAAAGTTTGGCTGCAACTAGATGTTGAAGTTGTTGTGATCCATCATAGCAATTGAAGTGATGACAGGTGAACGGAACCAATTATGTTTGGTTGAGCGTCTAAAGAGTGTTGTTGCCAAAAAGAAAGAAACAACCAAACAGGTAAAACCTAAACTTGTTTTTTAGAAGGAAAACTGATTTCATGTAATACCATTTTGAAAGAACATTGGGATCTGTTTTCGACTTTTTTGCCTTTTGAATTAGGTGACTTTTACTACTATTTTAAGTGAGATAGAAAGAGGAGATATGTTCAAACTTATTTCAACAGATAGCTTTTCCACAACACATAGCTCACAACAGCTAAACGAAACAAACTCTAGATTCTATATATTATAGTTGTCATGGTCATTATTGTAAAAATATCATAATTTTTATTTTTTTGAAAGGATTAAATATAAGTAGTAACGTACCATCTCGTTATCGGCTTAATGGACGTTTGATAATCGTTTCCCTTCTGTCACAACATATGAACACATTTGCTTGTCTTTACAAAGTTAATTAAATTTAATTTTTTTCAACAAAAGTTAAATATCTTGTTTCAAACTATACAAGTCTGCAGTTGATTCATTTTTTTAGGAAGGGGAGAGTAGTTGAAACTCCTGCCTCTTATGCTGGGGTTTTTCTTGTCACCCCCACCCCCTCAAAAAAAAAAAGGTTTCATCATCAAGCACAACTCATCGCTTCTTTTATTTTTTATGAAAACTCATCGCTTATTTAGTTATTTCATCCCGCCACGTCCCCTTCCTTGCTGTCAAATCCCGCTGCGCACCATTTGAAACTGAAAAGCCCGTCGACTCGCATCTCCGCCTGGAGTGGAGGCACTGGCACCACCACCACCAGATTGATAATCAGATGGAAACGATCCTCCGACGCCATCTTTGCTGCTTCCGCACGCGCCATCGCAAAGCGAAACCTCAGCACCGCCGCCATGACAGCCCCCGCGGTGGTGCGGACGGCGCTAAGCGGCAGGAGCTTCTTCCGCCGCAACAGCTACCAGGAGGTCCGGCGCCGCGCGGTTTAGTCGCAGCGCAGACGTGGAGTCGCACGAGATGCCAGCATCTCGTCATCGCTGGTGGCTGCGCTTGCACGAGACGGCCCTGGGGAATGATGACCAGGGCCGTTGGGCATTACGCAGCGGTCCACGTTAAACATGTTGTTCTGCTCTTGATGTGTCCAGCCTGCTTGCTTAAAACTTCAGCCGATCCGTTTGGTTTGATCAGGCGAGGTCGGGGTGAAGGCGAGGCAGGCGTTCAGCGCGCGCCCTGAGGAGCCTGGCGAAGTGCGTGTGGTGCGTACGTGCGTAAGCAAGCCGAAGTCGCCAAGATGCATGAAGGTGCTCGTGAGGCTGCACGTGCGCCGGACATGCTAACTTGAATGTAGGCCCAGAACGTCACCTGCAATTTGGGCATGTTTAGATGCCGCCCTCGCCTGGCACAAATTTTCTCCTGTGTTATTACATCAACGACATTCCAGTTTGCGATTTCAGATGCCTACGGTACAAATTCGCTCTATAGTCCCAAGTTATTTTTTCATTGGTTCCTTTAGCACGTCTATTTTATCTAAAAAATTTGGCGCGTCTATCCAGCCTAGTCGTAACGTCCCGCATTTTCACTAGTAAAGTAGAAAAACATCAGTTTTAATCCGACAAAGCAACGTCTTCTAGAATAACGACCCTAATCAAAAAGTTACAACGGAATAATAGTTAGGACCTTACAAAACTTATTACATTTAAAGAGAAGGGCAATTAATAAATATTACCTAAAATACATATAATTATACTAGTGCTTTGGTTTCTTAATCCTATAGCAGATGGCTATGCCCCATGGCTAACACGACTATGCTAAGAGACTAGCGCAAGACACTGAAATATTTTTTTATGCCATGGTAGATCTGTGAAGGGTTCATAAAATTGTATTTCAACATATATTGCAATTTTCTGCCATACTTTTCAACTTCGTTTCAAGCTTTCCTAATGTTATCCATGCTTCCCTAATGTTCTTACATAGCATTCTAAATATCATGTTCTGGAATAGACATGGTTTAAGCTATTTTGAATCTCACCTCCTAGGCTCCTACTAAACTTTAGTCACTTAGACACTAAAGTTTCAAACACTCTGACTAAAAGGCCAAGGGAGCAAGGGCGAAGCTACACTATAGTTAGGGGGCATATGCACCCCAAAATAAAGAAGAATCAGTGAGCTTGATTAAAATTGCACCACATATGTACTCCCACAAGGCAAGTGCACCCTATGTATTTTGCTCAACTTCGTCACTGCATGGGTAGCTTCACCACCGTAAGGGAGGTGTAAGTACAATCAAGCCTTGATGCGGGTTTTGGCGTTGATGACCACCGAATTAGGGGACTAATGAGATTTATCGAGATGACAAGCAGGAGGATGATGTACAGGTTGGAGGGTCCCCAATTATAAATAGAGGCCATGCTGAACTCAAAGGAGGTTTAAATTCATTTTTGGTTTGAATTTGATTTAGGAAAAGCTGTACTATCAAGAGGGATCCTAAGATGACTTGTCAAAAGTGTCACCAAATGCTCATATTCTGGAAAACATATTCTCATACTATCACCAAACAGCCACCAAAAGCATATATCATTCTGAGCTGTTTGAAGTGAGGCAGTGCCGCCCTTAGTGAGGCAGTGCCTCCCTTAAAAGTGACCATTGGGCCCACGCAGGTATTTATATCCTCCTGTCGGCCCAACTCACTTACCCCTTCGTCTACCTCGCGACATAACCGTTGCAAACAGCCAGAAGCTCTCTCTCTCTCCCCCTCCATTTTTGCTCCTCAAGCTCCCAAGCTGATCTCTTGATTCCACCACTAAATCTTGAGAGAAAAGGTAGCAAACTTTGATTGGAGAGTGGATCTACTGATTCCCACTGTCAAAAGAGCATTTGATGCACGTTTGGTCGGCGTCCTAGGGTTTGTTACTCTTAGAACTTTGCTCCTAGCCGGCTAGGTGTCGCCCTAGAGCTTGCCAACTTGTGTGGTAGCCTAGGGAGGTTTGTAGCCTCACATTGTAGCTAAGAAATCACCCCTCACTTCAAGAGTTCACTCTCTTGACTTGATAACGAGGGAAGGGCTAGCCTTTGTGGTGGGCTCAATCCTTTTGTGGATACCTCAACAACGTGGACTTAGGCAAGCCTGTGTGGCGAGCTGAACCACGGGATAAATCATTGTGTCACCATGTGCTTGATTCATATTCATTTGTTTACATATTGTTGTTGAGGATATCTTTGTATTTCTGCCCGATCTATTTGTGCAGGCTTGCTCCTCTTGGTTTAGGCCCCGATCTGTTGATCTACTTGTATATAAGAAGGTGAAAAGTTGGTAAACCAAGTGATAGTTTCAGTTCTTGTATTCCTAGTTTAGCCTAATATATTCTGTGCAAACAAGTGAGGCAGTGCCGCACCTAGGGCGGCAGTGCCTCACTATATTGACCTCGGATCAAGTTGAGTTTTTGTAGGCCTATTCACCCCCCTCTAGGCCACTTTCACGTCCAAAGATCCTACAAGTGGTATCGGAGCCTCATTGCTTCGTATACACTTCACCGCGTGAAGTATGACGGAACCGAGTGCATCGAGGGGAGCCGGTGATCCCACCGGCAATGTGCAGGTTGATGATGTGAGCAACGATCTGTCCATGTCAACAGCAAGTGGTGCTACAGTCAGAGAAGGAGGAAAGACCACTGATCCCGAGAAGAGAAGAAAAAGAAAAGAGAGGCATGAAGCTAGAGAGAAAAGAAAAGAGCAGCAAACTGCTAGAAGAAAAGAAAAGTAGAAAAGAAGCTAGAAGACTCACAAGAGAGCTAAGAGCTGAAAGAAGAACAACAAGAGCAAAAGCTATAGCAGAAGAAAAGAAGAAGAGAAAGGTAGAGTATGATGTGTCATCCAGTGAGCTCTCTAGTAGCTCAGATGATGGTGATGATGATGTACCATACCATGTCTCCAAGAGCAGCAAGAAAGAGAAGAGCAAGGGCAAGAAGAAGGATAGCAAGGACAAGGGCAGCAGCAGCAACAAAAAATATGCAGCCATATCCTTTAACTATTCTTATTTGTCTAACCGTGATCGCAAATCTTTCATAAGTGTGCCTGCGGGGAAGTTGCCTCATTTCGATGGGACCAACTATGCCAAGTGGAAGCATTTGATGAGAACTTTATCTTGGTGGTATTCATCCAGGTCTTTAGGAGATTGCGGAGAGTGAATTTCAGCCACCAGAAGATTCCAAGAATCCAACAAATGAAGAGCTCATGGTTGTCCAACTCAGCAACCAAGCCACAAGCATACTTCTTAATGCACTTGACGGAAATGAGTACAACCGTGTGATGAATGTCAATGTGGCAAAGCAAATTTGGGACACTTTGATCCTAGCACATGAAGGTGTTGACAAAGTAAGAAAGGCTAAGATTGATTTGTTGATGGCAAAACTCAATAGATTTGTGATAAATGAAGGAGAAGGCGCACAAGAGATGTTTGATAGGTTAGAGGCTATGGATGTGAAGAGCTTGATGAACACAAGGTAGTAAAAGTAATGTTGGAGGCCTATTCTCCAAGAAATGAGACTATGGTCACTTTGATTAGAGACAAGAAGAGGTTTGAGTACTTCACTCCAAATGATGTACTTGGAAGATTGTTGACATTTGACATGCAAAAGGAAGAACCAAATGAAAGATAAAGACTTGATGAGCTGCAAGCCAAGCTTGATGGTTTGAAGATCAAGGAAGTAGCTCTCAAGGCCAATAAGTCTAGCAAACATGGCTGCTCAAGCAAGCAAAAGTGCAGCAAGCAAACATCAGCAAGTCAGCCCAAAGAAGTCAAGAAAATTCCTCAAAACAATGATACAAGTTCATCCTCAAGTGAAGATGAAGATGATGGGGCTGATTACAGGCAAATTAATGATATGGCTCTATTCATGAAGGACTATCACAAGGGGTTAAAGAACAATGGGTACAAGATTGTGCAAAGGAAGTTTCCAAACAAGAAGAAGAGAACTTGTTTCAGATGTGGCAGCACTAAACACTTTATAGCTGATTGTCCTCATGATACAAAGGACGGCAAATAAAAGAAGGACAAAAGGGGCAGCAAACACGATGGCAGGAGAAGGTACAAGGACATGGGAGAAGCACACATTGGGCATGAGTGGGATTCAACTAAAGAGTCAAGTGATGAGGATGAGAGGGTTGCAACAATAGCTATCCAAAATCCATACTCTACACCAAGACTTTTTAGCAACATGTCC
Source organism: Bothriochloa decipiens (assembly GCA_023333625.1). Taxonomy (NCBI): domain Eukaryota; kingdom Viridiplantae; phylum Streptophyta; class Magnoliopsida; order Poales; family Poaceae; genus Bothriochloa; species Bothriochloa decipiens. Next base: position 23,051,004 of record CM041640.1, on the reverse strand, counting down.
GATGATGATGATGGTGATGACTCCTCCCACATTTGCCTCATGGGTAAGCATGAAAAGGTAAAACCCAAGAGAAAATATCCTTCTCCACCTCCTAATGATGCCTCTAGCAGTGAACTTAGTGAATCTAGTGATGAAGAGTCTAGCAATGTTAAAGAATATGCTAAATTATCTAGAAATTTGGATCCTAAGACCAAACTATTTATCACTACACTATTGGAAGAATTAGAAAGAAAGTGTCAAAGCTGAGCTTCCTGAGATAGATGATGTTCTTGAACGAACTAAAAAATTATATATCAGCAGCGATGAGGCTCTCGAGTTAGAGAAAATTGAGGTTAACTCTTTAAACAAAGCTCTAAGCAATGAACAAAGAAAACATACTATCACTAGGAAGGCTAATATTGCCCTCAATGACAAGTATTGTGTCTTAGTCAAAAACCAAACAAACTTGAGGAACAATATAGTCATCTTTGGGAGAGTACCTCACAGCCCTCTAAAGCAAAAGACACTTCTAATCCTTCCACTAGTGAAGATTGTAGAAAATGCTATAATATTGATATGAATGTCTATTCCATTAACCTTGCAAATATAGAGGCTATAAAAAAGGAGATTGATAGGCTCAATGCTATGCTAGGTGCAAAGCCTAAGGAAGGAAAGAAAGCTGCTAGTGGCAAAGCTGAACAACCAAGGAAGCCACAATACAAGGATGGGAGAAATCCTCGAATTAAGGATGGGCTTGGACACACTCATGGAGGGAAAACAAATGGGAGAAAGATAATCAATGGATATGAGTGTGTTCAGTTCATGAGCAAGGTTTTTGAAGGTACAGAGAAGTCTGCACAGCAGGTGACACACAGCCAGCTCTGAGCTGCACCTGCCAAGTGGGGCAGTGCCGCTGTGAAGGGAGGCAGTACCACCCCCACAGAAAAGGGAAGACTATCTCCTGCACTCCTGCTCAGAACCAGCCCACAAAGAAAGCTTCTCAGGTAAAGCATGTTGCCCAGAACACAAAGGAAGCAAGTGAAGCAACCTCCAAAAGAAAAGCATATAAACCAAAGGCAAAAAAAATGTATCAAGTGTTAAATTCTAACTTTGTTTTGCAGCACAACAACAAAGAGAAAGTGTGTGCCATATTTGTTGGCAATGGTCGAAATATTTTTCGTAACACTTCCATTTGGGTTCCTAAAGTAATTATAACTAATATGCAAGGCCCCAAGGTTGTTGGGGGCCTGAATCTAGGAACTAAACTTGTGTTGCAGGCATACTCCTCCGGTGGGTCAAGTTGGGTGCTTGACAGTGGTTGTACAAATCATATGACCGGAGAGAAGAGTATGTTCTTATCATACTCCCCAACTACAGATTACAGTGACAACATTACTTTTGGCGATAACTCTAAAGGGGGAGTTATTGGTCTTGGTAAAGTTACTATAACTCATGAACATTCAATTTCTAATGTTTTACATGTTGATTTAGTAAAGTACAACTTGCTGTCCGTTTCTCAATTATGTAAGATGGGCTACAATTGTCTCTTCACTGATGTGGGTGTGGAAGTCTTTAGGAGAGTGTATTCCTCTATTGTCTTTAAGGGCAAACTCAAGAACATGTTGTACTTAGTTGATTTCAGCAAAAGTAAAGCTAAGCTTGAGACCTGTTTAGTGGCAAAATCTAGCATGGGCTATTTGTGGTATCGTCGCCTAGCTCATGTTGGGATGAAGAACTTGGCCAAACTCCAAAAATACAACCACATCCTTGGACTAACGAATGTTCAGTTTGAAAAAGACAGGATATGCAGCGCTTGCCAAGCTAGAAAGCAAGTAGGCGTACCTCATCCACCAAAGAGCATCATGACTACCACTCAACCTTTGGAGTTGATACATATGGACCTCTTTGGACCGGTTGCCTACCTTAGCCTCGGGGGTGACAAATATGGTTTAGTAATTGTTGATGACTATTCTCGTTTCACTTGGGTATTCTTTGTCTACGATAAGTGCCAGGTGCAAGATAAGGTGAAGACCTTCATTAGAAGAGCACAAAGGGAATTTGATCTCCCTATCAAGAAAATAAGAAGTGACCATGGTACTGAATTCAAGAACACTTAAGTTGAAGAATTTCTTAATGAAGAAGGCATCAAGAATGAGTTTTCAACTCCATACACCCCCTAGCAAAATGGTGTAGTAGAGAGGAAGAACAGGACACTAAATGACATGACAAGAATAATGCTTGATGAGTACAAGACGTCGGACCTCTTTTGGAGTGACACCGTCAAGACCGCTTGCCATGCCATCAACCACCTCTACTTACACAAGAAACTCAATAAGACTTCATATGAGCTTCTCACTGGTAACAAACCAAAAATGTCTTACTTTAGAGTATTTGGGTGCAAGTGTTTCATACTTAGCAACAGGCCCAAAAGCTCTAAGTTTGCATCTAAAGTTGATGAAGGCATTCTTATTGGTTATGGATCAAATGAGCATGCCTACTGTGTCTTCAATAAAACCTTGGGTAGAACTATGGTCACGGTAGATGTGACATTTGATAAATCTAATGGCTCTCAAGTAGAGCAAGTTGATGCAAATGTTGTAGGAAAGGAGGATCCACCTTGTAAGGCAATCAAGCAAATGGCGATTGGTGATGTTAGGCCACGAGAAGATCAAGCCAGTGATGATGAAGATCCTCCAGCTGTTGTTGCACAAATTTCCACTGACAAACTCTGATCGAAGGTGCAGCACACACCTGCTGAAAACCAGCAGGGAGGCAATGAACCAACAGGGAGGCAATGCCTCACCTGAGGGGGGCAGTGTCGCCCCCTCCACCTCAGCAATAGCTTCTTCAACCCTTGCATCACCACCTAGAGGGCTCAACTTGGATCCTGTGTTTGAACAAGAAGAAAACGAAGGTCTAGAAGAAGAAGAAGGAGATGTTGAGCATCCAAGGCTATGTCAAAGTATACAACGGGACCATCCCATTGATAATATCCTTAGGAGCATCCATAGGGGGGTAACAACTCATTCTCATTTGGTTAACTTTTGTCAATATTACTCGTTTGTCTCCTCTTTGGAACCTCTTAAGGTAGATCAAGCTCTTGGAGATCTGGATTGGGTCATGGTTATGCAAGAAGAGCTCAACAACTTCGAGAGAAATCAAGTGTGGACCTTGGTGGAAAGACCCAAGACCAACATCATTGGCACCAAGTGGGTTTTCCGCAACAAGCAAGATGAAAATGGTGTGGTGATAAGGAACAAGGCAAGATTGGTGGCCCAAGGCTTCACTCAAGCAGAGGGCTTAGACTTTGAAAAAACCTTTGCACCGATGGCAAGGCTTGAAGCAATTCGAATGCTTTTAGCCTTTACTACCCATCATGACTTCAAGCTGCATCAAATGGATGTCAAGAGTGCATTTCTCAGTGGCCCTATATAAGAAGAGGTATATGTGAAGCAGCCACTAGGTTTTGAAGATCCCAAGTTCCCCAACCATGTCTACAAGCTCCATAAGGCGCTCTATGGGCTGAAACAAGTGCCAAGAGCATGGTATGAATGCCTTAAGGAATTCTTGCTGAAACAAGGCTTTGAAATAGACAAAGCTGATCCTACTCTCTTCACTCATAAAGTTGGAAATGATATATTTGTGTGCCAAATTTATGTCGATGACATAATATTTGGTAGTACTAATCATTTGTATGTTGAGGATTTTAGTAGGACCATGACTAAGAGATTTGAGATGTCCATGATGGGTGAGCTAAAGTTCTTCCTTGGATTTCAAGTCAAACAATTGAAGGAAGGGACTTTTATAAGCTAAACCAAGTACACCCAAGATATGTTCAAGAAGTTTGACATGGATAAGGCCAAGCCTATCAATACTCCCATGCCAACCAATGGACATCTTGAACTTGATACAAAAGGAAAAGATGTGGACAAAAAGGTATATTGCTCCATGATCGGTTCCCTACTTTACTTGTGTGCATCTAGGCCAGATATTATATTTAGTGTGTGCATGTGTGCTAGATTTATGGCTGACTCGAAAGAGTGCCATTTAACGGCTGTTAAAAGAATCTTGAGATATCTAGTTCACACACCTAACCTTGTCCTGTGGTATCCTAAGTGCTATAAGTTCACTCTACTTGGCTATTCAGATTCAGATTATGCTTGTTGCAAACTAGAGAGAAAAAGCACTTCGAGGACATGTCAATTCCTTGGACGGTCCCTAGTGTCTTGGAGCTCTAAGAAGCAGAATTATGTAGCCCTATCCACCACTGAAGCCGAGTATGTTGCTGCCGATGCTTGCTATGCACAATTGCTTTGGATGAAGCAAACCCTTCTTGATTTCAGATGTCAATTCACCAAAATCCCACTTTTGTGTGACAATGAAAGTGCCATAAAAATTGTAAATAATCCAGTAGACCATTTAAGAACAAAGCACATAGACATCCGACATCATCTCTTGAGAGACCACGAAGCCAAAGAATATATCGCACTTTGCTATGTGAGCACCAAAAAATAACTAGCCGATATCTTCACTAAGCCTCTTGATGAGTCAAGGTTTTGTGAGCTGTTTGGTGAACTAAATATCCTTGATTCTAGTAACGTGGTTTGAAATTTAGCATGCCTCTGATTGTTATACTAGTATGCTAGGTAAAGAATTTGAAAATGTTCATTTATGTGTTTCAAAATGATTTACAAAATCTTGATTCATGTAGCATGACCATGATATGGATGAATGATTTGTTTCTGGTCATGATTATATGAAAATATATGTCCATATTCTATATAAAGTGAGGTGTAAAAGTTTGGCATCCTATGGCGCTGTCATAGTGCATCAGTGCCTCCCTTTGGGGGGGCAGTGCCGCCCTATCGAGTCTGCATTCAGACTTTATTTGAGTTGGCTGGATTTGTGGGCTCTCGATTTTATTTCTCCTCTCTCTGAAATCTGTCCCATGGTCCTTCCTTCCTCTTCTATTCTCTTCCTGACGCCAGGCCATGCGCCCCTCTTCTTTTGTTCGCGTGTGTGTGGCTCCTGCACCAAGTCCCATCGGTGCCACGCGGCAGCTACGCCCAACAGTGTCGTGGTCAGCTCTGGCCTTCTCCTGCTGCGCCTAGACGGTGGTGATGGCTCATGGCTGAGTCCCTTCTTCCTGTTCCTCCTCAATCCGCGAGAAATAAAGATGGATGAAGGAGAAGGATGTAATGATAGAGGGAAGAGGAAGACTCAGTCATTGAGGAAGCAGTCCTCCTGTAGTGGTAGGAAGAGTGGTTCCTCCTCCAACCCAGCTGGTCTACAAGCGCCACCTGATCAGCCTGTGCACAGCATGGACATCAATTGAGTAGAGAGGATGTGATGAGGATGAGGAGGAAGAGAATTAGTGTCTATGTGAAGACAATGGTTTCCCACTGCACCTATACTTCACAGTCACAATTAGTTCTCAGGGATTCGCACCCCTTCCTCCACTACTGCCACCTCCACCTATTCCTATGCTACCTCAATTTTTAGCCTCTTCAGATGAGAATGAGCAGCAGGAGGAGCAGTAGGACAGTGATGATGAGCAGCAGGAGGAGCAACAGGACAGTGATAGAGATGAGATTCATGAGGCAGAGGATGAGCCAGTTATTCAGGAGCCGACTTTTCACACCTACCGCAGAAGGTCCAAGAATGCAACTCTTTCCATTTCAGCTCGACCTCGTCACCAAGGTCTTCATGCTCGTGCTTAAGTCTCTGACAATGACAGCGAGTGATCTCTCTAGCTCTTTTCTCCTTTTTGGTATTTGATGCCAAAGGGGGAGAAAATTAGAGGGGTCAACTTTTTTTCGACGCCATGGATCTTCGTTGCTGTAGTGCTTCATGTCCTATCCGTTGAGAGTAGTTTTAGTTTGTAAGTTTGAGAGACGATAAAAACTCTATTTGTGAACTCTATCTATGTAATATTGATACTTTTATGACTATTTGCATCAGATATGGACATGATTATGTGTGATGCTTCAGCTTGTCATATTTATGCTAAAATGTTTATCTTTTATGCTTTATATTCTGTGTGGTGCCTGTCGCTGTTTGTTGTTGTTTGCTGTATAAGCAAGTGCGGCAGTGCCTCCATTTGGGCGACAGTGCCTCCCTCTGCTGTACCAGCAACATGCTGTTTTGCAAATTCCTTTTTGATTCAGTGATCCTTATCCTGGCATATGTGTCTGTTGCATCCTATGACACAAAAGTTTTTGGCACCCCACATGAGGCATGGATGTAGGGGGAGGCTCCCCTACACCTTCCTAAAATGTGAATCTTGATGTTTCATATCAAATTGGGAATTCAAATCCCTATTCACATATTTAGGGGGAGGTCCAACATCCATGACTCAAAAAAATCTTAGATTATTTTTATTAACTTTTGTAAGCTCTAATTGGGTTGTCATCAATCACCAAAAAGGGGGAGATTGTAAGTGCAATCGAGCTTTGACGTGGGTTTTGGCGTTGATGACCACTGAATTAGGGGACTAATGAGATTTATCAAGATGACAAGCAGGTAATTACAAATATGAGGATGATGTACAATTTGGAGGGTCCCCAATTATAAATGGAGGCTATGCTAAACTCAAAGGAGGTTTAAATTCATTTTTGGTTTGAATTTGAGTTTAGAAAAACCCGTACTATCAAGAGGGATCCTAAGATGACTTGTCAAAAGTGTCACCAAATGCTCATATTCTGGAAAACATATTCTCATACCATCACCAAACAGCCACCAAAAGCATATATCATTCTGAGCTGTTTGAAGTGAGGCAGTGCCACCCTTAGTGAGGCAGTGCCTCCCTTAAAAAGTGACCGTTGGGCCCAGGCAGGTATTTATATCCTCCTGTCGTCCCAACTCACTTACCTCTTCGTCTACCTCGCAACATAACCATTGCAAACAGCCATAAGCTCTCTCTCTCTCTTCCTCCATTGTTGCTCCTCAAGCTCCCAAGCTGATCTCTTGATTCCACCACTAAATCTTGAGAGAAAAGGCAGTGAACTTCGATTAAAGAGTGGATCTACTGATTCCCATTGTCAAAAAAGCATTTGATGCACGTTTGGCCGGCGTCCTAGGGTTTGTTACTCTTGGAGCTTTGCTCCTAGCTGGCTAGGCATCGCCCTAGAGCTTGCCAACTTGTGTGGTAGCCTATGGAGGTTTGTAACCTCACATTGCAGCTAAGAAATCACCCCTCACTTCAAGAATTCACTCTCTTGACTTGAGAACGAGGGAAGAGCTAGCCTTTGTGGTGAGCTCAATCCTTTTGTGGTGAGCTCCTCTTGGTTTAGGCCCTGATCTGTGATCTACTTGTATACATGAAGGTGGAAAGTTAGTAAACCAAGTGATAGTTTCAGTTCCTGCATTCCTGATTCAGCCTAAATATATTCTGTGCAGAAAAGTGAGTGCGGCAGTGCCTCACTATATTGACCTCGGATCAAGTTGAGTTTTTGCAGGCCTATTCAACACCCCCCTCCCCCAGGCCACTTTCACGTCCAAAGATCCTACAGGAGGCAAACAATAGGTGACACAAAAGGTGTCATATCTGATTTTTGTTGTTTTTGTCAGTTGTGCTCAACATTGTGTTACTGACATATCCGTTTCTACAGAAGAGTTGTCTGAAGGAGAGGGATCAATTTATATGGAGATAAATTGGGGAGACTTGGATAGGCTCAATGAATTTGAGGAGACGTGGCCAGAGCCTCCTGCTGGAGAGGAACATAAGAATGATAGGGGGTAATTATAAAAAACTAACCAAGGATACCAAAATATTTTTTGTATGTCATGGTTGACCTGTGAAGGGTTCATAAAAATATATTTCAGCACATAATTGCACATTTTTGGCATACTTTTCACCTTTTTTTCATTCTGGACATCCTAAATATCATGTTATGAAATAGACATGGTTTAAGCTATTTGAATCCCACCTCCTACTAAACTTTAGTCACTTGGACTAAAATTTCAAACAAATTGGCTAAAAAGCCAAGAGAGTAGGGGCGAAAGTACACTATTGTTAGGGGGCACACATGCACCTAGAAAATGTAAAATCAATGAGTTTGGTTAAAATTTTACCATACATGATACATATTTATACACCACAAGGCAAGACGTCATATCAATTCACAAAAAAAACAAGACGTCATATCTTTTTTTTGTTTTTTAACTTTTTTTTTTGTTAGTTGTGCTCAACATTGTGTTCTCAACGGGTCTATTTCTGCAGAAATCGACTGACACAGTATGTTGATGTAAATAACTTCAGAAATTCATTTGATAAAAAAACAGAAATTTATTCTTTCAAACAAGCTAGATAATCAAAATTATTCTGTTGCAGAAGTTCACCTTATCATAAGCACCAAATTAACCTATGGAGTAGGGTCCAACAACACAAAAACTACAGGGAAAACACTAGTGATGGCTGCAGCGACAGCAAGACCTGTCTGTTACCACTCGTCTCAGCACGCTGTCACAGCTCAACTCACTCAGGAACTACTTACCTCTAGCAGCACAATTAATCTCATAACAAGTCTGATGTGTATCCAGCAAAGAAAAAAATCTCAATAATTAAACGTCCACGTCGACGGCATCCTCGAGGACTGGATGGTAGGCGCGTTCCGGACGTTGATGTCGAGCGGCAGCATCCGGTACTCGATCTCGAGGTCTTTCAAGATCTTGATCATCTCCTGGAGCAGCAGCTCTCTCCGCTCGAACCTCATCCCCATGTCGTGGAAGTTGATCGTGTGGCGGCACCAGATGGAGACCTTGAGCTTGTTCGTGTCGTCCACGTCGCGCAGGACCACCATGGAGCCAGGGTACCAGTGTTCCTTCTTGTTGTCAAGGTAACTGAAATTTTTGAAATAAACAATGGCAATGATCATTACTGGTAGATTATAGCAGCCGTAATAACAGAAAGAACGTTATCTAAGTTCAGGATATTCACATTAGGTTTAAGGCATTGGTACTTACTGCAATAGTCTCTCCTTCATGAGGGACAGTTTCTCCACTGGTGTTCCGACATGAACAGAGAAGTCGACGGCATCTCCCATGTCAGGACTCCTGTAGTAGTTCATGATCGGTAGCTGGGCTAGCTGACTGTTGGGATAGTACACCTTGAGATTGTCATATCGGAGGAAGATGGTTGTCATGATGTTCATCTCCTCCACAACCACCTGACGATGCAAATTCCTCATCAGCTGGTGCCAAGCAATTCCTCGTTGTAGATAAGATAGTGCATGAACGAGAATTTGTAGTAACCTGCATATTATCGACTTCGCATCGGTCGCCGACATCGAAAGGATGCATAACGAACAGGAACACGATCGCCTCGAAGATGGTCCTAAGAGTGTTGCCGAACATGAACACCGCCACGAGGAGCTGCGAGCTGAGCAAGACGAAGAACTTGGACGTCGCGATCCCCAGGATGAGGAGCCAGAGCGCAAGCACGATCAGCGCCACCACGACGTTGGCCATCTGGTGCAGCTTGTTCACTGCGGTCTTGGTGTCGTTGAGCGTCAGGGCAAGAGCCTTGCGCTCTCTGAACGCGTTTACCTACGGTGTTCAGACGACAGCGATTGAAAGCAAATCTTGAGTAAGCACCACGCCGGATTTTATTTTACTTTCCTGATTGAAGATGGATATAAAGGGAGGATTTGCGTCTAAGATCGTTACCACCCAGTTCTTGAGTGACCTCTTGCTGACCCTGTTGTGCTCCTGCGCTCCTTCAAAAAGATCCATGGCCTTCAAAGCTTCTTTCTGCCTCATGAAACGCATCAAGTCTGACAGGTATATGTGCCTGCAATAGGTTCAGAATCAGAACTCAATGAAGAACAGAAGACTGCCATGATGTTCAGAACAACATGTTTGATATACAAAGTATCAAAACTGTGAAGAGATGTGCTAGTAAGTAGTCGAATTCTCATTCTCACTTGGATCCAGGCTTGGCGACGTTCTGGAAGATCCTCTTGGCCGCAACCTTGGCCTCGTACTCGCTGTGTATCTCTGTGGCCAGCTCGTCCTCGCCCGTATGCTTGAGCTGCTCGTCCATGGTTGTAAGCGCCCCGTACCGGACGATCTTCATCAGCCTCTTCATGCTCCACGCAGAGATGTTCTTCTGGCTGAGCCTATGAAGCTGGTCAATCGAGATGCCGTCATCCAGGGGAACGTGCCGCTCGGTTTTCTGCCTATGCAGCTGCTTGCTGGGCCCTGCTCCTCCTCCTGCTGCTGCTGCTGATGCTCGCTTGGACGCCACCGTCATGAGGCGCCCACTCTTGGGCACTGGTCCGGACTTTCCCGGCATCGCCGTCGACTCGAGCTCGCTGGGGATGAATGCTCCGGCGCTCTGGAGCCTCTGCACCTCGGCCATCATCCGGCTCTCGTCCACCAGCGGCGGGCCGGAGAGGGTCTCGATGACGTACTGGTTGAAGAGCGCCTCCTGGATCCTGTCGAAGTAGGTGGAGACGTGGAAGGACGAGGCGAGCACCTTGAGCAGCAGCGTCTTGACGAGGCGGATCACGGTGGCCACCAGCAGGCAGCACAGCACCTTGGTGACGTAGGGCAGCACCAGCGTGTGCGTCTCCCGCTTGGCGTCCTTGTCGAACAGGAGGTGCCACGACACGAGCGCGATCCCCAGCCAGAGCACGTTCCGCACGGCGCGCCGCACGCCGTAGACGAAGTAGAGCACCTTCTTCCGCAGCAGGAAGTTGCGCTCCACGAAGAAGACGGCGATGCGGATCACCCAGCCGGAGACCAGGCGGCCGCAGATGAGCACGAACACCAGGAGCTCCCACTTCCAGAGGTGGAGCCCCGAGAGCTTCTTCCTGGACAGGCTGGGGATGGTGACGCTGCAGATGAGCGCGCCCACGATGACCACCAGGCTCACCCACTCCATGATCAGGAGGCAGTCCATGGTGTCGCGCTTGAAGTCCGAGGTCACGCCCTCGTCCATGAACGGGTCGTCGTCCTCGTCGTCGAAGCCACCAGACTTGCCGATGAGCCCCGACTTGCCGATAAGACCCGACCGCAGCTGGCCGGACTTGGGCGGCAGCCCCTTGGAGACAAAAGACTTGCGGGGATCCGGCTCACTGCCGGGGCCGGCACTCGACGTCGACGGCGGCGGGGGATCCATCAGCCGAGATCGCGTCTTGCTGCGCGCCAGCAGGGAGGAACCGGTGGACGTCGAGGTGCAGCGCAGCACCTCGGCGGTGTCCACGTCGATGTTGCTCTGGTTCATCCGGCTGTCGCCGGCGTCGTAGGAGGAGGAGGACGCCGACGACGTGGACGGGGAGAACCGCTGCCGGGGGTCCTGGAACGAGACGCGCAGCTCCCTGGAGCCGTTGCCGGACGTCGGCGCGCGTGGCGGCCTCCTCATATTCTCGTCCACGTCGAAGTCGGGGTCGATCGACAGCTCGCCGCCCGCCGCCGCCTGCTTCCGGAGGAAGCTGCCGATGAGGCGGCTGGGCGGATCGTCGCTGGACTCCCCGCCGGACTGGGACTGCGGCGGGCGGTTCTTGAAGCTGAACGAGTCGCCGGAGCGCGACGCGTCGCCCCCGGCGCTGGATGTCGACGCGCTGGACCCGGCGGACGCGGACGGCGCGAGGATGGTCACCGCGGAGCTGTGCCCGGACACGCCGCCGGCCGCGTGGAGGGAGACCGGCGAGTGCGGCTCGGGGTCGATCTTGACGACGACCTCCCGGCGGTCGCCGACGGTCAGGCCGGCGCGTTCCTTGTCCTGGTCGTGGTCGAAGTCGAAGGACCCCGACCGCGACGACGCGTGGGACCCGTACGACCGGAGGCTGCTCTTCCGCTGATCCATGGCCCCGGCGGTGGGCAACGCAGACGAATCAGCCGCTCGGGGACACACCGGATGTTAGCGGGGGGACTCGGCTCGGAACGCGGGCCGCGCAGGCAGACATGCGTGGACGCTCATGCATGCGCGCCGCGCCTGCTGCAGGCGAGGCGTCAGTGGACAGGACGCGAAGGCGCACACGCACGCATGCACCGGCGGCGAGCGCGCTGCCTGCCCCGGCCGCGCGATTGGGGAGCGAGAAAAATGCAGTGGCTCTTGGCTCGCCGGGGGGCACGGCGCGCGCGTCGTGGTGCTTTGCTTGGCGACGGGGCGCGACACGCGTTTACGGGAGCGCTGGGGAGCCTGTCGGGAGTACTATATACCGGGGAACAGGCAGCGGCATGCACGCACTGGAGCCGTGGTTGGCGAGCATGCGAAGCGAGCGCGGTGCCCTCCGCAACCAGCGGCCGGCGGGCGGAGTATAGTTGGGGCTGTGCGATCCTCCTGGTGCTCAGCTCGGGTGGGCAAGCATCTAGTCTAGTCTAGCAGTGCCTATTTTTGGCCTCCTTTCATGCTCGTCGTGGCACCTCACGTGTGGTTGATTCAACCGTCGGTTTGAATCTTGTTCTCGCCAGGTCGCCTTTGATCCGGCTATCCTCTGATACCCGTTTGCCTTTTAAAAGTGTTCTCATATTATGATAGCAACGTGTCTTGCCTCCTGTGCTGCTTAGCTTTCTTTGACAACATGACTGATTTTTTGATAAGGGCGTGATCGTCTCCATGAGTCCATGGCAGGTGACAATTTAAGAGAAAAAGGAGTTGCAACAATTTATCGTACGAATGGGCCACATTTCAGGTCAACATATAGCCCGCCGTCTAGTAGGGCTTGAGTTTTGAATACAAATAGGAAAATGTGCATTTTACCTCATGAAATGTTGCCATAGTATGATTTTTTCGATCAAACTCCAAAACTGGACATCTTATATTCTTCTAAACTTTCAAATTATTCAAACTACCTCCTTGTCCTATTTTAAAGTGGTCTTGAAGATGATTTTTGTCCCCCTTTTTTACTCAAAAGATCTGATAAATAAAATACTTGATAATGTTATGAAACCATGGTAGATGTGTCTAAATCCTAGAAATAGATTAGGATACAAATAATCCCAAATTTAGGGCTAGTGAATCTATCCCTAGAAGCTCCCCAAAATTAGATTTAGCTATAGAAAAATGGGAAATATTATGAAAAGTCTTGAAAATTCTCAAGACATTCTAATTGATGTTTAAACATGTATTGGAAAATTGCAATAGAAAAACTTAAGGCCCAACTAGCACTAATGGATAGTATGAACACATTCAACGTTAATGTTATTGCATTTATGCTAGATGCATCTCATATTTTTGTAGTGAAATTTTTTCCTAAAACACATCTAGACATCGATTAGAGTGTTTATTTTTTCTGGATACTTTTCTTTTTTTTAGCTAGAGATAAATTTAATTATTTGAAGTTTCTTTTTTAAAATCTCTAAATATTTAATTTGTATTATTTCTATCTCAGTATTATATTATGATATTTATTGCAACTTGTTTTCTCGAATGCGCAAAAGGCTTGCGCATCTTTGCATTTAAGTAGAAAAGTTTCTTACAACCCGCGTTATCGCGCGTTTTGGGGGCGAAGGCATTATATGAAGCGCTACTCCCGCACCTTACATCGTAATCGGATTACTCACTAAAACGAAAACCTAATCTGCGCGCACCGGCTTTGATCCATCGATCGGTGGTGGCGTCAAGCGCGTCCGCAGCGTCGTTCGCATCGTCCGCGCGGCCGCCGTGGCCGCGCAGCGTCGGGGAAGAGCTCCCGCATCGCATCGGCATCACCGGGTTTGCCGCCGAACATGGCCTCAAGCTTCTGCATGGCCTCCTTCATAGTCCTCCCTTGTAGCAGCCCCATCCTCTGCATGAGGAGATACTCACCTCGCTTGGCCACCGGTTGCTTGGACAACGGCTGCACCGCAATGCGCCTGCTCCGTTGCGGCATCCAAGACGAGGAACACTTGACGGTCGGCGGCGACAACAACGGTGAGGCGGCTTTCATGAACACCCGTTGCGTGAAAAGCTTCAAGCGCCCGGTGAAGGAAAGCTAAGTAGAGCGGCCTCCGTTGTTGTCCTCCACGTTTCTGTCGGCGCTGAGGTGGCTAGACGTCGCTACGTTGGTCGCCGGCGTGATGAGGATTTCGGCGTCCACAGCCACAACCTCATTGGTCACACGCGGCGACGATGGTGGCGTGTCATCCGAGAGCGGAGCGGTCGCCACCTCCGAAGGTCCGACGGGTGGCACCGTGGACACCGTGCCCAGCATGACCGGTTGCACGGGCGGCAGCGAATCCACGATGGACAAGGAGGCAGGCCCCGATGACGCAGCTGGCGCGCCATTGGCCTCCACCACCCAGTTGATCACCGGCAATACGGGTTCCGGAGGGGTAGGAGCATAGTTGGTCGTCAGAGGGGTCAACGATGCGGATTCCGGAGTCGCCATACCCTGACCGGTCTGCATGTTGCCAAGCGAGCAGGCCTTCAAGGATGATGGCCCAGGCGACATCCCTCGAAGCAGGCAACAGACCGGCAGGCTCCGATGACCCGTGGTGTAAGTTCTGAGACGGAGGCACGGCAGGTGCTCTAGTCAAGGGGCGAGCGATCCGCGACCGCCATACCATGGACGGTCGGCCATCGGACCCCTGCTCCTTCCAACGCTAATGACGGCATTGGTGCGAACGACGGCCACGCCCACCTCGTGTGGAACTCGCGGGATCACAGACGACGCGCACAACGTCATTGGCGCAGTCATCGTACTCCCGCTGTCCACAGGCGTCGTGTCCGACGACATTGACGACGCGCCTTGTCCTCCTGCACTCCCGTGCGAGGTGACCAAAGCCCCGGCAGCGGAGGCATCGCCAAGGCAGGGTGCAGGTGGCGACACAATGCCCCACCGTGAGGCACTTGAAGCAGTGACCATCGGCGTAAGTCAGAAACTGCCGTGGTCCAATGTTGCCCTTGGTGCCCGCCCCATGGCACCGCCGTGGCCGTGGCGCTCGCGCCGGCTGGGCAGGGCGCTGAGGGAGCACACGCTGCCATCCATCAGCATCAGGGGCGGTCGCCCGACGTGCCGACCCAAGCCGCTGGTGGACGGGCAGTCGTTCACGCCCGCCCACCCCTGGGAAAGACGCACACCCGCGACCCCCGAGGCGCTTGCGGGTGGGGACACAACCTTTAGCTGGCCGAACAGGAAGGCCGCTCACCAGCTGGGGACGCGGACGCCCACGTCTCCTCCGACCTCGCGGAGGCTCGTGCCGCTCAGCAGCCTTCTTGCGACAGCTCGGAGCCGTGGTTGGAGCATCGTGCGGAGGCACAGACACGGCCATTGGCCGGCGGCGGACGGCATCCAAGTAGGACAAGGGCCGCTCCTCGCTATATGCGTCGTCATCGTCATCCGCCCACCGGCGGTACTTCGAGCGCCCCTCCGAACGAATTTCAGGATGGAACGGCGCGACAAGAGGGGAAAGGGAAGACGTCAAGCTCGGTGCGTGGGCTGACGGGTTGACGAGGAAGGCCTCGAGGCTGAGGCTGGTGGCACCCGCGTCCTCGTCCATGTATTCGTCCTCATCCCCTGATACGTCCTCAACGACGACCTCGTCCAGCAGCGACGATGTCGTCGAAGCGACCATAGGTGGCTGGGCTCCCCCTTCGGTCACCGTGGCTCTGGTTAGGTCAATCCTGGTCGGCGTTGGCGA
Source organism: Bothriochloa decipiens (assembly GCA_023333625.1). Lineage (NCBI taxonomy): Eukaryota > Viridiplantae > Streptophyta > Magnoliopsida > Poales > Poaceae > Bothriochloa > Bothriochloa decipiens. The sequence continues at coordinate 23,035,458 of CM041640.1, read as the reverse complement.
ACCCGCCCCGAACGAGGCGCCCTGCGCCTCAAGACCGGTGGGGAACGACTCGCCCTCTATGGCGACACAGGAACCACCCGCTTCGACCCCCGCTAAGGTCGCCCTAACCTCGAGGCTAGGAAAAGTGGCTAGCTTGGGTGCGGAGTTGCGATGGCCGAAGAGGTGGAACCCCGGCGGTGGCGGCTCTGCGACGTCCTTCATGAGCCAGGCAGCCGATCCCATCGGCGACGAAGCGCAGCCTTCCCCTGCACCGGCCAACACAAACATCGACAGGCGAGGCTCAGACGGAGGCGAAGGCGGCTGCGCGTGCCGGGCAGCCTGCCCTCCCACGTTCTCCAGCGAAGGGGTGAGGGCAGGGGAGGGCGCAGCGGTCGGCAGCGGCGTTGGGGACGACGGCAGTGGTACTCCAGCGGGGGCTCCAAGCCACGGGCCCTCGACGGCCAGCAGAGCAGCGGCGCCTGGCGCACCGGGCGGCGAGGCCTCCGCATGCGACCTTGCATCGCCGGCCGAGGTCCCCGCGGCCGAGGGTGACCCCCCCGCAAACGCGCGGCCGCGGAGGGGAGTCAGGGGAGGGGCGGACGGAGGGGGGCCGCGGCGCGCCAGCGGCTGCCATCCCCGGCGGCAGAGGCTGCATGCCCGTCCTCACACGCGCCCTGCGGCGAGGAGGGGAAAAGAGCAGGATTTCCAGTGCTGGGATGGTGGATTTGGGCGGGGCGGATGGCTGGGAGGTGGCTGTGGGCGCGGGCACCGGCCGGGCGGCCAGGGTTTGGGTCGGGCTAGGGATTCCCCCTTTATTGCAACTTTGAGAAGGTTAGATATATTTTATATGGTTTAAAAACCTTACCAATTACTTACTATTTTTTGAACCAAAATAAAAATGAAATCATCTTCACAACCACTTTAAACTAGGGCAGGTAGATACGTTAAATGTTTTCGAGAGTTCAAAAGGTAAGATATTTGCTTGAGAGGAGATGAATTCAGTGCCATTTGCTAGAGAGATGAAGATTTTTTTTTATTTTTAATTTTTTTTTAAAAAAATTTACAAAAATAGTCTGCGGTTTCAAAAAATGACAGAACTAGTCGCCCACAGTGGGCGTTTTTTAAAAAACGCCCACTGTCTGGGCGTTTTTTGTGACGTGGCAAACGGCCGGCCGGCGCCGGTGCCGGCGTTTGCGGGCGGGCCCCTGGCGGACAAAAAACGCCCACTGTGTGGGCGTTTTTTGGCCGCCA
>CM041640.1:22892908-23024228 GCA_023333625.1 Bothriochloa decipiens | reverse complement strand
CATTATTTATAGATCTAATATACATACTACTCACAGATCTACCCAGAGTCAACTAAAAACTAAACAACTCTAGTGCACATTATATTTTACTAATGCATAGCAACAGACTTGTAATGTATGAGAAACTTACCTAAAAACCGAGGTCTCAAACTGGCAGGGCTTCGCCGTTACTTCCTTCTCCTCTCTCCTCTCTTCTCCCTTTTTTCTGAAAATTTTAGTGAATATAATGAAAATCTGAAGGGGGCTGGGTATATATAGGTGGCGGCCAAAAAACGCCCACTGTGTGGGCGTTTTTTGGCGGCCCCCAGCTGGCCAAAAAACGCCCACTGTGTGGGAGTTTTTTGGCTTCCAGGGGGCCGCCTGCAAAACAGCGCGGCCGGCCTGGCCTGTTTTGCAGGCGGCCCCTGGGGAGGAAAAAACGCCCACTGTGTGGGCGTTTTTTTACTGCTCGGGGCCCGCCCGCAAAACAGGCCGGCCCTTTTGCAGGCGGCCCCCTGGCCGCAAAAAAACGCCTACACAGTGGGCGTTTTTTGGCCGCCAGAGGGCCGCCCGCAAACGCCGGCACCGGCGCCGGCCGGACGTTTGCCACGTCACAAAAAACGCCCAGACAGTGGGCGTTTTTTAAAAAACGCCCACTGCAGGCGACTAGTTCTGTCATTTTTTGAAACGGGAGACTATTTTAGTAAAATTTTTTTAAAAAAAAATTAAAAATAAAAAAAGTTCGAGAGATGAATTCATGTCCCTCGGCCTTACAGATTAGGCCGGGCCGATTTTCTTTGGAGCACGTGGACGACTACGGCCCATAAGCCCAAACCACTACCGCCCAAAGGCCACAACACGTTACGTTGACGTGGACCTATGGCAGCGTAAATTCCCCACCGCCGCCGACAGCCGAAGGGACGCCGGAGCATACAGAGCCGAGCAGCCGCGGGGGATTTTGGCGATCGTCGCCTGTCGGGTCGGGCCGGTCGGCGGAAATGGAATCGAGGACTATGCTCCGCGCATCTCCTCGTTCGAAGAAGCTTGGCGCGGCTGCTTGCTCGCCCCTGCATACCGTAGCTGAGGCTCGCTGCCTGGGTTATCCCATAATTTTTATCTCTGCATGTTCCATTCTCCATGAAACTTCCATGGAAATTTTCCTTTCTTTCGAGAGAGAGGTTTGGTGGGGGATAGCTTGTAGTTGTTAAGTAAAGTAAGCTCCACATCTTCTATGTTTTCATGGTTTGCCTTTACTTGTACCATGTCGATATCTTTTGAGACAATCAACTGACATGTAGTTATGATTGTTTTACCGTATCATTCACTTGAGCATCATCCAATTTCTTTGCTGTGAACTATGCAGCTTGCTGGGCAAACAAGACCAATGTGTGCAAGAGATTACTTCTCATTCCTATGAAACATTTTCATTGTATTTCCTCTGTACAATTCTGTAGGTTTACTGTTAACAAATGCCATGTAAATAGGAGAGTAGTTTCTCTTTGGTCGTTTTTGTTGTCTTTTTTTTCTCTCGTCTTGGTGTAAGGCCTGTTTGCCCTTTACTCGTCTAATAAAAAAACAGCGACAAATCTTTTGTCACTCCTTTCGAAAAAAACTGTTAACAAATGAGACATTTATTCTGGCCAAACAATCAGTCGTCATTAGAGGTATAGGCACTCCAAATAAAACAAAGGGAGCTTTTTTATATAGAACGTGCTATGCACATATTTTATTAAGAGAAGAGGAAACAACCCGCAAAAATATACAGTGAAAAAGACAGAAAACAGACCAGCACCCGAACTGCCGAAGTGTCTACAGTAGGAAGACAGAAACAGAGAGAGGAGACAAGAAAGGATGAAAAACAAAGGGAAGAGTTGTGATGGGACATTTGATATTGCAAATAGACTAAGAATCTGTACACTTTATTGATACCTTTTTTAAAACAATTTATCGACTTCTCCGTGTACCATGTACCTAAACCTTGCTTAACAGCAACTTAGGATGGTGCTAACGTGAAGAAATTGCCTTGCTGACAGATATATCCACTTCCGCCAGTTTACTTTCTTTTTTAAAAAAAAAATGCTGTGCAATCATTAGCGTACACGAGCTTTACTCTCGCAAGTTTTTGTTATTGATCCCTCTCACAAGTTTGATAAACATTTCATTTCTCATCGCTTTTTTATAGAGTTCTAGGGCCCTTGCCCCGGCCTTTCAAATTCTCATCGCTTTTTATGGATTTCCAACATGAATATACTTCTCAACCTGAATACAAGCAATATTGCAACTTGTATACTTCAAGAAGTCAAGGTTTCACATGACAGGCATAGTGTCAAGCAATGTTGTAATGACAATTTCTCATTAGTATCTTGCTTTATACGTGAAGTAACATGTTTATCCATACTTATTACTTGATCTCTCAAGCAATACTGGAAGATAGATATACAATTAAATTCCATATGGGAAATAAGTTGCAGTTTATTCAACCCAAAATGTAACAGACACTTGAAACACATCCATACTTCATGATTTCCCCAGGTCCCAACTTATCCTTGGTTTGGCAGGAACACCTAAAAGATGGCAAGAGCATTGACATTTGGCTGGCATGGAGTTGATGAGCAGAACATGGTACATATCTCCTGCGGAAAATATGGGACAATATGTTTGCTTCTTCCATTCCTATCCATGGACGAGGCAGGTGAATTCAGATAAGCATAAGCACTTCTTGTCCACCTGCACCCAGTTGGAGAAGATGGTGGTCTGTCATATCTCAAATGCACTTGGATAATTAAGATTCTTCACCAAGGACGTAAGCACCAGGATATAAGCACGGAAAGTCACATAGTTTATTTTTATATGCATATGAAAATAGCCATGTTGGTACCACAACACCAGAAATATTTTCTTTAACATGTGCTTACAGCTTAAAGTATGTTCTACATATATAGTGCATTGACTCTTGGTTCCTTAGTCTAGTTGATAAGCATGTATATTCTTACTAGTCTAGTTCTCATTTTTTTTTTTTGTTAGTGCCCAGGGCCGTAGCTTGTATGGCATTCTGACAGGGAATCCAACTAAGGAATTGGATGCAGTGGGCTACAGATTGTTTTCCACACTGGGCCAGCACTATCCGTTCCAAAGGATGAAAGGATGATGGAGATTGCTATTTAGAAAGATGCGCACTAACGACAGCGCAACTACAGAAAGCAGGCAGAAAGAACGGATGACTTTCGTTTGAAAAAAAGATGAATGGATTGCATGATCCTGTGAAGAATTTACCAGTGTTTGATGCCAACCATCCGTGCCTCAGTACCATCTGTGGCAGCAGTCGCCATGGTTGCTCCGTCTCCTTTGCTCCCATCCTTGAGAATCTCCCTGATCATTTGCTCGAACAGCACGTAATCTTCAATCTGCTTCCAAAAAACTCAATTGACCAAATCACATGACCGTAATAAGACTTGAAAAACATGATCATGACATGGTATACCATTCTTTTCTGTTCCTCTGATGATTTTGTTGATATGTTAGGCATCATGCGGAAACATCAGTTGGCTTTGTCTGTACTGAATTACTGATAGATATAACCCAAATATACAGTTGGTCAACTGCATGGACTCACCTTGAGTGTCTTGGCCTTGATTCTTGCAGCCTCCTTCTCGGCAGCGAGTCGTCGCTCCTCTGCTTCCATCTCCTTCCTCCTCCAGAACTCGTCGATCTCCGTTCTTGTGATGCTGTACACCGGGACTGCTGCCATGTTCGTTGCAGATCTTAGCCTCTCGGAAGCAGGATTTGGTGGCTGCAGAGGAGGGCACCGGCAAGAGGGACTGGACGGCCGGTCTATAGCACCCTACCGCCTGCTTTCTTCGTTGGAGCTGCTCTTCCCCGGGTAGATTGAGGCGTAGCCGGGTCACCTCATATATATTTATAGTACTGCAATCTTTATCTGCAGTTTCTTGCATCACCACCTACAGGCCATGGGTGCAGTAACCTGTGCTTTCTAGTGGAGAATGATAGGTTGGATTGGGTTGGGTCCCTTTCCGTCTGCTCTTCTCAACCATCAGTTGTGCAACTTTTGTTTCTTCATCGCTTGTCTTTGGTAGACCAAGTGACAAATGAAGATGAAGGAACAAATGAAGAGAAAGGTGGTTGGGGGTATTTTAATAAAAACCTCACATCACTTCTCTCATCAGTATGTTTTCAATTGGTTCACCACTAGTTAGTAGTTGAAGCTTCGCAGGACCAAATTAAAGCAGGTCATAGGAAATACATGTGATTCTATCCTTGACTTGGACAGGAATCACCATGTACTGCTTCATCACTTTCGTCAAAAGAAACATTAGTGAGGGTGAGTATGCTTCAAGAATCAAGATGAATCCCTTCAATTCACACCACTTTAGCGTTTTGCGTATCAAGTATGTATGGTCTCGATCACCGGCTGTTAATGTCAAAAATCAAAAAAGAATGAAGCTAAGGTCTATATCATAAAAATACTCCCGCCTCCATTTTTAAATACAACTACTTAGCCGTGTTCTACGTGTCATATTCTATCTTTAGAAAATATGCATATAAATTTTTTTAGAGTTGACCACCTATGAGTCTAGAATTGTGAATCTCAAGTTGTAGGCATGTTAAGTGAATTTACATGACTTATTTTCCTTTATATTTTAGATCAATCAAAAATATTAAAACCATTTTATTTAGTCTATAAGCTGCAAATCCAGCATATATTTCGGAGTTAGAGCTATGTTAAGCATGCCAAGGTCCCAATTAGCATGACTCTTAACTCCTCCAAAAGAGGCTCTAGTTCTGGCTCCTCATGTGGAGCAACTTCTCTGATGGAGTTGAAACCATTTTGAAAAATAGTTGACAAAATGGCTCCAGTTGTCATTTTGTAATAAGTTGTATTAGTTTCGAAAAGAAAATATTTAGCAAAAACAGATTTAGTTGCAGCACTGGAAATAAGAGCAGTTGAACATGTCCAGTTCTCCAGCTCCTTAATACAAATGACTCTAGCCTCTTCAGACTCCTTGCAAAGAGCTGTTTTTTACTCCCTCTATCTTGAAATATAAGGCATACATGTATTTCTAAATTTAAACCGTATTATCTTTGACTAACAATTATCCTAATTAGGAGAAATTATAGGTAAAAATATGTCCTTAAAACTATACCTTGTTAGGTCACGCCTTATATTTTGTGAGAGCGAGGGAGTAATGATCATTTGACAGAGCTTCTTACAATTAGGGGGGAAAAAACGCCTGGGCCGCGTCGACCAGGAGCCAGGAGCCCAGGACTAAGCATGCACTGGGCTCACGGCCTAGGCTGAGACACGAGGTCTTGCGCCGAATTGTTAGGCCCAGTAGCCAATGTGCAGCAAGGTACTACAAGCCCAGATTGAACTTGCAAACTAGCAGCAAATTCACGCTAAGGTCTGAAACTCTGAAGTCTGAACTCGTTGGATTATTTACCAAAAAAAAAAAAAGAAGAAGAAGAAAACGGCGGGGGAATGACTTGGGTGTGCACACCAGCTGTTTCTCCATCACCGGCACCGAATAAAAATCACCTGAGCTTAGCCGCACTGTCAGCGTATAAGATAGCGTGATTCTCAGGCGTTCATTGATGAATCTTCTTTTCCATCTCGAGGCAGACAAACAAGGCATAAAGCCGCTCGAACACCTGGACCAAAAGCAAACAAACAGCTAGCAAAAGGATTCAGCAGCAGCTGAGCATCTGCCATCACGTCAAGCTTTGCCGGCAGCCTTCATATCCTCGTCCTCCATCCTTTGCTCGCAAAATGAGGCGCTGCTAGGAAACTCGCCCTCAAATTGTCTCGCTCGTCGTCGTCGAGCTACCACCTTATTCTCGACGGTGGCTCGACGCCGTCGTCCACAGGAACACAGAGAAGGAAAGGAGCATCAAGGAAATAATGGGCAACTGCTTCACCAAGACGTACGAGCAGGAGATACCAATCACCTCGGACCCGCCGTATCATCGGCCGTCGTCGATGCCGACGTACCGGCCGCCCCAAGGTCAGAAGACGCGGGAGGTGCCGCTGTCCTCGGGCTCGGGCTCGCGTCGGCCGCCGCCGCCGCGGTTTCCGGCCTTCCCGTCGTCGGGCATGGGGTCGATGGGCGGCCGACGGGCGGGCACCGGCCAGATCGGCCCGATCCTGCAGCGTCCCATGGTGGACGTGCGGAGCATGTTCCACATGGAGCGGAAGCTCGGGAGCGGGCAGTTCGGGACCACGTACCTGTGCACGGAGCGCGCGACGGGGCGGAAGTACGCGTGCAAGTCGGTGTCCAAGCGCAAGCTGGTGCGCCGCGCCGACATCGACGACATGCGCCGGGAGATCACCATCCTGCAGCACCTCAGCGGCCAGCCCAACGTGGCGGAGTTCAAGGGCGCGTTCGAGGACGCCGACGACGTGCACGTCGTCATGGAGTTCTGCTCCGGCGGGGAGCTCTTCGACCGCATCACGGCCAAGGGGAGCTACTCCGAGCGCCAGGCCGCCGCTGTGTGCCGCGACATCGTCACCGTCGTGCACGTCTGCCACTTCATGGGGGTCATGCATCGGGACCTCAAGCCCGAGAACTTCCTCCTCTCCAGCCCCGCCGACGACGCGCCGCTCAAGGCCATCGACTTCGGCCTCTCCATCTTCATCGAAGAAGGTGAATAGTGGCGCGTGGGCATCACAGGCCTTATTTGCTCACCCCTATATTCATTCAAGTAAAATGCAACCGTTCCATGCAAATGATAGCACTAGACAATTCAATTAACCCCAACAAATTGCAGGTAAAGTATACAAGGATATCGTGGGGAGTGCATACTATGTGGCGCCAGAGGTATTGCACCGTAACTACGGCAAAGAGATTGATATCTGGAGTGCTGGCGTGATCCTATACATTCTACTATGCGGGTCACCGCCTTTCTGGGCAGGTGAAGATCCAATCATCTTCGTCCTGACAGACTACATTGCCTCCACTATGATTGTCTGATGACAGAATTTGCGTGTCTGAGCAGAAACGGAGAAAGGCATATTTGATGCAATATTGGCCGGCCAACTTGATTTAAGCTCCTCCCCGTGGCCCTCCATATCTGAAAGTGCAAAGGATCTCATTAGAAGAATGTTGAACAGGGATCCTCAGAGGCGCATTACTGCAGCACAGGCCCTAGGTAGCGCCCTTAATTCTTAACAGCCTTTTCATATAAAACACTGATTTATGAATGTAAAGTTCATCTGCATTCCCAGGTTTTATAATTCATCCCAAATAAATGAATGACTCCATGTGTAGAACATCCATGGCTCAAAGGTGGTGCACCTGACAGACCTATCAATAGTGCAGTCCTGTCAAGAATGAAGCAATTCAAGGCAATGAACAAGCTAAAGCAACTTGCGCTCAAGGTGAACCCCCTTAACAAGAATAACTGCTACTCCGCCTATGTCAATTTAAGTTGACAAATTGTCTCCTGTCATTGTAAGGTAATCGCAGAGAACTTAACAGAAGACGAGATCAAGGGACTGAAGCAGATGTTCAACAACATGGATACAGACAAGAGTGGCACAATCACGGTCCAAGAACTGAAGGAAGGACTGAGAAAACTAGGGTCAAAGATTAGTGAAGCAGAGGTTCAGAAGCTTATGGAAGCAGTAAGATTACATGTTCCATTTCAATTTCACTAAGTTCACTGCATGAAATACTTCATTAATCATGCTTCGATGCAGGTTGACGTGGACAGGAGTGGCAGCATTGATTACGCAGAGTTCCTTACTGCCATGATGAATAAACATAAACTGGAAAAGGAGGAGGATTTGATCCGTGCATTTCAACACTTTGACAAAGATGATAGCGGGTAAAATTATTTCTGCCTAACCATGCATCACCAAAACAAAGTCATCTACAGTTGAACAATGCCAGAACTTGTAAAATAAAATTACACGCTGCTCAAATTGTTCATAATATAACAAACTAACAATGTTCAATACATGCTACAGCCACATCACATCATTTTGCTTGGTTAAAATCAATTACGAAAAACAAAAAAGTTTAATATAATTAAACCGAGATAACATACATAACAACCACAGGTACATAACAAGAGATGAACTGGAACAAGCCATGGCGGAGTATGGAATCAGTGATGAAGCAAGCATTAAAGAAGTACTGGACGAAGTTGACAAAGATAAGGTGAGCACATTCTCGCTACTAACCAATCCATTTGCATAGATTTAACAATCCCCACCCCCTTCTGAATTCACAGGATGGGAGAATCGACTATGAAGAGTTTGTAGAAATGATGAGGAAGGGAAGTTATACCTGAGGAAACTCTGTTCGCATGATGGAAGAGGTTGTATATATATGTTTCAGCAAATATGGCAAGTACAAGCAACAATACAAGTTTAACTCCGAACAAGTTGCTTCTGCAGTTATTGTCCGAAACTAGTATGTACCGATATTATTAACCAAATATGCAACAAGAGAGAAAACATTGAGTTTACTTAAAAAAATGTTCAGACTTCATGGAGTCATACATATGCAAAGAAACATATAGCCTACCAGAAAACTGGCACTAATCCTACTGCAAGTAAAATTCACTAATGGCACATTCTGTGAAGCTTTCTTTAAAATAAGTATGTTCAAAATTAGGATGAGGAAAGGAAAACACATGCATGAACAAAATTACAAAGTTCATGGTAAACCATAATGTGTGCAGCATATGCACTCGGAAATGCTATTGTGGGATCATCACTCAGCAGTTAATAAATAATCAGGGATAGGATGACCTAATTTCTGTTAGGTGTTGTTCACCTGAAGCAGCTGAAAGCCATCGGAAAAGTAGCTAACACTGGAAAAGGGCAAACGATGCATAGAAGTTCTAGATTTAGAGGAAAGCTGAAAAGGCTAAATGAAATACATTTCGATTGAAGAGAGCATTTTGTTTTAAATATATAAATCAAATAAAATGAGAACTGGCTGACCTTTTACATATGGGCCCTGCAACAATGGGCATTGGTCAACAGACATAGGAAAATCCCAAACAAATTATTGGATAAAGAATTCTGAGAATGGAATTTGTGACTTCAGTTCATTGGCTCTTCTGTTGAGACTACGCAATGTCTCTATATGGGGCTCATCTCCTTCAACTGCAATTATTTTGGCGAAGTCCCCGGTGTCGAAATAGTCTACCACCCTATTAGCAGCTTCAAGTCCAGTCACATATGCTTTTTCCTAGCATAGGAAAATATGAACCCATAAACACAACTTTTTACTATCAGTGTGAATCGTTTTTTGAAATGTTACACCTCACTTTAGAAAAGGACCCATGTCGGTTGACAATCCAATCACCAGCAATAAACAAATTTGGAAAGGAAGTTGATCCTCTTAGTGTGTACTTGTAGGAGCCTGCAAGTAATGCATTCACCCATGTATCAAACTAAATATTCATCTGAAACAAAACAAAATATTTCTAAACTAGCACTGATACGTACATATGCTACAAAAGTATAATTTTGTTGTTATGATTCTTGAACCTATCACAAATTCACAGCATTAATTTACAACTACCTTTCAATAGGACAATATGCACTGAAATGATCTAGAGTATAGCATTATCAATCATTTATAACGGTTAACAATAACTTGTTTATTACTATAGACAAGAGGCTATCAAGAATAGTCGTCCTTTAAGCATTCACCTGGAAGAAAGTTGATTACAGAATTAGGAGATCTTCTGATTGAATATTTTGTCACAGTAGCACCCTCAAAATCTTGTATGCATTTGATAAGATGTGTTGAAGCTTTAGAGACAATATCATCATCATTTACAAGTACCAAATGGCTAGCATTATACTGGGAAAATAAGTTACAAGAGTAAGTATATCCTGGCTGAAAATGCCGTATATTTTCAAATTGATAAAGGTGGTTAGAACATACAAATTCAGCCTCCACAATTGTTATTGATTCTTCATAATAATCATCATGTATTGAGGTAAGGTCAAAGAATGCCCAGCCAGACGAATCATCAAAACCAGAACATACATTGGCAACCTCTGGAATTGTGATCTGTAAATGGATTTCATAAAATTACATTGGGGGACACAATGTGTGAACAGTAATTAGATGGAGTGCATACTGGCTTGCCTTTTTATCAAACCATAATTTTATAGAGATCACATCGCCTGTAGATAAGTGAAGAAGATTCCTGAATTCCCGATCAGACCGTAGGAATGGACTTTACATGTCAGAAAAGCACATGCATTAATTGCAGAATTCAGGTTGTGAAACTTAAGGCTCCTTTAAGTGCTACACGATTATATTTCCTTACCATTCTTGACTTCCAACATTACTTGAATGTATTTTTTAATGCAATGGCAGGAGCTCTGCCTTTCAATTAAGTAGAATGGAATTGACCCAGTTTATAAGGAAAATTGGGCCCAAAAACCATACAGACATGTGGTTTATTAGATGGAAAACCGGCAAAAAACCCATACGGACATTACTTGAATGTAGTAAGGTAAGGTAAGGCAAAACTGACCCAGTACTCATGCGTGACTATATAAGGTGTCACCTGTTTTTGACGATGGATTGTAGAGAAGAGAGTCCCATGGCTGAAACAAATGCATCTGCCTCATATACATCGTCACCACAGATAATAGCAGAGATGCATCCAGCATCCGCATCCGCATCTGTAGTCAGACTTGTTGGAACTTTGTTTTCTACAAATTTTAAACCTTTAAGCTCCAATGATTGCAGCCAAGGAGAGAAAATTTTTTCTTCTACTTCACCACGGCACAGTAAGAAGTCAGAACTTTCCTGCAAGATAGGGGATTCATTATAAAAACTAAACCTAAAAGAGATAATAAGATGATAAATGTTCATTTGAGAAAGTATTATCTGGAGAAAAAATGATCATTTATAATGTACAAGAGCATAGAACCTGATGAGACAGCATATAATAGTACAGCATCCCCAGTGTTGCAGCTGCACTACATTGCTCACCAGGAGCAAACATGGCAGCCTGAATAGCTGGCTCAAAAACTTCCTTGTAGAGCCTTTGAGAGCAACCATACATCTTAAAAAGCTCTTTTGCAGTCACTACAGAGATAATTTGAGAAAGATAACTCGTTATGAAGACATGTAGTACAAGTGGCACATACTCTAGTCTGAACTAACTGGATAGACAATGAAACTTCCTTAGTCCTTACTTGCATCATATTTCCTCCAAGAAGTGTCAGTGTTGTCAAAGTCAATGACTGAACCAAAGCAACATATAAGTGGTTAGCAAGTCATTGTTGTCAAAGTCAATGACTGGACCAAAGCAACATATAAGTGGTTAGCAAGTGAACTGATTTTTAACAGAAGGTTAACAGTTGAACTCCAGTACCTTACCTGCAGCAATCACAGGGATTGATGTCAGCCTATCAATCAAAGGGAGATTAGGGAACTGCAAAGATAATTCAGGCTATTATTACTAATTTAGAATTGGATAAACTGATAATAACCAATGCAAGATCTAAGGAGAACTTACTTCCGGATACGCAAAGACTCCCAAGGGAGCTGGTAATCGGGGCTGATTATGAAATATGGGAAATTCAACCTGCAAGGTGATCAAAACAATTTAAGTTAATCAGGATTCAGGAGGGAGGGGAGTTAGCATATAGAAATTTTCTGGCTACATGCCAAACAATGTGACACTTGCTACAGACTAAGAAATTTTCTGGCTAAACCCGTTTTCAGTAATATAAATCCACCAAAAGGAAATCGGAAAAGTATATAGAAAATTCATTCATTCAATAAATAATCCATTGCAGCAACACACAGGACTATATATAACATAAGCATTTGAATTGAATGCACAAAGATAAAGCTGAGAAATTACAGCAAGGCCCTCGGCAGAATAGTAAGCTGCTTTATTCCAGCCTGTGAAAGGCGAGATTCCCAGCTCATCAACTAAGGCGAAGATGTTGCGGTAGGGATGCCAGAATCCTATGTGCAGGGGCCACGATGAGCGAATTATACTGAAACGAAACTGGCGCCGAACTGAAATGTATAAACGGATATCGTATCGTATACTGAACGTTGACAGTACCTCTGAGGCCAACCTCCTCGGTTGGGCCGCTCTCCGCGGCGAGAAGGGTGACATCGTACTCCTGATCAGGTTGTAGTTGTAATTCGTAAATTTGCACATAATCGCCACGCCTACAAGTTACAAGTACGCGAATGCACGAGCTACAGTTCACGCGAGGCCAACCTGTTTGACGAGGTGGTGCGCGGCGGCAAGGCCAGCCCAGCCGGCGCCCACGACGGCGACCTTCTTCCGCTGGGACTCGCCACCCGGCGAGACCTCTGCCCGGACGGAGCACCCTCGGCGACGGCGGAGACGGCGGGGGACGGCGCGCGGTGGCAGCCGGCCTCCGGCGACGAGGGCCGCGCACCCGCACATTCTTTCCGCGGGAAGCTTCCGGGGCAGAAGTGAGGGGAGCGATGAGTGGCCTGGTTGCCCCACGCACGAGCGCAGTGTTGAACGCCAGTAAACTTCACGCCGAAGCTGATCAGGTCACCACTCACTGATCACCACAGCTTTGGGCCTGGCGAGTCAGGCACTCTCAGGCCTCCTCTTGGTCAGACTCTGGGCCATGCTGCTTGCAAGACATTGCTTGTTTTGTTTTGTTTTTTAAATGTTCCAAGCATTAGTTGGTTGGCATGATCTCTTTTATTTGATCGTCTTATGCGCTGTTTAATAGAGTTCTCGGAGTTGATTATGAGACTATCTATTGAATCTAACAGAAGCTCCGCCGAACAATTTTTCAAGAGAGACGTGATTCTCTACTAATTCTCTGTGGAGTAATTCTTTGAGACGAACTAAAAGGCAAGCCACATAATCACTTCTATTAGAATCAATTCCCATAGAAAATCAGAATCAGATAGAGTTCTTAGCTTTGTCCGGTCACCTAAAACTTAAGATTTAGTTATTATACTAAAATTTATGTATATATCACTTTTTAATTTATTATTATATTTGGATATATGGATTAAAAGTAAACTAAAATAAAAAGATCCTTTAGACAAACTCATAGTCACTTTTTGTTTACGTTAATCTAGCTTTATTATCAATTATTAATGTACGGCCTTTATGCTTTCTATTTTGTCCCCCAAAATGCTAATACACTTAAAAATAAGAAAACGTTAGCCTATTCTCCACTCAAAGCCATCTCTCTCTTATTTGATTTTAATAAATCATTCGTAATTTCCCTTTCAAAATCATTTATCCCTTGCTTCATTTCTGATGAATTTTATTCGTAGACAGACGTAGTACGCCATTCGAATCGTCTTTGTTTTCCAATCCCGTGACAGAAAAAGCAGTTGACTCTGAAAGTCACACTAGGCACGCCCCTTTTCTGACGAAAATGGCAGCACTTCTTCTTCCCCTGCTGCTCGCCCACCTACTCTGCGCCTGCCATGGCGCCACCGCCTCCTCGGCCGCGACGCCGCCGCCTCTCCCGGTCCTTCCCGTCCCGTCCTGCGCGCAGCTCCGGTGGCAGCTCTCCGAGATGGCGCTCTTCCTCCACTTCGGGCCCAACACCTTCACGGACTCCGAGTGGGGCACCGGCCGCGCCGACCCCTCCGTATTCGCCCCCTCGGCGCTCGACGCGGGCCAGTGGGCGCGCGTCGCGGCGCAGGGCGGGTTCGGCCGCGTCGTGCTCACGGCCAAGCACCACGACGGTTTCTGCCTCTGGCCGTCGGCACTGACCGACTACTCGGTGGCCGCCTCGCCGTGGCGGGGCGGGGATGGGGACGTCGTCGCAGAGCTCGCCGCGGCCGCGCGCGCGGAGGGGATCGGGCTGGGGCTGTACCTCTCGCCGTGGGACCGCCATGAGCCGGTGTACGGGGACACCATCGCGTACAACGAGCATTACTTGGGACAGATGACGGAGCTGCTGACCAGGTTTGCTGATGGTTGCTTTTATGATTGTCATTGAAGCTTTTGCGGGCGAAGTTCTGAATTTTACGATGTAGATGATGTGAAGGTTGATCTTGATGTGGTTGTGTAACTGGAAACTACAAAAAACTCAGCCTTCTACCTGTTCAGTGGCAGAAATTTGCAGTAGCAGCTGACTGGTCTACTTCCTTGATGACACCTTCGATTTGGGAGCCATCAGTGGCTAACTGTGGTGGCGGATGCTATGAAAACTTTGGCTTTTCTTGGGGCTAATCCTTCTTGATTAGCGGTTTACTGCATGCATTACTTTAGTACATTGCACATTCTGTAGTGGTATTTGGGCAGCATTCATTCATATACTTTATACTCACAGTGCGCACTCAGTTATATATTTTATGTATTTATTAGGATAATCTAAAGACTCTGCTTTCAAATATGCAGGTATGGAGATGTAGAGGAAGTTTGGCTAGATGGTGCAAAGGGTGACGCCAAGAAGATGAATTATATGTTTGATGCCTGGTTTTCACTTATACATCAGTTACAACAAAGGGTAGTTATCTTCTCAGATGCTGGACCAGACACTAGATGGGTGGGAGATGAGGCAGGAGTCGCAGGCTATACTTGCTGGTCCCCCTTCAACAAAAGTTCCGTGACAATTGGGCATACCATTGCTGAGTAAGTATAATGCAATGGCAATTAGTTTTGTCTTGTCTTTTCTCAGCTTAGTATCACACAAGCTATACTATTTATCTCTATCAAGATTCTAGCATGGATGAGAATCTAGCATGCTATTCCTTTTATTTTAAAATATGATGTTCTCACCCACTAGGAGAGAATATTTATGTGTTTGAAAGACATAGCCTTTTAGTTCGACACATTGATTATTTCAGCTATGACTGCATATTTATTTGGAGCAAGACAGTTAGCTATTCAGTTGTTGCATTGAACCCACTCTAAAGTTACTAACCTTTAATATGAAACATGGTACTATCTTCTCTGATTGCAAATGATGATTTATTTGAGCATACCCTTACAAAGTTAGATAACCACAATATTATGATTAAACAAACGTTGTAAGTAGTTTTCTTCTGTTTAAAGGTAAGAATGATACTTTATGCATTTGGGTCATTGTTCTTGGTTAGTGTGTGCAGCATTACTTGGAGGTGGCTGCATGTCAGAAAGTGTCTAATGCAATGTCTGTAACAAGTTAAATATCTAGTATGCTCCTGTAACAACCTAGTTCTGAAATCGAAAGTAGACTCGCTGATTTGGTGAATGAGAGAGGCTAATGGGTTATAAGAGTATAGAGTTATATTTATACTTATTTAATCATAGAATTTAGAACTCACTAAGACTGTAGTTAACCTTTGTTAGTAATAGTTCTGTATGCCAATATTGACCATGACAAATTTACATGTGACATAACCCGATGTCAGTGACATCTCATATGGCAACTCAATTAACTTCAAGTTCTGAATTGAGTGATGTTTGATGAAAGAGAAGATTTGTTTGTTACTGACTCTTGAGAGAGATCCGATAGAATTTAGATGATGCAGTACAGGTCGTTTGTTAGTGATGAGCATTCTGCTTTTGTGTCGCTTCGCTGAGCCCCCTATGGTTGTTTCTGTGGTTGGCAGAGCAGCTCTTGTTTGCCGTTGCCGTTGCCATTGCCGTTGCGGTTTCGCTGGTGGCTTTTGTTGTAGTTGTTTTTCTGTATTGTTGCTTTGGTCGTGTGCGTGTGTGGTGGTGGTGTATGTGTGTTTGTCAGTTTCGTGTTGATGTTTTACTCCTTCATTAATACATTCACCAGTAGTTTAAACTACCTGCTTCTTCTTCTTCTTCTTCTTCTTCTTCTTCTTCTTTAAAAAAAAGGTCTGATTAAAAATGCTAACTTTATCACCAGATACTCACGGAGTGGGGATCCTTTTGGGCAAGACTGGGTTCCTGCAGAATGTGATGTTTCCATCAGACCAGGTTGGTTCTGGCATGCCTCAGAGAAACCAAAAAATGCAACAACTCTGCTTGACATATACTACAAATCAGTTGGTAGAAACTGTCTCCTCATTTTGAATGTCCCTCCCAATTCATCTGGCCTCATTGCCAATGAAGACATACAAGTCCTTCAGGAATTCACGGAGATTCGGCGTGCAATTTTCTCTCGGAACTTTGCTGCTAATGCCACTGTCACAGCAAACAGTGTGCGTGGTGGGCTAGATAATCTGCAGTTTGCACCATCCAAAGTGCTTGAAGATGGCATATACTCCTACTGGGCTCCGCAGGAACGGCAATCCTGCTGGGAAATGCTCTTCGACCTTGGGCAATCTACTTCCTTCAACATGCTCCAGCTCCAGGAACCTATACAACTGGGGCAGCGTGTTATTGAGTTTCATGTGGATGTCCTCATAGATGAACTGTGGCAAACGATTGTTGAAGGCACGACAATCGGGTACAAGAGGCTGCTACTGTTTCCAGTCATTGAATCTCGGTACCTGAAGCTTTCCATCGACAGCGCACGTGCAGATCCACTTATCTCGTTCTTTGGTGTCTTCATGGATCCCTTCTCGTCCAGACATAGTTTACAGAATCATGTCAAACCACCCCGCACAAACAGTAGTGAAGTTACAATGTTGAGGATGGCCCATGCTTCTGTCAACAAGAGTATTGCCCCAATGTAGTTGTTGTGAGTGTACTGCTGTCAGTATAACTTGTACTCTGCCCTGGCCAATTCAACACGCCGTGATCACTTGCACGTTGATTTGTTCTTTGGATCCCATGGTAAGCAATGTGTATATATCTTCCCATTTGCTTGCCAAAGCATTTGATACAAGAACTACTACTGCAATCATGCATGGATATGTTGTTCCCTAGATAACTTTTTCTGTAGTCTGTACTAGTTTCTGTTGAATTATGTGCTAGAACTAGAAGTCTGGGCTTCAATGAAGTGAATGTACATATCTCCTTTGGACCTTCTTGAATGTTTATGTTTGTGAGTCGTGATTTCTGTAGACTGAACTTTACATTCGAAGGCGCAACACACAATTTTCGCATCCTCAGCCTGAAGGCGGAAAGTGCTCTTTTCCTTTTTTACCCCGATGCTTCGCCTGCACCTAGCTTAGCCACCTACACGGCGGCCCCATCTAAATCTCCGATTCGTCGAGCAGGTGCCGCCGCCGCCGCCCAAGCCCCTCGCTGCTGGCGAACATGTCCGAGCAGGCGCCGCCTTACCCTCCCCTCCCGCTCGTCTCCTCCCTTGCCCCAGATCCTAGCTCCACCCCGTCACCGAACCACACCCTAGTCCTCCCCAATCCTGCCTTGCCCAACAAGCGCAAGCGCACTGGATTCCGCCGCAAAGTACCCTCCGGGTCCCCTGCCGCCCCCGCCCCCTCCCAGCCACCTCCCCCGGCCTCCGCCGCCGACGATATCATAGTGATCAACCGTGAGCCGACCGCGGAGGCCGTCACCGCTCTCACCGCCGGCTTCCCGGCGGACTCGCTCACTGACGAGGAGATCGAGGCGGGCGTTGTCTCCGACGTAGGCGGCATCGAGCAGGTCAATTACATCCTCATCCGCAACCACCTCCTCTGCCGGTGGCGCGAGACCTACAACTCCTAGCTCGCCAAGGAGCCCTTCGCGACGCTCATCCCTCCCCACTGCGAGCACCTCAACGCCGCCTACTCCTTCCTCGTCTCAAATAGCTACGTCAATTTCGGCGTCGCCCCAGCCATCAAGGAGCGAATACCCAAGGAGCCCACGAGACCCACCACCGTCGTCGTGGTAGGCTCTGGCCTTGCTGGGCTAGCTGCGGCACGGCAGCTAGTGGCGTTCGGGTTCAAAGTGATCGTCCTGGAAGGTCGCAAAAGGTGCGGTGGCCGTGTGTACACGAAGAAGATGGAAGGCGGTGGGCGCTTGGCTGCTGCTGACCTTGGAGGCAGCGTGCTTACCGGGACATTTGGGAACCCGCTTGGAAGGCTTGCCAATGCACAAAATTAGAGACAAGTGCCCGCTCTACAGGCCGTATGGATTACCAGTCGATCCGGAGGTGGATAAGAAAGTGGAGATTACGTTTAACAAGCTTCTTGATAAGTCAAGCAACCTGCGAGCATCCATGGGGGAGGTGGCAGTGGATGTTTCCCTTGGGGCGGCTCTAGAGACATTGCGCCAGGCTGATGGGGGTGTCTCTACACAGGAGGAGATGAACTTATTCAATTGGCATCTCGCAAATCTTGAGTATGCCAATGCTGGATTGCTGTCGAGACTAAGCCTTGCGTTCTGGGACCAGGATGATCCATATGACATGGGTGGGGATCACTGCTTCTTACCTGGTGGCAATGGCAAACTTGTGCAGGCCCTGGCAGAGAATCTACCAATTGTTTACGAGAAGACAGTGCACACTATAAGGTACGGAGGGGATGGGGTGCAGGTGGTTGTCAATGGAGGGCAGGTGTATGAAGGGGACATGGCATTGTGCACAGTTCCACTTGGGGTTCTGAAAAATGGAGGCATCAAGTTTGCACCTGAGTTACCACAGAGGAAGCTTGATAGTATCAAGAGGCTTGGCTTTGGATTGTTGAACAAGGTATCAATGCTGTTTCCACATGTTTTCTGGAGTACTGACCTTGATACCTTCGGGCATCTGGTTGAAGATCCAAGGCGACGAGGGGAGTTCTTTCTGTTCTATAGCTATGCAACAGTGGCTGGTGGTCCATTGTTGATGGCCTTGGTTGCTGGTGAAGCTGCCCACAATTTTGAAACCACGCCACCAACTGATGCTGTCAGCTCGGTTCTCCAGATACTAAGAGGTGAGAGCATAATTTCTATAACAAAATTGTGCTCCTTCAACAAAAAAAATTAAAAAAAAAACAAAGTTTGCATTCTTCTATGAGTGACACTTTGCATAAGGTAGTATTTCAACACCTCTGATGAAGTGACGAGTTAACTTTTAAGACATATTTTATTCTATTCGCTTCCATATAAATCCTAATGCATATACAGTGACATTGATGTCATATAATGGACGTGCCTGGTTAAACGCTTGGGGTTTTTGTTGTGTCCACAGGTATCTATGAACCACAAGGGATTGAGGTGCCGGACCCTCTACAGAGTGTTTGCACTAGGTGGGGTACTGACTCGTTCAGTCTAGGTTCATACTTGTGGCAGAACCTTCTAAATCATATGGCCCACGCGCATGATTATTGTCTAAACAGACTTCAAATAACCATGACTGTGTTAAAAAGTCTGTCGGGTAAATCCTGAATCATCCACGATTCTCCGAGCAGGATCAATCGTTATAGAGAGATATTGCAGTATTACAACAGTTTGATATAAATAATATACCACGGAGTAAAACAGCGGAAGACTTATAATAACATAAATTTACAAAACTTTGAGTTCAAATATTTACAACCATAAGTTTAGATTGTATAAACCATAATAGTAGTGGGGTAGCAGTAAATAACTTTATTACAATACCAAATGATAAGCTCTGCCCAAGAGCTAAACATCTTACTCGTCGTTGCTTTCCTCGACGACTGTCATGCAGCAGGATGCGAAGCATTCCTGCCCATGATGCTCACCTGCAACAAGGGTTCAACAAATTCTGAGTACAAAAGTACTCAACAAGACTGATCCGACGAAAAAGAGGGGTGAAGACTTAAGAAATGCAGGCTAGAGGGACAAGGTAAGGCTTATAAGAGATAAGAAATTTTGCGGAAAGGATTAACAGAAAGTAAAGTTTGCTTGGACTAGCTCCAATTATCAACCAACTTCATTATTAAACCTTATCTTTGTTTAAGTTGTTACTACGATGATGAACACCGATCGAGTCTTCTTCTCCGAGAAGCAACGGCGATTCGAATCCATTTTCATACCCAGCTGGGACCTAGGTCACTGGAATACCGGAGACTTTAACTCCGATGCACCCCAGATGAACCGATATACCGGGATAACAACCGCAGCCATATATCACCACATGATACACGTGAGCTCTGCGGCCCAGCGTACCGAGATACGTGGGAACTTAAACCCCACAGTAAAACACACTATGACACATGTGGAGGCTCTGGCCCCACTATAGGTCACTCCATGATATACACGGCTCTAACCATCCGTATATCACTTCATGCATGTGGATTTCTAAATTCTCGATATCACCAGTTCACCAACGGACGGGACCTAGGGCATCAACAGACGGAAACACTACAGAGGGACTCCATTCCCAGTGCAACTTAGCCGTCCGGACTCGATTTATTTCTATTATCAAGATTCCAACAAAGAAAACTAAACTCATCTTTTTCATTCTTTTACCTTTGAACATTTAACTAAATAAGCAGGGCTAAGCGTTACTACTTATCTTCCAAAGCAGGTAACAAGGAATAAGAAAATAAGACAGGTAATGCAATGGGTGGGTTTTTCACTCAACTCCTATTACTTAATGCAACATATCATATCTGAAGCGGTAAAACTTTTATAAATAGAATAGGGTTTGGATGCATCCGGGGCTTGCCTTGGTATTCGGGGTATACGGTCTCAAACTCTGGATCAACTCCTGATTCCTGAATCTGTTCTTCCTTCGGATCTGGGCGGCAACGTTAACTCTCCGTTAACGGGAGCTATTCGATAATTAATATGCTTCAACATGATGGAATAGTAAACATGATGCTTAATGGATGCATGATCAGATTAAGGGCTTGAGTACAACTTTTCTTCACGATAAAGTTGCAAGCCAACAAAACTTCGCTTATAAAACTCATTAGGGTTAACTATGCCATTTAAGAAATTAATTAAACACATAAAATAACGTTAATTAAGCCTAATGACATGATTAAGGTAAGCGTAAATAATTAATTAAAGTGCTAAAGGTCATTAAGGTTAATGACCCAAGGTCATCAATCAATCCCAAAGTCAAACAAATCCTATAATGATTAAACTTAATTAAAGAGATTAATTAATTATTTAAAAGCATTAATTAAAGACATAAAATTAAAGTTATTAAATTAAGCCCAAAATTTTATTTTAGAAAGCTCTTAGCTTAACTAGATGGCAAAACAAATTTCAAAATTAAAAGCCAATTATTTTATTTATTAAAAATCATTGAAGGGCCATTTTTCAATTAAAAGGGCTAATTTTAACATATGCAAAAAGTACTCAAATTTGGTATTTCATATTTTTTCTAGGTAGATGACATCATAAAGAGCACACACAAAAATTTTTAGAATTTTTGGAGCTATATATGAATTACTATAATTTTTTTAAAGAAAATAGCATTTAAATCATTTTCTGAAAATAGAAAAAGAAAATCGGTACAGTACTCCCACGATGACCGACGGCTCGCCGGCGGTTGACCGGCGATTACTCGCTATCGGCGAGGTCTCTGGCGACCGGACTTGGATCACTGGGCCTAGCTTGGCACGGGGAGTCGATCAGGGTGGTTAACGGTGCGGCGGAGCAGCGGCGGCACCCACGCCGGCGGTCATGGCGGCGCGGCGGAGCTAGGGCGCGGCGGCGAAGCTCACCGGAGCAGTTTTCGACGACGGCGAGCACTCGAGCGTACGCAGGGCACTCAGGCGAACCCGTTTGACAATAAGATGACACCTTCCCCTGGTCCCTAGCCAAAGCGGCAACGCGCGCGGCGGAGCGGCATGGCCGTGCCGGCGGCGAGCCACGGTGACCGGCGGCTATGCTACGGCAAAGACAAAATTCATGGCACAGACAGATGCAAGAGCTCACCACGGTGCTGGTGCGCACGTTAATGGAGGCTCGGAGCGGCTCGGTCGAGCTGCGGACGGCGGCAGTGATGGCGGCGGCGGCGCTCCGATGGCAAGGTTGGCGTCACCGGAGTTTCTATATACCATCCAGCCGGCCAAGAAGCGCATGAGGGGCGATATAGCATGGAGAACACGATAGTGGGGTCAAAGATAATATATTTTCAACCTCGACGACGGTCAACGGCGAAAATGCTCGCGGCGGCTCGGCGACCGGCCGCGAAGAAGACGACGGCGCGCGAGCGACTCAGGCGGCAAGAGCGAACACTGACTGGCTCGGAAGAAACGTCAGGTCAAGGCGGAGCTTTGGGCAGGAGCAATCGAGTAGAGATGGAGCGACGGCGGCGAATTCGAGCGGCGGAGCGAGGTCGTCGGCGACGGCGGCGGGGAGAAGAAGGAGAAGAAGTCAGCCACGGCTGGCCTATTTATAGGACGGAGGCGATGTCTGGACGGACGACACGACGAAGATGAAGTTTCGCGCGTCCAGGAGCGCGCTGGCGGCCGAGCAGGTGCGGCGGTGGACGGCGGCACGGGTTGAGAAGCCGGCGATGGCGGCCGACGATAGGTTTTGGTACTGTTCGCAGAAATTATAGAAATGCCATTCGTTTCAAAATACAAATTACTCCAAAATTTATATAAGAACTTGAAAATATCCAAAAATATCATTTGAATAACTTTTCAAGAGCTACACTTTTCTTTTAACTGGTATCCTCAAATTCTGTCTGAATTTTGAAATTTGAATTCAAATTCAAAAGGGGGATAAAACCCTAAAAACAAACATTTAAAATTACTTTTGATTTTCCAATAAAACTTGAAAATCTTCAAAACTATGAAATGTTTAACTTTCCAAACCAAACCTTTTTCATATACAAAATTTTCTAAAATTTTGCATAATTTTTGAATTATGGTTTTAAAATCAAAAGGGGTCAAATACTGGAAAACTGTATTTTTAAATTCATTTGAAATTTCTTTTGAAAACTTGAAAAACTTTATATACCAACTTTGTAGCTCTTGTCAAGATCTACAAACTATCTTTTTATAGTATCTCCAAATTCTTTATAGATTTTGAATTAGAGAAAAGGGGGTAAAACATAGGTTTTAGAATAAAGGGTTTTTGAAATAGAATTCAAACTCCATTTGGTTTCTAACTTAATTGGTTGGTCATTAATGATCACAAACATCCTCCAAGGACATTTTTAGGTCATTGACCCAATGACACCCTTGGTTGACCAAGTTGACTTTTGAAAAACCTTTTATCGCATTTCTAATTTGAATTTAAATTTGAATTACCAGACTTAGAAATAAGCTTTGAAATCCAAATTCCATTTCAAATATGGAAATCATTTTTAGGATTAGACTTAGACTTATACACTATGCTTGACACTAGTGTAAACACAGTTTACACCTCAAGTACATAGAATATAACCCAAGTATTTGCGATGATATTCAAAAATAGGGTTTTATTATTTCATGTGACAAAACATTCCAGAAATACAATCAACCTATGAAATATAAACTTGTTTTAGTTAATGCACATTAAGGTTAACTTAAACATAAATGCTTTGCAATGCATATGATGACATTACATGTTTTAGTTAATATAACACCAGAGGTGTTACAATACTCTCATGTTGCTGTGGGGGCCTCTGGAGATGACTATGACATATTAGCCGAAAGTGTTGGTGATGGCCGTCTTTTCTTTGCTGCTGAGGCTACCACGAGGCGTTATCCAGCAACAATGCATGGTGCTTTTATCAGTGGTTTGCGGGAGGCTGCTAACATCATGCACCATGCCAATGCCCGGGCAGCAAAGGGTAAAGTAGACAAAAGTCCATCGGCAAACACACAGGCTTGTGCTGCTATATTAACAGACTTGTTTAGGCAACCAGATTTGGAGTTTGGAAGCTTGTCTGTTATTTTTGGAGGAAAAGCTTCCGATCCGAAATCCCCAGCTATTCTAAAGGTGGAATTAGGTGTGGCATGAAAGAAAAATGCAACTGAAGGGGTAAAGACGGAACAGAATCACTCAAACAAATTGCTGTTTCAGCAGCTTCAGTCACACTTCAACCAGCAACAACAGCTTTATGTTTACACATTGCTGTCACGACAGCAAGCTATGGAGTTAAGGGAGGTCAGAGGAGGTGATGACATGAGGTTGCACTACCTCTGTGAAAAACTGGGGGTGAAATTAGTTGGCAGGAAAGGCCTTGGTCCTGGGGCTGATGCTGTGATTGCATCCATTAAGGCAGAACATAACAGAGGTCGAACTAGACCTGGCCCCTCAAAGTTGAAAAAAACTCTGAAGCCTAAAGTTGCTGCAACATAACCACAGACTGCTGATTTCTTATGGGGCCTGACTGCCTTTGACTGATGAAGTTGTTCATTTGGTTGGAGGATCTGCTAGTATGTGCTGGCCAATTTGTATTGGACATTTGCCAATTGTTTTAGGATAAAGTAGATTTGGATGAAATTTCATAGATCCTGTAATTTGCTCCTTTTTTTGGTGCCAGAAGAATGCATTTGTAATGTCATATCTGAAATCTGGCTATCGTGCATAGCTTACTTATCTGTGATGTAACAAATTGGAATAGCATTGTAGCTGGTGTACATATTCGTGTCCCAAATGATGGTCATCAAAACTGCAAGCCGTGGCTATTTTTCCGTGCATGGCTACTGCCTTCTGGTTCTTCGAATCATGATCAAGCAGTACAACTGATGACCCAACTTTGTTATATGTTGTATTCGCCACTCAACTTTTGAATGAAAAGGACCAGGGTCTTGTTTAGTTCTTACATTTTGGGTCTAGATTTACTATGTAAAAAGAAGATTTCTCACCACATCAAAATACCGACATATGCATAGAGAATGTAGATGAAATAAAAAACTAATTGCATATTTTAATTGTACTTTATGAGACAAACGTTTTAAGCCTAATTAATCAATGTTTGGATAATTTTTACCAAATACAGTGCCAGAACATGAATTCGGTCATACTTAAATTAGGGAACTATACAAGGCCTAGAACTATATGATCTTAAATTGGAAGAATCATTGATTAATATACCCCCTACCCTAACAAACACGCACACAGTCTCACGGTCACGGATACCAGGCACTCAAGACATGACTAACAAATGTAGACAAAGTTCTCCGAAACACTGGGTTTGACAGTAGAACGGTGTGGGTACATAGAAATTCGGGGGAAACATAAAATTGCATTCAGCATAAATGGTTCATTAAACAACGGAACTGGAATCCTTCAATCAAGAATGCAACCATAGCCGATCATGTAACCTCTCCTCTCCTGTGCCAAGCATCTCATCAACCCTTTCTCCATCTCTGTAGAAGTGGAAGGTTGGGGTGTAGCGTATGTTTTGCGTTGTTTCAGGGCACTCGTCAATGTCCGCATAGATGAAAGTAAGATTCTTGAACTTATCACTGAACTTGCAGAAGGATGGAAGAATCTGGCTGCAAACACGGCACCTACAAGGAGGAGTGAGTTTGATTGAGAATGCAGAATCAAGTGGACAAGCAGATTGAGTCACCAGATATGGTTATCAGTATAAGCACAATTTTAGACTTCCATTCAATGATCTTGTCCTTTACATGGCAAATATCTACTTTTCCAAAACCTTTTAAAAATTTTCAAGTATGGAATGCATATTTCATTTCAACAGAACAAATGTTAGCACAAAAGCCATCTGGCAGCCTAGAGACTTTAGGCCCAAGCCATAGGATTATGCATATTTCAAAAAAAAATTGAATGTCTCCACACAAGCAAGAGACAAAGGGCATACCATGAGGCACCATACTTGATCACAGCCTGCAAAAGAAAAACGCCAAAGAGCTTTGATCAAAACAAACATCTGAAAATCAAAACTCTATGGACTAATAGTAGCACATCCGTGTTCTGAAGACACTACAAATGTCATTCTGTTTTCTGTTTCACATTATTTCCACTACGAGCTAAACCTTTCTTTTTTTTTTCTGGCAATATAAGGGACAGAGTCATAGAGGCCGTTTCGATCATTCCATCGGCGAGTGCAAATCAGCAACTGTACTTACAGGGGACTTTGAGGATTTGAGCGAATCGAGCATCTGCCTCAGCTGCTGGTCGCTGCCAGCGCTGCGAAGGTTCCCGTGGGAGCCGCCTTGCAGCGACAGGCCAGTGCCTTCCAGTCCTGTCCTCTTGGCGTCCTCCTTCCCGTTCGCTGCCTCGGCCATACTCCCGGCTCACCGTCTCGAAAAAGTAATCAGGAACTGGAACGGATGCACATGGTTGGAGTCTGGAGACAGAGGATGGGCGTACAGCGGCGGCCGGCGCCACGGCGGTCAGCGACTTGGGTCTTGGGAGTTGGGACTTCGGGAGCGATGTGCGCTGTGTCACAGGAGGTGTGGCATCGGCGGCAGAGGATGGGGCGCCGGCCGCGGAGGGTGCGCTGGCCGGGGGAAGGCGGCGGAGGAGGAGAGGTGGGAGGGGAGGCGCGGCCCGCGGGGCGAGGAGGGAGATGCGGGGGCGGGGATGAGAGTGGAGGGAGAAAGCCCCAGAAGCTCCACTGCTTGGGCTTTGGGGTGGGCCGTCCCGTCCTCGACGGAAGGGATAGGGATAAGACGAATTGACGCGAATTT
The DNA here is from genome assembly GCA_023333625.1 of Bothriochloa decipiens. Taxonomy (NCBI): domain Eukaryota; kingdom Viridiplantae; phylum Streptophyta; class Magnoliopsida; order Poales; family Poaceae; genus Bothriochloa; species Bothriochloa decipiens. Next base: position 22,997,931 of record CM041640.1, on the reverse strand, counting down.
TTTTTTATTTTTAATTTTAAAAAAAATTTACAAAAGTAATTTTTGGTTTCGGAATATGACAGAACTAGTCGTCTACAGTGGACGTTTTTTAAAAAACGCCCACTGTGTGGGCGTTATATGTGACGTGGCACAGAGCCGGCCGCCGCCGGTGCCGACTCTTGCAGGTGGCTCACCTGCGTCTAAAAAACGCCCACTGCGTGGGCGTTTTTTGGTGGGGAGGGGGCCGCCTGTAAAAGTGCCCGCTGTTTTGCGGGCGGGCCACGGAGCAGTAAAAAAAGCCCACTGTGTGGACGTTTTTTGCGCTGCAGGGGGCCGCCTGCAAAATTTAGCCTGCAAAATTTACACTGCAAAATTTACCCTGTACGATGGTAAATTTACCCTGCAAAATTTACATTGTACAGGGTACATTTACCATGCTGATGATGGGCCGCCTACAAAATTTACCCTGTACGATGGTAAATTTACCCTGCAAAATTTACCCTGTACGATGGTAAATTTACCCTACAAAATTTACATCGTACAGGGTAAATTTTGCAGGCGGCCCCCTGCAGTGCAAAAAACGCCCACACAGTGGGCGTTTTTTTACTGCTCCGCGGCCCGCCCGCAAAACAGTGGGCACTTTTGCAGACGGCCCCCTCCCCACCAAAAAACGCCCACGCCCGCAAGAGCCGGCACCGGCGGCGGCCGGCTCTGTGCCACGTCACATATAACGCCCACACAGTGGGCGTTTTTTAAAAAACTCCCACCGTAGGCGACTAGTTCTGTCATATTCCGAAACCAAAAATTACTTTTGTAAATTTTTTTAGAAAAAAATTAAAAATAAAAAAATTCAATTGACGCTGGTTATAAGCTGGTCGTGTTTTGCCAAAAAAAAGAGCTGGTCAGGTTAATTGTCTTTCATCCGATTTTAAGTTCAATTTACCATATTAATTATAATTTTTAAAAAATTGTTTAAATATTTTAAAATTTAATGGCGCCTTTTATTTTTAGTAGTTTTGTCATTTCAAGATATTTCAACTCGGTCTTTTTGAAGAAATTTATAAAGGTAGAATAATGCATGTTTATAGAACTGAGTATTTATGTCTATTTAAACTTCGATGATGTGTTATGCATTGGGTCTAAAAAAATATAGTAAAATACCTAAAAAAAATCTCTATCTTAGGCATGAGAGTCCTTTAAAATACAAAGAAAAAACTTGCAGGTTGGCCCAGGCAAATAGCGTAGAGGGGAAATAGCCATTGGCGGAGGGAAAGGTGTTGGCGGAGAAGCCGTTCGGGCGGAGGCGCTCGGGATGCAAGGATCAGGTAAGCACAAAGCTAGAGGATGGTCCATGGGTGTATGTGAAGGACTTGGTAGTTATGGGGGATTTTGATAGGGGAAAGACAATTGATGATGTCGAATTTGCCTTGATCCCAATTTGGATGAGGGTCATCAAAATGTCGCTAGGGTTAGTGAAAAAAATTGCGAGGGAGATGATTGGGGAGGTGCTGAGTGATAGACACTTGTAGGCTTGGATATCGAGCCGGCTCGGCTCGGCTCGGCTCAACTCGGTCAGGCTCGTTAGGATAGCGAGGTGGCTCGGCTCGGCTCGTTAAGACTATCGAGCTAAAAAGCTAGCTCGGCTCGGCTCGGGAAAAAGCTCGAGCCAGCTCGTTTGGCTCGTGAGCCAGGGACAAAAATTATAAAATGAACATAATCATACATTCTAATGAGATATAAGACACACATTTATCCATCATCCAGCAAGCATCTAATGCATACATATGCAAATTAGGTCCATCGTCTATGTCTCCATCACTTATTCATCCATCAACGTACTATCATCCATTCAAATTGCTAAGTACGACATCAGCTAGAATGCTAGATGCCTAAATAGGAAGGGGCCGAAGGGCACGTAAACATAACTATTAAGTTAACATAGCCGAATGACTAATTGCTTGCCACCATACATTTTGGGAATTCAATAGACTCGACTTCATCTTCGTCATCTCCAACCTATAAATAGAAAAATATTAGCATGTGCATGTCAGAAGGCAAACAAAGTTGAATAGAGAGAACAAGTTAAATACTTTATATATATGAATCCATACCGAAAGTGGATGATTGTTGTCATCATGAGTGCCCTTTATCCAGCTAGATGCACACACTAATGCCTGAACTGTGGCTGGCTTCAGAGAGCTTCTGTAGTCATCAATAACTCGGCCTGTAGTACTGAAGGTGCGCTCTGATGATACACTACTCACTGGAACAGCCAAGAACCTCTTTGCCAAGCTGGACACAACTGGAAATCTATGACAGTTCACATTCCAGTATCTGAGTAAGTTGAAATGCTTGTTATCTATGGGCTCATTTGGTTCATCTAGATAAATCAGCAGCTCTGACTTAGAACTTTCTGTGACACTAGTAGATTCCAAAAATGACTGGAGCCATTGAGCTGGTTTTATCAAGTGAAGCTGAGGTTGATTCTCTGTTTGTGCCACACCTATCTTTTGCCGATTCAATATCTCATACTTGTTATAGAGCCTTTTCAACTCATGGGTGATGTCATTAATCTCAATTTCACACCTAAGTGGGTCAAAAAGCTGTTGAAAACACCATTTAATGTACCTCATCTTGAACCTAGGGTCAAGAATTGTAGCAATAACCATAACATTGTTTTTCTCCTCCCAATACTTATCAAATTTGTCCAACATAGCAGCAGCCATGCTCTTCAAATATGCATCTCAAGATTGCTTCGCCGCTATCAATTCTCTCTTAACTTTGACTATGTAAGGATAGAAACAATTGGCAGTTGGATAAAGTGACCCAGAAAATGCATTAGTGGCCTCTGCCATTGTTCCCAATAATGGCCTAAATTTTTCAAACAATACCCAATCTGAATCTGAAGGTTTCCAATCATAGCTGGTGTCTACTTCTTTGTAGTAACCAAATGCATCCTTGTAGTCAATGCACGTATCTAGCATTTTGTAAGTTGAATTCCACCTTGTTTTAACATCTAGAGCTAAACCTTTTCCCACTTTGACAGAATAATTGTTGCATACTTCCACAAACTTATACATGCGAGATGGAGACCTCTTAAAGTATTTCACTGTGTTCCTCAAGCAAGCTATCAAATTATCTATTGGTTGGAGGCCATCATTAACAGCCAAATTGATAATGTGAGCAAAACAACGAATATGAAAGTAATCAGGATCAAATAATGAATTCTTCCTAGCAAGAAGCTTTGCCTTCAAATTTGTAATAGCTGCACCATTGTTTGTAGCATTATCCAGAGTGATTGTTGTGACCTTGTCTTCTATTTTCCATTCTACCATACACTCAAAAACAGCCTGAGCTATGACAAGACCTTTGTGTGGAGGATCCACCTCGATAAAGTTCAAGACACGGCATTGCAAAACCCAATTCTCATCTATATAATGTGCCACCAAACACATGTACTGAAGGTTCTGATTAGATGTCCATAAATCAGTGGTTAAACTTATTGATTCTGCCCCTTGCAAACTCCTCCTGAGTTCATTTTTTCTGATTCATAAATCCTCATGCATTCATTTTTTATAGACTTCCTACCAATAAACTCATAGTTACCATTCATCCATTTCATCAAGATATTAAACCATTTATGCTCTACCATCCTAAATGAATACTCATGAGCAATTATCATCTTGGCAACCAATTCTCTAGTGTGCTCGTGATCATACTCAGTAGGATTAACAATAATAGAATTTCCATCATTTGGACCAAAGTCTAGTGTACCTTGAGCTTTAGCCTTTGCCAACTTGTTCTAATATTGTGTGCAACTAGACAGGTGCCGGTTGAGAGTTGTTGTAGCACCACCTGGACGGTACAGATAACTCTTATGGCAGAACTTACACTTTGCTTTTGTCTCCATAACACCTCTCTCCTTCTTGGATGGGACATTGACAATCTTAAAATGATTCCAGCAATTAGACCTTTTGCCTCTTCCTATATTGCACTTGGGAGACAATGAAACACCAGTTTTTTTTCCTCCTGTCTTTGCCTTCTTAGCCTTTGATGTGCCATCATCAACCTCATCACTCCTCTGGCTTCCACTTTTACCATCAACTGTAGGTAGGCTTTCAGACATATCATCCCTATGATCAAAGCTGTTATCATCATCCTCCCCATCTTCTGAAACTTTCTCCAATGGCTGCAAAAGGAAACATACATGATTAATGTATGGCTGAATATCAACAATCATTTTGGGATAAATTCATTATCTGGATAAATTCATTATCAATGAATCAAGCAAAGTCACACATTCAAGTCTGTATGTTTTTGGAGGTTACTAACATACCATCACGTCCAAGGATAGAGTGGGATTGGATGAAGAACGAGTGTCAGTTCCTCGTCCACGACCACGAAGCTTACTCCTGGACTCCAAACTTGGAGGATGCGAAGCATTATTCTTGCCCTCCATGGCCGCGGCTGAGGGCCTACAGCACAACATTCAGTAGGTCAGTAGCAGTTCGGCAATCGACAGAGGAAGATCTAGATGAAAAACTGAGAGGACTGACCTGCTCGCGGACGGAGAGGAGCCGGTCGCGGTCGCCTGACTCGCGTTCACTGCGTCGGGCATCTCGCTCATCCAGTCGCCCCGTCGTCGTCGCGGCGTGCTTGCGAGCTTGCGGCGGCCAGGTTTAGGGTTTAGTTCTGTACTTCTGTATATATGTACGTGTACCAGCGTATGCCTTAGTGAGCGTGGGCTGTGGGCTGCGTAAACAACTATAATAATTAACTAAACATAAAGACATAAGGTGGGCTGTTAGCTGCGGGACCTTTTCTGGAAGCACAGCTCGTTAAGCTCGCGAGTAGCTTGCGAGTTAGCTCGGCTCGGCTCGTTATACTAACGAGCTAAAACTTAGGCTTGGCTCGGCTTGTTATCCTAACGAGTCGAACCGAGTTGAGCCAAGCCAGCCACGAGCCGAGCGAGCTAACGAGCTTCGAGTTTTGCGTCCAGGCCTAGACACTTGTGATGGTGAGATGGCTATTAGCCACTACATGAGGATCAAGGTGAAGTTGGATATTTATAAGCCTCTGATGCGCGGGGGACTCTAGACCTTGGTGATGATTTGTGCGGAGAAAACAAAGTTGGGCCTAGTTTAATTTAAAATTATTTGGCTTTTTGAAAAATGATAATCATATTTTTTTTAGGGACACACACAACTCACACATTGAATATACCACGTGCACATAAAATTCTAGAAAAAGATGTGACACCAAGGTTTCAACCTGGATGGGGGTAGCGTCCCTTTCGACCTCCCTAATAGACCAATGCCCTTTTCATATAATCACATTATTTTGGAAACGAGAGGGTAATCGTCGTACCGCACCAGTGTTCCCTACGCTTGATCTTGTTGTAACTTTTCATGGGTCAAGGCTTCTTGAGAGAGATTTTTACTAAAAATGTCTTCCATTAAACATTAATGGGCACGGTTCAGGGGCAGTCCTGCTAGAAGACAAGCACATTTACAAAACTTAGGCCTGAAGCACAGGCTCGAGGCCCGTGAGAAACATAGTAGTGAGCAAATTCGCACGGCATTTTAGCTCAATTTCTCTAAACATATATAAGGGGATCATCAGAGTCTAGGTCACTGATTGCATTTGCTACAGTAGCCAGGATAGGTCTCCAAAGATCATACGCTGAAATGCTGAATGCCCAAAGAAAGACCCATACGCAAACTCAATCCCCTGGAGAGACGAGAGATGAGACAGATTGATGGCCGACGACGAGGTACGACCGTACGAGCAGCAGAACATTCAAAAAAAGGCCTCTTTCCAAGCAAACCAATCGAGCCAACAACACATCGGCCCTGCGAGCTACCCGCTGGCTGGTCTTCTTCGAGCTAATCGAGCTACTGCCTGCTACCGCGCTTGGGCAACAACAAGGTTGGCTCAGTTGGGTGACCCAACCCTCTCCATACCGTGTTTATATTTCAAAAAATGGCAAACCAATGTGCCTGACCCCTGTTTCGCTGACTCTCTCCCGTCTTCAAATCTCAGCAACGGGCCCAGCTCCATCCGTTTCTGCGCTTCGTCAAAAGTCAAACCCACTCTGGCGGCCTTTATTTGTAAAGGCGCTCGGACCGCCAGATCGACCACCCGAAAAACAGTTGGCCATCAGCTTCATCACTGCCACTGCCCCGGTCGTCTGCTACCTGACTGACCTGCCGCTCGCTTGACATCTTTTGTCCATTGCGAGTAGATATGATGCAGCCATATGCAGGCGTCATTCCTCACCTGGCACGTCCCGTGTTCAGCCACGCCACGGCAGTACGTCTTCGCCAATTTGCTAGGCCTTCTGCGCTGCATCTTCGCGAAACGTGCGCACGCACTGGATGGCTTGTTCAGCCGGGGAGTCGCGTCGCGGACCGCACCGTGCGCCAGTGCAGCCAAGCGTGTATCGCTTCGTTATCAGCTGGGAACGATTGTCGAAGTTGCACCAAGACGTGGACGTCTCAAGGCTCTTTCTCATATTATTACTATTACTATCTATATGCGCGTACGCATATAGATAGGAAGTAGCGTACCGATGGGCGACGATCGGCAGCAAAACCAGGGCAGGCCAGGCCAGCATCAGCAAGCTAAGCAACAATGGCGCCCGGCTAGGTATTCAATGTGCGCGTCGCGTGCATTCAAGGGGGCTCCCCCACAAGTAGGTGAGCGGGGAGACGCGAGAGAGGCTCCAGCTCCAGCTGCCCGTCCGCACGCGGCGCGCTCACGTTGGGTTTGGACGACCAACCAACAACCCCTGACGGCAATTTATGGGTGGCTTCCGGTTCCGGTCCAGAACACCGTGCTGAGTCGTCTCCTGTCCCGCCAAGCCAGCAGGACTCCTCATATACGTACCGTACGCTCCTCTCACTCGACGACGGACCCATCTCCGAGCCACTCCGGTGCGTGCGGCGCACGGGATGGGATCCATCGTCCATGGATTCTAAACTCTAACTAGGGGCCACAGCGTGCGTCAGTGGAGTGGGGGCACGTATTCATTGCCTCCCGTCTGGCTTCAATCGCTGCCCGTTCCGGTGCGACTGCCCGACTGCTATATAGCCTCGCCTGCCTCTCGATCACGTCCTCGCAGCCCTGCACACTACTGCTACTGCGGTCCATGTGACCTCACTTATTTCTCCTGTCAGCGCAGCACCTTAGCTTCGCCTCGCTCGGCATTTCGGCAAAGAAGGAAACTAACCGATGGAGGCCGGGGCGTGGGCGGTGGTGGCGGCGGCCGTGGCGCTGTACATGGCGTGGTTCTGGCGGATGTCGCGCGGGCTCAGCGGGCCGCGGGTGTGGCCGCTGGTCGGCAGCCTCCCGGGGCTCGTGCAGCACGCGGAGGACATGCACGAGTGGATCGCCGCCAACCTGCGCCGCGCGGGGGGCACGTACCAGACCTGCATCTTCGCCGTGCCCGGGCTGGCGCGCCGGGGCGGGCTGGTCACCGTGACATGCGACCCGCGGAACCTGGAGCACGTCCTCAAGGCCCGGTTCGACAACTACCCCAAGGGCCCCTTCTGGCACGGCGTCTTCCGGGACCTGCTCGGAGACGGCATCTTCAACTCCGACGGCGAGACGTGGGTGGCGCAGCGCAAGACGGCCGCGCTCGAGTTCACCACCCGCACCCTGCGCACCGCCATGTCGCGGTGGGTGTCGCGATCCATCCACGCACGCCTGCTCCCCATCCTCGGCGATGCGGCCGCGGATGGCGGCGTCGTCGACCTGCAGGACCTCCTGCTCCGCCTCACCTTCGACAACATCTGCGGCCTCGCGTTCGGCAAGGACCCCGAGACGCTCGCCAGGGGCCTCCCCGAGAACGACTTCGCCTCCGCGTTCGACCGCGCCACGGAGGCCACGCTCAACCGCTTCATCTTCCCGGAGTGCGTGTGGCGCTTCAAGAAGTGGCTGGGGCTCGGCATGGAGACCACGCTGGCGCGCAGTGTCCACCACGTCGACCGATACCTCTCGGCCGTCATCAGGGCGCGCAAGCTCGAGCTCACCGGCGGCGGCAAGCAGCAGCAGAACGACGCCTCGTCGGCCGCCACGCCGCACGACGACCTCCTCTCGCGCTTCATGCGCAAGGGGACCTACTCCGACGAGTCGCTGCAGCACGTGGCGCTCAACTTCATCCTCGCCGGCCGCGACACCTCCTCGGTGGCGCTCTCCTGGTTCTTCTGGCTCGTCTCCACGCACCCGGACATGGAGCGCAGGATCGTGCGCGAGCTGTGCGCCGTCCTGGCCGCGTCCCGCGGCGTCGAGGACCCGGCATTGTGGCTCGCGGCGCCCTTCGACTTCGAGGAGCTCGACCGCCTCGTCTACCTCAAGGCGGCGCTCTCGGAGACGCTCCGCCTGTACCCGTCGGTGCCCGAGGACTCCAAGCACGTCGTCGCCGACGACGTCCTCCCGGACGGCACGTTCGTGCCCGCGGGCTCGTCGGTCACCTACTCCATCTATTCGGCGGGGCGCATGAAGACGGCGTGGGGCGAGGACTACCTCGAGTTCCGCCCCGAGCGGTGGCTGTCCGCCGACGGGACCAGGTTCGAGCCCCACGACTCGTACAGGTTCGTGGCGTTCAACGCCGGCCCGCGGATATGCCTGGGCAAGGACCTCGCGTACCTGCAGATGAAAAACATCGCCGGGAGCGTGCTCCTCCGCCACCGCCTCGCCGTCGCGCCGGGCCACCGCGTGGAGCAGAAGATGTCGCTCACGCTCTTCATGAAGCACGGGCTCCGGATGAAGGTACGCCCGCGCGACCTTGGCGCCGTCATCGACGAGCTCCGCGGCGCCGGTGGGTACGACGCGGCGGCCAGAGCCACCGCGGCCTCCGCCTAGACGTTCGTGCAGGTCGGGAAGGGAAACGGACAGTTGGAAACGGCAAATGGAAAGTTATGTAGATATAGACAGTGAGGAAATTAAAGGAGTTGGGTGACGAGGTATATTACTCAATTTGGAACAGAAAATGCATGTGTAAAAAGTCCATGTCGTTTTGATTTGGATTTGATTGGAGGAGGAGGAAGAAAAGAGGGGCTGGACTGCTGGAGAGCAATAATAATCTCTGATGTAACCTGACGCGGAGGCGCCAAATTCGTTTGGGCGGCTTGTGTTAATGGGCCGCCAAAACTGACGTTGTTCGTAGAACAAAACCCAAGCATGACATCAATCATTTGATTATTCTCAAAAATAAAAAAAATTCGATCATTTGATCAGTTTCAAACTTTCAATCGGGCTCTTCTGCTGCAAGCCTAGCCGGCTGATGTTGTTTTGTCGTGAAAACAAAATCACCATTTGGCTGATAAAAACACAGACTGATGTTAATGGACCGCCAAAACTTATGTTGTTTGTAGAACAAAACCCAAGTATGACATCAGTCATTTGATCAGTTTCAAACTTTCAATCGGGCTCTTCTGCTGATGGTTTCTGCCGTTGATAAGCCGGCTAATTATTTTGTCATGAGAGAAAATCACCATTGCTGAGAGGCCAGACTGGTAAGTTTAAATGAACCGGCCCAATCTCTATATATGGGTATGAATAATCGAATATGAACGCTACGGGCATCTGGCTACGGAATTTCGTTACAGACAGCAACGGCAGCGTGTGCTATCTCTCCCAAGTTCGATCACGCCCCACCGCCATGATACTCCATGAATGGAGAGCAGCTATGGCTTTCCATCAAAGGATCGTTTAAGAATGGTGCGATCGCGAATAGCCGGCTCGTTCATTCCATTGATGGTTTGAATTTGCGCCGGTCCTTTAATGCCGTTGGTTGCACCGTTTTGTCTGATGAGATCGCGTTCAGCTTCAATGGCTACTGGCTCACGGAAAGCTGGTGGAGCGGAGAGGGTGATGCTGACCCTTTGTAGGAGTACTAGTGTTTCCGTAAGTACAGTAGTACCGGGTGATGAGATGACGGATTGTCACCCACCGTTTTGTGATACAGTGCACTCTGATGGACCGATCACCGACAGTGCCTCATTCAATGGGTATCATAAGCTGTTGCTTATTATAGTTTGTTGTTTTGCCGTACGTGCAGCACTAACATCTGGTACTTTCCCGTTAGATAGCTATAGCGTAACTCATACTTGCTGCTTAATACTTTCGTTTATATTTGACAAATATTGTTTAATTATGAGCTGACTAGATTCAAAAGATTCGTCTCATAATTTACAATCAAACTATGCAATTAGTTATTCTTTTTACCTATATTAATGCTCCATGCAAATGACTAAATATTGATGTGATAGAAAAAAAGTGAAAAAACTTAGAATTTAAGGTGCATCTAAACAAGACCTTAGAATCCCCGACTTCCCATGGATGAATTGGAATTTATTAGGGCCCGAATTCATTCCACCATGATTTCCAGCCTTGGAAAAAGGATAAATCCAGAGCTCTGACTCTCTAAAAGCCGCTGGATGAAAACTAGTGGCTATTATAGCACATTCTTCGACTCTCTCTCCTACATGATCTCCCTCATGTGGCCAACATACAAATGTATTTCACATACAACCATATTTGCTTAATTGATCTATGCCTAAATTATTTATTAGAATGGATTTTCTGTTCCAAGGATCAAAACGAGGCCTTATAGTTAAGTTCAGTTTTAGCTAGAATTCAAGACCTTGAAATAAGTTAGGGTAGTATTGTGTTCATTACAACAATAATCTCATATAAGACAATTTTAAAGGGGTTCCACAGAGTTTTTATACCTATTTATTATAGTATCATATTAGTAAAAACAATGAAGTCATATAAGTAAAAAAAAATCTAGAGAAAAGATGTGTTTCATCCCGTAACTGCAAAAAAGATAATAAAACTAATTATAACTCGTTTGGCAGTGCTTCCACTTCAGCCAAAATAGCTCTAATTGCGGCTTCTTAATGAAGCAACTTTTTCTACGCTTAGTAAAGTAATCTTGGTTGTTGAAAAAGGTAAAATGTCCATAGTATCCTTCTCTCTCTTTTTATTTTATTTTTGTTCTCTCTCTTGTCTTCCTTCATTTTTCTTTCACTTTTATTTCTCTTTCCTCCACTTCTCTCTTCAATTTGCCTTATCTCCCACTCCTCCACCTCCACCTCCACCACACGCAAATCCGCCCCCACTATGCTCACCTCACCGTCTACTCCCCTTAGTTGTCATGCTTCCTCGCCTACCGCGCTGCTGACGCTCCTTCCATTTGTCTTACCTACTATATATTTCAGATAATAAATTAAAATCATTTCGTGAAACCATTTGGTAGGTTGAATTCTAGTTCATTTTTTTTCTAAATCTACCTTTTGTTGACAAAAAGAATAACTCAAATACAATGTGTTTAACTTATTTCACTTTGCAAAGAATTATAAATGAAAAAAAGAATTGTTAAGAAGGGGAGGAGCAAAATAATAACAAAGTTCTAAAATCATTGCAAATGTAGCATATGACCTATTCTAGTTCCCCAATAGAGAATGAGAAACATTTGCGAGCCTGAAATATTTCATCACTTTTCGTGGTTTCAGGGTTTGGTTGGAATTTCAAGTTCTAGGCAAGAATCCAAATTGTTTAGGACACGCAACATATGTTTTTTTTGCGTGTGTTGCGTCAGTACAATTAGGCTCGGATAAAAAATAGATGCTCTACGTATGAACGCCTTCAGAATCTACAATAACCTTAATAGAGAGAAGATACGACTAGCATCGAAATTGTGAGGGAAAAAAATGAAGAGGAGAATGAGAGTTGCATAGATAAAATACATGATTGGATTAGATGGATAATATCTTAAATTCTTTTCGTTCCTATTTAGACCTGCTATACTTTAGGATGAAACCACCACTAACTACTATATACAGTAATTACATTTTTTTTTTTTAAAACAAGGAAGAGCTCTCCGTTGCCCCGGCTCTAGAACGAGAAAAGGAATGAGAAAGAAGGGATGGACACGACATAAGTAGCCAACTTTTTAAATTGAAATAAATACAAGAACCGTTGCTCTCACACTTCTGTGCAAGCTACAGTATCATCACGCTACGCAGAATAAATCCTCGAAAGTTTTCCGAAAAGGTACAGATCCCCGAAACCTCAGATCTTCTACACCAACCCCATGGGCCACACCGCCACGGCACGCTTGTTGATGTGAAAACAGCGCTACAGCACACAGCAGCGACGGAGCGAGAGGGCACAGCAGCGCAGCGGTGGCCGGCTACAGGACCTCGGAGCCGCAGAAGATCGCGCCACCGGCGTCGCCTCCTTTCTTCCCTCCGGGGGCTAGCGCACACGGCACACAACTCTCGCTGCTGCTCCTCTCGCAAAGGCTTTACGGGGGGAAAAGGGCGGACGAACGGCGGCCCACTTGTCCCGCCCGCGATTCTTCTGCCGGCGGTGTTTCAACGTGGAAGCGGAATCGGCAGGCGTCGGTCCAGGCGACGCGCAGTGGGGAAAATCCCACCGATTCGCTCGGCCCTCCCCGCCCCTCTGCTCGCTCGAGAGGCACCGGCGCCGCCGACTCCGGGCTCCTCCTCGCTGTCTCCCTCCTCGCGCGGCGCGGCGGCCGCCGTTGCCGCCTCCCAAACGGTACGCTTCTTCCTGCGCCTCTAATAGGGAAGCTAGCTTTTGAAGGAAGCGAGCTTCGAATTGAAGCGTGGCCAATTAAGCTGGGCTCTCCCGATTCCGTTACGCGTCGCTTCGTTCGCTTTCTTTTCCCTTTTATTTATTTTTTTTCCCGTTGGGCTCTGCCCTCATCCCCTTTTCCTCCTCGTCCCGGTTTGCACTCAGTTCCGTTGCTTTTGCTGCTGAGAGGGCCCAGCCGGCACCGCCTACGGATTCCCTCCGGCTACTGCTCCGGCGCCCCGGTGAGCTTCCCCTCCCTTCCGTCTCTCACTCTGCCGCAATCGCTTCGTTTCCCCTGTTGCTAGGTAGCCTGCTACCACTGATGCTGCTGCCTGCGCTGGTTTGGGCTAGTAATTTCGCAGGGACAGGGCGCCACGGTGGATCTGGCACGCGTGTGTTGTGCTGAGATCTGCGTGGGTTCGCGTGTAGAGTAAACAGCTTGCTTGCTGGGCGAAATAGTGCGTGCTGTGTTCGGCGTTGCTTCTGCTGGCTTGGCCGCCGATAGGCGGATAGCAGGAACTCGGTTCTTAATTGAATTTCCTTTCAGAGCGGACTGAAGTCAGCCATGAGCTGGTGACTTCCACGTTTTGAACTTGACTGACAAGGAGTGATGTGCCAGGGAGGTTGGCCCTTAGCTCGCTAGGCTCTTGCTGGATTGAATTTTTGGGACACAGCTGACTAGACATTGACCCTTTTTTTTAGAGTCTTAGGGCATAGCCCCGGCCTTTCAATTAAAATCAAAAGACCAAATTCGTTTTACAGCACAGTTTTTCGAATTCTTCAGTTTGCCTCCAGGCACACGAGCTCACCAGCTCTTTAACAGACTTTTGGTAACATCAAAAAGATTGCGAAGCTAACAAGAACACTATAAGATTCTGACTGAATTACTCCAAGCTAAGTGACGTATCCAGCTTCTGCCACCAGGGGACCATGTCTGCACCATCTCCTTTGGTCGCAGCTCTCATTTGGGTCTTCTGAATCTTCCCCGGCACTGATTCTTCTTCATGCAGGAGCTTCCGCTGGGATCTTGATTCACGAAGGGAAGCCACAGCAGCTCCCCAGCGATACTTTTGATCTTGCTTGTATACTCCATCATCAGGGCTTTCTTCTCTGGGGGGCAGAGAATCGCCCAGCTCTGTAGTGTCCCAGAAATCCTGAAGAGAAGCATTTCCATACTTCTCCAGCTTACTTTCTGAAAACAAATATCATTTCTAAGTTTCCAAATACACCACATTACAGCAGAAGAAACCATATTAATTAAGCAGTGCCTTTTATTACCAAGCCACAGTTTGCCTACATCAAACATATTTTCTCCTATCTGGACTCCGGCTATCTCAGAAATGTACTTCCAGCATTGTTTAGCAACTGCACATTCAAAGTAAAGATGCTGAATGGTTTCTTGTTCTGCACAGAATAAACAAGTTTCATCTTCTACCTTTCTCCTCTTAGCAAGATTGTCTCGGGTTAAAGATCTGTTGTTGATAACTAGCCATAGAAAATAATGAACTCAGTTGTGATAAGTAGAGTTTTCTCAGGTGCAGGTTAGCCAACACTAGAGAGTGCAGCTCTACCACGTGTGAATTTTTTTTAAATCTAATTAGTCAGCACATTAAGGGAACTTTGCAAAGTGTAACACCATAAAGTAAAAAACCACTATACAAAGCACTACATATTATTTCAGTTAGTGTTGGACTGTTAAGGATGCATTTTGATTTTAAGAGAGCCGCGAGACCATGAATTTGCTCTCGTGGGAACATGAAACGTAGTTAATGTTCAGTTGACAATTTCTGGTTCTAATGATATCTGCTTGTGTATTTCAGCCATTGAGGCAGAGAAGGTGTTCAGCTCTGTTTCCAATTGATTGGATTGTCTGTACGTTCATTGCTAATGCATTGTGGAAGATGATGGTACTACATGAGGTCAAATGAAAGTCATGCATATACCTTCCTTCTGATGGCCAGAGTATGATAATTATTCAGTTTGGTAGCTGTCTAGATACTCCAGTACACACAAATTCCTCACACTCAGTATGCCGATATGGTGGGGTAAATCATCGTCAAAAGATGTTAAGAAAACCACCAAAGAAAACCTGATCGATACATTTCATCGCTTGATAAGTCCAAATGAGCAAAAGGGAAGCACAAAATCAAAACGGAATTGTAGGCGTGGCAATAATACAGCTGCTGAGAAAGTTTGTAAATCAACAACAGTGTCATGTCCAACTTCTCCTTCAAAAGAAGTTTCCCGCTGCCAAAGTTTTTCGGCTGATAGGTTGCATCCCCAGCCACTTCCTATTCCTGGAGTACGCCCTCGAGTAACTCGAGCAGTTGCTGATGTCAATGATTCAAAGCCCATATTGGAAAAACGTGGCAAACCACCACTGCTTCTTCCACTTCCTAAACCCAATCCGCTTCACCGGGGACCTGGAAGCAGTGATATTCCTTCAGAAATAGTGGTTGCTTCTATCTCTAGCAATTGTTCTGCTGATAGTGAGGATCGTGCAGACTCTCAGTTTCAGAGTCCTGTTGGGAATGGCACTGACAATGTGACAAAGGTTTCTGCAAAGAACAAGTCAAGGTACCCTCGAGGCCCAAAACACCACTTCTATATTCTATTCATATATTCCTCAAACATGTTATAACATGTCCATGTCCTTTTCTCTTTTTGAAGTAATGTTCGCAAGGATCACTCTGGTGCTATTACTACCAAGACCACGAAGGAAATATTGAAGCCAGCCGCTAATGCATTCCTCAATAACCATACACAGTCCACGCCACCAAGAGGTATTTCAGCTGACAATAATCAACCAAATTTACAAAATCTCCGGCCAGTAGTTTTCGAGAGTGCTCCCAATAGTTTGATGTCAAGTCCTTCGAGAAGTCCAAGACCAGTATGTCCTGATCATATTCCGACTTCAGCCTTTTGGGCAGTGAAGCCTCCTGCTGATGTAACTTTCCTTGGATCTGGTCAGTGCTCCAGTCCAGGTTCAGGACAAACATCTGGACATAATTCAGTGGGTGGCGATATGCTAGCCCAGCTTTTTTGGCAACCCACCAGGGGTAGTCCAGAGTGTTCACCAGTTCCTAGCCCAAGAATGACGAGTCCTGGTCCTAGTTCTCGTGTGCATAGTGGAAGTGTTTCCCCATTGCATCCAAGGTCTGGAGGAGTGGCACCTGAATCTCCTACAAGTCGGCATGATGATGGAAAGAAGAAGCAAACCCATAAATTGCCCCTTCCACCATTGAGCATCTCTAACAGTTCAATTTTTCCGAATAACTCCACGCCAAGTAGTCCTATTTCAGTACCCCGCAGCCCTGGCAGAACAGAGAATCCATCAAGTCCAGCATCACGATGGAAGAAGGGAAAGCTGATTGGTCGCGGGACATTTGGTCATGTATATGTTGGCTTTAACAGGTACATCTTTCCTACATTGAATTTCAAATGCAAAGTTTGACTTTTGTATAAATACATGTTTAACATATTTACAAGTTTCTGGGGTTCCTTTTGTACTAACTGTTAATACGAGCCAAATCCAAAGCATCAAATGTAGAAGAACAGATCACGAGTGAATAAAACTAGCTAGGATTGTAACACCAATTTCTTGCAATAAACTTGTGAGTGCCATGCTGCTATTCCTAATTGTTGGCATAATTGCATTCTAGCGATGAGAGATGACAGCTAAAAGACAACTCGTGTTGATGGAAAGTTACATAGTCATAGGACACTGAAAACTA
This sequence comes from Bothriochloa decipiens, assembly GCA_023333625.1. Lineage (NCBI taxonomy): Eukaryota > Viridiplantae > Streptophyta > Magnoliopsida > Poales > Poaceae > Bothriochloa > Bothriochloa decipiens. The sequence goes on along the minus strand of CM041640.1, from coordinate 22,981,609 downwards.
AAGGCCTTATGGTCCAAATAACGTCAAGAGAAGTTAGTTAGTTTTTTTTTTAAAAAAAACTATTGGGCCTGTTTGGCTGCAGCATTCAGCACTGCTACACTGCCGGCATACAGTATTTTTGTGTCATGCCTGATGCAGCAGCTGCACCATAACATGGCGTTGGCGTTAATGAGAAGCCAAACAGGCCCATTGGCCCATTGATAATTGTTTTGAATAATAGGATAGTGTCTGTTTCAATTGATATAATCCGCTTTCCATTTGAGTGTTTTCAAATCATGCTTGAGTTTTCATAACTTTTGCTTTGGAGTGCCCTATCTTGATATCATCATCTGTATTATTAGTGATAGCGGTGAAATGTGCGCAATGAAAGAGGTTACCCTATTCGTGGATGATCCTAAATCAAAGGAGAGTGCAAAGCAATTGGGGCAGGTATGTTATTTCAGATCTGTTTTGCACCACCTACAAAAATGTAGTTTATAAGTTGTTTTGTTTATTGTTTTACATTATCTTTTATCTTTGCCCTTTCTGTTTAACAGGAAATATCACTCTTGAGCCGCTTACAGCATCCAAATATTGTACAATACTATGGATCAGAAATGGTATAAGCTTTTTTCTTCAATTACTAATTTAGTATTTGTGTACACTTGGTTTTGCTTGCTTCCTTAATGCCTCTACTTTTCAGAAGATTGTGTCTGTTATTTAATCTTAATTTTTTTTTATCGTTTTCCCTTCAGCAAGGGTGATAAAAAAAGTTCAAAACTGCTTGTCAAATATTATTAGGGCCATTTGCACAGCTACCCTATTCTGGGACTCAATTGCTCGTTTGCCCCTATTTTTTAAACTTTGCTTATTTACCCCTGTTATTTTTAACTGAAGCCACCGTTTGCCCCTGATTTCGATTTCCGTCATGTGATAAAAAATTAAGGTCCAAAAAAATGTTTATGAAATAGAAAAAAGAACAAAGACCAAACTACCCCTTATCCAAACAAACATCCCTCCCCCATCCTTCTATGTTCGCGTCACGACTCCTTTCTTCTTCGCGAGCGTCGCGCACTCACCGGCCGACGGCGCTAGGGTTTGGTCCAGGAAGGCGAGTAGGGCGGGCAGCCGCGCGCGCCGTCGCAACAGGCTCCTTGGCCGCGCGCGCCGTGGAGGCGAGCGGGCGGCCGCGCGGGCTGTTGCGGCGGTCGGGAGACCGTGCGTACCGTTGCGGCGGGCGGGAGGTTGCGCGCACCGTCGCTGGTGGCTCCTTGGCCGCGTGCCGTCACTGGAGGAGCACCACCGGCGAGACGCTCTGGGTAGAGGAGAACCACGGGCGGGGCAGCTGCGGGTCGAGGAGCACCACATGCGAGGCGGCCATTGGTGGACGGAGCCGGGGCCGGCGCCGCCTCTACGAGCGCATACGGCGGGAGTGGAGGCGTGCCTGCGTCGCTAGAGATGGGGCGCGTCACTGCAGAGACGGATGACGAGGTCGACGCTGCCGTGGGAGGTCGAGAGAAGGAAGGTGTACTGAATGTTCTACCGAGGGCCGCCGTGCATGTGGAATCCGGCGTCGCGAGGCGAGACCACAGCCATGGCCGCCATGGTGCAGGAGAACGGAGGAAAGGGTGCCACAGCCAGTGAGGTGGAGGGAGCTCCGTCGCGAAGAGCTGAGCCTTCGCCAGTGGGCTCGTTCCGCGCGGCTCTAACCGCGCCTCCACCGGGGATCGGACTCGGACGGAGACAACCGCAGGGCGTGCGCACTATTGTCACCGGAGGAGCACCCGCGGCCGCGAGTTGGAAGAAGGCGCCGCCGGCACCGTTGGGTACAAGGCGCCGCCGCTGGTAGTCTGTACTATTTTGGGGAGGAAATGAGCGGTGGAGAAAAATGGAAATAAAAATTAGGATTTCCTACTATTTACAACCCTGATTGTTCAATAGGGAATATAGCAAATATTATGCTTATATATCGTGTAAATATTTTACTTATATATTGTGTAAATATTATGCCGAATTTGAAACTTATACAAAATATATATTGTCATTTGTAAGCCCGTACAAAAAAATTCAAAGTGATTCTTGGGTCATTCATGTCGAGGGCATTTTGATCTTTTTAGCCTGGACTTAACACCGTTAAGTCCACTTCACGGGACAGGGGCAACTGGAGCCTTCGATTTCAAAAAATAGGGGCAAACAAGCAAAGTTTAAAAACCAGGGCAAACGAACAATTGAGTACCAGAATAAGGGCAGTTGTGCAAATGGCCCATATTATTAATAGGGCTATGCATGCATTACTTTCATTTTTAGGCTTGAACTTATGTATTATGTTTGCCCAAAACCAGGTTGAAGATAAACTTTACATATATTTGGAATATGTTTCTGGTGGATCCATACATAAACTTCTACAAGAGTATGGGCAGCTTGGTGAACCAGCAATACGCAGCTACACCCAGCAGATACTTTCAGGCTTAGCTTATTTGCATGCCAAGAATACGGTCCATAGGTAGCATTTCAGTTTTTTTAGTTCAATCTTTTGGGTTGCACATTGAGCAAATGTCATCTATTTTTACTTCTTTCGTGGCTGCTATTAATAATTTGTAGGGACATCAAAGGTGCAAACATACTAGTTGATCCAAGTGGCCGCGTTAAGCTTGCAGACTTTGGAATGGCAAAGCATGTAAGTCTCGAGAGTCTCAAAGCCATTTTAGTTAGATGTAGTGGGTGACGTTTTCTCCATGTAGAAATATACATTTTCTATCCTTACATTTACTTTCCCTTTCTAGTTTAATCATCTATCCCCATAAACTATGACCACTTGAAAATTGAAATGGACCAACCTCTTCAAAAATATACAGCCATATGAAAGTTGAGTTTCCAACAGCATTTTTACACTAGTCTGAGGTTCTGGTGTGGTGGTACTGGTCTAGTGGTCTGATTATAGATGATAAGGTCATCCAAATCCTTTGTGGGTTATTCATTAATAACTCTGGTCATGGATAAGTGGCACTTCAGATATTCATATGCTCTCCAAAAGCCTAAACTTTGAAAACCAGTTTCTGGTGTAATATTAGTTGAACACTCATACTCTCTGCGCCTCTGCCACAAGAGATATCATTGTACCACTACCGCAGCACCATAAGTCCGTAACATTTAGGTGCAGTCAATGAGCTTAGCTTATGACATACCCTCATTCTTGGCTCATTGTGCCTCCAGCTGTGGTCGCCTATGCCATACCGTCAGTGCCACTAATAGCACATCCAAGCTCTGCACCTCTGCTGCAGTATAAGTTGTGCCTCTGTTCCAGTGCAGCATCATGATATGTCACACACCACTTTGGCAAATTGGGTACTGGACCAGGATAGGGGGTTTATTCTGATACAACCTTTTATGGTGGTGAATAATTGGTAGGGCGCCCAAGAAAAAGAATGTGACAGAGGGAGGAGTGTTTTGAGATAAGATGCAAATTGGCCAAATAATACTCCCTTTGATTGAAGTACATGTTGTTTAGACATTGACACTGTCTACAAGGTGAAAGTTTTACTGGTAGTTTCTGTGAAAAATATGTACATTTCAAAGAAAAGTAAGTAAATATTTTATCATGCTTTTTCATGTTGAATCTAGTAACATCTATCTATGTACTTTTTATATTAATATTCAAACAAAAAAGTTTTAAAAAGTTTGTTCATCAGGAGCCCTAAATTGACATATATCTTGAACCAGAGGGAGTAGTTTGTTTGTTTGGATTTTTTTTCCTTTTTCATTGTTAGTATATTTACCTGGAATGTGGGGGAAAGGTAATACAATTTTACTTGTGGTTTTCTTTCTGAAACCACACATAATTACTCCTCAACTTGTTAATTTTTTTCTAATTTTCTGTGTGTTTATCACAGATCAATGGACAGCACTGCCCTTTTTCGTTTAAGGGTAGTCCATACTGGATGGCTCCAGAGGTAATGCTGAAAATCAAGCTCTTACTTTAGTTTGTATGTTTTGAATTCAAAATGTGTATCACATTATAATTTCTGTTAACAAAACACTAACCATGCAACACAATGCAGGTTATAAAAAATTCTAATGGATGCAACCTTGCGGTTGACATATGGAGTTTAGGTTGCACTGTCCTGGAAATGGCTACCTCAAAGCCACCATGGAGCCAGTATGAAGGGGTCAGTATTAGACATCAAAATATAACTGATATTTGTTCTAGAGTGTCGATGTCTGGTGCTCATTCTGAGTTAACCATCTGCATTTATTGTTCACTATTGCTGCCTACATCAGCAATCAATATTTTACTTTACTTTTCTAACTACGTCAGCAGTTCAGAACCTAATTTATTATCCCATATCTATTCAGATTTGGCTGATTTCTTTCTGCCTTCTGGGTGCATCTACAGTCTTTACCTTGGAGTTTCATGATTACCTTTATCTTATATATATTTTTTAAAAAATAATCATAACAGTGTGAGATTGACTTGCCCACTATATACTGTATCTTTTGGAGGACAAAAGCCCCTTGGTTTAGCATGAACTGTTTAGAACTTAAATTTCTTGTGCATTTATTGTCATTAGTACTTGGTTGATGTCATGCACGGGATTGATGCTGGAAGGGCAAGGCAGCCCAGGATGAGGATGCAGAACATACAAGTGTTTTGAGTTCTCAAGGACAAAGGGTCAGAGTCCTAGGTGGTTTTGTTTGGGAGATACATTAGTCGGTTGCAGTTAGATATATTAGCAGATTGGATTAGAATTAGTTGAAGTCTTATGAGAGGAAGGACTTGTAACTTGTCCTTAAATATATAGGTCACATGTATCAGGAAAACCTCAAGAATAGATTAAATCTAGTTCCCTGTTCCCTCCTGTTCTTCTCCTACCTTTTGTTGCTGAGCAACCGCGGATGCCTAAATCTCGGCCTCCCAGCCCAGGTTCCCGTCCTACTACTTTATATGACTACACCCTTCGCAACCCGCCAGCAAAAAACCAGTCATCGCCATCCCAATTCACTGAAAAGATACATTTTCTCAAAAAAGAAAGAAAAACGATGAACAATTTATTTACTGTGAATTAGTTTAATATGCTATATAATCCCCACTGTTTCACATATTTCCTTCGTTTCGATGAACATATCGGTTCAAGATAATGGGTCATTTCCTCAAGATACTGAATTCTACCATTTACTGAGAGCACAGATAGGATGTGCCATTACATTGACATACATAGAGCGGAATTCCACACTGGGTGAATGAATGAAAAGTTACCTTTTTCCTGACTTTGACCAAGCATTTCTTGCTATCCAAGTTCACGTACCTTTATGAAGTTATGAAATGTTGGACTTCTGTTAATTGTTAACTTAATCATAAATGCATGTCAGGTATGAACGTTTCCCTTTTATTTGCCAACAGATTGCTGCAGTGTTCAAGATTGGGAACAGCAAGGAACTTCCGCCAACACCAGATCACCTCTCGGAGCACTGCAAGGACTTCATTAGGAAGTGTCTGCAACGTGACCCATCTCAACGTCCAACGTCAGTTGAGCTTTTGCAACACCCGTTCATACAAAATGGAATTTCACATGAGAAATCTGTTATTCCTAATCATCTGGAGCATATGGCTGCCATATCATGCAGAACAAAACCCAAGGTATCACCAGAATGCTACTATTCTCATTTGATTCTTCAGCTCAAAATGGCATATCTTCTCAAAGTTTAAACTGGTGTATTTATTTTCAGTGAATTTCATATGTTTCAGTAGTTACATGCATCTCTTTTGAACTTCTGATGCTTTCTGTTAGTTTATCCATTGTTGTCAAATTGTACACCTATATGAAATTTCGTGATTTTATTTTTTTGGCATAAAAAATAATTAAATTCTAATTAAGATGGAGCATATCCTTGGTACCTGGCAAGTGGGCAGTGGGAAATTGAATTGGATAGAGACCAAAGGCGAAGGAGAAAAACAGTCAGACCCAGCTTACTCATAGCAACAATCAGTTGATTAAGGGGAGTAGGACATGATATAAGACGAATGGATGTCAATATTTGTAACGCATCAGAAGGTTGGAGCTTGGTTTGGTGATGCTTTGTGCAGCTTTTGGCATTTCTCTGGTTGAATGTCTGTTTCCTTTGGAGAAGATGCTGCCACAGGATAGAATGGGGATACAGGGCAGAGGAGCATTCATTTTTTCAGTGACATTTGTAAAAAAGGGCGTACCCAGTGCCATAAGCTTGGGATCTGGAAATTTTACAAGGGCATATTGATGTGGATTGACTAGGGTAGCAGGAAGAACCCTTTCGTCTTAGGTTCTTCTTGCTTGATTACAATCAATACTGGGTTCTCTCTTTTATAAAGATGACTGACTTGGCTCCTAAGGAAATATCCTAACCGAATCAATCTAACTTATCCCTTTCCTAACAAACCAAATCAATCAAATCTAATCTGATGGGTCCTGTTCACGCACACTACAGTACCACGTGGCCCTTGGCCAGCTCCACTTGCCATAACACATATAGAGAAGTTTCCTTGTTGATTTAGCTCAACTGAGCTGATATAGTATATACCTGTCTACAATTCCTGAGTGCCAATTTGTTGAAACAGACCATGGATAGTTGGATTTTCTTTCATTTAACATTCTTATAATCTGATCTCCTCTTGGGACTTGATCTGCCAGGTGGGCATGCAGACAAGAAATGCCTCCTTAGGTTTCGAGGGTCAGACTATTTACCAAAGAAGGGGTGTAAAATTATCTTCAAAACACAGGTACAACACTACAAGTCTACAACATATCTTAATTCCTGCTACAATTTTTCAGAGAGGAAGTTATGGAACCTAAAATTAGTTGTAAAAGTGTTCTATAAATAACCAAACTGCAGCTACTCTATTCATGTAACCAAACTGCCCTCTAATTCTTATCTGCTTGCAGTGATATCCCTCTACGAAGCAATATATCCTGTCCAGTTTCTCCATGTGGAAGCCCCCTGCTAAAGTCGAGGTCCCCCCAACACACAAGTGGCAGAATGTCACCCTCTCCTATTTCGAGCCCCAGAACTACTTCAGGCACTTCCACACCCCTATCTGGTGGTAATGGTGCTATTCCTTTTAACCACCTAAGGTATGCAACTTACAGCAGTGAAGGATTTGGGACCACTTCAAGAGGCCTAGATGATCACCTCCCCAACCGTCATAAAGATCCAATCCTTGGGCATTTCACTCAGGCACATCAAGTCTCACAGGGACGTCGGGAAAGAGTAGTATCTGAAGCTGATATTCTGAGCCCTCAATTTGCAAAGAAACTTGGAAATGTTTTTGACTTGCGGGAAAGGCTGTCCCCTTCTGAACATGTGGAGCTAAATCCTTCACTAGACCTGACATCCGGCTCTATAAACCCTGGACTAAAGCGTGGTAAATAACTATTGAGTGTAAAAAGCAGGGTGATATTTTTTGAAGTTTGTTAAGGTAACTGGTGTTTGGCTGCTATGGCCATTCAATGACTACAACTGTATAATAGTATCAGAAAGATTGACAATTTCTTTAGAAGCTGATGGTTGGCAATGGATGGGATCTTTGTTTTCATCAATACAATTCAAGTCAACAAAGGTACGGCCCTTTTCCTAATTTGCATCTATTTTACGATCTGCATTCATTTACGCACGTACATGGGTGAAACTATTCTAAATCACTTGCAGATTCAATGCCATACGTTTCTAGCTGCTAGGAAAACTTGTAGCATTAATGAAACATTGCTATGAATGTTTTATCCTTGGCTTTGTATTCTTTAACCATTATATTGTTTTTACCACAGTAATTAAAAATAAACTGATTTCTGCTCTGAGATTTGTGTTAGATTAGTCCGTCTTATCTGTGTGGTTCCTGCAGCTGTGCACCTGTTATCATTGTTATATTTATCTAGCATGTGCAGAGATTTGCTTTGCACCAGCTTTGCATTTTGGCTTTAGCTTATTGATGAACATGAAACTATCGAAGATACCAAAGTTTGTTAAAAACAAATAGAATGTCATGCTGTGTAAATTGCAGATTCTGCCTATTCCTACATGGCTGAGCAAGTCTCCTTAGCATACTAAACTGGCGTGCTAACAAGTGCCAAATGATGGGACTGTATATTGGATTCCCAGACTGAAGGACCCAAAGCAGTAACTCTCCATTTGTATACTCCTCACCCCAATATGTAACCTATTCTTTCTTACATTATTTTTCCTTGGCATCTTGATGCCAGTGTACAGAAGGAATCTCAACTAGGAGCCAAGTTTTTGCACAGGAAAAACAGTTGAACTAGTCATTCAGCAATCGGTACCATTTTTTCTGTTCATCCACAGTTACATATCTCACCCATGATTGAAGCTGGTGCTGCACCAGCAAGTGGATTCGCCATTTGAAATTATTTTGTACCAGTTACTTGACTAAATGTGCCCATTCATTCACTGTACGACGTCAGTACCAGCTACTCGGAATTTATGGTAAGAATCTGGTCCCTTTGACAAAATGCATGTCGCCCATGCAGCTTGTTTTACACTGCTGTTGGGATTCCGAAAGTTCTATTCGAGCAACAAAGCACGGGTTTGCTGCTTGCTTCATGGCAGAAATAAAATGCATAGGTTGGTGATTTGCAGCCAACCCTTACCTCTCTGGTGGATTCTAAAGTGTAAAGGCATTCATCAGGATTTCTACTTGCTCCATGAAATCTAACTCACTGTGCATCAGGATTCAGGTATAGTTACTGGCATGCCCTATGCTGCTTTTTACAAGGCGATGATGGTCCAGTCCCTGTAGGCCCTTGCGGTTTATGGCGATCTGATCTCGTGTGTCCGAGGCCGCGATGCCTGTGGCCCGTTTGACGGCATCGCAGCCGTCGTTTACCTCGTGGTGGTCTCTGACTCTCTGCCCTCCGATGATGCAGCTTTTGTTTTCTACCTTGGATGCTCCGGAACTTGGGGGAGGATCCTGTGAAACTGAAACCTCACATGAACTATGAGCACCATACGCTGTAGCTGTGGTAATGTCTCACGCCGCAACCAAGGCACCGCGAGTCCGGACCACCATATGCTGTAGTAATGGCAAGAGCAACCAGCTCTTGGCGGCTGAAAGGCGTCTCCCTGCGCCGCCCGCGAGAAGAAACAACCACCAGCCACGGTGTAGCCGTGCTGGTTTTTTTGTAGCGTTGCGCCGGGATCGGGATGAGAAGGACCAGTCCTCCACTCTGGCAGTGGGCAGGCTGCTGCGCTGCGAATGTGGTGGTGACTCATCGTCGTCCTTTTCGCCGTCGGGCACCAACCCCAACTTGAGAACAAATCGCTTCAACCACAAAGCTGCATTGCGATGCGTAGCCCTTGTCACGGTGCTGTAGCGTGCAGTTTGTGCTGAGATGCTGCTGCCCGCTGCCCGTGGCTGCCAGTAGGGTTGGCGGTTGGCCATTGGCCACACATTGCAGAAACGCAGAAGCAGCAGCCAAATGGATAAACGAACTCTTGAGGCTCGACGCGACTGACACATAACTTAAAAGATTTTTTTTTTTTGAGCACATAACAGCAGTGGCATATTACACAATTGGGTACTGAAATTACAAGTCTGGCTGGGGTTCAGATAAAAGCAGAGCGAACTTGAAAGAGGAACGGAAGGAACTCCACGTTGTAGGCATTGGAAACAACCATGAATAAGAATATAAGAATATAATAACTCCATCAGACGCAGGTTGCCTCTTGAATCGGCATCTGAAAGCAGTAGCAGCGGCTTAAGACCTGGTCTTGAATGGGATGGCCCTGATGATCACCTGGTGGTAGATGGCAGCCAGGGCAGCGCCGATGAAGGGGCCGACCCAGAAGATCCACTGCAAACGGCAGAAATTGTTTGAGGTCAGAATTCCATGCGATGCGAGGGTGAATAATGCGTTAATGCAGGTCGTTGTCCGATGGTAGTGGTTGGCTGAATGGCTGCTACATTAAAGCAGCATCACCCTTCGGATAAGGGCATGTTTCCATAATCTAATCAAATTAACCACCAAATTCTTATAGATCATATATCCTATCTTATCATGCTTCCACCTTCAGAAATTATGCTACTGACCAATGGTTTTTACTTTGTAGCAGTTGAATGGTGTAGACATATTTTTACTTTGTAGTTACTCCCCAATTTTATAACAGCTAACCAGCAACATTTCACTATTAAATTTATTTCAGATGTTTTCATTTGATCATATTTGATTAGACTCTTCATGATACTTGTAGCAGTAAGCTAAACAATTTTGCTACGGAAGGGAGAAGAGCGTTGTTTTTTTCACTCACGTGGTCAGACCAGGCATGGTGCTGGTTGTAAATGACGGCAGCGCCAAGGCTCCGCGCCGGGTTGATGCCGGTGCCGGTGATGGGGATGGTGGCCAGGTGGACCAGGAACACCGCGAACCCGATTGGGAGCGGGGCAAGGATCTGTTCATTCATCATATCCACGGAGAAATCATCGATCACCATGCATGTCAGTCAAGTTTCCACAAGTAAGCAGATTGTTGATACTAGCTCCGAACAGGCACTCACCGGCACATGGGAGTCCCTGGCGTTCCTCTTGGCGTCGGTGGCGGAGAAGACGGTGTAGACGAGGACGAAGGTGCCGACGATCTCAGCGCCGAGGCCGTCGCCCTTGGTGTAGCCCGGCGCGACGACGTTGGCGCCGCCGCCGTTGCCCATGTACAGCCCCTGCTGGAACCCCTTGACGACGCCGGCGCCGCAGATGGCGCCCAGGCACTGCATGATGATGTAGAACACCGCCCTGGTCAGCGACAGCTTCCTCGCCAGGAACAGCCCGAAGGTCACCGCCGGGTTGATGTGCCCGCCTGCAGTTGGCGAGGTTACGCAAGCAGAGGGAGGAGGAAACCAGACGAAAAGAAACAGAGGACGACGAGGAAAGCGGTGAGGTGGACGGTACCGGAGATGCCGGCGGTACAGTAGACGAGGGCGAAGATCATGCCGCCAAAGGACCAGGCGATGCCCTGGATGCCGACGGTGGCGCACTTGGAGGTGGAGTTGGAGACGCCCATGACGGTGAGGATGGAGATGTAGAGGAAGAGGAAGGTGGCGACGAACTCGGCGATCCCCGCGCGGTAGAAGGACCACGACTTGAGCTCCCCGGGCTCGAAGAGCGGCGCCGGCGGGGGCTCCTTGTAGTCCTTGTCGTCGGTGCCCTGCGCCGCCGTGCCGATGGGCTGGCGCTCCGAGTACTTGTTGGCACCAAGGCGCACGTCCTCCCCCTTCCCCTCCATGTCGACGGCTGTTAGCTTCTTGCAGCAACCGAGCCTGGCTGGCTAGCTCGATGAAGCTGATTGCTGAGCTGAGATGGTGTGGTGCTTGTGTCGCAGCGGCAGTGAAGAGTCTTATAGTAGTGAGCAGCAGCAATGGTGGCGAGGAGGTGGTTCTGGAAGGAGTGGGAGCAACGGGTCACTGGGTGAGGTGTGGTGACGAGGACGGCGCGGTGGGGACGGTGACAGCCTGACGGAGGGAGGAGGAGCGGGATGGTTGTTGGCTTTGCTGCTGCCCTGCCATTATCTGCAAATAGTTGCGGTTCAATAACAAACATATCTTCAGGAAATTAAAAAGAAATATCGGTGTGCAAGATAATTCAGAAATACTCCTACTGCTCAGCAGTTGCGAATCTGTCAATGGAGGTACTAATCATACAACGTGCAGGATTCCGGTTGTGTCCATCAGATTAGACCCTGATAATATAGAATTATTACATGAAACCTGCTTGAGCCCCAGTCCATTATGAAACATGCAAGAAATTCGTTTCTCCCTTGCCTTCTTGTTCATAATCTCATTTAGATTCTTCGTTGACAATCCATCTTTCACTGCAATTTTACGTGCTTGGTTTCTTTGCTCCACACGGTACTCTTTCGCCTCCTGCTACATTGTGCACTTCAAAGAGATTTATTTGCGTAGAATTCACAAAAGGTACGAGTACGACGAAATTGAGGGGGAAAACAGGATATAGTACATGCCGTGATGCACTATATCACAAGTTCACAAAAGGGCACCCGGGTGTGGGGTTTGTTCACTCGTCTGATTCACAAAAAGGGCCGCGCTATCTGTTCTTTTTGTCACACACAGCAGCCCCGGCCCGGCCGTCTGCCGTCCTGCATGAGTTGTCATCGCATTTTCTATACTACAATGACGCAAAAAGGAGGGGGAACAAAATGAAATTAGTTCATAAGCAGTAGTGGCTTTTCATTCCGCGAGGGAGGACGGCATCTTCAAGCTTTCGGTTGCGCGCCGACGTCACTCTATTGTACAACTCTCGGTACTGAACACCATTTTCTTTCGAGGGCAAGGACTAATCGTGACTCTGAATCGGGGGGCGGTGATGTAACGTGAACCTAATCGCCAGACTCGTCGGTATACTCTGAGAAAAATCGTGGCTCCATGGACATGGAGTAACCACGGGTATACCGATTTTTTTACATGACACGTGTTTATACATGTGCATTCAATTCAAATAGAGATTGTTGCTTAAATTTAGTGCTGTAGCATAGGTGAAAAGAAAAAAGTACACTTCTCTCATGCGTAGGATCTTGAATACGTGCACATGAACATGTGTCGTGTGAATCTACGTCATATGCCATGGCTACTCCATGAAGACTGTTGGCAGGCACTATTTTTTCCAAAGAAAAGACATTTTAACATTACAAAAAAGTTAAACTGTATTTTAATTTGAAGTAAATTTATAGAAAATATCATCAATAGTTATTGTTCCAAAAAAATATTTTCTATAACAAAATGTAGGTATTTTTTTTAGCAAAAGTGGTTGAAAGCGAATGATCTGACATAGCATAGCCAACACTATATGCATTTTTGACCCAAGGAATACCTGTAAAAGAAATTCACAAAACGTCTGTGTATCTCTGAGGGTTGCATAGTTACTACTAGCCCTCCACGGCTCCACCCGTCATAGAAAAAATGTATATATTGTTCTTTTAAAGAGTCAATTAATTTTAAGTTTGAGTACATATAATAAGGTGCATATTTTTTTATGATTGCTTCATCTGGTTTCGGCTGCTCCTTGTTATAATAAAAATGTTTTCTTACCATAGTATATATATATATTTTACATGGACAAGCTAGAGTCAAAAGTGGTCATATACCTCCACTATATGGGACCAAAGTATCACTAGGTTAAGCTAGCTTGAAACATATTTTTATAATAAAACTTTAAAAATATAAATATTTGATTTACTGCACAATACCGTGGCTAGTACTTTGTTTACGGCACATCAGTACAAGACCGTGCAGTCATGGAGAAAAGATCTAAAAGATTTACACTCTTTAAAAAATATCCTTGGCACATCAGTACAAGACCGTGCAGTCCTCTGGAAAAAAATATCATAAAATATTTACTGTAGCTTCATGTCAAATGTCAATGAAGGAAAGAACAAAGATTGCAAGTACTAGTGTACTAGTCTCTACTAATCGTGCAAAGACCGTTGGATCGACAGAGCTGGGCTGCCTCCTCAACAGCAGTAAACGGCAGTACCCCCGGTTCCGTTTTCGCAGTCCCACGCCGCGACCAACGGTCGTCCGAACCCGGGATGCGTATCCCGCTCGTCACCCCGCGCGCCGGCCATCTCATCCGCGCCACAAATTGCAGAGCCACGTCCCTCTCTCCAGCTCATCATTTCTACCGACCGCGACCCGAGAGGCCGACCGACGGGCCGGGCCGGCGCTCGGCCGGCGGCCTACGTAAACGGGCGGCGGCCTCGCTTCTGGTTCAGGGGGCCTCCGTCCATGTTCTAGTTTGCGCCCGACAAACGTTGCTTTCCGGCGGCCGATGCTTGCGAGTTCGCGACGACAAGCGTGTGTGTTTCTCCAATAAATGAGCATGCGTGACCTAATCGCCGAATGATTGGTCGGTTAGAATAATCCAGAGGGTAGCTTAGCGGAGGATTGCGAGCCAGAGCTCGTAAACAAAGCGTCCATGCGTGACCTAATCGCCGAAACGATTGATATGTGGGCGAGCATCCATGCAACCACCGCCAGGGCGAAGACTTGGAGCTAGCTAAATTTTTTTTTTCTTGTTCTGGTTTCTTCTTGTTTTTTTGAGCTGGGATGATGAGGTAAACAAAATAATGTCGTCGAGTATTCAACAATGATGCTAGCAGTAGCAGCTCGTGAGAAGGAATGTCGTCGTCCATAATGAATGAAGGTCGAGGCGGACGAGTGATGATGGGCCGGCGTCGTCATCACTCCTCGATCACCACGGGCACGCAACGCAACTATCTGAATTTATGTGGCATCACCCATCGCGGTTTGATGCACAATGCGCCCCGTCTCCACGTACAGCCTGTGCTGTGATACGAGATGATACGGGCAAGTCGTCCTTATCCTGATCATGCGATGAATCATGTACGGAGTACCATGTGCCAGGACGACAACTCAGCGCTGCCTCGCCTGGCAGCGGCCCCTCTCCGGTCCTCTTTCGATCGACCAGTCGCGCGCGACGAGAAACATGCATGGCATGGGTTAAAGCCAGAGGCAGGAAGCGTGGGCGGCACGACGGGGAGATCTTTCTTTCGGCACTGGACTCTCAGACCACACACGTACCACGCGATTTTTTAAGTAACTTCACGTTTGGTTAGACTGTGACATCGACATAAGCCTCTAACCACTAGAACTCGATCGGATTGGGTCATCGACACGAGCCTCTAACCACTAGAACTCGGTCGGATTGGGTTATCGACACGAGCCTCCACTTTAAACCACTAGGAGCTCTACCACTGCTGCAACAAAAAACTAAAAGTTAGCAACAAAAGCCTATAAAATAAGCAACTAAAGGCAAACTAAGCCTACTCCACCATTGGCACGAACCACGAACACGTTGACCGAGACGACGAACTAGCACTGCCCAAAGACATCCGACCGAGTCGAATTCCACAACGACGCCTTCAAGAAGGTTACGATGCCTACGGAAGAACTGGGTTATCACCCATGGAATGTGCTGAAGACGCGACGCCCTCAGCAGGGGGAACAACACCCAAAAGTGTCGCCGTCGCCAGGCTTTCGCCCAAAACAACCCAACACCGACGTCGGACAAGATCTCGGGTCCCCGCCAGCCACCAAGACGTCGCCGCCGTCCATCCAGAAGAAGCCTCACCAGAGTAGACGCGTCGGCCACGCGAGCAGCCGCAAAGCTACGCCAGCACCCCGCAAGGCCACCTGCCGAACACCAGCCTCCTGCCACCGTGAACTACCACCAACCGCCCGCCGAAGCCGTAGCCGCCGCCGACCACCGCTGCCGGCCGAGCCCCCACCGCAGGCACCGCCACCCCCTGGAGGTACCGGGTCTGGAGCAAAGCCCCGGACCAGCACCCCCGTGGACGCCATGGCCTCCGTCTTCATAACACCCGCCCTACGACGACAGTAGGAGGCATGAAGGAGGGACGGCATAGACGAAGACCGCCCCCCGAAGCCAATATAACCCCAGCCACCGCCATGACACGGCCACCATCAACAGGAGACGGAGGGCGAGCAGAGAGGGAGGGAGCCCCTCCGTCGCCCCACACCCGAAAGGGCAGCAACCTCGCGACGCCCCGCCGACCAACCCCGCCGAAGAGGAGCAACCATCACCGGGCCCGGCACAGACAGCGGAACCGCCACGGCACCACAAATCCACCAAAACCGCAGCAGGCCACGCCACCATGGCGCTGCCGAAGAACCGCTCCACCTCTACCGAGCACCCCCCATCCCCGAAGCCGAGCGGCTGCCTGCCAGCAGCGGCCCGCCACCCACTAGTGGCCGGCAGGAGCCAGCAACCACCAGAGGCCGAGCACCGGCTGCCGTCGCCAGCCCCCGGCCAGATCCAGTGCAGGGGGACCGGATCCGGTGTCCCCCATGCCAGATTCGCGCAGATCAGGCCGGCCAGGAAGGCGCCGCCGCAGCCCCGATGAGGAAGCCGGGAAGCACCAAACCCGACCACAATGTCCACCACGGGCAACCACCACCGTCGCCCTGCCACCACGGCACTCCACCGTCGCCGCCGCGTCGGACGCGGAGCCCCGCCGTGCTCCCCCGCGCGCACCCATGGTCGACGTCGAGCCCCACCCGCCAGAGGAGCCCGTGTCGTAGGGAAAAAAAGGCCTTGCCGCCATCCTCCTAGAGACCGCGCGGGCCTCCCGGCAGTCTCCTCCGGTGGCGGCGAGGGAGAGAAACGGGGGGAAGGGGAGGTTTCGGCGGCGCTAGGGTTTTCCCCCTGTCGCCCGAGCGGGAGCGGCGCGGGGGGATGTGTCTCGAGGTCTACCCTCCCCACGCGCATTTTTGGAATTGATGAAAAATCCGAACGGAGCGCACGCATCGATATGCAATTACTAGTGGCTCCTTTCCTCCATTGAAGACGTTTGCATGCCCCCTTCTTGCTTCTCGAATCCTACCTCTCTTTTGGCTGGCTTTTCTTCACGATGCACGCGAGTCACGATGACGCAAACCATCGCGTGCCAAGAGCCCAAAACTGAACACTAGCGTGTACGAGCACGGCCAGCGCGCGTAAGTGTGAGGCTGAGGTTTATCATTCCTTTGGTTTACTTCCGTGGCTGATTCGTCGCAAAAAAACCATTTCGTGGCTGATTGATTCTAGTGCAGTCATGCAGTGGTTTTCGACGTGACATCTGTAAGAATGCGGCCGCATCTTTTGTCCATGCCGCGCACACGCCACGGCATATAGTTCCTCCCTGACCCATCCATGCATGTTTCTCATCGTGCCCGACAGGTCGATCGAAAGAGGACTTTAACACATGCATGTTTCTCCTTTGACGACGTTTGCACGCCCCCTTCTTGCCTGTCGAACCTATCTTTTTTTGGCAAATAACAACTTCATTAACAGCAACAAAATGCTGCTAAGAGCGACACGCCATTCAGTTCTACCATTTATAGAATTTGTGAAAGGGGACAACCCATTAC
Source organism: Bothriochloa decipiens (assembly GCA_023333625.1). Taxonomy (NCBI): domain Eukaryota; kingdom Viridiplantae; phylum Streptophyta; class Magnoliopsida; order Poales; family Poaceae; genus Bothriochloa; species Bothriochloa decipiens. The sequence continues at coordinate 22,964,695 of CM041640.1, read as the reverse complement.
AGCTTGTACGTGAGAACATGTAAATTCTAAACAAGTGCTCATAGAGGCAATTTGGAACGCTTGTCAGGCAAGATTATCAACTTCTATGTTTAAATCTCATTGATTTTGAAAATCATTGATCCTGTTCTGCTTGCATTGTTGGAGAAGACTTGAGTATATTGCTTGATTCTCCAATCAGGTAGATTAGAATGGTCCAGCTGATTGAAGAAGTGAGCTAATTGTTCACTGTCAGTTAGAAAATTGGTTCCTTCAATGTGCAGCCTGTTCATGAGAGTGGAGGCCAAGGCTAGATTCTGCATATTAGTGAAAAGAATTCCTAGATCAGCAGGTCTAGGGGTTGTAGAAGAGTTGTCCGGCATAGTAGAAGCATCAACAAAGCAGGTTGGTCCTCGAAGCCAGGTGCCAGGTAGGGTCGCTGATCCTATAGCCATTGGCCAGGGATGGCTGCAATAAGATATTCATACCAGAGATAGAAGCAGTTGTTATTCCTGTATGCACACCGTGATGTTCATCAAGGATTGCCATCATGGGATCTTGGTGGCCTGTGGGATTGTCATCAGCTGGTACTCGGACAGCGTTGGTTGAGGAAGTGTCCTCAACCACACTCAGCATGGCAGCAACAGCAGCGTGTACCTGCATAGGAGTCCAGGATTTTCTTTGGAAATGCTCGTCATTTCTAGCTTTCCAAAGGAACTACAAGGTGCTTAAAATTTTAACTATAAGATCATCTGGACAGTTATTGATAATAATAGTTTGCAGAATGAACTGAATTCCATCAGCTTTCTGGGGCAAAGAGTTAGTTATTAAGGAAGGTGTGAAGGAAAACCACACTGCTCTAGGGAGATCACAATGAAAAAATAGGTTTGAATCAGTTTCAAGTTGCCCACAAGAAGCACAATAAGGATCAATGTGATTAGAAAACCTTGAGGCTCTCTGAGCGGTGGCAAGAGCTCTCCTAATTAATCTCCAAGCAAAGGTTTTAATGATAGGTGGCAAATTTTTAATTTTCCGTATCTTCTGCATAATTTGATTTACCTGTGGCAGGATGCTTCTGGATCCTTGGGAGGGTAGCTGGATTTGGCCTTGAGCTGCCAAGTGTCTGTAGATGCTCTTTGTAGTGCAAATGCCCTTCTTTGATGGCTTTCATCGGAGGATGTCTGGACTTTGGTTAGGTACTGTAGACAGCGTTGTAATTGCCTGCACAGCTGTTTCATCAAAGGTATCTGCTAAAAGTTGAATGTCCCAATTTTGAGTATTGGGAATCCACAAGTCAGAGATCTTTGAAGGCAGAGGGTTAGCGATTATTGGATCTAGCAGGTGTTCATGAATGGATTCCCAAATGGGGCACCATGGAGTGGACCAGATAGAATAATTTCCTGCATGAATCTGATAGGTTACATTGGTGATGAGCACCTGTCTGACATGTAGAATAGAAGACCAAAAACTGATTTTTTGCCATTATTAGATGCAATCCAGAAAGAGGACTGAGGGTGATATTTTGATTTTAAAACATCAGTTAGAAACTTATTTTTAGAGTTGGCAATATCATAAGCCATATGAATAAGAAGGCTTTTGTTAACCATGTGAAGATCCCTGATGCCTAGGACTCCATTGTCCTTTGATTGGCATATGTCATCCTAGGATCTGTAGGCGTTGGGATTAGTTGGGTCATCCTGTTGAACACCTGTCCATCAAAATCTTCTGAAAATAGAGTTAATTTTTTCAATAAACGTATTTGAGAAGAGTACAGTAGACACGTAATAGACAGGAATGGAAGAAAGGACAGATTGAATGTAAGTCAGACAGCCGGCATGGTTAAGCTTGTTGGCTCTAACTGTAGTAAGCTTGGCAAGAAATTTGTTGTAGATGAAATTGTAGGCCCTGTTCTTGTCTTTGTGGCTGAAAATAAGAGGGTGGCCAAGGTGCATAGTGTTGGAAAGGAGATCAGGAACAGGAAAAATCTGCTTGATATTGTTCCTGGTAGTATTATCTACATGGTGGCTAAAGTGAATGAAAGATTTGTTCAGATTAGGAATTTGACCAGAACGATGGCAAAAATCATTTAAAATGTTATGTATCATAGAGGCCTCATTAGTGGTTGCATCCCCACAGAGAATAAGATCGTCGGCAAACAAAAGAGAATGGATAGGAGGGCAACCATGACCTAAGCTAACACCTTTGAGATTTGTAGCCTGCATAGGTTCTTGTAAAGCAATAGACAACTCATTAATGGCTACAGCAAAAAGAAAGGGTGAGAGAGGACAACCATGACGGATACCTTGATGAGGAAAGAAGTAGGTAGTGGGGTCACCATTAATAAGTACTGCCATGGAAGGAGTAGTGAAGCAGGCTCGGAGCAGTTGAATGAAGTGTTGATCAAGTCCCAGCCTGTGTAGAGCTTGGGTCAAAAAATCCCATCTTAACCTGTCAAAAGCTTTAGCCAAATCTATTTTAAGTAAAAACCCTTTGTCCTTCCAACTCTTGAGTCCGAAGGAGTGGATGATTTCCTACATGACAATGATATTAGAAGATATATGTCTATTTTTTATAAAGGCAGATGACCTTGATGAATGAAATTGGGTAGATGAGGTTTAAGTCTATCAGCTAAAGTTTTTGCAATCAACCTGTAAATCACATTGCAAATGCTAATGGGTCTAAAGTCTTGAGGAATTATGGGCTGCATTTTTTAGGGATCAAGGTGATATAGGTTTGATTAAGGTCATAAGGCAAGTTACCTGAACCGTAATCAGCTTGTGCACATCATCGGCTATCCATGGCCAAGCCGACTTGTAGAAGGCTGCGTTGAGGCCATCAGGACTAGCAGAGGCGTTGTTGCGCATGCCTTTGACAGTAGTACGAAGCTCCTGCAAGGTCGGTGCGGAATTAGTGAAAAGATTTATACCTTTTTCGCTGTCATGGTTGTCTTGTCGCTGAGGATTTAGGTGAGCAGTTGATGTAGTTGGCTGTTGATGTGGTGTTTCCTGAGAAGCAGCATCTATGGTTCCCTGCAGGTTATAGTTCTGAGCAAAGGTGTTAATACCATAGATCTCATGAAAATAATTCAGAAGAGTAGAAGCAATTTGATCCGGAGTAGTAGATTCAGAACCGTCAGGATTGTGCAGGTAAGCAATAGTATTTTTCTTATTACGCTTGATGATAGCTTGATGGAAGTAAGTAGTGTTCCTATCTCCTAGTTTGACTCAGTTCTTCTTAGCTCTTTGCAAGTGGAATTCCTCATTCTTATTAAGGATGTCATTGTGCTGGGTGGCTAGATGCTTTTGGAGGACAAAATCTTGCTGAGCAGGAGACATGGATTGCTGCTGAAGAATAAAGTTTTCAATGAAGCTGAGTTGGAAAGAGACGCTAGTCGTAGGTCAGGTACTTTGTTTTCTGGTGGAAAGGCCGATTAGTAGACTTGTCTAAACTTTACTTAGCCTCATCGTTATAATCCTGTTCCATTAACCACCGATTTTCAAAACAGCATCCGCTGAAAATGCTTGACGCAACGGAGATTCTGCCCACCGAAGAAATCAGCAGAACAAGTCAAAAAAGCTATGGATCGGAATCGGCGTAACACGTAGAATAAGGATCTGCAGAGTTTATTTCGGATTGAGGCAATGGAGATCATGGATCGTAGAGGATTAGGAAGGAAGGAAGAACACGGCAAGACGCCCCTGTACTACTCAGAGTCCTATAAAGTTACTCTGGATTGAACCCACTATCTTGTGTGGCTTCTTCACGAGGCACGACGCGAACCATCTGCGGGAGCTATCTATAGCGTGTGAGGCTGAGGTTTGTTCCTTTGTTTACTTCGTCGATTGATTGATTCCCGTGCACCATTTCTCGACCTGCCATCTGTATCCAAGAATAGTGTCAAAAATCGTGTGGGCCGGCAGCATCTTTTGTCCATGCCGTGCACGTGGCACCGCAGCTCAAAAACGGAATTCTTTTACGGCATTTGATTTTTTTAATTAATAATCATTCTGTCCTGTCCCTTAGCTCCATAATATGAACGACCCGGCCCACAAAACCTTTCTTTTGAGAAATACCCGGTCCACAAAATCTGGCTGTTACTTAACGGCTTACGGGCCGAATTCCAATGGGCTGCTCTGCAGGAGACAACGCCGTCTTGGCGTCTTGCACCTGCACCGCGGCCGGCAGCGCAGCTGCAGTCCTTCGCCGGTTCGTCCGTCCTCTCCCGGCAGCTCGGGTCATGTCCACAAGCTGCGCGCCGGCGGCGGCAGGTGCGCTCTCCCGTCTCCCCGTCTCCCCGTCTTCCTGAGTCGGCTCCCCGCGGCCGCCTTCTTCTCACGACCTGGCTGTTCCCACACGTGCGCTCCCGCGTCCGCGTTGTTCAACTCGTTTTTTCTTCTTGTTATAACGCTGGATTTTTTTTTGACAAGTGGTTAGGGTTCCGGAGCCCATGTATGCCGAGGCGGCCAGCCTAATGGGCCTGCTTAAATGCACTGCACACCTGATTAGCGCCTAACTTCTTCCAAATTATATAAGTCATTTTGACTTTGCTATGTACAAAAAAAACTCATAACTCATAATTTAGAATGGAGAGAGCAGTAGCCACATATTACGTCCATTTGCACTGTGGCTGCTGAAATACTGCAGTTGTGGCATTGTGGGTGATTCCGCGACGATCTGCCCTTTATGAACCCCAGAGAACTTGTGTAGTGGGACGGATCATAAACATATATATGTTTTTCCACTAGCAATTTCGTATGCTTTACATTCGATCTCTAGCTTTGTGCACGCAACTTATACTTACAGTCACATGATGGCAAAATATCATGCTTTACATTCAATCTCTAGCTTTGTGCACGCAACTTATACTTAACAGTCACATGATGGCAAAATAGCATCTACATCAATGCTTGGATCATTGTCATAGCAATCTTCAAGGCTTCCATTCGGAAAGAACTCATATACTAGACCAAAAGCTTCTGGTCATGTACCAATCAGTGTGACAAGGTTTGGATGCCTTACTGTGCTGAGAACAGAAGTCTGCAAAGAAACAGTTAGAAGATCATCATACCTATGCAAATCACACTTCCTTGTAAGAGAAAATGTAGTTTTCATACAAACAAATGATTACTTACCTCTTGATGGAATTCTGATTGCCCCTGCATGCTTTCTGGATGTAGCAATTTTATAGCTACTGTTGTATTGCGGAGAAAACCTTTATAGACACTTCCAAAACCACCTTCACCAACCTTTAGCATTGGATCAAAGTCTTGTGTTGCTTGCTGCAGCTCAATAAGAGAGAACTTGGCTCCCTGCCGATTCTTTTCATGCAGTCCAGAGGCTTCCCTTATGGCAACATCTCTTTCCTGTTGTATCCTGTCACAATCTGCTTGGAGTGCTTCCAGTTGGTGTTTGTTTCTTGCTAACTCATCTTCATTATCTTTAACATACAGCTCGATCTCACTTATTCGTTGTTCTAGTGTGACCTTCTGTTAGGAGAGTTAAGGGCCTATTGGACCTTAGCCCGTTAAGGTTAATTAGTCGCTTACTTAAGGGCCAAGTAAGCCTTGCTTGTAAGTCAAGCAATCCTCTCTATATAATGAGAGGAGATGTATCAATCTAATCAAGCAAGAGATTAGAAGAAAATCCCATCTCTCTTGACGGCCATGGGCAAAGCCCCGCGGCCGGCGTTCCCAGCGCCCAAAACCTAGCCTCCTCTTCTCTCTCACAGCCCCGCCGTGCGAACAGTACCCGCAAGTACTGTAGCGTGGTACTGTTCACGCCGTCAACCGCCGCTCCTTCGATTCCAATCCATCTCCCTCGATCCCCAACAGCCACATAACATCTTCTGCTCATTTGCATTGCATAAGGCAGCAGATGCTTCTTCTTGCTGTCTTATCATCACCTCAATTTCCTGCCTCTGTCTTTCATGCAGTGCCTTCTTCTGACTTAATTCATTCATATAAGATTTTTCCAATTCTTTGGTCTGCAAGAATAAATATGATTTCATTAATAATAAACAAACATTCAATCAATCTGGATTCTGGACTAGCATAGTGAATGAGCAAAGCCTGTACCTTTTCAAGAGCTGATTGCAGTTCTCTTTCAGCATTTCGCCATTTATTGCATTTTTCTTGCACTTCTTTTTTCAAAAGCTGTATTTCAGTGAGAGTTTCCTTATGTTTATCCTGGGCCATTAAATTTGATGTATCAGAACCTATATGCCCTTTAGGATTACGAGATAAACCCCACTTTATATTTGCCTTGCCGGAATCACCACTTCTCCGTTTGGCATCTCTGCTACCAATTCAACATCTCAAATCGCAAGATGAGCCTCTGGTTGTCCAAACATGACAACAGAAACTTACATCTGTGGATGTGTCACCGGTGTTCAATTCCGAGGCTGCCCTAGCACTAGCCTTGAGAATAGAGGAGCAACGAGCCAGCAAGCAACCTTGCTGGTGCAAGACAGCCGATTCGGCTCACCTGCCCTGGCAAGGAAAACCTTGTTGGGGCAAGCAAACTTGCTCAGCAAAGCAAGTTTTTCCCAAGGAACCAAAACACCTGGCTTTGCTTGGTAAGGCAAGGGAAGCAAGAGATCCAAACAGGCCCCTATACTTGCACAGTTGTTGCACTGCACCCCTGCTCCTAGAACTAGCGAGCGTGAGGTGTTATTTTCACCTGCCTATTCTAGGCTAATATAAAAACTAAGGGAGGCCCAAAGGTTGCATGATGACAAGGCTAAGCAAGTGCAATCCCACCCTAAGCTCCAATAAATTCATGAACTGCAATGCTGGCACCTTCGAAGAGAACAGGAAGAAAAATGCCTATGAGGTTTCAAGTTTTCTGTTTTGATCTTTTCAACTATTACAGATTCACTATCCATTGTATGCAAATTTAGGGTAGTTACCGAAGTTGTTCTTTTAAATATAGCATTAGATTGATTATGAAATATAGCATATACAATTAGAGACACAAATGTTGATAATTTTTCCTAAAAACTGTCAAATTTAGAAAATTTTGACTTATCCAAAACCTAAAATAGCTTTTTTCGCGGGGGCAGAGGGTGTATTTAATACTTTTTAGAAAATGGTAAACAAGTACTACCTTAAGGTGTTCTGATATATCTTCATCACCTAAATCACAGATGATTTTCTCTTTGTCACTTTCTCGAATGTAAACAAGCATGTAAGCATTTGAATGCTTCGTAAATCTAATTGGAGTAGTATTGACTCCAGTGTTGGTATGAGGGAGCTGCAACAAAGAATTCAGAGAAACATCAGGGAGCTGCAATAAAGAATTGTCAGATAAACATCATGTACTTCAATTTAATTGAAGAAGTCTTAGTGTCTGCATGTATTACTTCTTCTTCACCACCATATTGGTCCTCCAATGCCCGCTTCATGTCTTCTTTTGTCACTCGTTCATCGTCGAATTTGTACCTAAATTTTCAATTTGCAAACTAAATGGATTACAAATCCTCCAATGCACAACAGATAATTCTTAGATAACACCCATCTTAGCTGGAAAAAGATAACCACAAAATGAAATTTGCTTATGCATATCATTCCACTATGAGGTCATGACTCATGAGTGACAACTAGATCAGAGACCAAAATATCAATAACCAATAAGGAATTTAATATGCATAAGGGTACATGAAAAAATTGAATAAAAAATCATCTTTTCAGATTGGGTTAAAACAAGAATGTGATCTAGTACCAATGAAAGATTTGCGTTTAAGTATCGAAACAAGAAAAGTTTGATTCAAATATTACACTGGAAGTACCATTGATCAGACAGCTTTGGTCGAATAAAGGCATAATAGTGCCCACCATGAACTCTGCCGCTATGAACCAGCACGCTGCATTGAAGAGAAGATACACATATTACTACAAAATATGCAAACTCTCTCAAAAATTGAAAACCCTAAGTTTGCACCTAACCAGCCTGTGAAAATCAGATTAGTATCAAGAGCAAATATTTAAGAAATACCACACTTTCACCATGTTAGCTAGTCCATCATTATAACTTCCAAGTGGAAAACACAAACAGTATATGAATTTATCTAAGATGTAAGTTCTCGATTACTATTCATTAACCTGAACTTCTTTTTTTTTTGTTTTTCGATTGACAAAACAAAACAATATATGCAAATGGAGTGCTTATCGAACGATCATACCCGTGAAGGGTATATAGGTTACGCACACTTCTATCTGCGTCTGGAGAAAGATATTTTCCATCATCTCTATCAAGATCCAATTGAAGTGGGAACTCATAACTGTCATTTATCTACATCACGAAAACCAATTTAATTTAAATGAAGCAAGAACACAAATCAGCCATAGACAAGTATTTTGAATGCATGCCTCAGATGATACCAATATCCACCTTTCCATCCTAGAACTACATTAGAATATCTTTACAGTGACAATTCTTGCAATGGAACCTTTACCTACTCTAATCCTCCAGAAAGAATAGTGTAAACATTTTTGTCCTCAGACTTGTTATGTTTCAATAGTTTCAGCTAAATGACAGCTGAAAGCTCAAAGGGTTAAAGTACCCTAAATGGTGTGTTCGAGAAAAAAGTAACCTAAATGGTAAAAAAAAATGCAACACTGGTGGTTCTAGGTTGACCATACTAGCGTGTTCAAGACCACAAACCTATTGCCTAAATTAAAAATTAATGTAAGCTTCTCCAGTGTGATTGAAGCCATCACAATGTAACTACAAAACATTAAAAAGGGAAAACCTCGATAGGCTAAGATAAAAGATAAAAGGTCAAGTACAGACCTTGAGCATTGTATCCCGCTCAGAATTATACTCAAACTGTTTTAACTGAAGTTGCAAAACTGGAGGGAAGTCAATAAAAAGCATTCCTTTCTTGGCATCCTGAAAAAAAAAAGAAAAAAAATCATTCAAACAGCAAAAAATCTGATAATCATCTTCAGTAACTCTATTCTATCATTATATGCCATCTTTTTCTTATTAAGTTCATTACTGCTTTCTAAATTAGAACTTAGGGCCCACTTAATGACCCAAAAAACAATTAGCTAAAGCCTAAACCTAAAGTTAAGGTTGGTGACTTAAAAAAATTGATGTGCATCAGTACAATCTTGAATACCATGCTGCACATATACAAACCATTTTAAACGACATTTGATGGCTCTAAATGTCACTGCCAAGATTAATTCACCTGTAGACCATGTTCCTCAGATTGATACTTATTATCGCCTCCTAACCTCTCCACCGCAACATACTTAACAAATGATGCATAGACATCAGAACATCCGTTCACATCGAGTGCAAGATCTGTGGAAAAGAAGTAAAGAAACAAGTATGCTATGAGTATTACCTCTTGTTAACTAATAAAACACTAAAAACAAGTTCATATTTCCCCTTTACCTACCATAGAATGACCCTTTCCTGGTAGATTTTGAGTCAACATCAATGCACTCAATATAATTCATATAGTGACCCTCGAACAATTTTTGTATTGCTCCTTCCACGGTGGTTCCCTGAAAGAAGAATAGCTGCATATCAATTTAAGAGTCAACACTTCTTTTCAACAAAATTGGATGACAAACCTTCATCTTGTTCTCCAGCTTTTCGCATAGGACCCTATTGAACTCTTGAACATCATGCTGCATGAACGAATCATAGCTATCCCATCCAAAAGATTTGGTGAGCTATTTTGTAGCAACACTGTTATCACTATGCTTTACGTCTGTGACCAAGAGGTCCAGGGTTCAAGCCTCAGCCTCTGCACATTTGTGCAGGGATGGTTGCTGGCTATTTTTCCTTCCCCAGACCCCGCAGTGCGGGAGCCTACGGCACTGGGTACGCCTTTTTACTGTTATCACTATGCTGAAGTTTATAAAAAAGACTTTGCAAAGCCAATGGAATGTTCCCTGAAGGTGTATCATTCCCCGTAGTATGCATATGATATACAGCCTAAAATATTAATTTTAGTATCAGCACCACACTTAAGGATCAACAGTAATAAAAAAAAGAAATGTTGCCCCACCTTCCGAAAGTAGGGAATGTGGTATAAAGTCTGAAGAAGAGAGTTCATGTAACAGGTAGCCCCTTGATTCTTCAGTCCAACATAACCAGTCATCCTTTTGGAGTCATAATTCCAGAAATCCAAAATTTTAGGCACACCAACCTCAGCTTCTATGATACATTTATCATTCACAACATATCCTTTACTTGAATCATAAAGATCCAACAAAGGCATAAAAGATGTAAAACCCCAATCACTTCCTCGGGAATTGAATAGGTGTGTCACTTCTGGGAGAGGAGGGAGCACATCAAACAATCCCAGTCAAATAGTGTCAAACAATATCCTTAATAAAACCGATCTATTGGCATGACAAGGTGACAACAGAGCAATATTCAGAACAGATACAAATTGATCGTAAAAGAAAAAAACAGCCAACCTAGAGTGAAACAAACCAAGATGCTAAATACTCGACATAACAGGTCCATTTCTTTCTCATTTTTATTTTGTTGACTCAAAGCTTTATCTTCCTTAGCTCTTATCTGCCATGAAGACTCTCATCCTTATCGTTAGTTTTTAACAGTAGGAAAATTTTAGTTTCCCACTTTTCAGTTGAATACACATCAAAACATGTCCAGGCATAACACAGAGCATAGCTTAAAGCATATATGTGTGCCATTTCTAAAGTTTTGTTCTTTATTTCTTAAAATGTTTTGCTCAGCATTGTTTGGAGCCTTTTCTTCCTGTATTGTTCTTTACCCTGATCCCTTATGTTCCATAATTGAAACGATCATATTTACCGTTTTGTATCAGATAAAAATCACACCAAGAAATGCTTGAGAAATACAAGGTCATCATCTGCTTATGGAGCATATATTTTCTATAATGTCTAATAAAAAGGTCATCAGCTGCTTGAGAAATGTCACAGAAGACAGAACAAATAAGCATTGGCGATGGAAACATTAAAAAAAGTTTTCATCTTGATAAACAATCAGAGACAACTTCATGGTTCATGATTACTAGGTGAATGTACACTTATGTTCATGCAAGACCCCCAAAAGGCAGTAATGCTGCTAGGAACACAAAAGGATGTGTTGTACATATCAGATGTATAATCTGGGTGAGAGATAACAGAAAGTACCTTTTCTTACTGATGCTTTGCTGTCGAATTGGTTTACCACAGCAAGGATGAATTCTGCATTCCTACTCCAACCAGGTGGCAGCAAGTGTGAATCAGCAACATCCAGGTACATTGAAAGGTATTGCACATTATTTCCTCTAGGGAAGATGAGCACTCGCCTGCAATGAGGCAACAAAAAGTACTGAACCAAGCTCTATATAAATGTCTAATACACAAATAGAAGCAATGAGCATGTCTTTACTCACCATTTGTATCCGCCAACAATAAAAATGTCAGAGTAGTGCTTTCTAACATTCTGCTTGGAGAAATTCTCAATACACTATGTAAATCTGGATGTGGAGGTATCTGGCACAAGTTGGTTCTCAACAGCATCTGCAGATTCTGCAATACAACCAAAGACAGTAATTATCATTGAAGCAAGGAGAAAAACAAGAAGTAATGGGGCATTCCATCCTGCAGGGTTTTCATTGTACTTAATCCACAGTACCAATTACATAGGTAAAAGTAAAATGCTCACTACCAGAGGTAGCATAATGAACAAAATGCATATTACAAGGCAGCATAGAATGTATGATCTCCATCAAGATGCTCCAGTTAAAGTTAAATAACCCTATCAGTTGTAATTTATAGTTTCAAATGCGTGAGAATAACTGTAGGGGCCATGCATGCACTTGCAACTTTTGAGCATATATTGTTGCAGTACTCAATCACCGTTTTAAAATAATATTATTCAGAAAAAAAATTACAAATGAGCATAAATAGTGGTCACTGATGCACAAAAAAAAGAGATTAATCTTCCCTTGAAGATTCCATGGTGCAACAGTTTCAGCAAGGTTGCCAACAGATAGGTTCGACACTAATATTGGAAGACATCATAAAAATTGATGAAAAAACATTGCAACGATGAATAATCATTGGGAAAATTGGCTTAATTCATAGCATCGAAAGATCACGACATTCGGAAAATACATCGAAATACATCCGTCACGTAAAATACCACCGAAAGAATGGACCATTAGAAATGGCATTCCGTCACGGTGGGCGCTGTTGCCGTGAATCCCTCCGTTGAGGCACCTTTCTTCCTAAATCCGCTGTTGCCGTAAGCTCATGACAATGCACGGAGGCACACAGGGCAGTCTCCGGCGCCGTGACCGGCTAAAGATAGGATCGCTGCAGCGATCGCAACGGAGAAGAGCGTATTCCGGACAGCGTGGCTAGGGTTTAGGATTTAGGAAGGACCGAAGGAGGAAGGGGACGGGGAGAAGGGGAGAGACGAAGACGAATGAAGAAGGAAATGGTTTTTCCGCTGTAAAAGCTGAATGCGCGACTGCTAATTTCACATTTTGGGCTTTTGAGTGGATGGAGGTTACAAACGGGCCGGTTGTCTTTGCCTAGGCCATTTGTCTTTTTCTTGCTAGGCCGGCCCAGATCACAATTCAAGCCCATGCTGGATGTGAGGCTCAGTCCCTTGCATGGACCAACTTCCAGTCCGTACCGTGGCCCACAGAACCGTTCCGTTCAGTCAACACAATGGCCGCCGCCGCCGCCGGTTTTGCATGCTCCCGTTCACGTTACAAACCGTACCTACCACAACCGACATGGTGGACCCGAACGACCCATGCCCCACATGTCATGCACTGGAATCTCGGAACCCGGTACAAAATCGGCAATAGAAGCAAGCGACCCAAATCACCAATGGCAACGCGCCGGCGGTTCGACGGCGTCGAACAACCAACTTCCAAGCAGCCGCCGTGGCCGAGTCTACTTCGGACTACCATCCGGTCATCTCCACCAAACCTGCAAGCAAACGGCAGACCTACCCCATGTCGCCGGCCACGGGTCTCCGCCCAGACTACAAATGGAGCTCCGCACCTGCGCGGCCCGCAGCTCTGCGTCCCCCTCTTCTGGTTCTGGCCGAGGCACGGTGCCATCCCCGCGCCTTCTCTCCCGTCACGTGAGTTGCTTTGCTCCGGATCATGAGGTTTTGGTTGCACGCGTCCGCCCCTGCAGTATCATCTGCTCGGCCGGCCGGTTCTGAGTTCTGACGCCGCAACGTTAATACTGCAGATTTGGAGCCGATCGTCACACTGCACTGTCTCCTCCACCCCATCAAGCCCTGTTGCTAGAAAGAGCTGGTTCTCCACTCTGATGGCGACTGCATACAAGTATGATTCGACATTTCTGGTTTTTATTTATTGTGTACCTTTTGCTTTGGGATAATGCAGTAGGACTAATAATAGTATTAACTAGCAAAAGGGAACGAATAATATTTTAGTTTTGCAATGGTGATACAATTGGAAATTTGCCGCTAAAAATGTTTGTCCCCTGGTTATGACTGCCAGTGAGTGAATGACACGCTGGTTATGGGTCCAGTGGTAAATTTGAGAATCCCAACATTTACGGTTGCAATGGTAAGGGGGGATCCTTTCATGATGTATCAGTACTATGCTAAATTACATATGGTAAAACTATGTTAGAAAAGCATAGTTCTGAGGAACATGTGATTTACAATCCATTTTCTATGGTGAGGTACGCAAATTGACAGCATGGATCATAAGCGTGTTAGGATTATTAAGGAAAGAAATGAAGAATCAACTTAGTGACTAGAAGTTGTTATAGTACTTAGTACTTTCAGACTCAGCAGTTACAAACAGCTGCAATGCTTATTATCCCGTTGATGTTTCAGCTTCATTGTCGGGCCATTTGTTCAATGGAGTTTTGTGTTTCAGCACAGCGACCCCGGACCTAGCTGACTTCAATTGGGACACTCTTGGGTTTCAACTTATCCAAACGGACTTCATGTATTTAATGAGCTGTTCTTTAGATGGGGTGTTCAGGGATGGTAAATTGGTGCCATATGGGCCAATTGAGCTGAATCCAGCAGCCGCAGTGCTGAATTATGGTCAGGTTTGAGAACTCTGCATATCAGTTCAAGAACTATGGTCCTTTTTCAACATTATGCTGATATGATCTAATTTGCTTATAAAAAAACTTGCAGGGATTGCTTGAAGGTCTACGAGCACATAGAAAAGAGGATGGATCAATCCTTCTTTTTCGTCCAAATGAAAATGCACTGCGGATGAAAATTGGTGCGGACCGGTTATGCATGCCTGCACCAAGTGTAGAGCAATTCCTAGAAGCTGTGAAGCTAACTGTTCTGGCAAACAAGCATTGGGTGAGGACGTTGGGCATCTCTTGTTAAATAACTGTATGTGATGCATCTCTCATGTCTCACCCATCATGTTCTCTATTACAGGTGCCTCCTTTTGGTAAAGGTTCTTTGTATATCAGACCACAGCTAATTGGAAGTGGGGCTATCCTTGGTGTGGCACCTGCCCCACAGTACACATTTATGGTGTTTGTTTGCCCAGTTGGGCATTATTTCAAGGTCAGTGATCTTATCTTGTTTCTTTTATATTTACAGTGTTGTATTTTACTAGATCTGTAAGTGTTAGCAATAATCCTTGTGTTAGTATTTATATTTTATATTTTATTACTGGTACTAGATATCTCTAGGACCTTGTTTACTTAGCTAGTAAGTTTTACTAGATAACAGGCAGTAGTAATTGTCAATTTGGATTTTCCTTCTAGCTGTAAACAGATTGCACAATGTCGGTTACTGTAGCTGCTACTGTAGCACCGACTTAAAAGTCTATAAAAGGACATGTACTCCTCCTATGTAATGTAAGCTTGTGTGTGTCATAACATATATTTTATAGCTTCCAACAATTGGTATCGGAGCCAGGTTGAGATCCAGAGAGCCACACCATGTCTATCTCCGCAAATCGTGCAACTCGGGAAGGGCGCTTAGCAGCCACGGAGGCAGCTGCAGCAGCAGCAGTCCAGGCGGCCAAGGAGGCCGCTGCAGCGGCAGAAGCCGCGGCAACCGCTGCAGCAACGCTTCGAGCAGAGATCGATGGAGAGGTTGACGGAGGTGGAGATCGGGCACGCAGTCCCGCTAGGAGGCGCGCAGAGCGCAGCCCGTCGCGGCGCCGTGCCCCGTCTCCCTCCCCGGTGCGCCGTCGTGGGCGCGGTGGAGGCCGCCGGGAGTCGCCGGTCATCCACACCGTCTACCGCGACTCCGGCGCAGGCACCACCTGGCCGATGCTAACGAAGAGCAACTACCATGAGTGGTCCCAGCTGATGAAGCTCAAGATGCAAGCACGGGAGCTCTGGGACGCCGTCGAGGGGGAGCCGGTCTCTTACCGCGATGATCGCCGGGCACTAGAGGCCATTATCGCGGACGTGCCCCCGGAGATGGGCATTCCCCTCGCCGACAAGGAGAGCGCAAAGGATGCGTGGGACGCTATCGCTGCGGCCCGCATCGGCGTGGACAGGGTCCGCCGAGCGACGCTGCAGCGCCTTCGCCGTGATTGGGAAAACTTGAGTTTCCGCCCCGGTGAGCAAGTCGAAGACTTTGCTATTAGGCTCACCACCCTAATGCAGCAGATGGCGTTGCACGGAGATCGGGACCTCGACGAGAAGCGCGCGGTGGAGAAGTACCTGCGCGTCGTGCCGACGAAGTACTCCCGGCTCGTCATCGCCATCGAGACCCTCCTTGACCTCGACACGCTCACTGTCGAGGAGGTGACTGGGAGGCTTAAGGCCATCGACGACCGTGAGGAGCAGCCCCCCACTGAGCCAATAACAGTCGGCGGCAAGTTAATGTACACGGAGGAGCAGTGGAGGGCGCGACAGAAGAAGGGTGATGATGGCGGTGCGCCATCCAGGGACCGCCGCAAGCATGAGCGCGGCGGCCGTAAGCAGAGGCCCAGGAGGAGAGACGCCGGTGGCGCTGGTGGAGGAGATGACGGCGACGGCGAACGCAGGGCGAACCGTGACGACATCTGTCTCAACTGTGGTCGTGGCGGCCACTGGGCACGCGACTGCCGCCTGCCACGACGAGAGCGCGGTGCTAGTGGTGACCGCGGCAAACGCGGTGGTGACCGTGGAGCCCGTGGAAGTGACCGCAGTGGCGGCTACTGTGGCGAGCGCGGACAGGACCGCGGCAGTACGCGCGTTGGAGCCGCGCATGTCGCGGAAGCAGAGGAGGATGACGGTGCGCTCTTCCTCGCCCATGGCTTCCTTGACATCAATGACGACATACCAGCGTGCGCCTTCACCACGCACGAAATCACCCTCCATGAACCGCGAGCCCGGGCCTTTCTCAACACCGCCGCCGACGACAAGAAGCTGGGCGGCTGGTACCTCGATAGCGGGGCCACGCACCACATGACTGGACGCCGGGAGTTGTTCGCCGACCTTAACATCGACGTACGCGGGACCGTGCGCTTCGGGGACGCGTCGCGTGTGGAGATCCACGGCGTTGGCTCAATCATCTTCCAAGGGAAGACCGGCGAGCAGCGTGTCTTCCACGGCGTCTACTACATACCCGCCTTGCGCAACTCAATCATGAGTCTTGGGCAACTTGATGAAGGAGGTTCAAAGGTGGAGATCAATCATGGAGTATTGTGCATTTGGGACCGTCGCGGCCGCCTGCTTGCCAAGGTTCGACGTGGACCCAACCGTCTATACATCCTCCACCTTGATGCAGCGCAGTCGTTCTGCCTCGCCGCATGCAAGGACGACGAGGCATGGCGCTGGCATGAGCGGTTCGGCCACCTCCACTTCGATGCGCTCCGCAAGCTTGGCAAGGAAGAGCTCGTTCGTGGGATGCCGGTGATCGACCACGTCGAGCAGCTATGTGACACATGCGTCACCACCAAGATGAGACGACGCTCATTCCCGTCCGAGGCCGCGTACCGCGCCAAGGAGCAGCTCGCCCTGGTGCATGGCGACTTGTGTGGCCCGATGACACCGGCAACGCCCGGAGGGAAGCGGTACTTCCTGCTCCTCGTGGATGATGCGACACGGTACATGTGGGCCATTCTTCTTCCCACGAAAGACGCCGCGGCTAATGCCATCAAGAAAGTGCAAGCTGCGGCCGAGAAGGAGAGCGGCTGCAAGCTGAAGGCACTCCGCACCGACAACGGTGGCGAGTTCACCGTCACCGACTTCGCCAACTACTGCGCCAAGGAAGGAATTATGCGCCACTACTCTGCTCCCCACTCGCCTCAGCAGAATGGCGTTGTGGAGCGCCGCAACCAGACCATCATGGCGATGGCGCGTGCGCTGCTAAAGCAGAGGAGGCTTCCGGCGAAGTTCTGGGGAGAGGCAGTCATGACGGCCGTACACATCCTCAACCGGTCGCCGACGCGTGCGCTACAGGGAAAGACGCCCTATGAGGCGTGGCACGGGCGTGTTCCAACAGTGGCACACTTTAAGGTGTTCGGCTGCGTCGCCTACACCAAGGAGTTGGCGCAGCAGAGCAAGCTTGATGATCGCGGCAAGGCCGGCGTGTTCATCGGATACGCTGAAGGGGCTAAGGCCTACCGGGTGCTCGATCCAGTGACCCAGCGTGTCAAGATTAGCTGCGATGTCGTATTCGATGAAGGACACGGCTGGGATTGGGCTACGTCAGAACTCGGGACGCCGGAGGCAGCCGGCAGCGATTTCACCGTCGAGTACTTTTGGCCGGCTGAAGCAGAGAAGGTGCCGAGCGCGTCACTAGTGGCGTCTTCCACGACTTCGCCCGCCCCATCACCGCCAATTCATCTGGCGTCTCCGTCTCCGGAAGGGATTGGAGCAGCCACGGCGGGAACACCTTCGCCGTCTGCTTCCCCTGCCTCGGCGGCTGCTACACCAACCCCGCCGCCAGAATCGACGGGACCCCAAATTGAGCACGCCACTCCACTGGATGATGACGAGGAGCGAGTGGATGTCTGGCACGACAACGACGAGCCGCTCCGCTACAGGACGGTCGCCAACATTCTGGGGGAGCAGCCTACCCCACCACCGGCGACCCGCCTCTTCGCTGAGCTCCATCTCACCCACTCCGGCGAGCCAGCATCCTACGCCGAGGCCAAAGGGGACCCTGCCTGGCAGGCAGCAATGGAGCAGGAGCTACGCGCCGTTGAGCTCAACCGGACATGGGAGCTGGTGCACCTTCCCGCTGGCCATCGCCCCATCTCACTCAAATGGGTGTACAAGCTGAAGAAGGACGAGCGCGGCGCTGTGATCAAGCACAAAGCCCGGCTCGTGGCGCGCGGCTTTGTCCAGCAGGAGGGAATTGACTACGACAACGCCTTCGCCCCTGTCGCTCGAATGGAATCCATCCGGGTGCTGCTCGCGCTGGCGGCTCAGGAGGGCTGGCGCGTCCACCACATGGACGTGAAGTCCGCGTTTCTCAACGGCGAGCTCAAGGAGGAAGTCTATGTCAAGCAGCCGCCCGGGTTCACCATCGCCGGGGAAGAGAACAAAGTCTACCGCCTCCGCAAGGCGCTTTCTGGCCTGCGGCAGGCGCCTAGGGCGTGGAACGCCAAATTGGATGCGGCGCTGAAGCAAATGGGCTTCAAGCAGTGCAGTCATGAAGCCGCAATGTACCGGCGAGGCGCCGGTGGCTCTGTTCTAATCGTGGGAGTCTACGTAGATGATCTAATCATCACGAGTGCAAGGGAGCAAGTCGTGGAGGCATTCAAAGTGCAGATGCAGACCACTTTTGACATGAGTGATCTTGGCCCCTTGAGCTTCTATCTCGGGGTCGAGGTCCACCAAGGCATCGACGGCATCACCTTGCGCCAAAGCCACTATGCCAAGAGAATCTTGGAGCTGGGCGGCATGGTTGACTGCAACCCAGCAGCCACACCCATGGAAGAGCGCCTGCGGCTGAGCAAACACAGCACCGCTGCCGAAGTCGATTCAACTCAGTACCGGCGGCTCGTTGGCAGTCTGCGCTATCTCGTCCACACACGGCCAGACCTTGCTTTTGCTGTTGGCTTCGTGAGCCGGTTCCTGGAACGGCCCACCGTGGAGCACCAGCAAGCTGTAAAGCGCATACTGAGGTATGTTGCTGGCACTATTGACTTCGGCCTCCACTTCACCAGAGCACCCACTGCTGCTCGGTTTGTGGGGTACTGTGATTCAGATTTGGCTGGGGACATTGATTCAAGCAAGAGCACAACTGGGAGCCTCTTCTTCCTCGGCAACTGCCTGATCAGTTGGCAGTCAATCAAGCAAAGAGTTGTGGCTCTATCAAGCTGTGAAGCTGAATATGTGGCAATGACTACAGCAGCAACTCAGGCACTGTGGCTGTCTAGGCTACTTGCAGAGCTACTGGACAGAAGGATTGAAGTAGTGGAGCTGAGGGTTGACAACAAGTCTGCACTTGCTCTTGCCAAGAATCTTGTGTTCCATGATAGAAGCAAGCACATAAGGACCAAGTTCCACTTCATTAGGGACTGCATTACAGAAGAGAGCATCAGGGCAGAGTTCATCCCTACTGCAGATCAGCTAGCTGACATCTTGACAAAATCACTTGGCAAAGCCAAGTTTGAAGAATTAAGGAGTAGAATTGGAATGGCCAAGATCCAAGATGAGCACAAGGATTAGGGGGAGAATGTTAGCAATAATCCTTGTGTTAGTATTTATATTTTATATTTTATTACTAGTACTAGATATCTCTAGGACCTTGTTTACTTAGCTAGTAAGTTTTACTAGATAACAGGCAGTATTAATTGTCAATTTGGATTTTCCTTCTAGCTGTAAACAGATTGCACAATGTCGGTTACTGTAGCTGCTACTGTAGCACCAACTTAAAAGTCTATAAAAGGACATGTACTCCTCCTATGTAATGTAAGCTTGTGTGTGTCATAACATATATTTTATAGCTTCCAACAGTAAGAACTGTCTTGTTTACTTTCAGGATGGTTTATCTCCAATCAGCTTGTTAACAGAGGAAGAATACCACCGTGCTGCACCTGGTGGAACTGGTGATATAAAGACTATTGGGAATTATGCCTCGGTAATGCACAAATGTGTTTTTTCAAAGCGTTCTCCTGTTTCCTCATTTTAATTAATTTTCAGTACCCTAGACTAACAGGGTTATGAAAACCAATGTTTTCTTATATAGAAATCTGATAATGAACACCATCCCTTCTGGTTGCTGTGTTTTGAATCTGAAACACATTTGGAATTTTAAAACCTTTTCAGCCCATTTAGATCCAGTTTTTTGCTACAAACTTGAACCTAGAGCTAGTTCAAGAACACAGTCTTAGATGATACATTTGGATATTGATTTTCTACTTATGATTTGGCTTTCCACTATTTGTCCTATTATTTATGTTTGCCTCGACCCTCAATTTATATCATGCTAGCGCTGTGCTGTTCAATACAACCTTGACATTAGTTTGGTTTCCCTTGTGTATAAAAACGTATAACTTGGTCTCTCTGATTCTAGGATGCACATATAACAAATAAACTTGTAGTGCGCAATGAAACCTTTCGTCTTGACGTCTATGGTCATACGATGAAGTGGAGACTGGAGATGGGCCGCGCGGCCCGCTAGGGGCGACCGGCGGCCCCCCACGCGGCCCTCCCCTCCACCTCCCCCTTCTCCATCTCTCCTTCCTCCCACTCCCTACTCCCCACCCCGATGCGCGCCTGGACGGCCTGGAGGGCGCTGGGGCGGACAGAACCCTAGCCCGGTCAGGCCCGTCCCCGCCGCCGTCGCCACAACCGGCCGCCGCCGCGGTGCCGGTGCTCGCCACCCCCTCCTCCTCCTTCTCCGCCTCCCCGTGCCCCTCCCCTTGCTCCCTTGGCGCGGACGGGCCCGGGGAGCCCGCTTCGGCCACGCCGTGTCTCCTGGCCGCCGTCGCCGGAGATGGGGCCCTGGCCAGCGAGGCGCGCTCTGCCCGCCGCCGACGCAGGACGTGGCCCTGCTGGTGGCCTCCCCTGCGACCCCGGCGACTGTTGGGGCCGTCCGTGGTGGCGGGGGAATGCCGCTGCAGCTTCCTGCTGTGCCAGCGGCTTCCCCGGCCGTGACCTCCTCCGGTGCGCCGCCGACCGCGAGCGGAGCCGGATTTGGGAAACCGCTGCAGCCCCCTCTTCCTCCACCTCTGGAGGTGGGCGGCACTGCAGCTGCCAAGTCGCCTGCCGGTAAAAAGGGGCCGCCTTCCTCTGGCCTTGAGGCGCGTGGCGCCTCGGCTGGGAGGGACGCGGCACATCCTGGCGCGGCGGGGCTGACCGTGTCCACGGCCGCTGCTGAGGGCGCCCAGCAGCCCGTGGCCGCTCCGTCTGCGCCGTCGACGGTGGACGAGGTCGTCGTCGAGGACGTCCCAGAGGACGAGGACGAGGACGCGGCCACGGACGAGGAGGTGGATGCCACCAAGCTCGGCCTCGACACCTTCCTCGTCAACCCATCTGCCCCTGCACCGAGCTTGTCGTCTTCCCTATCCCCCCTTGCCACGCCCTTCCAGCCTGGGAGCCCCTCAGAGGGGCGGCCGAAGTTCCGTCGGTGGGCAGATGACGACGGCGACACGTCCAGCGAGGAACGTCCCACGTCCTTCCTGGACGCTGTCCGTCGCCCACCAAGGGCCGCGCCGGTGCCTCCGCTCAAAGCATCCGCTGCAGCTCCGGGCTGTTGTGGAACGGTCATTGGGCGGCACGAGCCTCGGTGAAGTCGGAGGAGGCGCAAGCGACCGCGTCCCCAGCTCGTGAGCAGCCTTCCTGATCGGCCAACGGAGGGTCGCGCCCCTGCCCACAAGCGCCTCGAGGGCCGCGTGCGTGCGCTTACCCAGAGGGTGGGTGGGTGTGAGCGTCTACCCGTTCACCAACGACTGGGGTCGACGCGCTGGACGACCGCCCCGGATACCGATGGGTGGCAGCGCGTGCTCCCCCAGCGCCCTGCCTAGCCGCCGCAGGCGCAGCGGCCGCGGGAGCAGCAGGGGGCGACCGTCGGAGGACAGTGCTTCGGACCACGGCAATTCCCGGCATACGCCGATGGTCGCTGCTTCAAGTGTCTCGCGACAGGGCATCGGATCGCCACTTGCAACCTCCCTTGGCGGTGCCTCCGTTGCCGTGGCCTTGGCCACGTTGCGCAAGACTGCAAGAGGCCGAGGCGTGCCGACGACGTAGTCGGGCGCGTCGCTCGGCCAAGGAGTGGAGCTGTGGGCGGCGGCTATGTACCCGCGGCGGCCGGGGGTGCGGCCCAGGCCGACCACTCCCACCAGCATGGCGAGGGCCATTGCTCGCGCCAGCACAGGCGTCGCAAGCGGAAGAGGAAGCAGGAGGCTAGCAGCGCCACCCAGGCTTCCAAGGTTTGGCGGCCCCGGTCTGCTCGCCTAGTAGCTGGAGCATCGACCGAGCCTCCAATTAATGGCTCAGGTCATGGATCATACTCTGTAGATCCGGTGGCCACTTGGAAGGACGTCGCCTGGGATGTCATCCTCGAAGGCCCGCTGCCTCCGCTCGGCAACGCGCCCCTGGCCACATCCAGAATGCCAACCCCGGAGCCGGTAGCCACCCCTCCGGCGGAGGAGCGCGCCGCCCTGGACACGTCGTCAACTGATACGGATGCGAACCAACCTGCCGGAGAGGAGTATGCAACGGACGAGGTCTTGGATGTTGCGGAGGCCACGCCAGTCGCGGAGGCCACCGACAACCTCCAGGGCATGCCGGCCGCAACGGAGGTAGCCACAGCGCCACAGAGGGCTGCGCCGCTGTTCAGCTGCGCCGCTGTTCGTCTACACCCGCCGCGACAAAGCGACACATGGAGCGGATCTCCCACGGGGCGTGGTCGAGGTCCCTGTGACGGACGCGGCTGTGGTCAAGGAGCTCCACGCGCCGGCGCACGACGCGGTATGCTGCACACCGTCGTCAGGCTTTCCTATGCCAGCGCACCTGGACGTGGATCGGACGGTGCTGGAAACCCCGCCATCGCCGGAGAACACGGCCTCAGCACGGCGCCGCTTCAAGACCTTCGCCGACAAAGTCTAGAAGCCAAGACCCGAAGCCATCCTACCGCGACCTTCGCCAAAGAAGGCCACTACACCGTGGCGCAGGCCGCTGCGGAGCCAGCAGCTCGCTGACCAGAGCATGGCGGGGCTACCGGCGTCTAAGCGCGGCGAGTACTTGATTCTGAAGCGTCTTGGCCATGCATCGCCGCTGACTGCGTCCACTGTGTCGAACAAATTCAACGCCCTATTTGGTGGCAAGCCGGAGGACGACGAAGCCCTCAGGGAACTCTTCCCTGACGGCTGCGACGTCGGTGAGCGCAGAAGGCGCCGCCGCACGCCACGCGCGCGGGCATGACCGGTCCTGCCGGCGCCAAGAACCTCAGTTGTGTAATGCAGCGAGTAGTATCCTAGCGGAAACCTTCGAAGGGGTGTGCGCTTCATTGTCAAATCTTGTAAAAGCGCCCCAGTTGTAATAAACACTTTTCTCCTTAATGAAAAAACGCACAAATCTTTTGCGTGATTGAGAAAAAAAACCTTTCGTCTTGAGAAACATTAGCACATTTATGTGCAGTTCTTGATAAGTGATGCACATGTCCAGGTTGTCAGTGCTCAGAGAAGAGCCAAGGCGAAAGGCCATTCTGATGTTCTATACTTAGATCCGATCCATAATAAGTTTGTAGAGGAAGTTTCTTCTTGTAATATATTCATGGTGAAGGTATGTATGCTAAACTTTGTTCAGGTGGCTCATCTTTGCAGCTGCATCTAGGACAATGAGGGAATAAAGCACATTCGACAAATCTCATCATAATATTTTGGAGGGAGTTTAATTGTGGAGTAAAAATGGAGTTGCCACTTGATTCTATGTATATCTGCGTAATTTACTACTCATGCCTTGGACTAGTAAATTACACAGATATACGTAGAATTTTGGAGGTGTTCTGTGAGCAAACTGGAAAACATTAAGTTGCCCACCAAAATACAGTGAGCATTTTGGTGGTGTTCTGTGAGCAAACTGGAAAACGTCCTACGCATACTATCCTCAACAGTTAGCACGCTATTAAGTTGTCTACAATAATTAAATAAATTAGCTACCAGTTTAGAGTTTCTACAAAATGCATAGACGGTATTAGAGCTGTCATCACTTCTTCCTGGCAGGACAATGTTATTTGTACCCCACAGTTAACGGGAACAATTCTTCCTGGAATCACAAGGAGAAGTGTGATTGAAATTTCTCAAAATCTTGGATTTCAGGTAACACAACAGGCATAGTCATCCTTCTACTCATGCTGAATTTGTATTGATGGCATTTGACATGTAAAAATATTTTCCTTTTTCTCTCACTCTCTGTTACAAATATTTTTCAGGTTGAGGAGCGTCCTATAACAATAGATGAACTGCTTGGAGCTGATGAAGTCTTTTGTACAGGAACAGCTGTTGTATTGTCACCTGTTGGGAGCATAACTTACCGTGGAAGAAGGTAAGTACTTCAGCCGAACTACTTGTTTTTCAGTAGTTGTGCTATTTTAGTGTATGAGGAAATTCTGCCGCTCCACGTAAGTACTAGTCTGAGTTATTATAAATTACAAGTGCCTAAAAGCAGCATTTGACGAGACACAGGAGCATTATGGACCTGCATTTTCGCTAAATAGTTGGTACAGACATATGTGTTCCAATTATCTGCTACAGTTATCGTTGATTCATTTCATATAAAAACTCGGTTGCTAGCCTAATGCGACGCCAAAGAAAAAGAAATGTGCTCCTCAATTCGATCACGTAATTGTTGCGCTTTCATGAAACCTGAAACCCAATAAATGCTCATTGTCTATTGATTCCTTGTCCATTGTAGAGTGGAGTATGGGAAGAACCAGGCCGGAGTCGTGTCTCAGCAACTCTATGCCGCATTCACAGCTATCCAGAAAGGTGTCGCGGAGGACAGTATGGGATGGACGTTGCAGCTAAATTAGCAGCTTCTATCACATGATTGAGCTCTACAGCTCTTTTTTTCTCTCTCTCTCGAATACACAAAAGATTTTGTATATCATTGTAACCAAGAAGAAGAGTTTAACCAAGCTCTACAACTCTTTCTTATTTCCGTTTCCTCGACAAGTCTCATTTCTATCAATAGACAATAGCCACTTGTGTAAATAAAGTGGATCGTACCTCCTGTGTGGTCCTATCCCAAACCATATTCCTTGCCATAAACACTGTATACACATGTGGCTCTCCGATCTAGTGCCGTGTTATTTATTGAGACATTTGCTGGGCATAGGCAGGGCTACGGCTACGGGGCGTGCATTCAGGATCATGCCGCCTGGTTACATTTCGTCAGGTGGCAACACGGCAGACATCAGACAAGAGAGCATGTTGCCAATAATGGCTACAGGAGGCATAGTTAGTGAACAGACTTCACTTAAGTACAAGCACAGGATACAGGAGCATCAGGCGCGCCACGACGCGCATTATCAATTAATAAGGAACCTTAATCGGCAGCTCCATTATGTGATCTGATATGTCACCATGAACAGCAGGTTAGAGGCGGCCTAGCACTAGCAGCTTTAATTTATCTCTCTTGTGCGTTTCCTGGAGAAACCACCACCTGTCGAATTGTTGGCGAGGATGAGAGCAAATAAAAGCTTGCTTACCTGCTACTGTTTCTGAGTTCTGACCTGTGAAAGGAGATTAGCAGCAGTTGCATGGAGATTGGACTAGCTAGTAGCCTAGTAGTGATGCGACATCAACATCTTAACAACCAGTTCTTCCAAGCACGGAAGGCGACAGTTCTATCTTGTGCTACCACTTATACCATCGAAGTATTCGCCTCCAAACTAAGCTGAGGAGCCATATGTCCTGTGTAGCCGTTGCCGTTCGGTGAGGTTTTCACTGCAACCTTCATTCTCCCCAGACATGCATCATGATCATCAGCTGGATTCCTCCGTATTTTATCCTCGACGACACGTTGGAGCAAGTAAGAATCTTCTGACAACCAAACAAGAACAACCTGCTTACTGGTTAAGAGATGCGTCCGGTAAAAATAAATAAACACATATAGTATATGGTGGCTACTGACTAGTAGCACTAAACCAGGGTGATTGGTGACGATCGATGCATGAAGCAGTAGAGTTTTCTGGGTACGTAGTTGGTGGCGAGCAAATAAAAGCAAAGGGTGATGTGCATCGGCTACCTAGATCGATCGACGCAGCCGTCGGCGTCGTCCATGGAATCGCATCTATCAAAGTACCAATGCAATGCAACACGACGGCATGGCTATCGAATCTAATATCTATCCCCCGGCCGCATTTCGTATGGCGCTGCCGGCAGCGGCGAGAGGGGAACAGACGACGACGTGACGTGGTAGTGTGGTACGTGGATGCGGCTTATGACACTGTCCACAAGCCCACGAATCATGGCGTATATATGTATCCCTGTCATAGCCGCTTTAGCTTTATTTATGAGGCTATTTTGTATTTACCATATATATATTCGTATGCATATTTTTATCGTTTTCTGTTTTGTTATTTTATTATTCAGCTCTGGTTGTCTGATTCTCAAACGAGTTACACACGACACCTCAACTTGCAGCAGCTGAAACTAACCCTTCACGAAGCGTGTGGTCTATGGACGTTACTACCAGATAAATCATCACCAATTCAAAAATCCATTCGTATATCATGCGCCACTCATGCGTCGCTGACTAAATCTGTTGCAAAATTATGAAAGCGATCGAACTACGGGGTTGAGATGTCACAGAATATATGTATCCATACATACTAGTACAAAGCTAGCTACTTTGCCTCTTGAGAGAGTTGGGAGGAGAACCACCAACCGATCGAGCCACCGGAGTATGTAGCCGACACACACGAAAGACGAAATGACGAAAACCATCACTTATCCCACGCTTGGACCGACCGGCACCCGGCCGACAGCTCCAAAGGCTGCCCCTGCCCACGTCGTCCTCCCGCGTCCGCAAGTACGTGTGCAGTTGCGCAACTGATGTACAAATATGCTGGAGGAAATTTTGTCGCTTGATTCTTGATCGGATGGCTCTGATGAGGGAGCAACCTACACACCGAACGTATAGTGGTATAGGTGATGTATCTTTGGCACGCAGATCTGTACGTATCAGGTACTTGTTTTAGATAATGATGTATCGGGTACATATGACCGTAGGAACATGTCATTATGCATGTGGTTTTTTTTTTAAAAAAGATGTCCGTATATGTACATGTGTATGTACTCAGAGGACTGTATAGCGTCCACGTAACGAGTACCGCCTACATTAGTACTTATTACGTATACGTACTGCAACGACCGTATAGTAGTTCCTTCTAATTCAGTAAAAAAAAAAAAAGTAGTTCCTTCGAAGAAAGCTCAAGGCATAAAACATCTCTCCAGGTGAGGTGAGGTATAGTAATCGGGAAATGTTCAAGAATAATTTATACTTGTTTGATACAGTTGCAGAGATTTTTTTTTTTTAACGAAAAGAGTAAAGACGACCAGCTGGGGAATTGTTTAGTGGTTTGCTATGCATCCTAATCCAACTGGTTTCTGGCGAATCTTGTCAATTAGTTGGTTTGTCACATCGATCCTGGCATTTAATTAATTAAATAATTTGACGACGACTGTTGCTAAGTGTTTGGTGGATCAGCGTACGCACTACTATATATGTACAGAAACAGAAGAGTAACATAGGGGATATGACAATTCGCCCTTTATTATTCCGCCGGGTTCATTAGAAATTGTTGCATGAATAATGAAGTGTATCTAGCATTTTAACCTAAAAAAATACTGGTGCACTTCGTCGTGTCTTGCGATCCTTTTCACTTCAGGTAAACCAATTGTCAGGCACAATACATTCAGAGTTTGGCACGAGTTGCAGCTAACCCTGGCAGTCGCAATTCAATGGAGACAGCCGAAACGATCTGAAAATTTTTAAAAGAAAGTCAGAAAGATTGAGAGAAACGTTTGCCCTACTTAATTCAATCCAGCTTTCTGTATCCAACAGAAGTAGTATATATTGTCTAATGATTGTTCATTCTTGTTCGGTACACCGATAATTAATGCTAAAAGGACATCGCATTTGAAAAATTGTCTTCCAACAGAAGAAAAACAATGCGAAATAATAATTCAAAGCAACCTTACATTCCAACTTAATCCCCTAGAAGCTAGCACACTTTAATGCACTATCAGTATTAGCTGAGTGTTCGTGACACAATCTCGTGCACACACGTGGCGGTTTCGACGCACGTTTACATTATTGTAATCTGAAAAGAAAACATTAGTATATCCATTTTATTTGTGGGGACATTTAAAAATACTCTAAAAATCAAGAGGTCCTTTTAATCGCATTTCCAATTCAGGCCACCCAACTGGAACAAGCATTAATTAATTGTGAAATTTCAAGGTTGTATTGTATATGTCGATTTGCGCTGTCCGTTCTTGTTCTCATCTCCCATTTTTTGTTGGCAGCCACTACGCGCTGCTGAGCTTGATCTTGATCGCGCACCGGCACCTGTTGACGTAGAAAAAGAGGCGGAGGCCAAAATAGAGACAAAAGACAAATCCAACTCGCATCCCTGCAATAATCTACAAAACCAAAAGTGCAGGCCAGGCCACCCTCCAAATCCTACCATCTCCATCCGCCATTAGAGAGGATAGAGGAGAATGCCGACAAGGTAGCCGCAGCGGCAGAGGTTGGCGCGGCCACAGTGGCACGCAAAACCTCCGTCGGCGAGGAGCGCTTGCATGCGCTGTTGCTGCTGCGTCTTGAAGGATTTCAAGGAAGGGAGGATCGGAAAGGGCAGCTACGATACGATTCGGTTGCATTCATACGGTTCTGTAAAAAAGGCAGTTTTTCTGGCTGTGAGTATCTGCTGGTTTGCTATATGCTATTTATTTATTCCCAGTTTTGGAGGCCGAAAAATTGATCTTCGCACTGGCCGGCCTCAGTGTTTTGAGGCCTTGAGGGGTTCCTGTGAAGAACCAGAGGATCAAAAGGGGGGGAAGTGGTTTTCTCGTCGATTTTTCCTTGGTTTTGGGTTCTGAATGCTGGGATTGTTCTAAGGCAGGGGTCTGTCTTGCTCATGAGATTCTGCAGTTGCTGGAGATGAAGACACAGAGGTTGGTGTGTTCTGTGTGTTTGTTTTGGTGAAGAAGACTAGCTGGAATAAATAAAAGGAAGAAAAAAAATTCCGCTTCCTTTCTTTTCCGTGCTCTGATCCTTCTGAGATATCCCTTCCTGCCGCTTCAGAGTTTCTTTGTTTCCGACTTGGTATCGGCATCTCGTGGAAACCGAGGAAGCACGCTAATTTCAAGGTCCTTCGTATGCTTGGGCTATCAGAACATCCTAACCTGTTCCTGCCTGCAGATTGTTTTTTAAGTTCTAAAGACTCGAAGATTGGATTAAGTGATCTCTGAAAACAAATCTTCCTTTGGTGGTTTTTGGCATTTTGGGCACTATCTGTAAAGTGGAGCAGGACTGCCTCTGCTGTTATGCTTGGTGAGTTCTCTGATCAAGTACTGGTAAAAGGTACTCGCCAATTTGGATGATTCATTCATCTGAATGGTCGATGTTTTACTTTGTCAATGTAGCCATGTAGGCAGTGCTTAATCCGTTTGAGACATAATGATACTCTGAAATATGTTCTTAGCAGTTCTCTGCGTATTGGAGATTTTTTTAGTAGAACAAGAATTTGAGGGGTCAAGATTTTTCATCAACTTGGCCCCTTTGGATGCTCCGAATTGTTTCATTTATCTAATTAGATAGTGTTTACATAAGTGGGGCCCAACTGGTTTTCTTGTCTCTTCCATGTTTTGTTTTCTTTATAGAACTGTACTTTTATGAAACTAGAGTCTGAAACTATTCATTAGAGCTTGGAAGATATTGAGCAAATATGAGTAGTGGGGATTCTTTAGTGCAGAAAATGGAAACTTTTTTTTTTGCGTTTGTATTTCTAATTTTGCATCGTTTATACTACTAGAACTTTATTCTTACTCGCTGCATCTTTTCTCAAAAAAAAAATCCTTACTCTCGCTGCATGCATTTCTTGCTTTCAGATTATAAGCTTGTCTAAAGCAAGCCCTTAGAAGGAAAGTTATCTGACCATGTTCTCAGCTATCATGGCAAAGAAGAGTTACAAACAGCATTCCAAATCTGAGAAAATCCAGATGGGCTGTATGTCTGGGCTCATGCGCATGCTTTACTTCCGCCGCAGTCCAAAACTTCTTTCAGATGGGACAGGTGAGGGCATTAACCAACATTCAGTTTTTATGTGGACAAGATGAAGATGTTAACTGCAATATAGCAGTTCATCAGCTAATTTTAATTGAAATAATATAAGTTTCATGATTTCTCTAACAGTGGTTTGTTTTGTTCATGCAGCCAAAAGAGATCCAAAAGGTTTTGAAGATATCCATGGAAACAAGTCTGCTAATGTAAGTTTTCCAGCAAAACCAAAACTATTGTATCTAGTATTTCTTATAGTACCTTCAAATTCTTCTGCTTGCTCTAACTGACTGATAATAGAAAAACTCGACCTGCAAGGGGTAAGCCTAACAGCTGATAATGAAAAAGAAGTTGCAAGCTCATTGCATAGCTAACCTTCTAGGGCATGTATTGAGCTGAGAAGCCTTTTCCAATTATAAAGCTGGTCATGATGCTGCTTATACTACAAGCTCAGACTGGTCTAATGTGTGTTTCTGTCAGCATAATTTTGTCTTAGGCTAACATTTTTAGATAATGTTGAGTAACACTGTTCTATTCATTCTGAACTTTGGTTTATAAAAAAATTGATATGTATTTCCTAAACACAAATATTCCTAGTAAACAGCAGTATATAGTATTACAAGCCTCCTCCTTAATGCAATGATTCACAACTCTCCTGCATATTCGACAAAAAATAGTACTACAACTACGAGCCTCTAGATATGGAATTTTAGTATTTTTTATAGGCTTTTCAAGTTGAAGACACCTCTCTATGAAAAAAATTAAGTAGAATCAGAAAGTTTTTAATGCCAAATATACAGTAATAAATTTATGATGCTGCACAATATTTGATTAGGGCATGCAAGATAACATAAGTGTTTCAAACATTTGTTAGATCTGATGAGTGCAGCAATATAAACTCGAATTTATTTTTTTCAGAATAAAAAAGACCACAGGGTTGAATTGATTTATGCTGGTAGATCAAGTATTAGAACTTTAATGGAAGAAGAGATGGCCAGCAGCACACAGCCCTTGAAGCAAGCACAAAGCAATGTAACTGGGTTATGCTCTGAAGATATTGATCTAAACTTGGCTGCAATTCTCATGGAAATCTACAGATCCCGTACTGAAGGCCAAGAAATCAGGAATTCAGTTGAGTCAGGTCGCAGTTCCATTTCGACTGACAAAGAGAACAATACTGACCCTCCTGCTCATCTCTATCAGATCCCATCTGCTATCCAGAGAGCTCTAGAAGATGTTGCTGAAGCAGTTATAAGACATCAATCTGCAAACAACAATTACATAAACAGCGGTGATGAAACTAGGTCCAGAGAATTCGTTGATGCCCTACAGCTACTAAGCTCAAACAAGGAATTATTTCTGATGCTTATGCAAGACCCAAGCTCTAGGTTGTTAGAATGTCTCCAAAACCTTTACATGTCACTAGGAAGTACCAAGTTAGACTCTGAAGAATATGACGAAGAAACTGGTTTGCAAGGTATGACAAATAGTCTAGAGCAGTCAGTGACTTCTCCAAGTAAGGTGCAAAGAAGGCATAATTCTTTCTTGAAGGAGGATAGGTTGATCATGAGGAAACCACCAAAGTTAAATGATAGTTCTCGTGGCCTTAGCAGAATAGTAATCTTGAAGCCAAGTCCTGGAAGAGGTCATAGCAGTCTTATCTCAGGTAGCGCAACTTCGTCACCACTATCAAATCATATTGATTTGCAACTTCAGGAAGCCAGTGACAAACCTGATTGCCATTTCTCACTTATAGAGCTTAAAAGGAGGCTAAGGCTTGCCATTAGAGATAATCGGAAGGATCACCAGTTAAACTCCACAAGTAGTAACTTTCATAAAGCTGAGGCTGATTTGGGCAAACGGCTTCCAGTCACAAGTATGTCGGAGACGGAGAATCTGGCAAGTACAGATTCTTCTGACAGGGCTAAGGAACCATCTATTGTTGACGAGAAAACAGTCACGGAAGATAGTGTAAGTGGGATGAGAAATGATGTCGCTCATGGTGTCGGCGTCAGCTCTTTCTCCTATGAAAAAGCTAAGATGTGTATAATTGAGAGATTAAATGATCAAGGCGAAGAAAGTTATCAAATTGTACAGAAATCTGAATCTTTTGAGAGATTAATTTCACTGCCCGAGAATGATAGATTTTCTCCAAATGATTGCCCTCAAGAGGAGAAAATTAGCATGGCACATGAAGCTACAAAATCGTTGAACTTGCATACTATTGAGCAAGAGGATGGTTCAGCAAGCCCTTACTCAACAAGGCTAAACCAGGAGACAGAATCAGCCGACACTAGCAACTTAGGTACAGAAATGTTGACTGAGCCCACGATAGATCATGGTAGCCATCCACAAAATGAGGGCGCAGTCTCACAGGAGTTGACCCAAGAAGGTAATTTGTTCATATTATTGTACTGTAAGATAGTTGGAGGCCATAATGTTTTATTCCTTAATCTAAAAAAATGTACTGTAAGATATGCTTCTATTAGTTTTTTTTAAAAAAAATTATTGTTCTGTTCGAAATATTCATTTTTTTGCAGGGGTTAAGATCATGCTAGATACAATGGTGAGCTCACCGCTCTGTGCTGATACTGGTACTTTGCAGGAAGGAGTGGGAGAGACAAATCCAGACGAGGTAAGGCATACTTTATAGCAAATTCAAGAAAGCTGATGACATCTGTGTTTAACATGTTTAATTTTTTTCCTTTTGCCTCCTCTGAAGTGTTCATTGGAGGAACCACAATCCATGAATTTGTTACCAGAACTGGCCCTGTATTCTCCAGATGGCTCCATTAATGAACAAGAGAACCACATTCCATCAGAAGTTGTTGAATTAGTCAAATCATCTCTATTGACATTTCCATACTCTCCGGAAAATACTAATGACAAAGAGGAGAAATTGAGTCCACAGTCTGTTCTTGATCCCATTATAGGAGAAGTTACCAGTCCTAGACACAAAACTCCAAAGCGAGGTATTGAAATCAAAACAAAAAATTTCTCATCTGGAGTCTTTTATAACCTGAACATAATAGAGCAAAACTTTGTGTTGTTGCAGATGAATTCTCCATGGTTTCCAGAGTGCTGTTCAAAGAGGTTGATTCTCCTTCAACATCCCCAGATTTGTGGAATGGACCACAAGTAGCTATTTTGGATGACAAAGCCACAAGGGTGTCTTTCATCAAGGCCGCACTAGAAGCTTCAGAATTGCTGTCCGAGGAAAATTCACAGAGATGGTACACAGAAGAGCAGCTGCTTGATGTATCTGTATTGGCTGAAGTAGGAAA
The DNA here is from genome assembly GCA_023333625.1 of Bothriochloa decipiens. Lineage (NCBI taxonomy): Eukaryota > Viridiplantae > Streptophyta > Magnoliopsida > Poales > Poaceae > Bothriochloa > Bothriochloa decipiens. The sequence continues at coordinate 22,931,280 of CM041640.1, read as the reverse complement.
TTCGTACTGCCTGACAGACGATGCAGTGCTTTTGTTTGATTGTGTGGAAGAAGTTCTTCTCGAGATAAGGAACAGGTTCTTTGGTACCATCCCTTGGGTTAATTTTCTGAAACACAATGTACGACCAGCTCCAGTAGGAAGACAACTCGTTGAAGAGGTGGCTAAGGGAATCGATTCTCTTGTCGGTAAAGAATTTCCAAACACTTTAGACCAGGTGATGATGAAAGACTTGGACAGTGGGTCATGGCTGGATCTTCGTGGCGATACTGAAAGTGTTGTAGTTGAGTTGTGGGATGGTTTTCTTGATGACTTACTGGAGGAAGTGGTTTTTGATTTGTGGCTTTGATACTGTAGTGCTTTGTAGTAATCCATGCAGGCACATTTGACTAGTACTGACATGGCGTTATAGATACAGAAACCTTTTGTGAAAGGATAGGGAAATTTGAGTTCGGCAGGTTGCCAAATATTGTAGAGCTAGGCAGTTCATCAATACAGTTGATTTCCATTTTCTTTTGAATTATGCCTATTGTAAGTCAGATCCTAATTGAATGTTGATCTTAACCTCAGAGTTATTCGATTTCTTTAAGCTCCTTTTGTTCTCTGTAGATGTATGGAAACATCAAAATAAGTGCAGTTGCATATAAAGTACCCCAGTATCTATGGTAAATCTTATGTTTTCATTGTGAGCATAATATTGTTTTCCTTCGTTTATGAGATACACTTGCTTCTCTATTTCAAGATTACTTGAAACATTTTGTGAATATATCAGCTATGAACTTGTGCCTGTCACTCGATCAGGACATACCCATGCCCTGTATCAAATCAAAGATTCACAAGTCACTACTAGTACTTCAGTTCAGCTGACACTGTAATCAGCCAATCACACAGCTGTGGCATCTGACATCCATGGTGAATTGGGTGATGACAGATGAAAGAGGATGCAAAGGCACTGAGGGACCATTGTGACGAAAACCAAGACATGGCTGCCCACTAGTAGGTGAGTAGAGTTCTGTATTTAACTGCTCGTGCTATCATCCATTGATAGATGGTACTACTGCTACAAGTTATGGCATAATGTACATTTGTGGATGGATCATGCATATGGACCCCTTATTTTTGGTTTCCCCGGATCAGGCAGGAAGGATGAACAAATGATCACTCATGCTATCTTTCTGGCGGCTTCATCTGCCAAGAGAACATCATCTATACATGTTAAGATGTTGTACGCCAGGCTCTCCAGCACCCTCGAATAGCTCTCTAGTATTGCTTGCCCAACATCCTGCAAGATTCATTCGCATCACAAACTCTGTGAGAAACTTCAAGCTCGTGCCATGGCGAAAGCAGATGCTGCTGCTGCATCATTGAGGTTTGCTCACTCACCTTGTTGTACTGGATCTTGCTGGCGTCGAGCGTGGTCTGCGAGAGGCCGGGGAACCGCTGCTTGAGGCAGAGCAGGACGTCCTCGGCGCGGCTCGCCAGCATCACGTTCTTGTCGGACTCCATCAGGTCCTTGACCGCGCTCCAGGGTGACCTCGAGTGGCTCTGGCTCGCCTTCCGCCGCCACACGTGCATTGCCGCCTCCACGCGGTCCGCCGCCTCCAGGGCCTCGTGCTCCGACGAGATCTCCAGGCAGTCTAGCAGGTACTCCGGCGAGAACTTGCCCGGGAACGACATGTGCCGGTAGATCAGGTCGCCAACGCTGGCCCGCCCGCACTGAAATCAGAATTCAGAATAGAGAATACTTCTTCAGATTCAGCGATGCTGATGAATCGCAGTTCTTGGGATCCATCCAATGATCTATCTGATGGTATGGTACCTTGGGTAGTGCTTGCTTGTACAGGTCGGGGATCCGTATCTCCGCAAGAACGGCATTGTTGATGGCCATGGCCGCCTTGTGGATCTGGCTCGCGCAGTCGCGCTTCTGCTGCAGGTCTCGCCGCGCCGTCTCCGTCAGCCCGGGCTTGGTGACGCACGGCACGGGCAGCCACCACTTGTCCTCGCCGCGGTGGCTCACCGGACGGCACGGCGTCGCGACGGAATCGTCTTTCTGCCCCTTTTTGTCATTGATGTACCAGAATTCAGTCTTCTGAAAGCTGTCCAGAATCTCCTGCGAAGGCGCAGAAGAACATCTTAAGCCCGCACGGCCACACTATTAAATCTGAGCAACAAGCAACAATTTTTATGGCTGAGGCTCATGGCATGGCAATGTAGTACGAAGAAGCTTCGAGCTTACGAGCAACATGTCGTCGAGTTTCTCGAGGGCTGGGAGGTTGACGTAGATGTCGGATCGCGGTCGGGTCGCCATCACCTGATAGAATTAGAATGCCGCGTCAGTGACCTCCCCAGTGGCTGAACTGGACAGAATCAAAATGCTCAGACAATCAGCCCATGGTGATTCACCTCTCGGGTGGTGCCGTCGGCCAAGATCTCCTTGGAAGGGAAGAACTCGACGATGTAGTCGCAGACGAAGAGGAGGCAGTCCATCTCCCGCCGCCACATGGACTTCTTCTCCGGCGGCAGGGGCTCCAGCCTGTGGCAGCTCCCGAAGACGGTCGCTGTAGGCAAAGCAGAGGAGGCGACGAGCATTAGCATGCTGCTAGGCGAGCTGAAGATTTGGTTGATCTTGGCAAGTTGGAACAAGTGTAAGCACGCTGACGTACCATAGAGGTTGGTGATGGCGTTGGAGATGGCCACGGAGGTGGAGACCCCCTTGCCGCTCCCCGACATGTCCTCGCCCAGGAGAAGCTTGGAGAACCTCTCCTTGATCAGCTGCAGCTCTGCGAATTTCACATCAATTTTCGATCCGCGTCACATCACCGAGCAACAAAACTTGGAACCAGAAGACATTCACATAAACAGAATCCTACCACCGCCGCCGGCCTTCCCGTCACGCGTGCCGGCCCCGCCGCGCCGCGTGGTGCCGAGCCTCTTGAGCAGCGGCGCGGCCGGCGGTGGCACCCGCACCCTGGTGGGAAGCGTGCACACCGGCCAGCGCGGGTACGGCGAGGAGCCGTAGGGGCTCCCGGGCTCCCCGCTGCACTCGGAGGACATGTCGGAGGACGGCTCCCGCCTGTGGCGGCCCCAAACGCGCGCCGGGCGGTCCAGGTCGTCGAAGTCGGACTGCGAGCGCGCGTCGAGCTCGGTGCCCTCGTCGCACGTCGACGACGGGGTCTCCATCCCAGCATCGACCAGCCGGCGCTGGTGGTGCGGTGGGTGGTCAGTGGTGGCCGGCCGGTGCACGCGCGCGGTTGTGCTCGCGCAGTGGCGGACAGGGCGGGCAGCACGCGGCGAGAGTGGCCGGCAGGTACCAGGCAGGCGCGCAGGGAATGGAACGGAATGGAATGTGAGCAGCAGCTGCAGCAGGCAGCAGAAGTAGTTGCGGTGGCGAGGGGCGAAGGGAGGCCCACGATGACGGCGATGAGGTACGCCCGGCCCCTACTTTACGCTGGACCTGGAAGGAAAGGGAAGCGTGCGATTCCCTCGCTTTTCTCGATGCCGATGATGCCCCTCCCCTACCTCTCCCTGCCCCTGCGCGCGCTCTGCCACCCACCCGCCAAAATTTTCTTTGAAACGTGGACTAGCATCGGCATGAGTAGGCTCAGATCCAACACACACTGCGCCTCCAGTACAATTTAGCAGTCGCAAAGCGACAGGAGCTCACACTCTGCCGAGTGCCGACAGACGATGATGGGCTCCGTTACACAAAACCACCGCGGTTAAGCACGCTGATGGGTGATCAAGAGCACCATTTGTCTCCTTAAACAGCGCACGAACCATGGGATTCCAATGGCATGGCTCATAGTATAGTACTCCATGCCCTGTGTGAGTCATGATCAGCACTATTGCACCGAGCTAATCAGACAGACGACGACCTGGGACTGTGACTGTCATCAGTAAAATCAAGCAAGTGTTAGCAGTGCAGTAGAATAGCCACGGGCGCTCTGCCCGAGCTGGCATTTCGGGCCCGGCAGGGGGGCTGGAGCTGCATGACGGTCGACGGACGGCCGCGTTGCCGCTCTACCTCTACAGACTCTACAGGAAAAGGAAAAGAAGCCCCAATCCAATGGCATGTGGCAGCGGGGGCCATGTTGCGCGGGCCTCCTCCCTCTCTGAGGTCTGACACAAAGTGATGCCGAGCATGCCGGTCGTCAGAATCATGGCGACATTACGGACGCCAAAGGTGAAAGGGGGAGAGGGCCGCCGATCATGACCGGCCGGTCTGCGGCGTGCGCCGGGGAGCCCCCGGCGGATTGCCACCGCAAAGGGGCAATCAGTGCCGTCTTTTACCTCGTCGTCTTGGTCGTACTCACCCATGGACACGGACGGAACGGAAGGAGAGGAGGCGTCGCTTTCTTCTTCATGCCAATGTGTGTTGTTCATTCAGCTTCACAGCCCTTGCAACATGCAAACTCCTAAATGTGCTGACAAAATTTCAAAGGGGCCCCAAGGAAAAGGAATCCTAATGGAGTCCGGTACTCTGGTGAGAAGGTACTGTAGTGGAAAAATACAGGAAAGCAGGGCATTTTGGGGTTTCCGCCTTTGCTCGCGGGTCGCAGCTGACAAGCTGTGACGGTACGGGCAGAGTACTGGCTGGCCGTAGGGAGTTCATGCAGAGGAGAGGCTGCACAATTTAATCAACTATACTTAGCAGTCTGGCGAGCTTAGCTGATGAGGCTTCTTTTTAGTTTATCCTAAGCAGAAGCACGCTTATGCCAACTCTTTGATTGAGCTGTGTGACCTCATGATAGCCTACGGAATAGCGCCACGTGCCTAGGCCCTTAGGCCTGTTTATCCTCATGGATCTGTTATGTCTGTTTATAAAATAATCCCAATGGACAGTGCATTCAGTTTCTTAAGGTGTTCTTGTTTGGGTAATAATAGTAATGAAGTTTTAGTGAGTATCTATTTGGATAAGATATGACTGCATTATCTGGTAATTGGTTTAGTCTGTTTGACGCGTCTTAGATGTACTAGTAAAATACTGTAACTTTTAGCCCCATGTTTTCAGTGATTTAGAGGAACTGGTATCTTCATTTTGAAATTCACAACCCCAACGAGAGTAATTTGTCCCATAATCCAAGCTGGGTACAAGCTAGCAGGCGTCGTTTATTTTACATATCCAGATTGCGTTTAGGTTCGGTGTTCTCAGTATTTCTATGGATCCATGCACCACCGTACCAGCAGTTAGTTGAGATGCCAGATACTGCTACGACGCCCGCAGGCATGCAGCCACCGTGCGTCTCAGTAGTGAGCTATGTGTGGCCAGCATGACTACCTTCTAATGCCAATTTATAATGCTCTAATGAGGTCTTCAGTTTTTTGCCCGTCGGGGTGCAATGACGAAGCTTGCAGGAAGCAAAGTGGAACCCAGGAAAATTCGACATAATAATGAGCTAGTAGAAAGAAAAGATAACATTATGAAAGGAAAAAAAACGATAAAGTTTCTGAAATATTAAAAAAAATGCGAAAATGAAAACTAATCAAAAAGTGGAGGTAATATGGCTTTTCAAGATCAACTCTTTAAGTGTACTTAGCAATGATATCCCTAGGACTAAATCTATCTTTATACACCGTGATGCCTCAATTGCTGCTATAATGTAAGCACATTGGTGAAGGTGGCCTTGTGGAGGCAATTTCACTTTTTTCTTCTAAATGAAGGTACAAAATTACACTAATAACCTAAGTCTATTAGTGGGGATGTGATTTCCAGGTGCTTGTGTTAAACATGGCTTAGCATGCTGCATCATTTTTCCTCATTACTCATTAAAATAATGTTCTCGCAACATAACATCACTATATACGTATCTTGGTTTAGCTGATATGATAATATGCATTGTCCGACAGAAATATCTGACAAGGCATAGTGATTCACATGGGGGGCATGGACGATAAATTTGGAATCCTAAGTGCCAAATAACACTTATTAAACTATTTTTAAGTGAATACTTGAATAGTAACATAAATTGAACGACACCATGAGACATATGATACTTGTGATACCCTTTTAATTAATGTACGCATATTCGTGGTTTGTGGATGCCATTGTACCCTTAATCCAATAGTGATGACATATATATATATATATTGATTCCAAGAGCTTGTTTAAAACATGTTAGATAGTTTTGAATAATCTCTCATGCAACATTTCTTGTTAATATAATAATGTTCTTCTTGAGCTCCGTCGAGAGAGCGCAGTCCTCCCTTCAAGCACAGTGCAATGGAAGGCAAGGCATCATTCTAGGTGTGCTAGAGATAACATAATGTTCTTCTTTAGCTAATATATAATAATTTTTCGATTAGGGCAGGAGACAGTGAGCTTGAGCCATGTGCAGGCACGGATGACATAACCGAAATCCCAAGTGCTAAATAAGACGACGTTTTAATTAAAAAAGAATGACAGAAATTCTTTTTTTCGCAAAAAAAAAAATTGTGCATCTAAGGCTCCACACGTGGTGACTTCTGCCCTTTGTTTTTGGCAGACTCTTGGATATGGGATGTGGGTATATATGCGACAGAGGGTACAAGTCACACATTAGTGACTTGTTAGAGCAGTCACCGAATCTATGTTCCACAACACATGGCTCTTACAAAGACCTGATATAACTTAAAACTGAGTTTTCAAGAGAGGAAAACTATATATGAATATGAATGAAAATATAGTGTTGGTAAATCTACACAACCAGGTAGGGATCACATATGTCAATATGAATATTACACAAAGATAAGCAATTTTAGTTAGTTGTAGTACTAGATTTATCTATAATTTTTTACTCCCTCTGGTCCTGTTATCTGCCGCGAGGATCCTAATGCCAAAGAGCAAAACGCTCTGTGAAAGTATTTGCGATGCGTATTAACTCCGTGTGAGTCGTAACGGCCACACCGACAGCCGTGAGGACCCCCTTGCATATGCAAGGTTTTGGTTGCTAGCTGCATGTTCATGCAACGAAAATGTATCGTTGCTAGCCATCCATTTAACTCTAGACCGATTAATTGCCTCTCGATATCCCCACTCCATCTGGTATTGTGACTGAAATGAAAAATGGGTGGGTGTGCAACACAAGGTGATGCACTAATTGACTTGTACACCTCTGTCATGTGCATTCTAAAAAAAATAAGACAACTCTAAAGGAACGCTCAAATGACGCATGTACCCATGAATATCCAATTTAGGAGTTCTTCTCAAATTATGGCTTTTTCTCAACAAACATTGCCAAAACATTATATTTCGGTACAAATTAAAAAAAAACACGATACACTATAATTCAACACGGAGAGAGTACTATATAGATGGGAACTAACACTAGCACATTCTACCGTATATTTTTACAAAACATTTAGTTGACAGAACTTCATGAGACGTCTAAAATTTGACATCCAGAGGTGACTGATTTGTATAGATGGTCTATTTTCTTACTAATCAAAAGCCTTACTTATTAAGGCAACAGAACTTCATGAAAGTCTATGGTTTGACATTTAGAGATGACTGATTTCAATATATATCGACTATATTTTGTTACTAACTTAAGAGTCTTATTTACACAAGTGCTTATGTTTTCAAAAGTATTCCTTCCATCCAAAATAAATGTACAACTTATTTTTTCGAACACGCGATTATATTGATAGTGGAAAAGTTTTATAATACCCTTTTAAAGGTATACAAATGGTGATAATACTTTCTATAAATCTCTAAACAAATCTACAAAAGTTTGACTCATCAAAAAACGATATTTTGGCATACAGGTAGTAAGTATCTTTTGTGGACGCATATACTGCTAAAAAACAATCATGTAGTATTAGAGATTCTCGAGAAGTCGACGTTTTTAAACTGCCGATAATTATATATTAAAATATATAAATATTTATGTTAAGTAATTAGTATTATCAGAAAGATCTTGAAATCTAGTTTTTAATTAGTATCATCAGAAAGATCTTTAAGTCAACATATTTTATATAAACCTATTTAAAGTTAAAAAAATTTAACTGACACACTTTTCATAACGTCGTCATTTTTCTTTAGTACCTGCTCACGGAAAACAAAAACTGCTGAATACTTTTTTCACGGGCGGCTGTATGTTCAGAGGGCAAAAGTTTGGGAATATTGTCGAAGCCATGCAGAGAAGACATTTCCGCTTGCACCATGTTCAGACACAGAGGGCAAAAGTTACAGAGAAGCCCATGCCTCTTGCACCAAGCAAAAAGACAATTTGCGCTAGCCAAGAAGGGCAACATCACGGGCGGCTGCCGCGGCGCGCCTAAAGGCTGCAGCCAAGTCCACTCGCGAACTTCGAACCCAGTCCGGCAATTCCCAAGCAACCAGTATTGACGGGTCTTCTCGAGGTTGTATTAGCTCGTAGCTATGACATTGCACCAAACGCGCGCATTTTGTAATCGATGACGCTGTCAAGACCGCCATGTGGAAGTAGTATACTAGCAGCTGCCAGCAGCTGTAGAATTTGGCAGGTCCAATAATATTTGATAGAGTGCGTAGGCACGCTATGTGCGCTATAAATTCGATGCATGGCATTAAACCTCAGGACAAAGAGCTGCCATGGGAAGCCTCATCAAGCTCTTCTCGCTGACCCTTGCCGTGCCGTTCCTTCTCCTTGCGGCCGTTGGCGTGGTCGCCGGCAATGAGCTCACCACGTTCATCGTCCATGTGCAGCACCAGGAGCACCACACGCTCGCTACCGCCGACGACCGGAACACGTGGTACAGGTCGTTCCTCCCGGAGGACGGGCGGTTCGTCCACGGGTAGCACCACGTCGCCAGCGGCTTCGCGGCACGGCTGACGCGGCAGGAGGTCGACACTCTGTCGTCGATGCCCGGGTTCGTGACGGCGGTCCCGGACCAGATGTACGAACTGCACACGACGCACACGCCTCAGTTCCTCGGGCTGGACGCCCGGGAGGCCAAGAAGTCCTACCCCGTCGCCGAACGCGGCGCTGGGGTCATCATCGGCGTGCTCGACACTGGCATCGATCCGTTGCACCCCTCCTTCAGCGACGACGGCGGCATGCCGCCACCGCCGGCCAGGTGGAAAGGGCGCTGCGACTTCAATGGCCGCGCGGTGTGCAACAACAAGCTCGTCGGTGCCCGCTCTTTCGTGCCCAGCACTAACGACACGAGCAACAACTCCGCTTCCAACGACTGGCGGGAGCCGCCGGTCGATGAGGAGGGGCACGGCACGCACACTGCCGGCACGGCCGCGGGAGCGGCCTTGCCTGGCGCTCATGCTCTTGGCCAGGCCATGGGTACCGCCACCGGGATTGCGCCCCGCGCGCACGTCGCGATGTACAAGGTCTGCAACAAGACGGGATGCACCGCTTCTGCCATCCTCGCCGGCGTGGACGCCGCCGTGGGTGACGGTTGCGACATCATCTCCATGTCCCTCGGTGGATCTTCGCAGCCGTTCTACCAGGACCCCATTGCCGTCGCGACGTTCGGCGCGATCGAGAAGGGAGTCTTTGTTACCATGTCGGCCGGCAACTCTGGTCCGAACGTCAGCTCTGTGACGAACGAGGCGCCGTGGATGCTCACCGTCGCTGCAAGCACGATGGACCGCACCGTTCGCTCAACGGTCCGCCTGGGGAACGGCTTCGTCTTCCACGGCGAGTCGCTCTACCAGCCACAGGCTTGGGCCCCCACTTTCTACCCGTTGGTCTACGCTGGCGCGAGCGGGAGGACGCTGGCGCGAGCGGGTGGCCGCTCGCCGAGCTCTGCGGCAACGGTTCGCTGGACGGCTTGGACGTCAGGGGCAAGATAGTGCTCTGCGAGCTGGGAGGCGGGCCGGGACGCAACATCACGAGGATACTGAAAGGCGCGGTGGTCCAAAGTGCCGGCGGTGCCGGCATGATACTGCTCAACCAATTACCACAAGGCTACACGACGCTCGCCGACGCACACGTCCTGCCGGCGTCGCACGTCGACTACGCCGCCGCCTCAGCCATCAAGTCCTACTTCAATTCCACGTCGAACCCCACGGCGCAGTTCATCTTTGAGGGTACAATCCTCGGCACGCCACTGGCTCCGGCGATCGCCACCTTCTCCTCTCGTGGGCCTAGCCTTGAGAGCCCCGGCATTCTGAAGCCCGACATCACGGGCCCCGGCGTCAACGTGCTCGCCGCGTGGCCGTTCCAGGTTGGCCCGCCGTCGGCACCTGTTCTCGCTGGACCGACCTTCAACGTCATCTCCGGCACGTCCATGTCGGCGCCTCACCTCAGCGGCGTCGTGGCGCTCATCAAGAGCAAGCACCCTCACTGGTCACCCGCCGCGATCAAGTCGGCCATCATGACCACCGCGGATGCCACCGACCGTGCTGGTAACCCCATCGTCAACGAGCAGCGCGTGCCGGCGGACTTGTTCGCCACTGGCGCTGGCCATGTCAACCCGGAGAAGGCGGCGGACCCCGGCCTGGTCGACGATATCGCGGCCAGCGACTACATCGGCTACCTCTGCGGCCTGTACGACAGCCGGAACGTGTCGGTGATCGCGAGAAGGCCGGTCGACTGCTCGGCCGTCACGGTGATCCCGGAGAGCATGCTGAATTACCCGTCGATCTCTGTCGCGTTCCAGCAGACGTGGAATCGGAGCACGCCCGCGGTGGTTGAGCGCACGGTGAAGAACGTCGGGGAGGCACCGTCGGTGTACTACGCGGCGGTTGACATATCTGACGAAGATGTGACCGTCGTCGTGTACCCACGCGAACTGGTGTTCAACCAGGTGAACCAGGAGCAGAGTTTCAAAGTGGTCGTGTGGCCGAGGCAGAACGGCGCTCCGCTGGTGCAAGGCGCACTCCGGTGGGTGTCAGACACGGACACTGTCAGGAGCCCCCTCTCCATTTCCTTCGCTTGAATTGATACCACTGGTATCATACCAGTCGTCTATCTAGCCAGATGATTGTTTGTTTTTTATGCTAATTGGGTCTTCCATTGAATTCCTAAACTGAAAACTGTGCCTGAGTAACATGGTTTTGTTATTTTTTTAATTGCAAAATTTCTATGAACGCCTAATGAAGTTTTTAAATCATGAAAAATATTTCTAAACTTCTAAAGTTATGAGAAAAATCCTATAGATCGGCAGGGGCATGTAAATAAATAAACTCAAATAAAATATTATAATTTATAAAAATGTATCTAGAAGCTTCAACAATTAGATTTACCTTAAAAAATAGAAAGAAATCCAAAAAGTATGGACACTACCTAGCTGAGCCTCCGAGCCCATAATAAGTGTAGTTCAAGAAGAAAGCCACCTAGTGGTTGAAAACACTTAGGACGTTTTCGGTTGTATAAACCACGACACGCTAGGCCACACAAGCCGAAGGTATTGTTTTCTTAGGGGCAATGCATTAAGTCGTAAGCGATGTTTTCGTCGACCACGAGACGTTAGTGGTGACTTCGAGACTCTAGATTTACCGGGTGCTCAGTCCTTCGAATGTGCTCATAGGGGGGTTTGCGTACGTGTATTCATAGGGGTGAGTGTGCGTACGTGTTGTATGGACGTCTGTGTTATACTGTGTAATTCTAAAAAAAGTGTTGATTGGTTTATTACAAACATGTGACAATTCATTTTCCTGCTGAACCTTCCACCACAAACTTCGGTGATGCCATAGACCGGCGTTGCCACTAGAAATCAAACATGCTCTTAGTTGAAAGAAGGAGCCGTCTTTTTAACATCCTTAAATATTGGTTTATTCAATGTGTTCTCTCTCTGAGCTCTAAAACTAGGTAACTTGCCCCTGAACTCTTAAAACTGTTTAAATATCTCTCTACCTGAGTTAAAAAAAATTAAACAGGTCAGCAGAAGAGTCTCCTAGCTTTTTTTTGTTTCATTAATGAATAAAATAATGTACAAGAAGAAACACAAGTACTGGCGAGTCCCCCACGTGTTAGCAAGTTTTTTTTACAAATGGGAATCTACGTTATAAAGTGGCTTTTAACGTTTTAAATGATCTTAAAACCGTTTATGCTTTTTGCTAAACCATGTTCAGTTATACACTGCTGCCGAAGGCTCTAATTTGTGATTTTGTTCCTTGCGCTTTGTTTAATAGTTGTTGATTGAAACGGTAGCTTTTGGAGAAAATTGTCTGATTTATGGCTTTTTTAAAACTCAGCCTTCCCTCCTTAGCCTTGAATCTTTTGAACTTACCTATATGGCCTCAAATCCATATTTCATTCCTTTTTTTTTTTTTGGCCTTTCCATCAGTTTAGCCCTGTAACAATGTTAAGTGAGAGAAGAAAAGTCCATTCTATCCTTGGGCACAAAATTAATGTCATTAAAGGTATAGAGTTCAATTTTTTTACTGATTTTTTTTTAATGTTTGTAGTTTGCACATGTTTCAGTTTGAGCATTATTTTCACTTCTTTGACATAGTTAACACCAAAAGAAAGAAGGAAAATAGATTTGAGGTCATGTCGATAAGTTCAAAAGTTCCTAGACCAGAGAGGGAAGGCTGAGTTTTAATGGGCCATACACGGGAAATAAATTACTAGTAAGTACATGCCAAATCATCCAGGAATCATCGCGTCCGAGCGCTCGGACTCGATCGTCCGTCCGAGCAGCCTGCGCGGGAAGCATATGCGAACGCGCGCGGCTGAGCGGGAGTGGGCTAGGGGCGGGAATCACGCGCGGGTGGGCGGGGAAACGCGGGCGGTGTGGCGTGTTTCAGTTTCTTTTTTTTCTTATTTATTTTTCTTTTCTTTTTTAGTCTTTTTTTCTATTGTCTTTGTTCTTGTATCGTTCTAGGGAGAAAAATTTTTCTACTGTTCTTTTATAGAAAAGAATTATATTTTGTATTTGTTCTTGTGCCGTTTTAGGAAGAAAATTTTGTCTATTGTATTTCTATAAAAAATAATTGTCCATTGTCTCTGTGTTTGTGCCATAAAATATTCGTAAATAAAAAATTATCTAGAAATATCCATGTGGGATCTTATTTTGAAGAATTTATTGCAACGAATTCAATAATGTAACCGGTTTTTAATTTAGATTTTTAGTTTGTTAGTTATAGCTTTTTTAATTAATTACAAACTATAGATAAGGTGGGCCCCAACCACCCACTGCTCTCCCGCGCAGATGCTGTCTCGTGCCAGCTCCCTCACGCGCGCGGAGGTCGGCGCGCGTCTTCGGTCCGACCGGACCTCAAGACACACCCCCACCCCCCCGACCCCCCCCCCCAAATCATCATATCGTTGGTGTCGTAATGCAGATGCAATGCAATCTCTGTCCCCCCGATTTCATCGCTCGTTTTTGCAATCGAGGAAACGCCGAGGCACACTATGACACAAGCGGTGATACGGTATATGATGCTTGCTCTCGGACCGGGATCAAGAGCTGTGATTCCGCTGGAATCTACCTGTTGCCCTCCTGCTCTATGCTATCCATGGACAAGGGACAACAATTCAGGCGCGGGCGCGTCAGCCGCGCGCAAACAGCCGTTTCCTCCCTAACGCGACACGGTAATTCCCAAGCCAAACATTCCATGTCCATATCGTGAACTCAGCCCTCTGGTCCTCGTAAAAACCTCCCAACATTGGCACGGCTCCGAATCGCCGTGCCGCGGCCACAACAATGTCGTCTGCAGCTTTCCTAGACAACATAATATGATGGATGGTGACATTATTTTCTAGTGGGTGGGTTAGATGGTTTCTATTATTAGTTGATGTTGTGGATCATTGTAGTAGTTTTTATTTAGTATTTACTAGTATAATGTCCGTACTAACGCTACGGATTTATCTTGAAGATGCTAATAAAAATAATAAATTTTTTACACATAGTTTAACTTTTACATAATTGTATTTCAACATAAATACAATTCGAAATACATAATATTTGTTATACACATGCTCATAAAATATTATCATGGTGCTCATATGAAAAAAGGGCAGCCAAAAAGTCTATGCAGTTCGCACGTAACAATTATAGCAGCTAAAAGTTTTTAAACACAATCAGTTATGCATTTTGTATACTGCGTTCAGAACCAAAAAAGAAGCATAACTCCACTGAAATGGAAGGCAGTTTCTCTTTGTATAGTCTAACTCGTTACATACTGAATAGAAACGCCATCCTATTCAAGAGTTAAGGTTCAATTCTCACAGGCCAACCTATCTCGTTGTGGCTACTTCTTTCTTCTTCTCCTTACCAAAGCCATCCTATTCAAGAGTTAAGGTTCAATTCTCACAGGCCAAGCTATCTGTTGTGGCTACTTCTTTCTTTTCTTTACCAAAAATCTGCATATAAAAATTCCTAAAGTTACTGAACTTCACTCTTCATATGATCAGCAAAGCACAATGCAAGGGAACCAAAGGAATCACAACTAAGCATCATATTATTCTCAAAAAAGAAAAATTATGCATCATGTATTAGTCAAAAAGCCTGTCAACATATTATGACTAACAAGAAAGACAAACAAGAAAACAAGATGTAATTCTCAAAAAAAAAAGATGTGCATCTTAAAATTTAGATCCTAAGCACCATGCTTTAAGATGTGCATCTTAAAGCAATCCACTGCAAGTTGCAGTTGAACTTGCCCCCATATGTTTTGCTGACTGAATCTTACACTACATCTAATTCAGTCTTCATTTATTTAGAGATGGGCATGTACTCATTCATATGAGCTTGTTTTTTCTTTTCCTATCAAAGTTACTACTATTCTATTGCTTTCCAGACATGAAAGGGGCAACTACTGAATTTGAACTTGGATTTCAAATAAAAAAATCTACTAAACAAATCATGACAATTTGATAGGCATAATTTTATACCCATTGTAGCAACACAAGGCTGATTCTTTTGTTGGCACTAAACAAATCATCAATTCTTTTGATAGCATATGCATATACAAACATTGGTGTGGGTACAGTAATGGACATTTGGGTGCGGTACAAATCTGCATAAACAACAACTGGAAATGAAATTTCACCTGCTTATCAAAGATCCAACCATCCTGCTGAATCTTCCAAAGAACCTCACTGAAGCAGATGGCTTCGCAATTCTCACATATGGAGCCAGCAGCCCCACAAGTGCAATATCAACTGTTACACCAAGAGAAGGCCAGCAACATTAAGTTCATAATCTGACCAAAAATTCTTTTTTCTCTTCTGCACCTCCGCAAATGTCGTGCGGCAAGAGTCGGTCAGAATCTGCATTCAACCCATAATGCAATTGTTAGCAACAGCAGAACTACTATCTTCTGACCACCTGATAAAAAACAATTAACATCAAGGGAAGAGTAGGGATATTAACACCAATACTTGCATGAGAAGGGCCCTGTGTAGTCTAAAAAATATCCGGAACCTATTTTGGTTCTTGTAAATGAATCATCCAAAAACAGGGTCATTGAGCAGCAAAATAAAAGAGTTAATAGGTCAATCCATGTTAATTGTCCATCAACACCAGCACCCTCTTGTCCCAGTGCCTCCTGCCGTAGCACCCTCTTGTCCCAGTAACTTGAGCTGTGCATGGAAGCATCTACAGAAACCACGTCCTATGGGGTTTATTATTTTTCAGTTTGGGGGAGAATTAGCAATCTTAAAAATTAGAGGATACAATCACACACTGATTTTATGGTAGATATTCTATACTTCCCTAGGATGGGGACTGGGTACCATAACTATATTATTGAGCCACAGTTTAAAAAGAAGCACACAGAAAAGGTACTGGAAACAAGTTTCGATACAAAATTAGGAAATAAATATAGAAAAGTGTGGCCTGAAGGTCCAATCATCTCTATAGAAGTGCTGAATATAAAACGATGGTGTAAGCAACAATATGCATTTTCTGTGTTATTAGTAGATCTTTTTAAAACCCAAACTTGGTGCTTTTGAGTATCAGCTGTTATTCTTGACAAGTCTACTCTAATACTCCCTCCGTTTTAAATTATAAATTATTTTGATTTTTATAGTTGCTATATGTACCTAGATATACACTATATCTGGAAACATAATGAAAACTATGAATTTAGAAAAACCAAACAACTTACAATTTAGCACGGAATGGAGTATTTTTTGGGGATGTTTTGGAACACAAGAACTAAAAATCTTTGGAATGGGGAAAGCATGGCTTCTGCCTATGTGACCTACCAGCTACCACAGTTCTGCATTGCACATTTGAAACCATCATGAGAGCTATTGGATGAAATGAAAGTGTACCGAGTGACATTGTCTCAAACCTAAAACATTGATCAGAAACTTCTAGTAGGATTCGTGACCTGCAAGTATGCAGCAAACCGATAGGAATATAACAAGTATTTCAAGTATAGCTGCAGATCAGAAACAGAGGAGCTCAAGGAGGAGGCATTCTTATGTCAGATGGTGTGATATGTGGAGGGAGTAGCATCATTTTTAACCAAAACAATGCATGCATCCACCTCTGTGGCTGTTGGGAAACAACTTTGACATATTAACATCCTTTTCAAACTTTGGAGATAAATATTTTATTACAAATATTTGAGATGCTAACATGTGCAGCGAAGATAACGAAGATACTTCGTTGCACGTATCTCCAACTTCGCTTATGTATTTTCGCATGTTTTAAGTTGACTGGCGAAGACGACTTCGCTACACTTTGGATGCTCAGCGAAGACTACGTGGACACTTCGTTGTGACTATCAAACTTCGCACATATGATTTCATATATTTCAGGTTATCCGGCGAAAGATGACTTCGCCAGACTCTTGATGACCAGCGAAGCTGACGTGGCGGCTTCGCATAAAAAGTCTATGAGGTTCTCAGCTAAGTCAAGAAATCACGATCAAGTCCAAAGTTGCCTCGAAAGACAAAAAGAAAAAGGGCGAAGTGTGTTTCATTACTTTGCCGATATGCTTTCTAGCTAAATGTATAGGAGGTTCCTTCGCTAATTTTGTAATGTTCCTAGAGTGGCGAAGCCAGGGGGTCTATAAATACCCTCTGAAATGTAAGTTTTGGGGAGAGAATGAAATATAATTGCAACCTGCACATCATTTTCACCTTTCATGTGTATGTGATTTCTTCACCCAACATCTGGCGCCGTCCGTTTGTGTGATCGAAGACACCCACGACCACCACGCGGATCAAAATGGCAAGACTCAGCAAAAAAGCAGCTTCAGCTGGAGACAATTCAAACCAAGACAAAAACCCGCTTTTGGAAGATGAGATAGAAACAGAAAACAGACGCCTACAAGAAGATGAAGAAACTCAGAACAAAGAAAAAAGACTCAAAGAACTCAAAAATCAGCTCATCGTCAAGAAAAAACAGTTGGAGGAAGCAAGAGCGAAGACAAGAGAAAAGTCTTTAAGGCAAAAAATCGCAGAAGCAGAAGCTGAACTAAGAAAGATCAATGATGAAATAGAAAATGAGAGCGAAGTCATGATTCAAGATCCAAACTCAGCAAGTAAAAACACCAACAACAAAGAAAACCAAAATCAAATAGCAACAATTGATACAGAGTCGCCTTTGTCAATCGACATTCAGCTAGCGAAGTGGCCAGCAGGTTTCAAATTCAATATCATCCCAACCTACAATGGCATGTCCGACCCAAGATAATTTCTTATGAGCTTCGAAGCAGCAGTAGCATCAAGCGGGGGAGATGCGAACACCTTAGCGAAATCGCTCATCATGGCAGTAAGAGGACCAGCGCAGCATTGGTACTCTTCGATAAAACCAAGGTCAATCAAATCTTGGGATCAACTTCGTACAACTTTTCTCCTAAATTTCTAAGGCTTACTAAGAGTCAAACTCACCAGCGATGACCTTTTCAACATCAAGCAGCAACCAAAAGAACCATTGAGCCAATATTACAAAAGATTTGTACAAACAAAAGCTCAAATACCAAACATACCAGACGAAGTTGTCATCATAGAGCAATCAAAGGACTGCGAGCAGATCAACTCTCATCACACTTCAAAAGGGAAAGACCAACCACAGTGAAAAAATTATATGAAGAAATGAGAAAATACTGTGAGTCCGATGAAGACTACAGAAAAAATAGAAGAAGAGAAAGGTGAAAGAAACATATCAAGATCGAATAAAAATTCCCAACACCCAAGAATAAATGCTGAGCGAAGGCCATTTCAGAGGATAAATCACATCAACAACACGAGCAAAGCTGCCGGTCAAGGTCTAAGATCAAACAATCAAAGAAATTTTTAAAACAACAAAAGCTATAAGGAAAACTTTCAGCAAAGGGCAAATTATAACAACCAAAGAAGAAACTTTGAAAGGAAAATTTTGAGGCCCGAAGAAATGTGCTACATCATACATGGCAAAGGGGCTAGTCATACATTGAAGATGTGCCCAAGAGTAAAGAAAAGCATTGAAGAAGTGCAAGAAGAAAATAGAGCAACTTCGTAGCTAAAAGTTGTCAATCATCTAGCCCCTCAAAGAACAAGTTACCTACCAATAACTTACCCTCAACACATGTTGCCACCACCTGCACCAATCTATAATTGTCAACCGCTAGCAGCGTGCCCGCAAAATCAATGGGGCCCAAGCCAGCAGCAAAGTTTCTACCCTGAAAGTTCAGTAGCAAATAGCAACCACCAAATTTAATATAACAACAACATGCCCAAAGCGTCAACAAGCAACGGGAATGCAATCATCCCAAGCAAAGGAAGAATTATGACAATCTTTGGAGGAAACAGCATGGAGCTTGATATAAGAAATGAAAGAAGAAATTATTTTGAAAGAGTAAACTCCACAGCAGTCGAAGGTCCATTCAAGAAAACAAGATGATCCCACATGCCAATCACATTCTTAGAACAAGATCTCAAACTCAAAGATTACCCTCATATGGATGCAATGGTCATAGAACCAAACATTGAAGGTTGGGCAGTAATAAAAATTCTAATAGATGGTGGCAACTCAGCAGATATCATATTCGCAAAAACTTTAGATGAAATGCAAATTGATAGAAAAACCTTGGGAAGATCCGAGCACCCATTAGTTGGCTTCGACGGAAAGAAAATAAACTCTATCGGCAGAATTGTCTTGCCAGTCTCATTCAGAACAGTGAATAATGCGAGAACAGAGCAAATAGCATTCGATGTTATCGAAATGCACAACTAGTATAACTCAATCTTTGGAAGGGGAAGTTTAAATGCTTTCGAAGCCATAGTAAGCTACCCATACTTATACATGAAGATGCCAGCAGTCAATGGCATCATAATCGTCTTCGGCGATCAAACAGAGGCAAGAAACATAGAAAGAGATGCAAGCCCAGCTTTCAAAAATATCCACACGATACAAGAATAAGAAGATGATGAGCTTGAAACTAAAAACGCAAAGACACAAGAAAAAGTGAAGCCTTGCGAAGATACAAAGAAAATACCAATCGATCCAATGGTGCCAGAAAGACAAGTTATCATCGGCATAAATCTATCAAAAGAAGAAGAAGAAAAGATAATACAAGTCATGCGAAGTAACAAGGATATCTTCGCCTGGTCTGCACAAGACTTAGGAGGAGTAAGCAGGGATGTCATAGAACACAAGTTAAACATCAACCCAAACTTCAGGCCGAAAAAGCAAAAACTCAGAAAGTTGTCGGAAGACAGAACACAAGCTGCAAAAGCCAAAGTCCAAAGATTGTTAGATGCAAAAGTCATAAGAGAAGTTCAATTCATAACTTGGCTTGCAAACATAGTCATGGTGCAGAAGAAAAACAAAAAGTGGAGAATGTGCATAGACTTCACAGATCTCAATAAAGCGTGCCCAAAAGATAACTTTCCACTACCAAGAATAGACACTTTGGTAGATCAGGCAGCAGGAAGTGAAATGCTCAGTTTCCTCGACTGCTATTCAAGCTATCATCGGATTTAGATGAAAAAGAATATGAAAAGTACACAAGTTTTATTACACCATTCAGAACTTACTGTTTCCAAAGAATGGCCGAGGGGCTTCGCAACGCAGAAACAACTTTCATCAGAATGACATCCACAGTTCTCAAAGATCAACTACCAAGAAATCTGCTTGCGTATGTTGATGACTTGGTAGTCAAGAGCAAGAAAAGAGAAGACCATGTCGAAGACTTACAAGAAACTTTCTCAAACCTCAGAAAAGCAAATTTAAACCCAGGAAAATGCACATTTGGAGCTCAAACAGGAAAAATTTTAGGGTGCATCGTATCCGCAAAAGGAATTGACCTGAGCCCAGAGAAGGTAAAGGCAATATTGAATATGCAAGTGCCAAGAAACATCAAGGACATCTAAAAGCTGATAGAAAGATTAGCTTCGCTGAACAGATTTATATCCAAATCAGCTGAGCGAAGCCTCCCAATATTCCAAGCACTAAAAGGGAAAAAAGGAAAAATTCAACTGGGGTCAAGCACAGCAAGAAGCTTTCAAAGAAATAAAAAAGCATTTATCCAATCCCACAACTTTGGCAACACCTGATCCAACGGCAGATTTGCTACTATATGCATCAGCAAACGAAAGTACAGTTAGCGCAGTAGTGATACAAGAAAAATAAAATGAGCACTCAACAAGACAAGTTCCAGTATACTTCATATCCGAAGCTTTGTCTGGATCAAAAATTTTCTATTCAGAAATCGAGAAAATTGCATATGCAGTACTTATGGCATCCAGAAAGTTGAAACACTACTTCCAAGCACACAAAATAAGAGTGTCAACAAATTAACCCCTCAAAGAAGTGCTACAAGGCTGCAAGTCCTCAGGGAGATTGGAAAATGGGCTGTAGAATTATCCCAATACTTCATCAAATTTGAGAAAAGAACAGCAATCAAATCTCAAGTGTTGGCTGACTTCATAGTAGATTGGACACCCTCAAAGTACAATCAAGAGAGAATGGAGCAACCAGAATGGATAATCTATTACGACGGTGCTTGGGGCTTCGCTGGCGCTGGAGCAGCAGCAATCATAACCTCACCTTCTGGAATCAAACTCAAATACACAGCAAGACTAGACTTGCAATGCACCAATAACATTGCAGAATGTGAGGCAGTATTATTGGGACTTCGCAAAGCAAGAGCAATGGGAATCCAAAAGCTAATAATCAAGATAGATTCTCAAGTTGTGGCTGGGCATATAGAGAAAAATTACAAAGCAAGAGATCCAGAACTAGCAAAGTATCTCCAGCTATTGAGGGATCAAGAAAAATACTTCGCTGGATTTACAGTGAAAAATATCTCAAGAAATAACAACACAGATGCAGACAAAATTGTAAAATCCGCCACCCAAAAGTTAGAATTACCACCAGAAGTATTCTTCCAAACTATCACCGAAGCCTCAACAAAAATAAAAGTTGAACAACCGAAAGAAGTACACATCATAGAAAGCGAAGACTGGAGAGCTCCAATTATGGCATTCCTCAAAGGATTTTACGAGCCAGAAAATGAAGTTGATGAAGTAAGAATGAAGCAAAAGACCAAAAGCTACAAAATCATCAACGAAAAACTGTACAAGGAAGGAGTTTGCCAACCACTACTAAAGTGCATCTCAAGAGAAGATGGGAAAACCTGTTGAAAGAAATACATGAGGGAATCTGCGGATGTCACGCTGGGGCTAGATCAATAGTTGGGAAAGCCTTCAGACAAGGATTTTTCTGGCCAACTGCCCAAAGTGACAGCAAAGAAATTATTCGGACTTGTCACAATTGCCAAATGGCAGGAAGTAAAGCCAATGCACCAGCAACAAACCTACAACCAATTGAACCAACTTGGCCACTGGCAAGATGGGGAATCGACATAGTTGAAAAGTTATCTCCGGCTCAAGGCAACTACCAATACGCAATAGTTGCAGTCAAATATTTCACCAAGTGGATTGAAGCGAAGCCAATCAAAAACATGTCCTCTCATACAATGAAAAAATTCCTATGGCAAAACATCATATGCAGATTTAGAGTTCCAAGACACATCACAGGAGATAATGGAACCCAATTTGATAGCGAAGACTTCAGAGAATACTGCCACTCAATGGGAATCAAACTTTGTTTTACATCCGTAAGTCACCCACATTCCAACGGAGCAGTCAAAAGAGCAAATAGGATAATTTGCACAGGAATTTTAAAGTGCTTAACAGATCTAAAAAAGAAAAATGGGTCGACGAATTACCAAGAGTTATCTGGTCTCACAACACATCGAAGCCAAGGCCAACAGACTTTTTCCCATTCAAGTTACTTTATGGAGATAAAGCAATGACCCCCGAAGAAATAAAATACGAAGATCCAAGAATAAACATCCAAATGATCACAGAAGAGGATCAAGCAACAAGCAAAGATTTACTCGAAGAAGAAAAGAATAAAGCACTTGAGAATATCAAGAAGTACCAACTTAAAACACAGAAGTGGTACAACAAAAAAGTTAAGCCAAGAGAGTTAGCACCAGGAGATTTTGTCCTCAAAAGAAAAAGAGAAGAAGACATAGTGGGAAAATTCTAACAAAAATAGGAAGGTCCTTTCATCATCACAAGAACAAACAAAGAAGGTGAGTATCATCTAGCAAATCTGAAAGATGAAGAACTCAATCATACTTGGAATATAGAAGCACTCGACAAGTATTATCCATAAGCAAGATTGCAAGATTAGTATACTTTTTAGCAAAAGTAGAAGTAGAAGTTCTCTTTAGTTTATATTCCTGAAAGCATAACTGAGCTGCACTCTTTTTCCACTCAGGGGAAACCCTTCGCAGGGTGAATGGTTTTTTAACGAGGCAGTCTCTTTGTAAACCTCATGAAATATAAATAAGAAAGTAGTTTTCCCAAAGATATGTTTCTACATTACACAGCTAAATGTATAAAATGCCGAAGAGTATATCCAATATATACTCTCATATTGTCATAAATTTTGCAAAACTAAGTTAGCATTAATATTTTATTAAATCTAAAAAATTCTAACTTATCCAACTCAAATTTGCTAAGGCAAATTTTTTGACTCCATTTCACTAAGGTGAAAAAGTTCAGCTTCTAAGGAAGCGTACGCGTCCACTTCGCATAAAAATGAAGGGACGGCATTTCAAAATTTGTTAAGACAAATTTTTTGACTCCATTTCACTAAGGTGAAAAAGTTTTCAGCTTTTGAGGAAGCGTACGCGTCCACTTCACACAAAAAAGAAGGGACGACGTTTCAAAATTTGCTAAGGCAAATTTTTTCACCATTTCACTAAGGTGAAAAAGTTTTCAGCTTCTACGGAAGCGTACGCGTCCACTTCGCACGAAAAAAAAGGGACGGTGTTTCAAAATTAGCTAAGGCAAATCTTTTGACTTCATTTCACTAAGGCGAAAATGTCTTCAGTTTCTAAGCGAAGCGCACGCGTCCACTTTCGTGCGAAAAGGAAGGGACGACGTTCCAAAATTTGCTAAGGCAAATTTATCAATTTCATTTCATTATGAAGAAAACATTTTTAATCTCTAAGCGAAGTATACGCGTCTACCTCGAAGGAAAAGAAGACGACATTTCAAAATCTATTAAATTCTTTAAATCAGTCTCGCCAGAACAAAAATATTACCAGTCCTTAAGCGAAGCACAGACAATCATCCTCAAAATAAAAAGCAGGATCTTTAAAATTCAAATTGATTATGCAATACTCATTTAAAAGCGAAGGTAAACTCACACACTTTGCAGTACAACAAGATGTCTTGTAATACAACCTACCCAATTACAAAAATGTGTTTACAAAATTAGTCATCTTGAGAACTAACTACTTCGGCAGCATCACCAAGTATGTCGCTCACAACTCTGTTAATAATTTCATCCGCTTCACGGCGTAAATAGTCCTCACAAACACTCGTCGGTGAAGTACTTGACTCAGATGACTATAAGAAGAAGAGGTTAGAAAACAAGAGTCCAACCACAGAAGAAAAGTAAACTTCACACGTCAAATTTTTTTTACCTGTGCAAAGCCCGTGAAATCAAAAACTCGGCAATTAGGAGGCCTGATGTTATGGCATCATTTATTCACGTCTATAAAAGATTTGTAAGATAGAATCACCAAAAAAGTTTAAGTTCAAAATAACAAGAGCAAAGCTTACGAGCGAGGAAATCATCGATATCACAGCCATCACATTCTGCGCGAAAACCATAAAACTCGGCAGGTTCGAAAACGAAGTCATCTTTACACATTAACAGCGGAATGATGTCTTCGACATCCTGCGCAGGCTCAGCATGAGGAACCTGCGCAGGACGGACAAATAGTCAAACAGTTTCCAAATGTATATCTTACAAAGACCATAACTTAGAGCCATTGTATATTAAAATTTCTCATCTCCCAAAAGAAAAAATAGCTAGAGCCTAAGGACGGCCGCCACTAACATTGCTGGGCCCGGCACCGCTTCGACCTCTAGCATCGGCCTCCCTCTTTGCGGTTTCCTCTGCTTCCCTCCGAGCAGCCTTCGCCTCCTTTGCAATTTGCTGACATAAAAAGAGAGAAAGGTTAGATACGAAAACACAATAGAAAACAAAAAAGTGTAAAATTTACCCTCTATAATTTCTCTCTAGCTTTATCAAAGCAATGGGCCCGACCACCTGACCTCCAATACTGCTTAAGATACTTGTTGCACAATATTTGTGTATCCTTTGTCACTTTGGTAAGTTCACCCACAGAAGAAAACTTGTAGTTGGCATCACAAAGTTGTGAAAACAGAGGATCCTGGCTTTGTCTCATCAAATGAAACAAAGCACGAGCAGAGTAGTAAACCCCAATATCAACAGTGGTCTCCATGACCTGAGATAAATCCTCATATTGGTGGCAAAGCCAACTGAAAAAATTGCTACGATCACCAAGGTCCCAGCACTTGTCTCCAGGCCTAGCTCCAAACTTGTCATAACATTCAAAACAGAGCTCCCAAATGCGATTACAATTATCAAAGAAGGACTTATCCTGATCCTTAATCTTTCTCTCAATACGCCTCATGTCTTCCTTTAATTTTCTTTTTCCTCCATAATATTCTTGATAACATCTTCTCTTTCTTCAACTTGAGCAAGAGCACTGATAAGTTTGCCCTCCAACACATTATGAGCATCCACAGCATCATCTCTTTCCTTCTCTTTTTTGGCAAGTTGCTTCTTTAGATTCTCAATTTCAACTGGATAGTCACGTTCGTGAAGGGCAAAGTTTTCTCCTTTTCCTCTAACCCAGTTCGCAAACCTCTCATCAAAAGAGAACCTTTATACATCATCGATAGCCCAGCATTAGCAACCTCAAGCAAGGGTTTCTTGGATATCTCAAGCTCCGCATCAGGAACAGCGAAAGCCTCATCTATACACTTCGACAACTGAACCTCAGAAGTGCGGGGCATCATCCGAATTTTATCAGCCCCAATACCAATGAACTTGAAACTATCAAGACCCAAGCTTTTCTCTTGACAAAATGCTAACCCACGCTTAAGAGCATCAGAAACTTCTCCTTCACCATCAGCAAGGACTACGGGAGTGGCAGGATCTTGACTATTAAACTTGCTCAAGTCGACATTCTTCTGAGGAAAAGATGGTGCATGAGGAAAGATTGTTTCTACAAGAAAAATCAAAAGTTAACAAAATAAGACAATTCAAGTCAAAAAGAAACACGAAGTCACAGTACTCACCAGTAGAAATGCGCTCACCCAAAATGCACTAATATTTTTTCCACTTTCAACAGGAATAGTAGAACTAGACAAGCGCGCCAGACGATCATCATTGATTACATGATCAAAAACTTCCTCATCACTATCCTCAAAGTCAAGAGTATAAACTCTGGAGCCTTCAATTCTCCTCGACATATTTTGAACACCAACTTCGCCAGCCTCACCTGTAACCGGGTTGTCAACCGAAATGGTTTTCCCAGTATCAACATTTTCTTCATGAGGTCCAGCAACAGGGGCCTCGGCATCAAGCCTTAGCGAAGTAGAGCTAGCAGCTCTTTGAGTCACTCCCACAAAAGTTTCTCCCCCAATAGTTGCCACTCCAGAAACAACACCACCTTCAACACCAACTGAACCTCTTGCAGACAAGCTCACATCCTGTACATTCCGCAACACATCACTCAGTGGAATAAGCAACGATGGAGTCAAATCGTCAGAAGAAAAAACAACAGTAATTTTTCTCACCTCCTCTTCAACATGCTGAGACTCGGTAACATCAACATCACCAACAACTTTTGAAGCACCAACATCCTCTCCCTCAGAACAACCCAAACTAACAATCAAATTTCCCTCCACATCCAAGCTCCACTCCAGCACTGCATCAAGCTCTTTAGAATCAAGCAAGACAGAAGGACTTTGATTCTTCTTCAATTTCTTAGCAATAGTCTTGCTAGGACCAGCCTTGCGCTTCGCACCCTTAGTAGTTTCCTTCTTCTGGCCTTGCTTCTTCTCGCGGCGATAAGTAGGAGAAGGCCGTTCACCGTACTCAACTTGCGCAACTTTAAAAACTCTATTCAAACATTTGTAATCATCACCAAGAATTCTATCAATATTATTTTTCTCACTCAGCACATATTTTCTAAGTAAATCTTCGGCCCGACTCTCAACAGACTTCACAAAATCTTCATCAGAAGCAAAAGTCCGTGGGCGATGAAAATCATTATCCGGATACTTATAGTTTATACCTCGAATATTCTTGGGATAAAAATGTTGAAACGACCATCCTTTTTTATGGCCAAATCCTAGCAGCAGCATACTCTTCTACAAGATCTCTAGCACACTGTAACAAAGCTATGCACTTGTATGCCTTAACTGCAGTTTTTGAGATCATAGAAGAAGGAAGAGATGGAGACAACTCAAACTTCTCAACCTCCATCCTAGCAGCCATTGGATATCTTGTTACCATCTTTCTAGTAACAGAATCTCTTTCCTTAACCATGAGCACCTTATGGTAGAACCAATACCTCGGCCAGTCCCCAACACCCCACTTATTCCTCATCGCCGGAGAGATCTGGACAGCATGCGAGCAGCCTTAAAACTTGAACAAGCAAAATATTTGGTAATCACTTGCCCTTCAAGCATAAACTCCTTGAATTGAGTATGCATCTCAAAAAGTTCACAAAAAGCAGCAATGTCAGCATTAGCCTCCTGAGATTTGACGGCCCAAACAAACTGAGCCAGTCTAACTACACCATTTGGAGTCAAATGATGCATCTGAATGTTCAAAGCCTTTAACACATCCTCAACAAAGTCCTGACAAGGGAAGCGAAGACCGACAGTGAACAATCCCGATAAACAATGCATTCATTCGGATGTGGCTTCGGATTAGTCTCCAAAGGATCAGGTACCCTCACTTGATCACGCTCAACAACCTTCAATAGCACCATTTCATCAAGATCACTTTCTTCAAACAAAGTCTTCCCAAAAGTTAAAATGAAACCTTCATCATCTTTAACCAAGTACTCGACCGACGCATCAACGCTGTCAAGGCCCTCGTCGTCAGAATCCAACCGAGATTTATCTTCCTCAGTTTTGGAACTCTCCTGAGACTGAAGTTGATCTCGCAAATATCACAAAGACATCTACAAAAACCAAATATCAGAAACACTATTTAACAAAAATTGTGAAAATGAAAAAGTTAAAGGAACAAACCTTGACGAAGGTGATACACAAACTTCGATCAAAGATCTGAGACCAGGTGAACACAACGGTAAAACATCAAGAAAAGCTATCTCAAACTTTAGAGTTCAAGAAAAATGTTGGCAGAGTTCCCCTTCTTTTGAAAATGACAGCCTCAGGGGGGGAAGGCCTCGCTATTTACAGGCAGTGTCCGGTCAACCGGTTAAAAATAGTCGTTTGATTCAAAATTCAAATAGGCCAACTTCAAAGTTTGGACGGCATTTTTCAGGCAAAGTTTCATATAAACTTCGCGGGACTCAGACATTTGGAGTAGGCCTTTTCCCGCGAGGGGCTGCTGTTGGGGAACAACTTTAACATACAAACATCCTTTCCAAAGTTTAGAGACAAACATTTCATTACAAACATTTGAGATGCTAACATGTGCAGTGAAGATAACGAAGATACTTCGTTGCACGTATCTCCAACTTTGCTTATATATTTCCGCATGTTTTAAGTTGACTGGCAAAGATGACTTCACTACACTTTGGATGCTCAGCGAAGACTACATGGACACTTCGCTGTGACTATCAAACTTCGCACATATGATTTCACATGTTTCAGGTTATCCGGCGAAAGACGACTTCGCCAGACTCTTGATGACCAGCGAAGCTGACGTGGCGGCTTCGCATAAAAAGTCTATGAGGTTCTCAGCTAAGTCAAGAAATTACGATCAAGTCCAAAGTTGCCTCGAAAGACAAAAAGAAAAAGGGCGAAGTGTGTTTCATCACTTCGCCGATATGCTTTCTAGCTAAATGTATAGGAGGTTCCTTCGCTAATTTTGTAATGTTCCTGGAGTGGCAAAGCCAGGGGGTCTATAAATACCCTCTGAAATATAAGTTTTGGGGAGAGAATGAAATATAATTGCAACCCGCACATCGTTTTCACCTTTCATGTGTATGTGATTTCTTCACCCAACAGCGGTATTCCATTGAGCACCCTAACTGCACTAAGATATGAAGGCAACTCTGTCGCCCAAAACATGACATCCCCAAGCTCTAGCACCCAGGCACCTTGTGGTGCGTGGAGATTACGGCAGAAGCGCATGAGCAGTCTCTGAGATGAAGCAAGATGAAACACTGAGCCGACCCAGCCCGACGCGGGGCGAGCGACGTCGACCGGTGGGCTACTCGTACTCTCGCTGCCTGAGCGGCCACTAGGAGACTGGAGACGGATGAGGAGTTAGGCTAGAGCACGGGCTACAGATTGAAAGTCGTACACATGGCATGGACGGAGCTGGCGGATCTGACCTTTTCGCCGGGGGTTGTCACCGGCGGTGAGAGACGCGGCTGCCCACGCGAAGCTGCCTGCTGGTCGTTGGAATGCCCGCCGCCGCTGCCTCCGTGTCCGGGGCTCGTGCCACCGTGGATGCAACATCGGCATCCGGGGCTCGCGCTGCCGCCGCCTCCACGTCTAGGGCCCGAGCCTTTGTCGTTCGTTTCGTGAGTGGAGGAGTCTGAGTCCGGTGTTTTCTTTTTTTAGCGAGGTCAGGTTTCGAACCTGAGTCTGAGGGCGCGGGCGTTGCGAGCGTGATGGCGCTGGGTGAGGGGTGTAAAGACGCGCAACGTACTTTTAATCTGGGCCGTTACATCTGTAATAGTTATTCTGTGAGTCGTTGATCTTAAAAGAAGGATTTGTTTGGAGAAGTTTTCAATTATAGTAGAGATACTTAGTGACTTGGTGGATTTTGACTTAGTTGAGTACTACGGGATGACATGGAGAGAAAGCTGATGACATGGCGTAACGATATGCTAGATAATTAGACAGTGGACATTAGCTTTTTAGAAGTTTAGGATTTGTCAGCTATTTGTAATAATAAATATATAAAAATAAGGAGGTAATTATATATGTTTCTCTCACTTCCACAAAGGGAGGGATTTGCTATGCATATGCAATTCTGCATGCCTAATTTAGTCTACCGAATAGAAAATGAATGAAGCTCACAATCACATCGATCTCAAACGCTAGCTCATATGGCCAACTAATCGTTACTGCATGTAGGCATTTGCCAGCTGCTATCGATCGAGAA
Source organism: Bothriochloa decipiens (assembly GCA_023333625.1). Taxonomy (NCBI): domain Eukaryota; kingdom Viridiplantae; phylum Streptophyta; class Magnoliopsida; order Poales; family Poaceae; genus Bothriochloa; species Bothriochloa decipiens. Next base: position 22,901,763 of record CM041640.1, on the reverse strand, counting down.
TTAGGATTTGCGTGTCTCCGGCGCCGGCGGGACGTCTCCGGTAGTGACGAGGATCGGGCTGCGCACGACGTACTTGCCGGATACCCACTTGAGCTCCCCCTCGACCGGGCCGGAAAGCGCCTGGCCGTTGGCCGACTTGATTGTGACCGAGTAGTTCAAGACCTCTTCCAGTGCCTTGAAAGTCAGCGTCGTCGGGTTCACCTCCACTGTCACCGACGCCGGCACGTGCACCTCCACGGTGTACGTCGAGCTGGCGGCGCCGACGTTGGTGACGGAGCGGTTGGCCGTCGCGGTGAAGGGCGGCTGGTTGAGGATGGCGGTGATGGACGGGTAGTTGAGGTCGTCCTGCTCGAGCATTGACAGGTTGGCGCACGACACCGGCGCCTCCGGGTAGATGATCGTGTTCACCTTATCGTCCGTGTAGTTGAGCCCGCACAGGTACGGCACGTAGCCCTTGGCCGACATGTTGTACACGAGGCCAGGGTCCATGGCCCTCTTCGGGTTCACGTGGCCGGCGCCGAGGGCCATTAAGGTCGCCGGCTTGCCGTCGACGTCCAAGATCGGCCTCCGGAGGTTGTTGGTAGGCTCCGCCGTCGTCATCAGCGCCGACTTGATGACCGCGGGTGACCAGTTCGGGTGCGCGTGCTTCATCAGCGCGGCGATCCCGCTCAGGTGCGGCGCCGCCATGGACGTGCCGGACTTGATGTCGAACCTGGGCACTGCCGCGTTGCGCAGCTGGTCCACGTCCTCGATCGAGGGGACGCCGGCGAGGATATTCACCCCGGGACCGATGAGGTCGGGTTTCAGGATCCCACGGCTCCTCCTGTTGGGGCCCCGCGAAGAGAAGGGCGCGACCATCGGCGAGTTTGGGGTGTTGAACGCTGCTCCTTTGAAGACGAACGCCGCCGTCGCGTCCCGCGTTCTCTTGAGGTAAACCTTGATCTTCTTCCCAGCCGCGCTGGGGACTTGCACCGTGGGAATGGCGTGCGGCCTCGGGATGATCACCGGACCGAACACCTCCGGGGTGACCATGATCATCCCGGCCGCGCCGATGGCCTTTAGCATCTTGGCCTTGGCGGTGCTGACATCACCGCCGGCGTCGCAGATGATGATCTTTCCGGTGACGTTTTCTGCCTTGAGCACGTTCCCGTTGAGGCAGAGGCCATCGGACATGTCGCGCACCAACGGGAACGGGCCGCCCATGGTGGTGTTGGGGTCGCTGAGGGACTCGCCGTCAAGCTCGACGTTATCCCCAAGCTTGACGGAGGCCAAGAATCTCCTGTCGTTGGTGCTGGCGCCCACGGTGAGCAGCCACGGCGCCTCGTTGACGAGGGTCGCGGGCGCCGGCCCAGTGTTGCCCGCCGCGGCGCAGATGAACACACCGTTCAGGATCGCCGTGTACCCGCCGAGCGAGACGGGGTCGTCCGAGAAGTCGATGGCATCCTCGTGCCCAAGCGACAGCGACAGGATGTCGACGCCGTCCTCGATGGCGTCGTCCACCGCCGCCAGTATGTCGTCCCGGTCGCAGCCCTTGTCCTGGTAGCACACCTGGTAGAAGGCGATGTGCGCGCGCGGGGCCATGCCGGCCGCCGTGCCGAGCCCGTTGCCGAAGACGCTGGCGTTGGGCACGAACGCGCCGGCCGCCGTGCTGGACGTGTGCGTGCCGTGCTGCCCCTCGCTGATAGGGAGCACCGGGTCGCGGAGGCCCTTCCACTTCCACTTGGCCGACTCGAAGTAGGAGCGCGCGCCGATGAGCTTGTTGTTGCACACCGTCTTGTTGAAGTCGCAACGGCCCTTCCACTTGGCCGGCGGCGGCTGCATCCCGGCGCCGTCGAACGACGGGTGCCCAGCGTAGATGCCGTCGTCGAGGATCCCGATGATGACGCCCTCGCCCATGTTGCTCGTGTTCCACAGGCCGCCGCGGCGGCGGCCGCCCATGAGGCCGAGCATCTGCGGCGTGTGCGTGGTCAGGAGGTGGAACGTCTGCTCGGGGAGGGCTCGGTCGAACCACTCCATCCTGGACATCTTCTCCAGCTCCTCCGGCGTCATGCGGGCGGCGAAGCCGTTGACGACGCTGCGGTAGGAGTAGATGAGCCGGGTCATGGCGGACGGGTCCGCCTCCAGGGCCTCCTTGGCAGTGTCGCACACCGACGACAGGAGCGACGCGTGCCAGCTCGACACGCTCTGGTGCAGACTCTTATCGTACTCGTACTGGCTGCGCACGATGACGAGGTAGTTTTTGTGCTCGCCGTGGTCATTGTGGCTCGCGACCGGGGTCACCGCCGCCGGAGATAGGAGGAGGAGGAGCGCGGCCGCGGCAGCGTGGAGACCGAGGCACGGTAGCGCGCACCTTCTGTCCATGGGAGTGGCGGAACGAAATAGGAGATGGTAGCACGAGGCACGCTACATGCGTAGGAGACGTTTGTTCTTGTGTGATGATCTAGAATGGCCAAAATGTTCAGTGGTCAGGTGGTGAGTGGCTTAAAATAGGAAATGGATGCCAAGACTTGTTTATGCTTGGACATGAGATCGACCACACAAATTCTTGCGGACGAAACGGAGACGAGAGACCTGCCCCTCTCCTATAACTATGGCATGCATGTATGGGGCCTGGGAAAATTAAGGATTTGTTTTTGCCGATACATACATATGTAATGCCACGTACTAGGGATACTGCTACTATTGTTTTGTGACAAAAGGAAAACCTTCCATCCGCCTCGAACTAACAATAAATCCTCATTACCATCGATCATCGTCTATGTCTCTTTGTCTCTTCTTCCCAACCCTAGCTAACATCAGAACATCGGATTTAGCTGCCTCTACGAGCTCCACCACACTATCTCATCACCCCTATCCTTCCTAGCTAGATCTCCTTTCTCTTCCCAGATCTAGCTGCCACTACCATCACCTCCAATTTTCAACTCCAAAGCAATGGAACATGTGGGAGCAGAAAACTAGAAACAATGACATCAAAGGAAACTCGAATTTCGGATGGTTTAGATTTTGATAGCAATAAAGACATTTTCTCTAGTTCAACATCTGACATCTGCAATATAATGAATCGATCGTATGTTTCCAAGTAATGGATATGGATTAGCTTTTTCAATAGCAAAGGCAGGTCACATGCATCGAGGCGCTCCTTTGAAGAAGGATAAGTAAGGCATGGGTTTGGGATTTGATGCAAAGGAAGAAGGAAGTATCGGGCAAAAATGGCACATAAGAAATAAAAATTGAACTAATATGTGATGACATTGAAAGAAACTTTGTATTAAACTTTTTCTGCTTATTAATGAAATCCGTGCCTTGGCGTGGTCTAAAAAATGACACTGAAAGGAACTTATAATTTTGGATGATATTGGATGAAAAAAATATAGTTTTGGATGGTAATGAAGGAACTTTGTTTTAAAATTAAGTTGTGCCACAAATTGCTAGAGCGAATTCACTGTCGATTGCAAAGGCACGAAGTGAACTTATTTGTTTTTTTATATATTTTTTTGGTAGAATACATGTGGGAACATGCTACCTAAAAGAAATGGTGTGACATTGGGCTATGTAAGTACTACCTTCGTCTTAAAAAAGTACTCAAGTAAACTATTATAAATTTGACTTTATTGAAAACGATAACTTGAAAAAAAAGCTATATAGAAAATATATTCTATAACAAATCTAGCGATACTTATTTTGTATGATAACTATAATGATGTTTCAACTCCAGTTAAATATAAATTGTTTAAAAGACACTATTCTAGAATTGTATTGTACTCCGTATTATTTCATAACAAACAGAGATAGCCATTGTCTTTTTTTTTTAAACATAGTTGTATTGTTGGTATTACGTTCAAATTGGTAGAGACAACAACACATGGAGTATTCAGAGTTCTAGGCAGAACATGTTTAAGTGACAGCTGTGATCGGCTGATCGGGCCGTGGGTAAATGTCGAGCAACTCCAATCTGTACGAACCACATGGTACCAGATCGGTTATAGGAGTGTATGTCGATTTGTCCCCATCTCTGAACGGGATCTCCTGCAAACACGAAGCTCGCGATCTGCAACCCTCAGATACAAAATTTAACCGCAGAAACGAAGTAACAAAGCTGGTTGTTGATCTGTTCTAACCATCTTTCGCGACTAGTTGATAAGTTCTAATTTGAAGCCCCAGCTTGTCTGATGATTCTATTTCTACGCAGGACAGCAGACGCCTAGGACTAGGAGTAGGTGACATGCAAGCAACATCTCTGTTGCACTCCGGATCTGAAAAAGTCGCGCCCCCGCCGTGGGACCGTGCCAGCCCCATGTCAGCCGAGATCCCCGCCGGCACGATGGAACGTGCCGACGAGGCCGGAGAGCGAGCACACGATCACATCATGCACAGGCGCCCGCTGCGCCTCCCCATCTCCGCCGTCCGCCTCGCATCCCACGGCTCCCGTCTCCCTCCGCGCTCTCTCATCCGCCTCATCTGCCCAGAGAACCAATCAACTCGCTCCGCTACACACATCACTTGCCAAGGCCAAGGCCAGTTGCGCGCGCGCGCGCTCTATCTGTTTGCTTTTCTTCGTGCGCTGCGCTGCACAGATGTGGGCGCCGGCCTCGCCGGGGAGGCTGCCGGCGCTGGAGGAGTGCAACGAGGACGGGGAGGCGGACGACGTGGGCGCGTACCAGTACCACGGGCCGATGGCCTCCTGCTGGGGCCGCTTCGGCGCTGCCGCGCTGTGGCGCAGGCTCCGGCGGCGTCTCAGCCTCGTGCGGCGCATGCGGCGGCGCGGCCGCTCTTCCCTCCTCGGCGCCGGCGCCGGCGCCGGCGGGCTCAACTACGACGCGCTCAGCTACGCGCAGAACTTCGACGACGGCTGCCTCGAATTGGACGAGCACGAGCCGGACTTCAGCGCCAGGTTCGCGCCCGCGCGCCACGCCGCTGGATCCCCGCCGCCCACGGCCGCGGCGATCGACGTCGCCGCCGCTTGACGGCGTACTGCACGTAGCTGCTTGCTGGATGCTGCTCTCCGCGCGCCTTTGGAAGAGTGGCAAACTGGTAATTGCTCCACGCACGTCTTTTAGTACATACAGTTGATAAATGTAGATACATGTCACACGCCGTCGACTCGCATGGATCATGGGGATATATTATGGATGTAATTCAGTAGGTTCGTTAGCTCGTAATCGAGCTCCATCAGACGAAAATAAATTTCTTGCCGATTTGCTAGCTGCCTCCAGCCGCAGCGTTCTTGCAGTTGCAGAGCGGCAGGGGATTCTTGAAGTTCTGATCGTGTTTATGTGCACTTGTGATTCGACTGGGCTTCGCCATACAAATTGCTGTTGTGAATAAGCCTAACTCGTTCTCCTTCTCGAGGAGATGGCAGCAGCATTCATCTATTAGGCCTCGTTTAGATCGTGAAATTTCTAGCATGAAAAGTATTATAGTATTTTATTTATATTTGATAAATATTGTCTAATCATTAAATAACTAGAATCAAAAGATACATCTCGTGATTTATAACTAATCTATATAATTAATTATTTATTTTATTAACATTTAATGTTTAATGTATTCGATACAACATTTGATATGACGGAGAGAGAGTAAAATTTCTAATCTTTTTAAGACATCTAAACCAGATCTTAGTTCATTCATATTTTCCCCCCTCGACACATCCCATCCCATATTTGCCGAGCCTTCAGATTTGCGTTGTGCTAACACACTAAACAGTGACGCGTTGATGCAGCTGATTGCTGACACTGCACCTGTGTGGCTATCATGCTACTAGTTGGGTGTGAAGTAGCATCTCCACTACTAGTGTCTCCACTACGCTGAATACTCCCTAAAAGCTGTGTCACTGATGCTATCATGGAAATGGAATTACTTCTCCTGTCATAATCGAATTATTAGAGGACGAATTCAGGCTTTGGGTGCCTGCTTCTTTTTTTTAAAAAAAAAGCAAAGGTAAGGAGATAGAGATGGATATGCGCATTTATTGAGGATAGAGTGTTTGCTACAAATTCCGGGATAGCATTAGAATTGGAATATTCTTGCAAAAATCCACGGGTGCAGTTTATAGCTTTAACCTGATGATGACGAGCCTATTGGCTTAATTCTGCTGGCACGTCAACACGCAACTTGAGTAAGAAAATATCTCGTTAGCGCTCACCAAAGGCACCAAACAGACAAAAATGGTCCTCGTGGTCCACGTGGTTCTCCCACGAATCGACCGCTGACTGTATGTGTACTCCCTCCGTTTTAAATTATAATTTATTTTGATTTTTTTATATATATATTTTGCTATGTATCTAGATAAATAATATGTCTAGATATATAATAAAATATATGTACTAAAAAAATTAAAGTGAACTATAATTTGAAACAGAGGGAGTACTACTCTATCTGTTGTTTTTAATTGAACTGAATTACTAGTATGCAGGGTCTCCAAGACTCATTTTGCAGACCATCGTCTTTGAAAGTTTTGAGTCAATATCCATAGAGATCCTAACCAAAAGCGGTGCAGTCCCGTCTCCCTTTCGAGTGAAACATTTCTTATCCGACAGTGATTCTGCCAATTCTCGTAAAATCAGAAACGTTGCCAAGCAGGGCTTAATCAGACCTAAACTCAAAATCCTGTCCAGTGGCCAGAACGTCCGAGAGCCCCGGCTAGCTGCTCCAGTAATGCAAGAGAGTTATGTTTAGTTCGCATGTACTCCTGTATTATAATTTAGGAGGGAAGGAATACCTGTGAAGTCTCTATTATAACTTGGGATGGAGAGAATACCCATAAAGCCTCATTTATCTGGATCATATTTGGTTCTCGGGCTAGCTTAGATAGGATCACTTCTTGATCTTATGCGTGGAGGCATAGATCCCGAGGTGGGAATGTGCAGAATAGGGATGAAGGATTGGCTTTCCATCACTGTCCACCCTGTACCCAATGAGGGCTATTTTTTCTCAGTTTCAATCCTTGTGGGAACTGAATTATTTCATTCTTGCCCTCTAATAGGAAAATTTCTTGCGGAAAGTTGAGGATGAGAACCCATTACTTTCGTGGCTGGCGGACCAGAGATTATGTCGAGGGTTGAGAGGGCGAGGCAAATCAAGCACAGCGGCTACAAGCCAGGCTTATCAAAATCGACCCCTTGCATCAGCTGGGCCTGGCTTGAATGTTCAGGCAGCCAAGGAAACTCAGATTAGCTCAATTGAGCCTCTCGTCAAGATTAAAAAAGAAAAAAAAAACTGCTGAGAAACCCAAATACACCCACCCTACCCTACTCCATGGCCAACCGAACCCATCTGGGCCCACGTATCAGAAGCCCCTAATTTGAACCAGACCACAAAGTCACACGGCCGCACCCTTGCGCTCCTTCTCCCAAACGGTTCGAAATCCGCTGCGCTGCGCTCCCCTCGTCGGCCACGGCCCGTGCGCGGCGTGTGCCTCACAAGATCCACCATGGGTTCGCTCGAGCCAGGCCACCAAGCTGGAGCCGCGCCCAACCAGCGCAAGCGCAAGGCTCCGGCCCCCGCCGCAGCCGCAGAGGACCAGGCGGAGGCGGAGGCGGAGAGTGTGGAGGAGCTGGAGAGAGAGGTAGCCGATCTGGACCGCCGTATCCTCGAGCACCTCCGCGGCACCGCCACCCGCCTCTCTGACGCTGCCGTCTCCCGCTTCGCCGCGCTCCGCCCGCCCGCTCGGCCGGGTACGCCCCTCTCCCTGCCAAGCATCGTACTAGGGTTTGAGATTGCTCCGCCCTCGTGTGTTGTGGCGGTGATGCTATTTCTGTTCCGTGTGTTTGTTCTCGGGCATACGTGAAGAAATTACAACTTTGGGGGATTAATTTTTGATAGGCAAGGCCACCCGGTTTTGCGTGGTTACATTTGGGGGTCGGGGTGAAACCGTGGAAGTCAAAGTCTTGTATATATTTATCTGAATTGGAAGAAATTTAGGGCCTGGTTGGTCCTCATGACTAAAACTTAAGTGGACTTGAACTAAAGTGCTAAATAAAATTACTAAAAGATGACTAAAACACTTTAGTCGCACTAGCCACTCAAGGTGGACTAAAAGATGACTAAAATATTTTAGTCTACTTTAGTTTTAGTGATGGGAACCAAATAAGCCCTTAGTTTTCTTGGCATGGCAAATCTCTGACCTATATTCAGAATCCATTCCAGTGAATTTTTGTATAGCGGTCAATTGTTAAATGGTACTAATAACCAATTTCCACTGCCTTGCTGCTAGTTGTGGCAATGTCAATACTCTTTGCATTCCAATTATAGTTCACTTTTGCATTCCGACCCTAGTTCTCTGGTGCCATTGGGAAAATGGGGCCATACTAGTGGATCCACCCCTGATCTACATCATCATATTGGTCCCATTAAATTCTCCATGAAATATGTTTTGGTATTGCATTTATTTAAACTTGTAGATGTTACTATATTTTTTTTCAAAAACATTTGTCAAAGTTACAGAAGTTTGACTTAGGATTAGGACAAAGACAAGTGACTTAGGACGGGGGGAGTAGTTTTGAAGTTTTATTATCTTATAATGTAACAAGTTATCCTTATACACTTCAAATATCTATCAAATTTTGTTTTAAAAAAAAACGCCAGTATTTTACATATGTTGTTGCTAGTTTGCCACGATTCGCTTGTATTGGTCTGTTAATTTTAGAAAAAAGGCAACATTTTCAGAGATAACTGATGTTTTTCAAGCTCGGCATATTTTGAATCATTAAGTTATAGTATTTTATTTATTACATTAATAGTTGCTAATATGTCCATGTATATTGCAGAAGTTGCAGTTGTGTCGAAAACATCTACTGAAGATGACCTGGAGCTTAATAGGAAAGTAAACATCCTCAAGTCTAAGATTGAAGCTA
>CM041640.1:22790199-22892508 GCA_023333625.1 Bothriochloa decipiens | reverse complement strand
CTGTTGAACATGCGTCCAGTGACGAAACCCCGACCACCATGCGCAGATGGGCTCTCGATCTGTTCACGGGAGCAACGTGTATATTAGTATCTCACATGCAGTCATCTGTTTCGATGAACAGATGTACAATTGGTCAATGGCTTACCACATACAGCAACCATTCGTCAGCCTTCACAGGTTTGTGGAACCAGATGCTACAGACAGTAACAGGCAGCCGTAAGAACAAACAAAAATTTGATAAAAGTGATGATGATCACGAGCACTTTACTGAGTTGTTACATACGAATGATCAAGACTGACAGGGTGTGGCTCCAAACCCTTCTTTCGATGAGGCTGAATGCTCACAGCACAATATAGTAGGTCCGAAGCATATGCTACAACACACCTATAGTATTGAAGAATAATATTATGTCCAATTATAGAAAATGATGAAAGATAGTGTATGGTGATGTAATGACTAACCTATGTAGAGCTTGGTCGTCTGAAAGTTTTCCCCGAGCTCTGAACCAGTAGTTTAAGCTGACAAAAAAAATCAGACAAATTACTAAATCATAACTATTTTTACTAATGTAAAAAGATAGAATGGGAAAATCTTGCTTTGGAGGAAACCAAGATCTGCAGGATTAATATAACTTGAAACAAAAAATATGAATAGGTTGCATTCAAGGAAAAAGATGTATGTGGATACCTTGGTTTATGTTGAGACGCTGAATCTTCACATAATCTTATTTCTATGGGCCAAGGAGTAAACTTTTTGTTAGCTTCCAAGTTCTTATATTGGCTGCAGATAATAAACATTCAATTGGCTACACAGTACCACATTATAAAGAGATGAACAATATTTTTTTCCTTAAAAATAATATTTGATATTATAGATGTGCTATCCAACTTGCCGCATCAACAGCAAGGTAGATCCATTTGAAAATAATAGTATGCAATGGCACAATGAAAGTAAATCCTGAAGGGCAAAGGCTGTCGTTTAATGGTTAAACCGATTAATAAGATGATAAAATAAAATGGTAATTTAGTAACCATCGAAGTATACGATAGGAAGTCAGAAAAATTATGGTGGGAAGCGTGTATCAGTAAGCCATCTTTCTCGTAGCTCCTCCAGATTACGGAGCTGCATTAGATTGCTTATTAGATACCTGTTTTTTTTTCCTTCCACAGATATCAAAGGAAAGAGGGAAAAAAATCCTTGCCTGTGCTGGAGGAGGAACATCCGGCATGATTGCAGCCTGATGCTCAAAACCCACTTCTTCCTTCTGCGAGATGATCAGTTGAACAAAGAGTCAGACCAAATTCACAGACATATTTCAGGAGGCTGACCTTTGCAGTCCTAAAAATTTCAACCTAGCAGTATATATTCTACCAATTGTACCACCGAACAATTTATCCGTGGATCATAAAGCAACTGTACTAATCAAATTGAGACCAGGAACGATATTGTCTTGAGCTATTGAGACTAAGGATGATATTGATTGGTACCTGATGAAGATATACCATAATTTAGGGTTTAATGAACATAAATTTTAGTAAGGTGTGCAAGGGCTACAAGGAGCCATGTTCTATCCAAATCCAACAGTTGATGTTTTTTCGATTAATCTTAAGTTAAGTACGATAACAGTTTGGATCAACAGTACCATTTATAAAATAACCAAAGGAACAGTGAATTGATGTAGCGTTTTGGGAGATACATGGTTCAAAATAACCGTTGACCTTTTTAACTCACAAATTCTCAGCATGAACAAGGCACAGTCTTTTCAAGTTCAAAAGATTGAAAAGTCAGAATCATAACTGGTACAGGTTTGTATACATTGTTTAATGTGTCCAAAGAAGTTTCAAATATTATCATTTACAGAAGTGTAAGCACCTGGAAAGAAGCAATCAAGGTGAATACAACTAGGCCCTTCTGCTTTGCCTCCACTCTTCTTGTGGCAAAGGTGGATCCATCACGTGCCCGATGAACTTGATATATTATTGGTACTACACCAGAGGACAAATCAAACACAGCCATGAGAATCAAACTTTTTTCTGGATTAAAAGAAAATACACTAAGTATCCAAGCTTACTACAAAGCCAGAAATATGCCGTATGGGTATCAGACTTGTGGGTTAGTTTCAAGAGTTAAAATACTGATTGTTACGCAAATCAATCATGATATTACATGAAACGAAAAAGAATAAAAATAGAAGCCCAAACTAAAAGCTTGTAATGATTCAGAGTCCTTATTAAATGACAAATTACTGGTTCTCAGTTTGCATTTGATTGACCAAATTAATGTTGGCAAAAGATCACATAGCTTTAGGAAACCTTACTGCTAATGTCTCCAGCAACAAGAAAAATCGCATGCAAACTATGCACCATTTTTAGACAATCAACAGTCTTGTATGCTGCTGCTAGTGCCTGCATGGCATCAAACATAAGAAGTGGTTACAACATACTGAAATCCTTTTACAAGGATCCCCAGCTTTTACTGAAAAACAGCATAGAGTTAACAGTACCATGCAGAAATACATTTATCTGAAAGATACTAACTGTCACCAGCAAGGGACTCGACATAACTGAACTCAAAAGGGGGATTACTCTGACTCAAACTTCCTACAGGTACTCAAAAGACATATAAGCAATATTTTCTTATAGCTTCTTATTGTCACCCTGTGGCCCTTTAGCAACATATCAAGTGAATAAATCATGAAGGAGATAGTCATATAATAAATAAGACAATAAGGCATAATGGAATGTCTGGAAGGAAGCTGACAAGGACTAGTTGTATATTTGTTCCTGAATAATCGGTTTCATGAGATGTTCTTAAATCCAACCCACGCGCTTATGGGAAGTAGAGGAAGCATGTCAAAAAAAGTTTATTTTTAGCTATTGACTCAGTAATTCAAAAATTTGCACTTTGAAGTAAAATGATGGGTTATAGTTCAGTACTAAAAGTAAGAGGACAAATACATATAGTTATCAAATTTAGAAAGCGAGGGTGGTTGAAAAGTGCCTGTCCAATGAATTGTCCTCCAAAAACTGCCCCAAAATTAGGAGCTTCTGGCAAAGTAAACCCACAGAAGATATCAACCTAAAAAAGGCAAACAAGAATTGTGGTGAGCAAGACAAGGTAACTCAATACAAAAAATTTACACTGTAGTTATCATGTTTGTCCTTTTAACATCAAATCAAGAAGGTGCGGCCATGCAAATCTCTGAAAGCCATGTCTGCTCATATTTGTTTATTTTAAGTGATGTAAATCAAAGTATATGGTGAGTTAAAAGCACAAGGTTAGTCTTCAGATGGGAACAGTATGATTCCACTGACAGTCTTAAATCCATTTGTTGCACAATGGGTAAAACATCATAGATACTGCCTTACATTAATACTAACCTCTAGTGGTTCTAAGTGCAAAATTTGTTCCAGCAAAGAATGTTCAAGTGTTTCCTCTGAATTCCAAATTGTTTTTGGTTGTAACAAATGTCCATATTGTTTGGGCAATATGAAGCAGGTCAGCTGCAATAGAACGGTCAACAATAAGCTAGACATGGTTATACACATTTGGAAAAGGCATAAACCAAGTTCTCACTAAGAAAAGAACGGTCAACAATAAGCTAGAGATGGTTATACACATTTGGAAAAGGCATAAACCAAGTTCTCACTAAGAAAAGAGAATCCTACAGCTAAATAAATGGTAATTTAAAAGTGGGACTGTTTGAAATAAGCACCTGTGATAGTGCAACAACATTTACTTGATGAACAGAATTATTAGTTCCTACAAAATAATGCCAAGCATCAGTAACTAAAGAAATGAAATTACATAAAACATCACTGTTTTATATTTTTTTCATGCAGAATATAGTTTGAACAGAATTAAACCAAATTATCATGACAGGAAATGTCTAACCGTAACCAAAGTAGCCGTACTTATTTAACACATAGTCTGGGTGGTTTGCTTCTTCTGCATTCGCAGGTGCAGAAACTTCAGCCTTCAGGATAATGAGGATGTCATTCAAGTAACAGAAAGTATTACTGCTAAAAAATAAACGGCCTCTGCCCCCACTCCCACTTCGGTAAATATCAAAGGTACATGTAATTCTAGCATGTTTTCTTGTTGATACCAACACATATGAAAGCAAAATAACGAGTTAAAGGTACAAAACCAGCAGCATGACAAATTAATAATGTAAATGTGGTTAGGGCAGGAAAAGCTATGGAAGATCAGGAACATAAGACCGTTGTTGTAAAAACTGTTCTTCACTCAGTTAAGTCTTTCAACCAAAGAACAAAAGAAACAACCATTGTTATAAAGTTGTTCTTTTGCAGTCTACTAGGAATCAATGTAGAAAGAAATGCCAGGCTAAATTATATGGTCCAGCTGTTTCAAATGAGTACTCAATTACTGATATTATATCTCCATTTTGGGACATTTTCAGTGGTACTAGTACTACAGCCTTCTGCGCACCAGCCAAATAATCATCAATGCCAAAGATGGGTGGACATGAAGCATAGAAGTTTTTTTTGTTAACATTTATTTGCACCAGTGCAGATTCAGTAAAGCGTCAGCTCAGAAGATGGGTGGTAACCATGACGTGCAAAGGTACACCACAAGAAACGTTCAGGTGCATATGCATCTTTAGCTCAGCCATCTAAGTTGTACATGTATGAATAGAACCAACAAAAGTAAGAATTTGCAAAGATTTTACCTGACCATCCAATATGATGTAAAGGCCATCAACAGGTTCACCTTCACGAGCGACATAGTTGCCAGGCTCTGCAAACTAGCAGTACCAGAGCCAAATATGATTCATCTTGACGCCACATCACATTCAATGACAGAGAAATAAAATCTTATTTAACCAGTTGAGCCTCATATAATGGGATCACATTAAGCAGGCACCAAGGGTCAAACAATTAATATCAAACTTAAACATAATCAATTCATTATGGACTACTGGGTTAAGCTTTGACTGAATGACCAGCACCCTGTTTCTCGCAGAGAAATGTTCGCATTTGCTTACATCTGAAACTTGAGTTTTGTTGTAATCTCGTAGGCTATAACAATAAACACTCGCAAGTCGCAAATAATCTGCGAGCTTAGCACAAAGTGAGGTACTCACTCCGAGAGCACGTCGATTTCCGAAAGCACAAACTGACACGCATATCATGCTTCCGTAAACAAGCAGAATAAGCCAGGAAACCGATCAAACAGTGAAACAGCCAAACGATCCAGGCGGCTAACGCACAGTAGTAGCGTCCGCGGGCGCCCCAGGTACGTACCGTAGCTCTTGACCTGGACGGCCTCGGCGATTCTGCGGATGGAGGAACCCGGGAGGCACTGGAGGACGGGCACCTGCCCCAGGAACTCGGTCACTGCACACAAATGGCAACCAGGCCACAGACTAGCCAGAATGGCTCCCAAATTTGGCGAGGTCCGCGCTGGCGCTGCTTTACCTTCTTCACGATCCATCGCCTGCGCGGCTGCAGCAACGGCGAGCAGGGGGCATTGGCGGTCGGGGCAGCGAGGCGTCAGTGGTTGAGGCAGCAGAGATTAGTTGGCCGCTTGGCGGTGGAATTCGTGGCGGTGGGATCATGGGGAAGGTGCCAAGGCCAAGATGGAGACTGGAGAAGAGAGGAGAACATGAACTTTTTTTTTTGGATGGGAGAAAGAACATGAACAACTGAAACAGCAGAGACTTCCAACTGTGCGCGTGGTTGGGCCTCCATGTCAGGCTGAGGGGTCGTTGGAGATCTGGTGTACTTTTTCCGTGCATGGCTCTGTGTCCATGACTAGTGGGACTGTGCTTTGCACAGTGGAGACTGGGGCCGGCTTGTCAGTGGGGATTTCAGGGCGAGCGCAGTTGACCTGCTGTGATTGCAAGTGAATAGTGACAGAGACAAAGGGCATTGGATTACTCCCGCGGTCCCGGGAGAGTAAAATGGACTCACAAGAGCACACGCTCTCGACATAACATCATGGTCCATTAGATTTATTAACAAACATCTTAATATAAATTTACGTTGAGATATGTGTACACTTTTTAGTACGAATTTAGTGGTGGAGATGTTAGGTGCATGTGTTTTTAAGAGCAAATATTATAACAAGTTCTAAGTCGGTTAAATACTAACGTGGAGGAGAGAAAAGAGGAGAGAGAGGAGAAGCGGGTTATAAGTTTATAGCCGGCTTGGGCACAAGAACTAAAAAACTCTGTAAGAAAGACAAATGAGTCTAAAATCTTTACGGATCACCGACATCTACTCTCTAGCCGTTGGATGCTATAGCATGTGCTTAATCATGTCCACTGTCTTGTTTCATTTTTCTTGGTCAAGGATGCTACCATGAAGACTTGACCTAATCTCAGAACTTTCAACACCATGTGAAAATTGTTGAGGTTCAATCTCAGCACGCCATGTGAATCTTGCCCTTCGAACCATCGCCAATCATTAAGCTAGCTCTAGCTAGTCTGCCAACGTATCCCTAGTTCCCCACTAACATCACTCATGCACGATTTCTCCATCCCGCTCATGCTACCTCCTTTCATACTTTCCCACCTCCATCACGACCCTTCCCAATTCAGCATCTGTGAGAATATGCCCCTTGCCTCTGGCCCCAATGTCAGCCCTCTCTAAACTAGCTGGTATGAAGATGACAAGAACCTTCCCACATGCTTCCATGTCTCACACTTCCCCACCTCTACTACTGTCACTATTGCCTTTCACCGTCACCCTCGCTAATTGCTATAAATTTGACGTCCCTTGAAACTACAGGCTCCCCTACCATCCTCCACAACCATCATAGTGGTGTCGCCTTCACCATCGCCTTTGTGCCAACAACGACACTGATCGTTCCATTTAAAGTCAGTGGACGCAGAAGTCCTCCCCATGATCAAACCCATTCCTAAAGGTTTGATTCGCTCCCGTCCCCTGTTACAATTTCAACCTCTTTGGTCTCATTTCTTAGCGAGCTTATCCTCTCTCTCTCTCTCTCTCTCTTGAGATTACACAATATAACACAGATGCTCAATACACATGCACATTCTACGTTCGTCTCTATGAATACACGTACGCAAACCCTACCCCTATGAGCACCTCCGAAGGACTGAGTCAGCAGATGTAGAGATTCTCAAAGTCATCACTGACGCCTCATTATCGACGGGAACATCGCTTACCACTTAAAGCATAATACCAGAAAATTCTCTGAAATAAATCTAGAAAAATATGAGCACCGTTGTCAAGTCGAGGACTTGATCCCTGATGGGTAGATTCCACCACAAGGAACCCAACTAATTGATCTATGATCAGTTCGCGAGCTTATCCTCTTGTTTATTCTATTTCAACAACTTTTTTTTTGGTTCTAACATGTGTTCTTTGCCAAATCAGGGGTTCTCGAGTTAAGCGTAACTGAAGAAGCCTCTTGGTTTCATCAATTTTTTTATAAGTAACAATATTATTATTAACAGCATCTTGCTTATATACTTGATTATAAAGTACTTCCAGACAAGATTCAAGTAGCAAAGGTAGTTTTGGATCTGAAAAATCTATAAACATAGCTTTTGGCTTCTGATGCCAGAAAGTTAAACAAACAGACCAAAAAATGAGACGTTTCTTGGCACTTTTGATTTGCCAAAAGTTACTTGCGACTGCCACTGCACATCTATTGAGTATATTACACAACCAAATATCGTTTTGCTTCCCCTTTTCGTATAAAAAGAAGTACTTCGGATGTGGTAAAACAAAAGAAAAAAAGTGCAAGCACGACGAGCATGTTAAGGACTGCTCTCCTCTATGTTTTTTCAGTCAAATAGGGCAGCTCTACAAATTCTGCTCCAGGAAATATAAACATAGAGCTAAGAGAACACCTAAAGGGGTACTCTAGGTTCTTTTGTGAAGCTGCTCCACGGTTGATATTGTATACATTTTTGCTTGTGAATTCATAAATATCTAAACCAAATTAGAAGAAAGGGTAATGCATCTCTCAAAGCTTTGGCCTCGGATTTTGTCCTCGTGGCTTCTCCTTTCTAATCAACGCTTCTTGGGTCAGAGACATGACAAGCTGCGATTCCAGAAGAGAATATAATTACTTGGGTACCAACTCTCACGAACAGGTGCAGAAGCAGAAGCAGAGCTCGGACGAATGCGTACCTCTCCTTGCCTGTTGAACATGCGTCCAGTGACGAAACCCCGACCACCATGCGCAGACGGGCTCTCGATCTGTTCACGGGAGCAATGTGTACATTAGTATCTCGCATGGGCTCATCAGCATCGATGAACAGATGTACAATCAGTCAATCGCTTACCACATACAGCAACCATTCGTCAGCCATCACAGGTTTGTGGAACCACATGCTACAGACAATGACAGGCAGCCGTAAGGACAAACAAAAAATTGCTAAAAGTGACGATAATTGGAAGCACTATACTGAATGAATGTTACATACGAATGATCAAGACTGAGCGTGAATGTCTTCAAACCCTTCTCCCGATGAGGGTTAAGGCTCACACCAGAATATAGTAGGTCTGAAGCATATGCTACAACACATCTGTAGTATTGCAGAAATAACATTATTTCAAATATAAAAAGTGATGAAAGATAGTGTACGGTGATCTAATGACTAACCTATGTAGAGCTTGGTCGTCTGAAAGTTTTCCCCGAGCTCTAAACCAGTAGTTTAAGCTGAAAAAGAATCAGACACATTACTACTGTACTGTCTTTACTAATACAAAAGGATAGAAAGGGGAAAATCTTGCTTTGGAGGACACCAGGATCTGCAGGATCAATATAACTTGAACCAAAAAATATGAATAGGTTGCATTCAGGGAAAAAGATGAATGTGGATACCTTGGTTTATGTTGAGATTTTGAATCTTCACAGAATCTCATCTCTATGGGCCAAGGAGTGAACTTTTTTTTAGCTGCCAAGTTCCTATACTGGCTGCAGATGGATAAACATTCAATTGGCTACCAAGTAATGAATGATAGAGATGAACAATATTATTTTTTCTTTAAAAATAATATTTTATATTATAAATGTGCTATCCAACTTGTCGCGTCAAAAGCAAGGCATATCCATTTGAAAAATAATGCTTTTTAATGGCACAATAGAAGTAAATTCTGAAGGGCGAAGACTATGGTTCGCTGGTTAAACCCATTAATATCCTGATAACATCATTAATTTAGTAACCATCGAACTACTCCCTCCATTCCAAATTATAGTTCACTTTGACTCTTTTGTTTCATGCATTTTGCTATGTATCTAGACATATTATTTATCTAGGTACATAGCAAAATGCATGAACCAAAAAAGTAAAAGTGAATTTGAAACGTAGGGAGTATATGATATGAAGTCAGAAAAATTACGATGGGAAGCGTGGATCAGTGAGCCGTCTTTCTCGTATCTCCTCCAGATTAAGGAGCTGCATTTGATTGCATATTAGGTATCTGTTTTTTTATTCCATATTTATCAAAGGAACGGGAGAAAAATCGTTACCTGTTCTGGAGGAGGAACATCAGGCATGATTGCAGCCTGATGCTCAAAACCCACTTCTTCCTTCTGCAAGAGAACCAGTTGAACAGACAGTCAGAACAAATTCACACTACATATTTCACTAGGCTGACCTTTGCAATAGTAAAAATTTCAACCTAGTAGTATATATTCTAGCAGTTGTACCACAAAATTATTTATTTGTGGATCATAAGCATCTGTACTAATCAAATTAAGACCAGGAATGATATTTTCTGGGTATTGAGACTAATGATGATATCGATTGGTAGCTGATGAAGACGTAGCATAAAGTTGTGGGTTTGATGAACATAAATTTTAGTAAGGAGCGCAAGGGCTACAAGGAGCCATTTTCTATCCACCAGTTCATGTTTTTTTTATTTTATCTTACATCAAGTATGATAGCAGCTTGGACCAACAGTACCATTTAAAATAACCAAAGGAACAATGACTTAATGCAGTGTTTTGGGAGATAAAAGGTTCAGAATAATCATTGATCTTCTAACTCAAGTTCTCAGCATGAACAAGGCAGAGGTCTTTTGCTCAAAAGCTTGAAAAATGTGAATCATAATTGGTACAGATTTGTATAAATTATTCAACTTGTCCAAAGAAGTTTCAAATATTATCATTTACAGAGGTATATAAGCACCTGGAAAGAAGCAATCAAGGTGAATACAACTAGTCCCTTCTGCTTTGCCTCCACTTTTCTTGTGGCAAAGCTGGATCCATCACGTGCCCGATGAACTTGGTATATTATTGGTACTACACCAGAGGACAGATCAAAGACAGATATGAGCATCAAACTTCTTTTTTGGATTAAAAGTAAGTGCACTAATCCACAAGTCTGATACCCATACAGCATATTATCATTGGCGAAAGATCACATAGCATTAGGAAACCTTACTGTTATTGTCTCCAGCAACAAGAAAAATCGCATGCAAACTATGCACCATTTTTAGACAATCAACAGTCTTGGATGCTGCTGCTAGTGCCTGCATGGGATCAAACATAAGAACTGATTATAACATACTCAGATCCTTTATTCCTTTTACAAGTATCCCCAGCCTTTACTGAGAAAAAAAGCATACAGCATACATAAATAATTTTTTATCCAAAAGATACCAACTGCAAGGGAGTTGACATAACTAAACTCAAAATGGGGATTATTCTGACTCAAACTTCCTACAGGTACTCAAAAGACACCTAAGCAATAATTTCTTATAGCATCTTATAGTCACCCTGTGGCCCTTAGAACGATATCGAGTGAATAAATCATCAAGGAGGTAATCATATCCTAGATAAGACAATAAGGCATAATTGAATGTCTGGAAGGAAGACGACAAGGATTAGAATTTTAAATATTATTTCTTCCTGAATAAAAAGGGCGGCCCCGGTGCAAGCGGTAGAGCTTTACCGTCTGTGACCAAGAGGTCCAGGGTTCAAGCCCCAGCCTCTGCACATTTGTGCAGGGATGGCTGTTGGCTATTTTCCCTTCCCCAGACCCCGCAGTGCGGGAGCCTATGGCACTGGGTACGTCCTTTTTTTTATTTCTTCCTGAATAATTGGTTTCATGGATATATTCTTAAATCCAACCCATGTGAATTAGGGAAGTAGAGGAAGCATGTCTAAAGAAGTTTCTTTTTAACTATTGACTTAGTAATTCATAAATTTGTAATTGAAAGTAAAACGATGAGCTAGAATTCAGTAGTAAAAGGAAGAGGTCAAATACATATAGTTATCAGATCTAGAAAGTAAGCGAGGGTTGTTGAAAAGTGCCTGTCCAATGAATTGTCCTCCAAAAACTTGCCGAAAAGTTGGAGCTTCTGGCAAAGTAAACCCACGGAAGATATCAACCTAAAAAGACAAACAAGAATTGTGGTGAGCAAGGCAAGGTAACTCAATGCCAAAAAATTAATGACGCTATATTTATCATGTTTGTCCTTTTAACAATAAATCAAGAAACTGCAACCATGCAAATCTCTGAAAGCCATGCCTGCTCTCATGTTTGTTTATTTTCGGCGATGTAAATCAAAATATATGGTGAGTTAAAAGCACAAGGTTAGTCTTCAAATGGGAACAGTATGATTCCTCTGCCAGCCTTAAATCCATTTGTTGCACAATGGATAAAACAGCACAGATACTGTCTTACATTATACTTACCTCCAGTGGTTCTAAATGCAAAATTTGTTCCAGCAAAGAATGTTCTGGTGTTTCCTCCGCATTCCAAATTGTTTTCGGTTGTAACAAATGCCCACATTGATTGGGCAATATGAAGCAGGTCAGCTGCAACAAGAACAGCCAACAATAAGCAAGAGATGGTTATACATATATCTGGAAAAGCCATAAAGCAAGTGTTTACCCAGAAAAGAGAATTCTACAGCTAAAGAAATGAAAGTTAAAAGTGGGACTGTTCGAAATAAGCACCTTTGATAGTGCAACAACATTTACTTGATGAACAGAACTATTAGTTCCTACAAAATAATGCAAAGCATCGGTATTAACGAAATGAAATCACATAAGACATCACTGTATCTTTTTCATGCAGAATGAGTTTGAACAGAATTAAACCAAATAATCATGACAGCAAATGTCTTATACCGTAACCAAAGTAGTCGTACTTATTCAACACATAGTCTGGGCGGTTTGCTTCTTCTGCATTCTCAGGTGCAGAAACTTCAGCCTTCAGGATAACGAGGATGTCATTCAAGTAGCAGAAAGTATTACTGCTAAAAATAGAATCGGCCTCTGCCCCACTCCCACTGTGGCAAATATCAAAGGTACATGCAATTCTAGCATATTTTCTTATTGATTCAAACACATATCAAAGCAATTGCAAAATAACGAGTTCAAGGTATGAACCAACAGCAAGACAAATTAAAAATGTAATACAGTAGGGACAGTAAAAGCTATGGAAGATCAGGAACATAAGATCATTGTTATAAAAACAGTTCTTCACTCAGCGAAGTCTAAGTCTTTCTCCCAAAGAACAAAACAAACAATCAATGTTATAAAAGTTGTTCTTTTGCCATCTACTAGGGATCAATGCTGAAAGAAAAGCCAGGCTAAATTATATGGTGCACCTGTTTCAAATGAGTACTCAATTACTGATGTGATATCTCCATGTTGGAGTATTTTTCAGTGGCGCTAGCCTCAGTGCAGAGTCAAATAATCATTAACAACAAAGACGAGTGAAAATGAAGTATAGAAGTTATTTTTTTTTTTTGTAAACATCTATTTGTGCCAGTGCAGATTCAATGAAGCATCAGCTCAGAAGATGGGTAGTAAGCATGAGGTGCAAAGGTACACTACAAGAAACGTTTAGTGCATACAACTCTTTAGCTCAGCCATCTAAGTTGTATATGTATGCATAGAACCAACAAAGGTAAGAATCTGTATAAACTTTACCTGACCATCCAATATGATGTAAAGGCCATCAACAGGTTCACCTTCGCGAGCGACATAGTCACTAGGTTCTGCAAAGTATACCAGTATCAGAGCCAAATATGATTCATCTTTACGCCAGTACGCCACAATCAATGACAGAAAAATAAAACCTCATTTAACCAGTAGAGCCTTATAATAATGTCACAGTAAGCAAAGCACCAAGGGTCAAACAATTAAAATTGGACTTCAACATAACCAATTTATTATGGACTAATACTGGTTAGAGCTTTGGTTGAAAGACCACCACCCTGTTTCTCACTGAGTTAATGTTCGCATCCGCTTATATCTGAAACTTGAAACTTGTTGTACTCTCATAGACTAACGCAATAAACACTTTGCAAATACTTCGTGAGCTTAGCTCAGGTACTCACTCCGAGAGCACATCGACTTCCGAATGCTCAAGCACAAACAGAGTACGCCAGGAAACCGATCAAACGACCAATTGATCGAGACTGCTAGCAGCTAGCATACAGCAGCGTAGCGTCCGCGGACGCGCTAGGTAACGTACGTACCGTAGTTCCTGACGTGGACGGCCTCGGCGATTCTGCGGATGGAGGAACCCGGGAGGCACTGCAGGAGGGGCACCTGCCCCAGGAACTCGGTCACTGCACACCAACGGCAAGCAGGCCCCAGATTAGCCAGAATCGCTCCCAAATTCGGCGAGGCCCGCGCTGGCGCTGCTTTACCTTCTTCACGATCCATCGCCTGCGCGCCTGCAGCGACAGCGAGCAGGGGGCGTCCGTCGGCGGTCGGGGCGGAGGAGGACGCAGACGATGACGACAACAACAACAAATAGCCTCGGATTTAAAGACGTGGAGAAGAGAGAGAGGGAGAGCAGAGATTGGCTGGCCGTGGGACTCGTGGTCGTGGGGGAAGGTGGAGACTGGGGACGGAGACGAGAGGAGAGCAACTGAACGAGGAGAGAGGGACTCCAATTTGTGCGCGTGGTTGGGGGCGATGTGCGGGCCCTCCGTGTCAGGCTAGGGGGTCGTTGGAGTGTCCTTTTTTCCGTTCGTGGCTCCGTGGACATGTGCCCGGGGGAGACAGGGACCGTCTCGTCAGTTGAAATTTAGGGTCCGGGCTGGTGTGATTGCAACTCCCAGTGAGTAGTGAACTCAGGTCCGAAATAGATGTTATTTTTGCTTTTTAGTTATGAGTTAAATACCTTTAACTTTGATCAACTATATAAAAATATTAATATTTATATATAGATTGCTGATCTATTTATATAATAAAATTATTTAAATACCTTAGAAAATAAATTTATTCGAAAACAACACTGTATCTTTGTAAATGTAGTTAGACATACTATAACAAAAAATAATAATGGTCACGAATGGTGGAGTACCACTTATTTAGGGATCGACTGAGCGGTACAACTAAATCAGGAGCGCGCGCTGGTAAGGTTCCAGCAAACGATTTCAGACAACCATAAACTCTTCCTTTTTGGTAAAATAAAATCCCGTAACTTTCTATTTTTTAAAAGTTTTCTATTTTTTTTTAATAAAAGAAAGACTGAGTTACAAATTTAGACGCATAACTTCCATTCTATAACTTATACTACTAACTTATAATTTAATTTATACACATAATTTACATGATTTCAGTTGGCGCACAGCTCATATATTATATATAACTTTCTTGAAATATAAAATAAAATTGAAGCTATTTAGTGGCAAAATATTCTTTTACCCTGGCGCCTAGGCACTAGGCATGTTAAACTTGGCGTCGCCCATGCATGATCTTTGACGTTTTTAAGTTATGATCATAACTTATATATATTAACTTTTACGTAAAAACATATACCTTACAACCCTGCAAAGTTAGAATCTAACTTATACACATAATTTACGTGATTCAACGTTTCTAAGCTATGCTTATAATTTATACATTAAATTTTTTACATGAAAATACATATTTGCCAACGTCGTAAAGTTAGAATCTAACTTATACACATAACTTAGGTATCAGAACATTAAAGAAAATATAAAAAAAGTAAAAAAATATTTTTCAAAACATATCAAGTAGGATCTAGTTTTGTTTGTCTCATCGCGTAAAACACACCGATATAAATGAAATTAGAAACGGATACACGGTTCAAAAACTATAGTAATTTAAAAATATTTTTTTCCTTTTTTCGCTGACAAAAGAGCCAGAGGAGGCGTTCACTTGAAATGCGCCGGTGCAGTCAGTATCGTTCGCCTGCTCGAGCGAACGGCCGTGGAACATGAATTTCGTCGACGGAGTAAATATGAAGTCAATAACGGAGCCTTTGATGAATCTCCACGGAGGCATGGACCACGGCCGTCTGCAGCCCTTGGATGATATGGCTCCACGTAAGATGTTTGTGTAGGGAAATTATGATTCATCAGAGGCCAAAACCATCACGTGTCGATTTCGTGTTATTAATCGCAGCAGCCGCCAACCACCACGTGTCGATTTCGTGTTACTATAATCGCTAGCAGCCGTCTGGATGCGTTCACATGGAGATGACGACCGACCTGTGCGTAGCGCGCACGTTTCGCCGATGCCTGCTGCACTGTGACGCGACGTTGCCGGAGCTGCACCCGTTCCTCTGACCCCAGCCGAGTCGGTTCGCCAACCGACTCGCGCCATCCGAGTCGGTTCGGAACCGACCCTTCTTCTTTTTTAAAAAGGTTTTGATTTGATTTGATTTGAATCCGGGCGCCGTCCGAGCTTCTGATTCGATCGACCTCGATCGCGAGGCCGATGACGAAGCTCCACGCCGCCTCCCCCACGGCCGCGATCGCGCACGGGGAGTGAGTGGGAGGCCGCCACGCGGGCGTCCAGCGCGCTGCGCCGCGCCGTCCGCTGCCGCGGTCTCGGAGAAGCTGGCGGCGCGCGGCCTCGGCGCGTTCGTGTGGCGCAAGAAGCTGGACCGCGACCTCTCCCGCGGCATCCTCCCGGGCATCGTCTCGGCCCGGTCCGAGCGGCGCCGCTGCCTCGCGCGCCGCAGGGAGGCCGACGGGGTCCGGGCCGCGGAACAGGGGCGTGGACACGACGCCGATGAGGAGGGGTCGGAGGCGCTTGGCGCCGTGGCGTTGCCGTCGACAGAGACGACGCTGCCCGCCGCGGGGCCAGAGTGGAGGAAACCCAAGTACGTGGCGCGTGTGCGGACGGGGTACGAGTGGAACAAGTACAACCGCGTGCACTACGACCACGACCACCCGCCGCCCAAGGTCGTGAAGGGCTGGCTACATGTTCGTGCTCCACTACCCGGACCTGGACCTCGCCGGCGGCGCGAAGCCTCCACAGTACACCGTCGAGGAGGACGGCGGCGGGAGCGCGAGACCTGCATCGTCAGGTTCCACGGGGGTGGCCGTACGAGGACGTCGCGTTCAGGATCGTCAACGGGGAGTGGGAGCGCTCGCGGAAGGCCGGGTTCAGGAGCACCTTTGACGACAGGGGCGTCCTGCGTCTCAGCTTCCACTTCAAGCGAGTCTTCTACAGGAGATGATGGCGGTCGATGTCAATGTCACTGTTTGTAATTATGTGAGTCAAGACTCTGAGACACGATTGAAATTGAAATCTTTTTGATTGCTCATCTAGAACCGGCCTGTAATAGTAGGATCATGTTAACTCGCTGTCAACCGTAGCAAAAGATGTTTCACATTATCTAAAAAAAAGCAAAAGATGTTTCAGTGAAGGACCCGGATACCGAATTAATCGTTCGTCTGTTACTCTGTTTTGTTTCCACACTATCTTCGTTCCACTTCTTGTTTTTCCTGTTTGATAGAGGAACCATGTTCTTGAAGCTCAGCTTCTAGAGCAACTCCTACAGATTAGCTAAAAATAAATGTTAAATTCCTTGATTTGGCCGTTATTGGTAATCAAGATATATTTATACCATCTTTTTATATCCTTCCGTTGTTGATTTGAGAACGTTTGTTTGTTGATGATTTATCGGAAATTCAAAAGGTTCAAAACTTGAAGACATTTTTTTTTAAAAAAAAAAACGAGCTTCAGCGAAGGGTACAAGAGCTGGAGTCCAGTAGGGTACTTACATCGCTCCCATCCGAAACGACAAGGCTAATACCAAGACCCCGTGGCAATGGGAGTGTCAGGAAGAAACTCCGTGCCGGCTCCAAGAGGAAGAGCCCAGCCTTCGGCGGTGACGTGGAGAAGGAGCACCCCAAGGACGGCACCAGGAATGTCACCGTCACCGTCTCAGACAGGGAGTGCTCCTGGAGGTGCAGTGCCGGTGGGAGGAGCTCCTGATGACACGGGTGTTCGACGCCATCAAGAGCCTCCATTTGGACGTTCTCTCGGTTCAGGATTCGGCACCAGATGCCTTTACGGGTCTCAAGTTACGAGCTCAGGTATCAGTATCACCACCAGCCAACAAATTAAGGCATGTCAATTGCAGTAATAGGCGTAGCTCACCCTTAACTTCTTGCTGGTTGGAGAGTTTGTGTTTACTGATGCTGTTGCTTCTATTCAATTTTCTATGCAGTTTGTTGGCTTCGGTGCCGTCGTGCCCTGGATGATCAGCGAGGCTCTTCGCATTGCTATAGGGAAGCGATGAAGGGACAGCTGAAAGTTGGATATCGATCTACGTGGAAAGCTTCATGACTCGAAGCAAATTTGTATTCCTTGTGGAAGCCTTTTATATTTTTGTGCAAAATCCTAGCGTACTTTGTGTGAATACACGGTGGATATGCGCCCATGTGTAAGAATGACAAGTGATTGCCAAGAGATGATTGAAGTTTGGTTTAGTGTGATGACACTAACCATGACATGAGTAGAGTATGTGCAACATATCTCGTCTTGTAATGTGTATGTGTTGAGCGTTGAGACAGTCGCTGACAACGGAGGTCAAGTTCACGTCAATGGACCAAGAGCAATGAAAGACGAACATGGAGGCTTGGACCAAGGGCTAGAGAATGGACGATGGAATAGCACTTGATGACGTCAACAACCAAGTGTACATGCGATGGAGCTGATACGCTGTTGACCAAAGTCAAGACAGCGGTTAACCAAGTCAAGGCGGGATCTCCAATGCCAATCCAGCAATAAATGAAGGGATTCAGATCAGCAAAGTATCATTTAAACAGCACCTAAGCATGTAAATTTGAAAATGATGAAGTATATAATGTGCTTTGGAACATCAATCATGTCAATATATACTATATATCTCATTGGCAACCAGACATTGAGTCATGCCCTCAATGCTACAACAGGGGATCCAGAGAGAGCGTAAATAACAACTCTTTTGAAAATAAAATAAAGCTTAGGACGTCTCCAATCAGTTCAGCAATGGTAGAATGCCACATTATCACACTGGGAAGAGGCTAAATCCTCAACAAAGCGCAGCCACAGATGCTCCCTTGGCAATGAGTCATCGGTGACCCTGGTCTCCAGGTTGGTCTCTCACTTGTGACGTTCAAGATATCAACATCAGATAGCGGCTTGATGCATTGGTTTCTCGGCCCAGGTCCAATCACTCCCCCAACCAAATATATTTTGTCACCCACACCAATCATCCCAAAACCGATCCTGCTCTGGAACTCAGATGCACATGACACCATCTTATCAGGGAAATTCTCACCACGTTGCTTCATAATACAGCTGTTACTCAGCACATACAGCTCACCACCAACCATCGCCATCGGGCCTTGCAGCCAAGAAAAATCCTCAACAGCCCAATGACTGCCACCATCTTCTAGAATCTGCACTGTCGATAGGCCTTTATGCAATACATGCATCTTACCCTTGATGACAAGTCCAGTACATGCAGAGCTGTGAGCCAGACGAAGGTCAGGGAGAGGCTCCCATAGGCCAGCTTCAGGGTCATACATCTCAGCCTTTGATATTGATATACGGCAGTTAGTGAAGCCTCCTGCGACAATAATTTTCCCATCCAATACACAACAAGCAAACATTGCTCGAGCAACAAGCATAGGAGCCCTTTGGGACCACACTCGGTGGAGCGGATCATAAGACCAAACCTCATTGCTTGCAAAGATCCTGTCATGATCTCCAGTAAGCGGATCAACTCGATCACTGCCACCACCAATTACATAGAGCTTGCCAGCAACTGAGGCCACTCCAAAGCGGGCTATGTTCCTAATCTGAGATGGCATAACAGGGAGAGTTATCCACTTGTCTCGTAGGGGATCATAAAGTTGCCACATGTTTTCTGGTTCAAACGCCAACACACACAAGAGCTCTTCTGTTGCGTTAATTTGATTCCGAATTTTGAGAAGTTCGCCACTGCAAACTGATGCTCGCCAAGAGCGGCAAACCAACTGAAGTATCGGATGGAACAAGAATGGTACCCGTGCAAGGCACTGGAGAGCAACTTCGTTAGGGAGACCATCAAGTAAGGTTGATGACATTGTGCACGATAATATTGCAGCAATAACGCTACAATACTTATGAAGCCTGCACATAATCAAACACAAGAAGTTAGATATATTATACAGCAAAATTGGGATTGTACTTTCAACATTAATAATCAGGTTCCATCTAAATGCTACTATTCAGACTAAATATGGATGAAAATAAATTATGTAAAGCAATAGTCCGGGGAAGGGGGGTGGGGTGGTGAAAAAAAGAATGGTGCATTGGGAAGTGAGAATGACAACTAATTTGTAACAACTTCAGAATGCCATAAGTTCGAGTATTATTGAGGGAGTACTTCACTACGTCTTATTCATAAATCACCTACGTTGACAGTGGGTAGAGGAAAATTTTATCCCAGTACTTAAGCATTTCTACATCGACCATGCAAGATCAGCATAAGCTTCAGTTCAGCTATCTGAAAGCTTTGTATTCCTTAAAATTTTTTTAGCATACAATCAGTAAGCTTATATTTCATAATAGATATAGCTTCAAAGAAAACAGAATTCATCAGTACATAGGTTGAAAAGGCAGGACCTCCACATGGGATGTGACAGAGCAATCTGTAACTAAAGGGCTTGTAGGTTTTTAGATGTTCAGACAACAGGACATGTTTTTTATGGTTTATTGGGTTCTATATTCAGCCTTGTCCATATGCTCCAAGAGACAGGGTGCATCCCTATCCAACTTCCTATGAGCACAATTTGCGCGTGGTTGGTAGGGTGGACCTACATTGAACATGGCCACATACATGATAACATGATGCACTTAACAAGAAATTCAAACAGGGGCAACCATAAAAATGATGAGAAAAGCACCAACTTTCACCACCTTATCCATTAAACAAACACTACCCAGGTGAACCAAAGTTTGTTCTAAATGCAAAGTATCACAAACAAAAACTATGCATGGAAGAAACAGAAGGTATGTAACCCAGTAAAATTAGGCAGTAGCCATAAGCCTATGCATGTCAAATGGGGCTTACAAGGAACAATAAAGCTACATGGAAGTCATTTTTAACCATATCTTGTGCCAAGGGGTATCTCTAATGCAAGTAAAGTAATCCAGTCTAGAATCCCAGACATGGAAATCTCACCAGATCAGTGCCAACAAATCCACGACTAATCAAATATACTAAAATCCAAGCATGGGCAAATATTAGCTACAATCTCAAGGAAAGATTGCTCAAGAAATGTAAAGAGATGAAAAGGATTTGAGGCTTAACAAGGAATAACTATATTGACTTCCATGTGTTATTCAGGAACCTTATAGTCTATAGGATACCATTATCTGTCATTGTGTATTTGATTCATGATTTTATATGAAGGAACAAAACAAACACCCCAGAAAAAAAGGAGAATTTTCCTGTAGCTTGGCTGACCATTGTCACTGACAAAAACTAGCAAAAGCAGGAAATGGCACTGCCACTATGTTAATGTTACATTGTTAGCTCACTGAAAACACAAGCATGCAGATGATATACTTATAGGAGACTTTCAAACTACACGAGATATACTAGAAATAGGGAATATATCTCACTGATTTAGTCTATGAAAGTTACTACCAATCAAAGTGCAACACTGGGCCATAGTTGATTAGCAGTTCAATACCTCTTAGTGACACTCAAACAGAAGAAAGCACTCACCCTCGGTCTCTTGTTCGTAGCACCAGTAGCAGGAGCAACAGCAGATGCAACCTTTCTTTGGTCACTGCTTCTTGATCCCTTCTTCTGCACAAGAAGTCCGGAACCAAAGTGAGAAATAATTTACTCTGTACGATCATTCCCTCTATTAGTTTTCAAACAATTGGTCTACAAAATCATCTTCCAACAGAACTGAAATGTTGTTTTGTAACTCTATCGAATCTGAAACTACCGGATCTGAGGGAAATGAAAGGTGAAATGGAAACCCTAGGCCAAAAAAGAATGGAAGCGTAGCCTACAGAGCAGAGGAGATTTGTGTTGGGTGGGGGGGGGGGGGGGGGGGGTGTGACGTGAGAGAGATGGGGAGTAGGAGGGAGAGGCTCACCAGAGCGGATGATTTGCCGGAGTGGAGTGGACGACGCCACGACGGCGACGATTCGCGGATACAGCGACGGTGACGGGCGGGGCGGCGATGAGGGGTGGGGCGTGCACGAAGGGCAGGGCACCGGCGCGGAGATGGTCAGAGCGGCACCGGCACGGAGGTGGCTGGAGGCGGAGCAGCACCTCAGCACCGGCGCTGTGGTGGTCGGAAGCGGTCGCACGCGAGACGCAAGAGGCGAGCTCGGCGTTTCCACGACTCGGGTGGGGATTTTCCTGGCACCTGGGGATAGTTTTTTTTTTTTTAGGGAGGCACCGAGGGACAGGTGGGCTTGGGCCGATGCTATCCTTGCAAAGAACACAGAAGTGAGGATAAGGGCCCAAAATCGTGTTTTTCGACACATTTTTGTCAGGTGTGTATTTTCACTTTTTCAGGGTGCTGCACTTCAGTTTTCTGTCAAGAAAAATTAAAAATTAAGTTCAGACGGACGGAAACATATACTCAAACGCAAAGCCTGCTAGCGTCAGCTAATTCATCACCTGATCAAAACCTATTTCTTCTTTCCGCTTCACATTTGCCTCCCTGGAGCAGGCTTTCACATGCAAAAATCATTCCAACTCAACAATGTTTAACTGTTCTGAAACAATCGTTAAACCAATGGACGCCGAGAATACCCATGCGCACGTATGCTTGCAACAAACAGCTTTGCACAAGCTTGAGCTGTTTGCAACAGTGTGCAGTATTCTCAGGTACCAATAGCAGACAGGGATTCTGCTCACGAATGAATCCCCTCACATTCACTACATCTCATGACATGAGCACCAAGGCGACAAAAAAAGCTGAAGCGTGGAACATGTGCCAAGCTGTTGATTGAAGCATCAATAGTTTCATGGACAAACAAATGAACTCCTAGTATTGTTCTATCCTGTTCATGAGAAAATGCATCTCTATAGTGGAAACCAGCAAATTCTTATAGCATTCCCTGAAACTCAGCTCTGAATTCCAAATCGGAATTGATCACGGTCAAGCTGGCACCGACAATCCAAGTGCATGGCAGTAATTTGCATGCCGACATCGCCTTTGTGTTAAATCTCTCATGCATGGTCAGCAGATACTCTGAATTCTGAAATTCTTGATGGTCAGATCACTTTTATTATGTTGACTCACTCTGTTCTAATAAACATTATGTTGACTCACTCTGTTCTAATAAACTGTAATTTGCATGTGGACATCGCAATTGTGTTAGTGTCCCAGGCATGATGAGCATATCCTCCAAATTATAAGTTATTTTGACTAATCTAGATAATAGGTCTTTTAGGGTATATTTTATGTATAGTGATAGATGTGGGTAATTTATTGATGTGTGATGGTTGCCAGTTATGATTTCTGCTTGAATCCATATGCTAGCCGTGTTGTAAAAATTTGTCAAAGTTCAGTCATTTCAGATCATACACAAATTCTATCAAGATTTGTTACTAATGCACTTCTCAAATTTGTCAAAATACTTGATATGGAAAAGGTAACTGATGAGAAATCGACGCCTCTAACTTTGACGCCGACTTTCTAGAAGTGATACCAAACTAGAGTGATATCACTTCTTCTGTGGATCCTTAAACTCACACTACTATGAGAAGACCTTCACACCAATACTAACACGGGAGACCGACTCTCTACAAGGGAACTCAAACCTTTATTCACTTGCTCACAACTTCATACAAGACTCCCTACACACTTTATGTGGCTATCCTAGACACCTCCACACTATCATGGCAACCTCTCCATCTCCTACCTTATGCCTATGCCATGGTATGTCCTTTTGGTGGTAGTATATTGGGAGAAAGGGGAGCACCTCTATTTATAGGTGCTCATGGCCCTTGTGGTGTTGCCATGTGGCAACTTCCACACTCTTTCTTATAAATATCTATCTCTAGAATTTTTCTACCATACAAAATATTCAAGCTTCTAGAGTATTCCTAAGTTGCTATGAAGCATGGCAACTCTATACTCTTCACATCTCCAAAGTCTTCTAGAAGCTTCTCATCTTGCCATGATATTATCCTTATATATGAAAAAGTCTCTTGTTATTTTTAAAACCTTCTAGAACCTTCCAAGTATGCATTGCATATTTCAACACTCCCCATCAATGCATACTTGTCTTGGGTGGTCGAACCAATACGTGTCGCTTCGCTTGAATCTTCTGCGCTCTACCGTTACGAGACTTCTTCTTCTCTTGTCCTTGTGTCTTTTCTTCCTTCAACTCATGTGTCTGTGTCGTGAGCTTCCTTTCAGACTTGATGGATCCATGCATCTCTTTTTTCTTCTTCATCCTTCTAGTTGTCTGTCCTCTAGATGCTTCCTTGTACGAAGGCAAAATAACTTTAGCTGGTGAAGTATTGTCATACCTGATATCTTCACCACTGCATCCTCTTGGAATTTTCTTTGCCTTCTCATGCTCCTTCAAATCTTCATGGATCACCAATACTCCATACTTGTCTTCACTATGCTATTGTGGCTCCTCATGTTCATGAAGACTAGGCTCTATCTTCACATTTTTAATATCTTCCTCCTCACCGTTTGGAGCCTCCCAATCTTCATCACTGTCATATCCAAATACTATGAATCCACTAGAAGCATCTGGATCTCTCACCTTTATGGAGAAGCCACCTTCTGCATCCCACTCTTCTTCTTCATCTTCGGTTGATGGAGTTTCACCCTCTGTCAAGTCTTCCACGAAGTAAGCGCCATCATCTTCAGTTTTGGTTGCTGCCACAGCATCCCACTCTTCTTCACTTGGGCATGTACTCAAGACAACTTCTTTTGTTGTAGCCACATTTCCTTCTGAGTGCCTCCGTGGACTCCAACAGTCCCGTGTAAGATGTCCTTTCTTGCCGTAATTGAAGCACTCACCTCTTCTTCTCCTCTCATTCTTGACCAACTCCTGGTCATCTTCATCGCTGCTCCCTTGTTGAGCTCCCCCTAAATAGCTACTCTTCTTTGGACAACGTTTGTCACCTCTTGTCCACTCCTTCGCCTCTCCTCGGCCTCTTAGTGGACCCTTCTTCCTGATGAAGAGCGCCTCCTCCTCATCATTCTCTTCCAAAGTGATGTTGCCCATCTGCTTGGCTGATGCCTCCTGATTAGCCAATAGATTCTCTAACTCCACCAAGGACGGCTATACTGGCCATCCACTCACTGCAGCCATAAACCCAATGTACTCGGGTCTTAGGCCATTTATGATGATCCTTCTCATCCGAGCTTCGCTGACCTTCTCCTCCGGGTCAAGTTGAGATATCTCCCGGCATATATTCTTCACCTTAGTAAAATATTTGTTGATGCTCAGAGTGCCTTGTGAGATACCAGCAAGCTCTTTCTCTAGGAGTTGGAGTTAAGCCTCATTCTTCTTTGAGAACAGCTTCGCCAATGTCTCCCAAGCCTCATTTGGTGTCTCTGCATCTCTGATGTGCTCCACCAGGTCTTCCTCGATCGTTGTCTTCAATACAAACATAGCCTTGCCTGCTTTGATTCTCCACTTCCGCAAGGCTTCTGTATTCTCCTTCGGTGGAAGAGTCTTCTCGGTATCCGCTACGACCTCCCATAGGTCCTGACCCATCAAGTAGGACTCTATGAAAGTTTGCCAATAGCCATAGTTGTGGCTATTGAGCCTTCTCATACCTCCTGCACTCAAGAGATCCGCCATCTCAACTGACGCCCAGTGTCACCTACGCTTGGTCCTGGACCAACGTTTCTTCACAGTCCCAGACTGTGATCTCCGGCAGAGTCTCCCCTTAGCGCCTCTCGGTGCCACACAGAGCAATGTAAGCGCCCTGCGCTTACCAACAACTGCACCGACCACTATGAGTGCCCTATACTCACCTCAGACTGCTCCCACTATCGGTCCCTGACTGACCTGCTCTGATACCACTTGTTGAGAAATCGATGCCTCTAACCTTGATGTTGACTTTCTAGAAGTGATACCAAACTGGAGTGATACCACTGCTTCTGTGGACCCTTAAACCCACACTACTATGAGGAGCCCTTCACACCGACACTAACACGAGAGACCGGCTCTCTACAAGGGAACTCAAACCTTTATTCACTTGTTCACAACTTGATACAAGACTCTCTACACTCTTTATGTGGCTATCCTAGACACCTCCACACTATCATGGCAACCTCTCCATCTCCTACCTTATGCCTATGCCATGGTATGTCCTTTTGGTGGTAGTATATTAGGAGGGAGGGGAGCACCTCTATTTATAGGTGCTCATGGCCCTTGTGGTGTTGCCATGTGGCAACTTCCACTCTTCCTTGTAAATATCTATCTCTAGAATTTTTCTACCATACAAAATATCCAAGCTTCTAGAGTATTCCTAAGTTGTCATAAAGCATGGCAACTTTATGCTCTCCACATCTCCAAAGTCTTCTAGAAGCTTCTCATCTTGCCATGATATTATCCTTATATATGGAAAAGTCTCTTGTTATTTTCAAAACCTTCTAGAACCTTCCAAGTATGCATTGCATATTTCAACAGTAATAGCATGCTTAGCTGCACTTTTTGTAGCGCTGCGACGTACTGTGGTTGTCTTTAAAAAGTGAAGCAAACAGGTTCAATGAAATCAAAACGTTCTCCAAAAAGCAAGGGCAAATCTGCAATGGTATATTTACCATGCTTGTAACCAAAATATAAGTAACAGGTTCAATGAAATCAAAACGTTCTCCAAAAAGCAAGGACAAATCTGCAATGATATATTTACCATACTTGTAACCAAAATATAAATAGAGTCAATATAATACTCATTTTAAAAACTTGGGCAAAGCACATAGTTAAAAAAATATAGGGGGTAAAATCATAATTTATCATCAAAGGAGCTAAGAACACCGTTTGACTCATGAAAAAGGACCCCTAAGTCTTGTACAACAGAAAAGTTATGTTGAGAGAAAATTTAACAAAAAAACAGCAAAAAGTGAATAGGCCGGTCTGAGGCCCAGCTTGCACAATGGATGAGCAAATAAATCTCTGAGGCTATAGTTTCTAGACACACAGCTAGCTTTTTTCCCAAAAGGGTAGTCTAGTGGTTACAAGCCAGTATCACATGAGGCTCTAGGTTCAATCTCGTCTCCAGGATTTATCGGCCCGGTCTTCAAAAGTGCTTAGGGCATGTTGTGTATATTTTGCAAAAATCCCCTCACGGGCTAGGATCAAGACGAGGTCGTCTGAAGTATTAAATCATTTGTAGACATTTAAACAGACAACTCTTGTTTGTGGGTTATATGAGCTTGTCTGTATTACGAATTCCGTTTGCAGACTGGTTTTCTCCGTGGGGCTGTACATGCCTTTATAGGGGTAGAATTTGAATGCTTACGTTCATAGGGTTGTTAGTGTGCGTGCTTTATGAAAGTTTGTATTGTAACGTGTAACTAAAAAAATCTTTTTAAAAAATTAATTGGACATATATTACAAGACAAGAAATGGACTAAAAACCAACCCAAAGAGCCCACGTCTACACAATCGTTGCAGCATGCGCTCGGCCTATCGTTACCTGACAACTAGTGCTCGGCCTATCGTTATCTAACAACTAACTGGCTGTGTAGCGCTTTCCCGATCGAAGTCCGTATGATAGTTGCATTCTTTTGAAACGATTACTAGTGGACCCAGGGAAATTTACTCCAAGAGGAGTGAGGGGCTCGTGACATTGTTTATATATGAGTATCCTTTCTATTGCAAGCTACGGCAGCACGAGATATTTCAGCCTGTGGTGGAAGGGTGGTTCTGGTTCGTAGCTTCACTATGTAATCTAAAAAAGTATTTTTTTTATTTTTTAAGAAATTATTGGACACATGTTAAAAGATAAGAAATGGACATGAATATTGAAATATAGCAACTAGGTCTAAAAACCAACCCAAAGAGTGGTTGTGCAGTTCTCCTGAAATCCCAATAATCACTCTCTCTTCGAAAACGACTAGTGGATCTTGAGAAATTTATTTCAAGAGGAGTTAGGGGCTCATGCCTCGTGGGATTGTTTCTATATGGGTAACATTTCTATTGCGCGTTGTGACAATTTAAGATATTGAAGATTCTGATGGATCGGTGGTTCTAACTCGTAGCTTTATCGTGTAATTTTAGAAAACAAAAAACTAATCTTTTTTAAGAAATTCATTGGACATTTAGTAAAAAAAGAACAAATGGACGTAAATATTGAAATATAGAAACTAGGATTAAAACGAACCCGAAGAGCCCACATCTACACAATCGTTGCAACATGTGTTTGGCCTATTGTTATTACCTGTGCACTGCTTTCCTGAACTGCCCATGATAGTTGTATTCTCTGTTCTGAGAGCAGCGACGGGCTCGTGGTGTTGTTTCTCTATATAGATAATGGCGCGACGTGGATGGTAGATATTCCTAGTGGTGGATTGGTGGTTTTGATTCGTTGCTTCGCCTTCAAATATTTTTTTTTTGTTCGGTACCACATTCAATGCAATGGTTTGGTGCCGTCATGCCCTATACCTCTTCAACTCCTTGCCCCTGCTGCTATGACTATGAGACTCTAGAAACATGCAACTACAACACGTCTACTGTACTACTTATAGCGATATTCACTCCATTCTAAAATAACTCGATATTATCATTATTATTTTCTCAATAAGTTATTTTTTCAACTTAAATTAAATATTTATAAAAAATATTAATATTTATAGTACATAATTAATACATAGATTAAAAATAATTTATCAGTATGTATCACAAGTACAGTAATAGTTATTTTGGACAGAGAGAATCAGGAACAAACGTCTTCCTCAACATGTACACATTCCACTGTTTCAACATGTACACATTCCACTGTTTTTGCTTTTTGACAACATACACATTCCCACCGTTGATCAACAGTGTTTCGCTTCCTCCCGGCTGTGTAGACCTACAGTTCCTACTTCCTACACATCAGCCCACGCCCTGATCCTCCCGGAGTTCTGGTATGGGAGAAATCATTCCGGAAATAATAAAGGCTGATCATGAACAGGCTGTTAGTAACGGTGCAGTATAGCAGCTACTCCCTTCCAAATTATTATGATTTTATACAAATACAAATCGTTTTAGTTTTCAAAAGAAGAAAAGAAGAGAGAGACGATGAGATGAAGGAAAGAGGACGAAGAACCTATAGATCCCTCTCCTGACAAACTGATCAATTAATCAAGACTCGACTACAGACGAACCACATCCGTATCTTGATGTAGCGTCTGCCTCTGATTACAGGGTGCAAGCGAGGTGCTCCGACGTGTCGTGTGTTTTTTGTGCGTCGTACGGCTCTAGTGTCAACACTCAACAGTCAGCTACTTCATCTGATCAAAGCCTACTTCTTCTTTGCTCTTGTCACCTGCCTCCCTGGAGCGAGTTTTCAGTTTTCACACGCAAAAAATCATTCAAATTCGAATATTCAATGGTGTTTAGCCATTCTGACGAAATACCATGCAAGAGTTCCTTCAAAGGTGCAGTAACTTCTCTGTTTTTGACTTAGACCTGTAACAACCCTAAAAATCCGAACTATAAAATTTTATTTTCTCAAAACCTATGAGTGATGATGTGTCGTGTAGAAAGTCTCCACACATACTGCACAAGCATCACATAACTTTACCTTGTAACTCTAGCTCATGTGTCATGCATCATGTCGCATTTTAAATTAACATGTGAATTCGGTTTTATTTGAATTTATATGTGCTAAATAAAATACCAACAATATTTATTTATATAATAAATAAATATCTACTATGGGAATAATACCCAACCTAGCAAGGACCATGTATGTCCACTAGAGAATTATTTTACATCATGCCATACTATTACATATTTACATATACAAGTATTTGAAAAACAGAATTAGAAAAGAGGAAAGGATAAAAGAAGGAAAAGGGAAAAGCAATCTGGCCCACGAAGGAAGCCAGCCTAGCCTGCCTCTCCCTCTCTTTTCCTTTCCTGCGCGAGCCGGCCCAGCAAGCAAAGGAGGCCGCCGGCCCGCGAGGCCCAGCAAGGAGCGCCCGCGTCCGCGTGGCGACAGAGGGCAGTCGCAGCCGTTGATGAGCGGACCCCACGAGTGGACCCCACCTATCATCACCCTGGTCCCCTCTTTCCCCTCTACTTTTTCCGCGAGTAGAGAGCGCGCGTTCGCGCGACACAACGAGCCCAACCGCCTACCTCCGCTCCTGCCTCTCGCACGCCACGGGCAGGGCGCCACCTGGACCGACAGCCCCTGCCACAAGACGCCCGCGGCCGCAAGGATCTTTTCCTCCCGCGCACAATCGCTCCGGGCGCACATGTCGAATGTCCCCGGCTGTCCCCTCACTCCCTTGGCCGCGAAGGCAATTGCCCGCGCTCGCTGACAGCAGAGCCCCATAGGAGCTCAAGAAGGCGACGTGGAGCTCCCTGGGGCCACAATTGCTACGCGGACCGAAATGCCCCCGCAACCGCCCATGGCCACCGTGCCATCCTGCCCTCGCCGCGGCCGCCCTACTTAAGCACGCCCAGGAGTGCCTAGGGTTCCCAAGATGCGCCGCCACCCCGGTGGCATCCCAATTCGCCACCAACCGCCTCAATTTGGAGAAGATGGGGAAGGAAGGAGAAGAAGGGGACGGGGAAGGAGCTGCCGCCACCGGAGAAGAAGGAGGCACCGTCGTGCCGGATCTGCTGCTGCGTGTCGGATCGAGGAGCAGGAGCCGAACCATGGGCTGCTGCTGCTTGGACTTGTACCGCAACTCCCCATCCTCGCCAACGCTGGTGAGCACCGCCATGAGCTCCTTTTCCAACCCCGACCTCTGTTACTGGCCGTGGCGTTCCGCCTCTTGAGCGCGTAGGCCGAGGCCATGCCGGCCCGCTTGGAACACACGCACGCACACACATGCGACCAACCAAGCCCCGTGCACTCCATGGCGTCAGGAGGACGCCGAAACGTACATGCCCCTCTGCCTGTCGCCGCGCGTCGAGCGCCGCTGTAACATCCCAGATGTTAATAAGCAATTAAAATTATAATCAAGTGTATTATCAAGCATAATTATTGAGCATCATGATATAAATACATTCATGTTTAAGATTATCTTTTGTGTGGTGCTTTGTTTTATACATGAAATGATCATGTTTAGGGTTTATTTAAAGTTTCTTTATCATTTTATGTGATTCTGCAAGTAGTTAAAACAACTAAAATTTATCTTGTTATCTTGTGCTTTGCAATCTTATGTATTAGGACAACCATGATATGTCTTAACTAAAACAAGTTTACATTTGTAGGTTGGTTGTGCTTTTGAAGTGATGAGTTGGTTGATAATTCAAAAACTACTTTTAAAACCATGTTTTACCCCTCTTTCTATATTTCAAAATCTATAAGGAATTTTGAGATACTATCAAAAGATGGTTTGTAGACCTTGACAAGAGCTACAATTTTGGTATTCAAAGTTTTTCAAGTTTTTAAAAATAATTTCAAATGAATTTGAAAATACTATTTTTGAACATTTATCCCCTTTTGATTTTAAATTCATAATTCAAAAAATATGCATTATTTGGAAAAACTTTGTATATGAAAAACGTTGGTTTTAAAAGTTGAGTATTTCATATATTTTAAGATTTTTAAGTTTTATTGAAAAATCAAAAGTAATTTCAAATATTTGTTTATAGGGTTTTGTTCCCTTTTTGAATTTGAATTAATATTTCAAAAATTAAGCAGAATTTGAAAACATTTGTTAAATGAAGATTGTAGCTCTTGAAAAGTTGTGCAAATGATATTTTAGGATATTTTTAAGTTCCTATATAATTTCTAAAGTAATTTGTAATTTTCTGAAGTGACATCAGTGGTACAGTAATCGATGACGTCACTTTCTCCTTTCTCCCTCGCTGCTCATCGACGTCGAGCTGGCCGCCACGAGTCTTCTCGTGACCGCGCGTGTGACAGGGCACATGTATAGCTTTGCAAAGCTGCCTGCCACCTCCTCACCTCGTCCCTGCTCTTTATATGCCCGAGGGCCGGCCGCCGTGGACGTTTTCTCCTTCTCTGTTTCGCCGCCGCATCTTTCTCGCGGCCGCCGATGAAATTCGCCAAACCAGCGCCATCTCCATCCTCCATCGCTCATCCATGGTTTTGCCAGCTTCTCGCGCCCATGTTGAGCCCGCTCGAGCCAACTCTGACCGCCGAAATCGCCCTATTCGCGTCATCTCCTCCGCGGCCGGTCGGAGAGACGCCACGGGTGACCTCACCGTGGACAGTGCTCCACGGATCCCCGTTTCTTCCTTTTTCTTTTGCGCTTCATTCCTGGTGGTCTGTGGATGCTCATAGGTCCTTTCCTCTTTCCATAGATCAAGCCGGACGCGCGGGAACGGCGTCGTTGTCATCGGTTCATGTCGCCATAGTCATGGCTCACGTGGCCATGCCTTCATGAACCACCTCCGGCTGATTCGAGGGAACTAGCGAGTGCGCACAAGCCCTGGGATGCTTCCCCGCCTCTCCTTTGCCGCCTACGAGCACCTTTCCCATCGGAACCCGTCATCCTGTGCGCCTCCTCTGTTTCCATTAGCACGAGGGACCTTGGGTTCGAATTCCACAATCCAAGGGCCTAAGTGCACAGACACAGACTCAGGTGAATAGTGCCTCGAGGACCTGTTTGTAACCGTTTTTGTCAAATTTCAAAAATTCATATCTAGAGTTTGGTAACTCCGTTTTTGGTAAACTAAATCTTGTTATGTTCCTTGTGATGCTTAGTTTTTTTTAAAAATATGAAACATGCCATGTTTTATAAAAAAATAATTAGCTATATTTTATGCCTTTGTTCAATGTTTAAAAAGAAGGAAATTCATATCTCATGTTGTGTAGCTCCGTTTCGCTTGAAATTTTTATGACATGTTTCTTAAGTCATGTGTGTGTTGTAGTAAAAATATTGTGGTCATTGGATGCAGTATGCTTAATATTTTGATTTATCTTGGTTGTTGCTTATTAAACAGTTTATAATTATAATAAAAATGTATAAATAGAAAATATGGTTCCTTTATCTTTGTATGATGCTGTTATGCCATGTTAACACCTAATATGGCTATGTGATTTCAGAATATGTGAAGTTTTATATTTATCTTGTTTAATGCTTATTAATGGTTTATGGTTAGTTTAGAAATTAAGTAATTAGCTTTAATGACTTAGGGTATGAGTGACTTTTGGGTTTATTGATGACCTTGGGTCATTAACCTTAATGACCTTTATCATTTTAATTAATTGTTTAAGTTTTTATTAATCATATCATTAGGGCTTAACCAACGTTATTTCGTGTGTTTAATGAACTTCACTAATGAAGTAGTTAACCTTAATGAACTTAGTAAATATGTTTTGTTGGCTTGCAACTTTATAGTGAAGTAGAGATGTTCTTAAGGTAATTAAGTTGTTATGCTTTCATCCATGTATCATCATGCATCATGTCATACATTCCTTCATGCTAAAGCATGCATCTTTTATATACGTGTAGTGTATACGAGAGTGAGAAGGTTCGTGTTGAACAAGTTTTGGAAATGGTCATCCATCCATGGTGCCGGTATCGTCGATCCACGTAGTTGATGTTAAATCTGACATTTGGAAATTAACTTCTCCGCAACACAGGCAAGCCCCGGATGCATTCAAACCCTATCCTTGTTTTTATAAAGTTTTTATCACTTCAGTTTATGAAATATTGCATTAAGTAATAGGCGTTGAGTTAAAACCTACCAATTGCATTACCTATCTTATTCCCATATTCCTTGTTACCTGATTTTGGAAAATACGTAGTAATGCTTAGCCCTGCCTAATTAGCTAGGTTTTCAAAAATTAAAAGAATGAAAAAGATGAGGATGGTTTTATCTGTGAAATCATGATGATATGGTTAATAAATCAAGTCCGGATGGCTAACTTGCATTGGAAAAGGAGTCCCTCTGTAGTGTTTCCGTCTGTTGATGCCCTAGGTCCCGTTCGATGGTGAATCGGTGATATCGAGAAATTAGAAAATCCACATGCATGAAGTGATATACTGAGGGTTGGAGCCTAGGTATGTCATGGAGTGATATATAGTGGGCCAGAGTCCCCACATATGTCATAGTGTGGTATACTGTGGGTTTAAGTTCCCACGTATATCAGTACATTGGGTCAAGGTGCTCACGTGTATCATGTGGTGATATATGGCTGCGGTTGTTATCCTGGTATATCTGTGATCTGCTATGCATCGGAGTTAAAGTCTCTGGTATATCAGTGATCTAGGTCCCAGCTGGGTATGAAAATGGATTCGAATCACCGTTGCTTCTCGAAGAAGAGACTCGATCAGTGTTCATCATCGTAGTAACAACTTGAATGATGATAAGGTATCTAATAAAGTTGTTTGGTAATGTTGAGCTAGAGCAAAACAACTTTATTTTCTGTATAATCAAAGATAAGTAAAAATTTGATCCACAAGAGCTTTTCTGCAAAAATTCCTATGAGCCTTACCTTGTCCCTCTAGCCTGCATTTCTAAGTCTTCACCCCTCTTTTTCGTCGGGTCAGTCTTGTTGAGTACTTTTGTACTCAGGATTTGTTGAACCCCTATTGCAGGTGCTGACTGGTGTTGCTAATCAGTTCATGTCAGTGGGGCTCGATGTGATCTGGTTGTCCTCTCCTGACTCAGGTGCTCTACCTAAGTTATCTTCTGTAGTTCTACTCTGCTTCCGCAATTGAAGTTAAGTTTGTAAAATTTAACTTATTCATATATTTTGTAAATTTAATTTTATTATTCTTCCGCACTCTGATATATATTTTATAATAAATGTTGTAATGTTACAGCTACTCCTTTGTTGATCCTGGTATGAGTTATCAAATGTGGTTAAATCGGGGTCCTTTGAGGGCACCCGACAGGGCTTTCTAAGTTATCTAGAACACATGCATGACTATCAGAGGTCTTCGAGACAATGATAGGTGTGTGTGGGCCATATAATTTGGGAGGTTCTGCCACAGCCGCCGCGGCGAAGCCACCCTGCCGGCCAACCGATGGTGCCCGAGCTTCATCAACTGCAAATCCGTGTCCGCCTCATCGTAGCGTACTCCGTGTGCATGCCAGCCGCCGGGGTGCCGTACCGGGACGCGCGAGCGCCCGACCGTGCCACTCCCATGCCGTTGCTGTGTCACTTTGAAGCGCCGCCGTGGCGAGGGTGCCTTGCTCGTCTCCGACCGCCGCGAAGGACAAGGTGAAGACAATGAGCTCCGCCGAGAAACGCTGCATCGAGCCAAGGAGAAGTGAAGGCCGGGGAACCTCCCTGGGTGTCGTGCCGCGCACCATGGCCACGCTAGGGTTCCGCCGTGGGCGCTGATGCCCGCGCGAGCTCCATTGTGGGGTATGGTCGCCGCCGGCATACCAGGAGAGCGTGTGTTGACCCCAATCACACCCCCGAGCCCCGCTTGGTCTTGGATTTGGTTGCCGTGGAGTTGCAGCCGAATGCCACCCCCGAAGAGCCGCCGATCGCCGTGTCTAGATCCACCGGGTGCCAGGACACCACCATGAAGACCTCCATCATGATCGCCGTGCTGTCCCGAAGCCATTGTGCCAGAAGATAGAGCCGGAGGACCACTGAATCGTCGGGAATCGTAGAATTCCTCGCCGCCGATAAGCTCTGTGTCACGACGGAAGAAGAAGAGGAGCGGATCAGTGCGTCAGGAGCACGATGGACC
Organism: Bothriochloa decipiens; assembly: GCA_023333625.1. Lineage (NCBI taxonomy): Eukaryota > Viridiplantae > Streptophyta > Magnoliopsida > Poales > Poaceae > Bothriochloa > Bothriochloa decipiens. The sequence goes on along the minus strand of CM041640.1, from coordinate 22,857,507 downwards.
CGGTCCACCTAGATCAAAGTCGTTGTCAGTGGGACCAGTGAGCGTCGGCGCACCATGAACCGGTCAGTGGACCGCCGGGACTGGATGAGTTATTCGTGGACAAGGTCTACATGGACCTGAGTCCCCGCTGATGGACCCGACACAGAGCAAGTGCATCGTGGATCGAGGCTTTGGACAGAGCCCATTTTAGATCCAGATGATGACATGGTAGCACGAGAGCTTGCCACGTGGCGGGTCGAGTCCGACCCATGTCTGGCCCAGTAACGACCCATTAACGGCCCAGTATGGGGCCCATGTTGACTTTGACCGTTGACCGTTGATCGAGTCATGCTGACGTCAGCAGGTGACGTCACCCTGGACCCACCTGTCATAGTTGACGTCAGCATGACGTCATCATCTGCGTCAGGTGCTGTGTTGTCACTATTGGACCCACTCGCGACACGTGGCCCAATCCCGTGCTGCCACATGTCAGCCCCAGATTAAACCAGTCCTTTTCTTTTTCAGAATATGGTTAATTCTTTAAAAAATCATAACTAATTCATACGAGCTCAGAAAATTACGATCCAAGTATCTAAATTTTCTATAAATCAAGCCCTAGCTATTTTTACCATTTTTGAGTGCATTTGGATCTTTTTGCGATTATTTGTTCTTTGTGCTAATCTATAGGGGTCGCTTCCGCGACCAATAATTCTCGGTTACAGAGTCGAGCGAGGACCGGTCTGAGGAGGACACCGAGTACCAGGGAAAGTCGGAGGACAACGACAGCAAAGGTGCCACATCTTACCCAACCTCGTAGATCTCATTTACGCATGGCAAATCTAGTACTGCTAGTGCTTTACTTTTGTTGCAATATAATGGATCACCTGTGCTAGGAATGCATGGTAGATATTTATTTGTCGAGCCCTTCCTTGTTGTAACCTATCACCTGCTTATCCGCTGTTATGTTAGCCACTTGCTTATCTGCTAGATTTATACATATATATACTTCACTCGCTTACATTTTGATGCGATGTGATGAACCCTTGAAGGGCCTGGAGGGGTGCCAGGCTTGATGTGTGTGTGTTGATGGATCAGATGGACAAGTGAGCTGATGGTGCTGTATTTGGGTTTGGGTTGGAATTTATGGCAGGGTGTAGGGTGAGGGTTGAGTCGATCGAGCCGGGATCTACAACGAGCTTTTGGAGCAAGTCTTGCCAGGGAATGGATCTGGACATTCCCATGAAGAGAAGTCTGTGGTGGACTAACTTGGATGCGATGGTGGTCTTCGGGTGTGAGCCTCTGAGGGGTGAAACCTAGGACGAAGGTGCCGTGGTAGCACGTTAAAGAACAACCTTGATAAAGACATCCTGGCTTGGTCACACCTAGGAACTGCTGCGCTGGTAACCGGATCATAGGAATCTCTTGCTATCCACTCGCTTTCCATGGGAGAGACGGCCAAACCGCTGGATAGATCGATGCCATCGCTATAAGGCAAGCGTGTGATAGGGAGGTAGGAGCATGTGTCTCACACCCTTTCGAGACGGTCATGATACTCTGCAGGAATGGGATCATGGGTCCCCTCACAGTATCAGTCACTCTAAGGGTGTTTCAGGGCTGAGAGGTAGGGTGGCATCGTTCTATGGCAGTAGGCGCCTGAAATCTGCCTAGGTGGTGATCAACACCGATGATGGTTATCTAGTGGATTAGTAAAACCTCTGCAGAGTGTATGGTTGATCGATCAATACATATGCCGACTTGTCGGCTATGGACCTATCTTGTGTTCTGCTTGCACCGGACTAGTGAGTGGAGTGTTCTACCTTCCCCCTGAGTGTAATTTCCGACCGTGAGCCAGGTTAAGGGCTGCGGGCCGCTGAGGCAGGCCGAGAGGGAGTTGGCCTGTCGACCTTAGTCTGAGATGGTGTTGGAGGATTTGGGAAGGTGAGTCAAAGATGGATGGTGATGGATGGTGTGGGAATGAAAATGTATATAAAACCTGTTTAATATATTACATATATACTTGATCGCTTGCATAGAAAACCCCAGCCTTTATAGGTTCTTTTGATACATGCATGATTTACATTCAATTTTCACAAAACAATGCATAGGGTGGGAGTGGCCGGTACATATCGTATTGATACTTTGGCACACAGGTTTCAGGAGTGAGTACTCTTCTGAGAAGTATGATGGTTGAGGGTCTTGTTCCTACGCTTGAGTTAGTGGACGATGATCGCCTCCGCATCTTCAGACTTTTATTTCTTTTGTTACATGAACTCTGATTCCGCCAAGTGGCGATGTAATAAGATATTGTAAACCCTTCTATTGCACTCTTTGTTCGATGTATAGGTTACGATATTTAACTGTTATCGAGGAGTATGATTTAAATAGTTATGTTTCACTTCGACTCTGTGGATTTTCTTTCCTGAAAATTGAAGTTGTTTCAGGACCGTCTACGCTGTATCCACAATTTGTCGCACTGTTTCCTTTTCTTTAAAAAATGCCGTATTGTTAGTCGTCCGACATCATCATCAAGTGCTACATGGGGGGAATCTGCTCATAATTAATGGATGTGGTATTGTGTGGATCCCTCGTAGTTACTAGTCACAGGGCAGTAGTCTGCACTGATCAAACTACAGATGAGAGCAGCAAGGGGATGAGCATTTGACTGCTGATGGCTGCTGCGGATTACTATGTGGGGGGGAGCTGTTGACTGAATCACACAGACAAAGGACACCTTGCTCCTATTGATTATTAATCGAGCTTCGACGACAAGCAAGGAGCACACGCTCCTACTATTGTTCTATGCTGACACACTGATAATCCGTTGCTTAATTGTCTGTGACTTCCGACATGATTGCCATCCAACGCAAACAATAAAAAGACAATCTGAAAGCTGATGTTCAGACAAGAAAATAAATAAGGACAGCAGGAAAAGAACAGGCATCTAGTAGAGATGTATGGTCCAGCTTGTTGTGGTCCGTGGCTTCCCACGTCGTTCTCCGCATGGATTCGATTCATGTACTCGCTTCGTCCCAAAAGTTCTAAATCCTTATTAGAAGTTACTCCCTCTGGTTTGTTGAACAATATCGTTTTATACAATGTCGGGGTCTCTAAAAACAATTTTGATAGTTATTTTTTTGCTATAAAACATTTATAAAATAGAGTCACATATAATTTTATAAAACTATATTTCAAGATGAATTTACTTGTTATCACTTTCATGTTTCCATACTCAACTTAAAATAAATTATTTACGGTTAGAGTTTAAAATGTTTGACTTAAAGACAATCTCAAACGACACTCTTTAGGAAACCAGAGGGAGAAAATATTAATATAATATAGTATATAATTAGTAACATTAAATGAATAGTCAAATATTTTATATAATAAATTTATCTGAAGATATAAATATTTTGCTAATATTTCTATAAATATAGTCAAATTTGAAATGTTTAACCAGTTAAATATCATAGTGATACTTATTTTGAGACGGAGTAAGTAATTTTTTTTATAACAGAAACATATTTGGTTTCATATGGTTTCATCCTCTAGATGATAGAGAAATCAAATCACAATATTACAACAATCTTCAGCTCACGAGAAGCGACATACGTGCAACACCGGCTCTTGCTTCTCCTTAGGAGTTAGCTTGTTTTGCTGCCGCGCCATGCGTCATCGTCTCGCTGCTGCGAGACCTTGGTGGGGCGTGAGCTGATCACGTTGATTGATGAACTTTTGAGGCAAATCATTGCGATTGCGAGAAATGATTATGCGCTCAACGTAGGGATATGAACAAGCTGCGTGCTAGAGTGACGACGCAGCTACGTAGGAGTAGCTAGCTAGCTAGCCAGCAGACCGGACAGGAAGCTCCCACGAAGCCCATGGTCTCCCGTGAGGTCATTGTGCTGACAACAAGCGCCACAGTGCAGCCAACCGGGCGTGCCGCGCGCCGCTCCGTCGTCGACCGGCTGCCGATCGACACGCGGCGCCGCCGTGCGATCGCTAATAGCCGGCGATCTCAACTACCGCTCGGCCATGAAACGTGCGCTTCTGTCGACGGCCAAAGTCGCCGGTGCCGCAGCAGCGACCATCCAGAACAATGGCAGCCCGGCGCCCCGGCCGGGTGCGGACGGCGACGGCGACTGCGCAGTTTGTCCTGTTGGGCGAGTGCGACCACCGCCCTGTACCGGGATGTGATCTCGCGAATCGGAAACAGGAGCAAGTGGGAGGCTGGGAGCGCCATTAGGTGGCCTGCGTGCACGTGGAGTACGGCTCGGCTCCACGATTTTGCTACCCGGCGTCTGAGAGGTTGATGGCTGGCTGGCTGACTGGCTCCGTCAACAAATGGAAAGCTCGTAGTACGGTGTTCGAGATGTGACCGTGCAGCAGCGTTAGAGAGATCGAGATGGGTGATCGATAACTACTCCTACACAGAGCGCGCTAATCAAACGACTAGTGCGCGTGGCGCCGGTTATTGTAGTTGTGCTCAGCAGGGACGTCAGTTTTTGTAATAATTCTCTCTTTGCGGAACGTCATGCTGTTCTGGCCCGGCCAGCTGGCGAAGTGAGAAAGATTTGACAGCATCCGGCATCCCCATGATTTTAACTGCCCACGAGCTCAACATCACAACAACTGTGGCTTTGAAACTCTCTCCTCCAAGATTGGAGATCTTACCCTTTTCATGACAATGACATTTGGGGTTACCACTGGGGCTCCTCTAGTATTTCTCCTTTAATCTAAAGCTTATAGCTAGTACCATCCTTTTGTCATGTTTAGGTACATGATGAGGTTATAAATAGCTTTGGAATTCTTTTCCGTCAGCCCAAACACAAAAGTACCCTTTTTGGATTCTACTCAGAGATAGACTAAGCACACAAGGAATATTTTGAAGAGAAGAAATATGTATCTTGATTGCTATAATCGTGTCCTTTGATCATTGAATCTCGGATTTGTCCTTTTGAAAGATCCTGATGGAGCCTATTAAACATCAACCTTCAATGAAGCTCTAGTATTCTAGAGATTTTGATACTCACCAAAGTTACTAGGGATCAGTTTTTTGGGAGTAATCCCTGTCTAAGGGTGCCCTTGTCTGTCCTTACATATCCAAAGGGCAAGGAGGATTAATTGGAGCTTTCCCTAGTTTTCTTGTTGGCCATGGGAGAGCTCTAGGCTTCTTCATCTTCGCCTTCTAGCCGCACGAGATGTCATTGCTCTAGGTGTGGTCGTGGTTGACAATGCAGAAACCACCCACATTAGGTTTTGCATATAATTGTGTCAGGTTTTGTATATGATCGTGTATGTGGTTCTTCCCTAGCTTGCTTTTTCTCTAACGTTCCTTGCGCGCTAATGATATGTAGCCTAGGGAGACTAATAAATGATTTTTTTGTATATATTTTAGTCATCGGTACTTGAAGTTGTGCTACGTCAGTACAAGATAGTATCACCCGCCTATATATGCTGCCACAACATTGTAAGTGTTCTCACTAAATCCAAGCTTAGAGCAAGTATAGTAACATGTTGTATGTAGATTGATTGTTAACTAACTTAGGCACAAGAAATAAGAAACTTTATGAGAGAAGAAAGCAAGCCAATACATAAATAGTGAAGAGTTAACTAGTAAACAAGTAGTCTGAGAGATATGATGTAAAGGTTCGTATAGGCAACAAGATGTATCATTAGGCCAACACTAGCGCAGGCTGTTACTGGCATGAGCCTCAACTAAAAGTCGTTCTCCACGTCGTCATAGAGGAGGTGAAGCTATTTCTCTCAAGTCTATCTTCTCCTAAAAACCTAACTTTATTTTTTTTTGTCATAGCATTTTTCAGCGCTCTTGTCTCATATCTACGAAAACCCTAATAGGGTCATCAGACCATGAACCACAACACATGTCAGAGTCGATGCTTGAAACTTTTGTCAGATGAGACACTCGTTACCGCCTCTACATACACGCAGAGCCACTGTTGAATAAATGTAACATAGGGGTTTACTGCACACGTGGAGCACGAGTCTAACGTCCACCATGTTTTTTTTTGTGCGACTTGGAGATTTCATCCATTCATTAGTCGGGATTATAATCATAAGCCAACAGATGATCTAAACAGGTTTGGCTATCTGCCACTCACCCAGCCTATTATCATCTGAGACTTAGATGTCGATATGATTTATTAGAAATATGTTATTTTTATATCTCACAAACGAAGTTGAATTTGGATACGATATTTTACAAGGTTGTGTATCATCATATTATCTATATATATGATTTTTTATAAATTTAGATGATTTTTTTATTGTGATTTGCACGATTTTTTTATTTTTTATGAAGGTTAGTTTCCACGTTCCCTCTAATCGGACCGGACAGGCGACAGATCTCCCGCCACTCGGGGCCAGCTAGCCAGCTAATATAATCAGACGCTTGCATGATCCCGAATAACTGCACCTTTCACCTCAGGTCACGTCAAACCGGGCGCGTGTGGCGCATGCTCAATCCACACGCGTGGTGGACACGAGAGATGAAGCCTCCCGCCTTGTGCTCTTGTGCACAGAGAGCCACAAGCAAAACATGCTCCAATTAATTAATGATGATGATGATTATAATACCTATAATATAATCAGACAATCAGTCACATGTACTACACGGTACACCGACACCTCGACGACGACGGCGCTCGGCGCGTGAATGCATATGTGAGGCAGTAACGCTGTAAAAAAAGAAAAAAGAGAGAGATAAAAAGGAAAGAGACATCGACCATGCAATTGCAATTTACATCCATGTAAGTGTTTGCACGTCGTGGCAATGGCGTCTCACCCTTGTCGACAGCATGCTTGTACCCGAACTCTTTTATTTATTCCTTTAAAGCAGTACGTGCAGTTTGCACGTTTTCAAAAAAAAAAAGGTTTACATCCATATCAGCAAGTGTAGCCGGCGGTTTGTGACGGAGCTAGCCACGAGTAATTAAACTGGCAATATGGAGCAGGGGCTCCTGATGAGCCCCTCCTAGCAATGAGAAGGCCTTCTCGTTCTTCTCTGGTGTGCCGCACCCGCACGGCCGCACCGTATGTACGTCGTCGCCCGTGTCCATGTGTCCTGCCGTCAGTCCGTTCCTACTGCTACGCCACCGCAGCTGCACCCATCCGCAAAAAAAGAAAGCAGCAGCACCAGCATGCCAGCATATTATTGCCATTGAATGAAAAGCAACAAAACGAGCAGCACAACCCCAAATTTCGTCGTGTTGTGCTAATTTGGGCATGGGTACGGTCAGGCTCAGTCAGACCCAATCTAGACCCATAACGTAATTAATTATTGGACCACTTTAAGACTTTCAAAATTTTGTTCCACTGTAGAACGACGTCCTGCTAAGTTAATGTTTTTCATCTATTGGATGGCCTAGAGTAATTATTATTTTATTAACGGTCAATAATGGCAAATTAAAACTGAATATTGTTCCCCTGGAATAAAAAACCATGATATGTCGTCGTCGTCCTATTGCACGTACAACCACCAAATCGGTCTGTACGTGTATATCGTTTTCTTGGTAAACGACAGCATATATTTGTAATTTCCGTACGGACTACGGAAAGGGATTTGTGTGTACTACTGCAGCCCCATAAAATTTAAATGATAATACTCTCCTGCATGCGTAGGACAGGTATACGTAGTTCATTTACACTAGATGATGACTAAATTACCTGGCATCCCTGTCGCAGAGATGGACCCCCGTGAGCCCCCCGCCCGTTGGCGACGGTGCCGTCGCTCCCCGTCTCTCGCTGATCTGCCTACCCAGCCATCATCTCGCCCCATCCAAGCTCGGATCCGGAGTCCTCTTAGCCTGATCTACTCCCTGGTGGGCAGGATGCGCCCCGTCCTGCTCCTGCCCCTCTCCAGCCCAGCTTGCAGGAGGCCACTCCGGCACCGGCAGCCCCAAAACAAGAGCTTCCTCCGCCGGCCCCTTGCGCTCCCGTGGCTGTGGAGCCCCGCGCCGCCCCATCGCCGGCCTAGAAGGGATCCACCTCCGTAGCTGCCTCGACGCCAGTCTCCGCAAGCCTAGAGGAGGCCTGGTCCGAGGTCGTGGCCGAGGTGCCCGTGAGGTCTGCCGTGCACGCCACGCAGGCACCGCCGTCATCGCCGGCGGCCGCTCCTATGCCCGCCTCAGGACGAGACGGTGGTCTTGGTCGAGGATGTTCTGGAAGACGACGAGGAGGAGGACGAGATCGCGTGCTCAGGCAGATCCCCGTCGTCCGCCCTCTCCGCGTACGCCCTGCCCTTCTTCCCTGCCCATCAGTCGGCTGGCAGGGGCAAGTTCCGGCGCTGGGAGGACGACGCTGGCACGGACAGCTCCGACGACGAACTCGTTTCCTCGCCCGCATGCCCGTCGTACCTGGATGCCGCTCAGAGGGCTCTCCGGGCCACGCCCCCTCCACCAGGGGCTCCGGACGTGGCACAGGGCGCCGCTGTCGTGGAGGGAGCCCATCAGGGGAATCCGTGCCATCGACGCAGGACGGGTGTGCCCAACGGCTATGGGGCTCCACCACCGAACACCGCTCGAGTACCGGAGCTGCATCGCCCTCGCCCTCTGCCGATGTCGAGCGACAGCACCACGCCTGTGGGTACCGTTGCTGCGACTGCCACTTTCGGCGCTGCGACGCTGACCCCTACGCTGATGGGCGCCTCGGGGCTCAACTACCTGCAGCCGGCTCGCCACGCTCTTAGGGCTCACACCACTGCACGGCCCAGGAGGCGCCGGCAACGTCACTGTTGCTAGAAGATGGCCTTCGCCAATGGCTCCGTCGACCCTCCGGCTCCGGAGCGATGCCCGATTCACTTGCGGCTTGGCTCCCATCACCGTGCCACAATGCCGGATGCCGAGGGCTGGCAGCGGGTACTCCCACAGCGGTCGCAGCAGGAGGACGCCCGACCCGCATCAGCCGGCAGAAGGGGGCACGCCCACCGACCGGATAGGGCTGTCCCACGCGACGACGTCCTATCCCGCGGGGTTGGTGGGCCTCTGCTTCAACTGCCTCGACCACGGTCACGTCGCTGCTCAGTGCCATTCCCCGTCGTGTTTCCTTCGTTGCCGTTGTGCCAAACATCGGGCCAAGGTGTGCACAACCAGACGTGCCTCGCTCAGCAAGCATGGCCCATCACCGGCGCGTGCCCACGACCGAGTGCCACCTGGTGGTCGTGACATCTTGCCTCATCGTACCCAGCGGCTGACTGCACCGTCTTCGTCGACACCGCCGCAGCCAGCATCTTCACATCTGGTCAATGATTCCCGTCCAGGGTGGAGATTTTCGTCGTCAAGAGAAGTGTCGCCATGGCTTGTGAGGCCTTTCCCTCCCTTGTGCTCCTTGCGCTTGTTGATGCTGCTACGCTGGAGGACCTCCTGGCGCACATTTCCTTGAGGTTTGACGTGCCCATGGGGGTGGCTGGAGGCACTTAGGATCGACGGAGAGGCAATCCTGCCTTGCTGGATGCTTCGATGAATCATTCCCTGTGCAGGGAATTCGACCCCATGGAGGATGAGGCGGTCCGGTTAGTGTCTGAGGCGACTCCGGTAGAGGTCCTGTCTCTCTCTGGCCCGGATGTGGGCGGCCCTGCCCACATCCCGCCAGTTGAGACTACTGCCGTCGAGAGCTCAGACATGGAGGAGCCCGAGAGCCAGGGGCCTGGTGACGCAGCGGCTTTGGGCATCCTGGATGTTGGGGTGTCAGTGGACATCCTGGATGTCGAGGTGTTGGTGGAGGTTGGCGCTGCCTCTTCTAACCCGGTGCAGAATGAGTTGGCCGGATCACTTGGTGGTGTTCACGTTGTGCCAACATCGGGGAGTCACAGCTGCGTCACTCCTGCTGCCGATCCTGCCTCGCTTGTGCAGCCCGTGCTGGTGGATGAGTTCATCGCCAGATTCAAGGCGCCACTGCCGCAGCCTATCCTCGCGACTCTGCAGCTCAGATCCACTCGAGCTGCGAGAGGTCGGGTACTTGAAGATGAAGAGCTAGTGCTCAAGAGAAGTGCGAGGCTTGCCGCGAAGAGCAAGTTCAGGGAGGCAAAGCCTGAGGCACAGGCAAGGAAGATTTTGATGAAGAAGCTGGGTATGGAGTTTGAAACGCAGGAGCCGGACACGGCTTCTTTCGACGAGTTCCAAGCTACCTTCACACTCCCGTTGTCGGAGTAGACCAGGAAGGCCATGGAGACATACTACCTGGGGAATGGCCGATTAGCGGCCGAGGGGCCAGCGTTGGTATAGGATCAACAGTGTCAGGTCGAGGTCGTAAAATCATTTCTCCATGTAATACAAACGTTAAGGATCCAATAGTTAAGTTTGTTGTTTGCTGTTTAGGTTGTTTATGGCTTCTCGCCACCATCATCCTAAACCTATGTTATAGGTCTTACGACCGTTCCTTTCTTTTTAACGAAATACGCGAAAAAATGACTAAATTACCTCGCATGCACGTGCATACACGGTCCAGTGAAAAAACTTACTCATACGAGAAAGAGAGGCCTTACCAAACCGTGTGAGTGTGACGCAGCCGGACCCGAGTGTCCAAGCAGGCAAGGGAAGTCTCTAAAGACGCTTTCGCCGCTCCCATCAACAAAACAAGTTTTACACTCACTCCTCTCCTTGACTTAAATGCGCTAGCTAGTAGCTGCTACAGGCCGGAGCTATTGCTAGCTAGTGCTACAATACTTGCTTGTTGCGTCACCGTCGTCTTGCTCCGCCTCACTTGGACAGTTGGACTCGGAGCTCCACAAACCCATCTTGGATTCTATTCCAAAGGCCCATTCGTTCGTTGCATTGTCTCTCTGGAGAGGCATATATTCCGTCTTCCTCCGGCGTTCTTCCTCAGTAGGTAGGTGCCGAGGTCACCATTGCTAACGTAGAGTATGACTATATATATATATATATATATATATATATATATGCGCTTGCACCCCTAGCTTAGCGCGGAGGGAAGCTCGATCTCCTCTGATCCGATTCTTGTCCACAGTTGCATGAAAGCTAGCTAGCTTTTGCATTGTCTCGTTGCTTCTTCTCTAGCTACTTCCTTCCTTCCTTCTACGTCTCTCTGTCGTCGTCCCCAGCAGGCCGCCGTAGGTTCATCAGAGGGATCGTCTGATTCTCTGATCAGTAGAAAGCAATCGACTTGTGGTCTTTGTGCAGCTAATAGGTTCAGATCCTTCACATAGAGAAGACTACAGTAGCATCAGGTACGAAATGAATTCAAATGGTTCTTACACTTGCCAATTGCACGATCGAGCTGGAATTACATTTGATCTTCTTCGTCATCGTCGCTCTTATATAGTAATCAATTCACATCAGTTTCTGGCTTCTGATGCGTGAAGGAATAACACAGTAAGGCGCACGCCATGGCGCTATCATCCCCGCCGGTTCAGGAAGAACTGCAGCAGCCTGCAGAGGCAGTTGAGGAACCAGCTCGCCGCGGCTGCGAGGAGCATCAACTGGAGCTATGCCCTCTTCTGGTCCATTTCAAGCACCCAACCAGGGTACGTAAAGTGTGTGCGATTGTAGCTAGTAGTAGACAGCTAGTCATTTACTTGTCGTTTTTGCACCAAGAAAAAAGGTCAGTTCTTTTACTTTGAAATGATAATGTTCGCCTGGTTTTAGATCCAATTTAGTTACTGAATGAAACTTATTTGCTACTCCTACTACTCTAGACTATAGAATGTCTTTTATTGAAGAGACTGGATCGAGTTTCAACTCATGTCACGTTCACGTGTCTTGACTAAGCTATGTACGCAGTGTTACTACCCCATTATCAAATTAGGGAAGAAGTCTATATCTTTCCCAGCTGTTTTAATACCACAGCGCAGTTTTGAGCTGAAACTATGTAAATTTAGATAACCAGACTGCTAGTAGAGTGTATGTATGAGCAACTGGAAACTACTAGCTAGTAAACAAAGCCATTCATTTATCATCCTTCTCTCCAGAAAATTCTTCTGTCACACTTTCTATATATAGCTCTAGCAAATAACACTGATAATATGATTCTGTTCTTCTTTGGTGAAATTACTGAATACTATTATTCAACGGCAACGAAATTTTAAAGTTAATGTCCATATAAATTAAGTTTGTGAAAATCTACTACAATTTGATTTCCTGCGAATATTTATATTTCAAAGTTATGCTAATATAAGAAATAAAATATTGTGATATATATCATCATAATAACTGCATAGATCATACACTTTATATTCGGATTAAAATACCATAGAATCCTGTTGTCATGTAGTCGAGCCGACAGATGCATACATCTCGCATTAAAGATCTTTGTCTCATCGTGCTATTAAAAAAGAAAACACTGTTTATCCGTCGTCATATTTATTTTATCCCAAATATAGGGCTTTTTAACTCCCTATGTCGTCATGGCAATCGTGTGTTGGTTACATTTTCTTAAGTTTACCATATAAAACATTAAAAGTTCATCACACCTACCTTTTGTACTAAGGGACAACGATAGATGGATGCAACTGACTATTGGACTTTCAATTCTATAAATAATGGACAAAAAAGTGATACATATTCAAGGATCATAATAAGTATACAACACGTGAACGAAGTATATAGATACCTATACCTAGTAATACTACTCTCTCCGTTTATATATTTAAAAAGAAATACAGTTCTCACTTGATAAGTCAAATGATTTAAATTAAAGCTAGACTAAATTATAAGAAATATTAATGTTTTATAATATTAAAAAAATATCGTAAATGATATTAATATTTTATAAAAATATAAACATTTTATTAAAAAAATCAAATGATATTAAATCTAGTTGGAGACATAATAAATAAACTTGAATAAAAGTTCAACTAGTTTGACGGACAAATTTAGAGTTTTTGTTTTCGACGGAGAGGGAACATATACTTAAATTAAAATGTTCTCTCTCGGAAGTGTCGGAACCATATGATACATATATACTGTACTTAAAGGGAGAAAACATAGTTGCAGGATCCTAACATGGACGGACGGGTACTACAACGGCGAGGTGAAGACAAGGAAGATCTCCAACTCCGTGGAGCTGACAGCCGACCAGCTCGTGATGCAGAGAAGCGAGCAGCTCCGGGAGCTCTACGAGGCCCTCCTGTCCGGCGAGTGCGACCGCCGCGCGGCCCCGGCGCGGCCGGTCGGCTCGCTGTCGCCGGAGGACCTTGGGGACACCGAGTGGTACTACGTGGTCTGCATGACCTACGCCTTCCGGCCAGGCCAAGGGTATCCGATCGTTTTTCCTTTTTTTGGTTCATGGCCTGTCCCGATGCCTGTCGTCACTCAGGTGCATGCGTGCCATGCGTTTTGCGTGCTGCGCCACAGGTTGCCCGGCAGGAGTTTCGCGAGCAACGAGCATGTCTGGCTGTTCAACGCCCACCTCGCCGGCAGCAAAGCCTTCCCTCGCGCGCTCCTGGCCAGGGTAGTATGCACGCAAGTTTCTCAGTTGTTCTAACGACGGTGATCGGTCAATTAAGATCGACCGCTCTGCGTTATCCAGTTCTCCGGGTCTTGTCTATTATTGCCTTTCATGCATGTTTTTCACTAGTCGTTTGTGATCTTTGTTGAATCATCTTGAACTACGCGCGTGTGATCGTCCTGCTGTGCTGTTGGTGCACCTACGGTACGTCAAGCAGAGCGCATCCATTCAGGTAAAGCGATTTTCATGGTTCATCTCGTCGGAAACATTATACTACACAGGGCGGGCGGTTTCAGATCGTGTAACCTACAGATCTCTGACGGCTACAACTAACTGCGCCCTTGGATTGTGTTTTCTGCAGTCAATCGTCTGCATCCCGCTGATGGGTGGCGTGCTTGAGCTAGGTACAACTGATACGGTATGTGTTCAGTTCTTCGCTTCACTGGCCATATAGATACTAGCTACATTATCTGAAAATAACAGCAATATTAGCAATAACCAATGCAAACTAAATGATATTGCCAGGTGTTGGAGGACCCGGAGTTGGTCAGGCGAGCAACCGCAGCTTTCTGGGAGCCACAATGTCCGACATACTCGGTAGAGCAAGAGCCAAGCAGCTCCGACCCGTCAGCAACTGAGGCCGCCGCAGACGACATGGTTGTGTTGGAGGACCTCGATCACAATGCCATGGAAATGGAGACGATGACTGCCCGACAGGAGCTAGGACTAGGTGAAGCCGAGAGCCTGTCAAACGCAAGCCTGGAGCACATCGCGAAGGAGATCGACGACTTCTACAGCCTCTGCGAGGAAATGGACGTGCAGCCACTGCCACTGGAGGATAGCTGGATCATGGTGGACGGGTCTAATTTCGAAGTCCCGACGTCCCCGCAGCCGGCACCGCCGCCGGGGGCTACTACTAACAACGTTGCTGACACCTCAAGCACACCGGTTGATGGCTCTCGCGCGACGAGTTTCATGGCTTGGACGAGGTCCTCGCAATCGTGCTCTGATGAAGCGCGCGGCGGCAGTGCCGGTCATCGAAGAGCCGCAGAAATTGCTGAAGAAAGTGATGGCCGGCGGAGGAGCATGGGCGGCGAACGGCGGCGGTGGAGGTGGGGGCACGACGGGAACAGCCCAGGAAAGCGGCATCAAGAACCACGTCATGTCGGAGCGAAAGCGCCGGGAGAAGCTCAACGAGATGTTCCTCATCCTCAAGTCACTGGTTCCGTCCATTCACAAGGTGATGAAGAAATCATCAATTTAATTATATCCTTCTCTGTTCATTTGAGAACGTTTGTTTGTATCAAAACTTGATGATATTTTTTTTTTTTGAATTTGGTAGGTGGACAAAGCATCGATCCTCGCCGAAACGATAGCCTACCTCAAGGAGCTTCAGCGAAGGGTACAAGAGCTGGAATCCACTAGGGAAATTCTGTCGCGCCCATCCGAAACAACACGGCCAACAAGGCCCCGTGGCATTGGCAATGAGAGTGTCAGGAAGAAACTCTGCGCGGGCTCCAAGAGGAAGTGCCCAGACTTCAGCGGTGACGTGGAGAAGGAGCACCCCAAGGACGGTACCAGCAATGTCACCGTCACCGTCTCAGACAGGGAGGTGCTCCTGGAGGTGCAATGCCGGTGGGAGGAGCTCCTGATGACACGGGTGTTCGACGCCATCAAGAGCCTTCACTTGGACGTTCTCTCGGTTCAGGCTTCGGCACCAGATGGCTTTATGGGGCTCAAGATACGAGCTCAGGTATATCACCACCAGCTAATTAAGACATGGCGATTGCAATCCATACTGCTCTGGTTTACTGGTTAGAAGTTGTGCAGCTCACCCTTGACTTCTTGGTTGGAGAGCTTGTTTTACTGATGCTGTTGTTTCTGTTCAATTTCTATGCAGTTTGCTGGCTCTGGTGCCGTCGTGCTCTGGATGATCAGCGAGGCTCTTCGTAAAGCTATAGGGAAGCGATGAAGGGGCAGCTGAAAGCTGGATATCGATCTACGTGGAAAGCTTCATGAATCGAAGTAGAGATGTATTTGTTGTGGAAGCCAATTATATTTCTGCAAAATCTGGTGTACTTTGTTTTGATTTTCAGTCACTACAAAGTACGAACTAGGGTGGTCTATTCAAATAGCTAGCAGAGGTTTCTTTTATTTCTTCTGTACAAAAGAATATAAATGTACGTTTATTATGATATTCAGTGTTAGCAGACTACAAACTGAAATCGGAATGTATATAATAAAAACTAAGCATTATACTGTCCATTTCTTAATAGTGAATTCATCAGTCAAATAGTCACACAAGTTCATTCATTTCTCATCAAAGACACGGATCATGGCATCCTTCACCTACAACTACGGCTGCAAGTTCTTCAGCCTACACAGCTCTTGCATTGTAGGTGCATCCCAAAAGCCCAACAGGTATCCCGTCAAAGATAGAGATTAAAATAGGTGATACATATATAAGAGCGTAGGCTATAGAAACCAGCTTCTAGTAGAAACTACGAAAATTTCAATACAGATATCTAATCTGATGGCCTTACCTGAAGGTGGATCATTTAATCACATAAACTCTCCCACCGGTCTCTCCCTAGTCATTTTTTTGCAAATCAAAACCCCAGCCGAAGCGCCCGTACGGTTCCTCGACTACACGTCCGTTCGCGATCGTCTCCTCGACTCCCGACTCCACGCTGCCCCCGTCGCGCGGCCACCAAAGCAGCGCCGCCCCCCTTCATTGCTCGTGGCCGCCCCCTGCAGACTCCACGGCCAGGGGGTCCCTTGATGCCGCGTGCGTGTCCCCGTGCCCAGGTACGATGACGGTACCGCCAGTGGGAGCGCCGGCTCTGTGGCGGACGCCGCGAAGAGGAGCTTTGAGATGGGCAAGGAGACGGTGGAGCAGGCGGCGGCGACCACGGCAAGGGCCACGAGGGGCGCAGCGTTCAATTGTCTTGTATTTCTGTAGCGTTCAGTTGTCTTGTGTTTCTGTAAACGGACGGTAGCAAAAGCTACACACCACTATTCAGTACTGAATTTTGGCAAGAGCTAGCTTTGCAAGAGGACCAAATGGTCAAGGCAAGATCAGTCCAGAGACGATGAAACGACAAGGATTCTGAAGGTCCAACCAGCATAAAATGGCAAGGCATCGAGGGACCCCCTGACCGTGGAGTCTGCAGGGGGCGGCCTTCGATCTGCAGGGTGCGGCTGCCGTCGATCGGTCTTCAGGGGAGTCCCGACTCCACGGGGGCGGCGCGAGACTGGAAGTCGAGGAGACAAACGCGTAAGGGAACAGATTTGACGGAGTTGAGGAAACGGTGGGGCTGGGGGTTGATTTGCAAAAAAAAATGATTAGAAAGAGATTAGTGGGAGGGTTTAAGTGATTAAATGACCCACCTTCAGCTGGAGTTATCGGATTAGATATCTATGAACTTAGATTAAAGTTTCCGTAGTTTCCACAATAAGCTGATTTTCATAGCATACAATCCCTACATATATATACTGTACATACACAAGTTATGGGTGGGAATTTCTTCACTTCCAACTCCAATGACTTAAGAGTTTTATTCTAAAGGAATTCCAAAGCATCACAAGCAAACCAAGAAGGTAATGCAAACACAGGACTATCATTAGTCCTGATCTTGCACTGCTTGGCCTGTTTACAAAATGTAATGCAGTACTTACTACTTAGTCTACATCAGATTATAAGTATAACAATATATTGGTACGTCATGTTTGCAGAAGCATCATTCCTCGATCACAATTTCCATATCCATGTCAGATTCTCTACCCCTGCGACCGATAGCTTCACCATTAGCAAGCCTCTGCAAGTCAACAATAGAGAGTTGGTCAAGCCATCTCACAACATGGTTTGCTGCTTGGAGCTCATAGGCTGGGTGTCGGCCTGCAACTGCCACACATCTCATCCCAGCGTTATGTGCAGATTCCGTAGTCAAGTTTGAGTTACCAAACACAACACAAACATCTGGCTCCAGACCAAGTTGCTCTGCTGCAGCCTCAAACATCTCACCATCAGGTTTCCCTAGGCAGAAGTCCTCCGATGCAATTACAGCATCAAAGTAGCCTTGCAGACCAACAGCTTTAATCCCTTCTTCGAGGCTCTTCCTTGAGTGTGGAGTTACAATTGCTATTGGAATGTCAAAATCCACAAGGGTGTTCAAGAAATCAAGCACACCTGGTCGCAGCTGGTAGTATCCACCTCTGAGTGTTTGATATATTACCTTCTTCTGTGTTGCCAACCTTTGAATTTCTGCTGGATCTTCTGACCAACATAAGACTTCTGAAATAGCCTGGTCAGTTCTCATTCCTTCAATTTTCTTCAGCAATGCATCTGGAGGGAAAGACTTTCCCTCTTCAAGGGATAGAACATACCAAACCCGGGGCGCCAAGTCTGGATCATCATCATCCACAACAACTCCCTCCCACTCCAAGATCACACCAAAGCTGTTACCAGTCACTATTTCATCCTTTTGTTTTTCCTTCTTTGAGGTAGGTCTCTTAGGAACTTCTTTTGGTGCCAACAGCCAGCTAAGGTTCTCCGGAAGTCTATAAACCAATTTGTAAAGCTCATGTACCTGCGGGTTCCTCATGATGTCTGTGGCATGTGGCTTCAAACGTGCCCTATTAACTGCCATAGCTTTACCCAAGGGATTTGTAATTGAATGCATGGTCAGTCCAAAATATGGATTATTTGTGAGACATTTTCTGTAAAACTTGAGAGAAGGCTGCAGGGAGCTCCCAAATAAATTGTTAAAAGAGATCATTTCTCCCTGAATCCTATCTGAAACTTGTACTGAAGTTCCAAATTGGCCACAGAAAAGCACGTTCACATCACATGTTACATGCGATTAATCAGTGACATCCAGGGATAATGCAACTTGCACCTGCATTAAGAACCAAGCAAAAGGTATTAAAAACATTTTTTTAAAAATAATGGAGGGGTAGTATCCACCCTCTGCACCAACCAGAGGTGCACACAGACTTATCTCTCTTTAATATATGTGCACACTAGGAGTTGAGCCCTAGTGGGTGGAGCTATACTTCCATATCTTACAACTGCACCAATGGTGCTTTCGCAAAGTTATGACTTATAACTACATAATGCACAGTACATAAATTCATTGCCCAGAAGCAATATCGAGAGATAAACACTACATGTTAACAGCTTGTTTAGTTATAGAATGTTTACTTCAGTGAGAACTAAAGAAATCTGTGAGCAGGGGTTAACTAGAAGTGCTTTGCTCGCTGGTAGGTGAGTTTTGCTTTCTTGTTTCACTCTTGTAAACTGGCGACCCCAAGGTCAGGGTTTCAGCAGCACGCTTTCTAACTTTCTAATAAAGCCAGCCTTGATCCCCCTCCCCAAAATACAAAAACAAAACTAGAAATCTGCAAAAGGGGCAAAGATTTCCTTTCTCCTGCTCGCAGTGCACTTGGAATTTAGGAAGAACACATATACAGAGTCTCACTTCTTGCAAGCATTTCTACATATCGACCTTCATATGAACCCATAGAAAGAACACCCTAACAGTAACTTTTCCTGTAGACACGCTTTCCGCATTTTAGGCGAACTTACAACGGGTGACAGAATAAAAGGCGAACTTTAGCAAGGGCTCGGCCTAATTAGCTCCATTCCAACTATTGGACAGCAAATGCGAAGCAACCAGGCGCAATCTTGCAGCGAAATTCCGCCATTTCCGAATATTTTTCAGGAACGACAGACAGCAAACAACAAATGAACAGCATAATGCTTCATCTTGGCCCAAGCAGTAGCTACTTCGCAAGAATCCGGGAACAATAGAAGACTACACTGACCTGACGAAGGAGAAGAGCAGCTGAAGGGAGCGTCGTCGGCCGAAGCTGGGAGCGGAGGAGACTCCAGCGCCCCTAGCCCCCACTACAACCGGGCTCTTGTCCCCAGCGCTTCGATTGGATGGTGGCGACGAGCCCCGTTCGGATAGACAAAAGGACGCGGGCGGCCGCTCTGGCGCTCCCCATTGGTGTGCGCTGCGGCAGCTTCCTCGGTGACAATGCCAAGTGGGACAGGAGAAGTTGGGACCCACCTGTTAGAGAGAGGGGCTGCGCGTCGGCGAGAGGACGGTGATGTTGGAGAACGCTCTCCTATGGGCCGCGGCGCTGTCTCTCCACGCGTGCGTGTCCGTCGCTCTGTCCACGGCCCATAAAAATGTGTCAAACCTTGCGCGGCCAGAGGAGTTTCTTTTTTTTCTTCCCTAAACGAACAACACCGAGCAAATAGATCATTGGTTCTTAAAGAAGGCAATATTGCTACTTCGATTTTTTTGGGGTCAAGCTTGAATATTAGAGATCTATAAGCTGGATAGAAAAATCTTTTTGTTCAACAAATAGTCATTGGTTCTTAAACCCTTGACATTTAAAATTCATTTCTTCTAGGTCAAGCTTATGTTAAAGAAGCAAATATTGCTACTTGGACTTATTGCTTACAGACCATCATTCTTTTACGGAGGTATAATACCTTGCTTTTATAGAAAGGAACACACAGATCATCTTGAGTCATAAGGGAAGAAACATAAATATCATTTATACTTCATGCATATATTATTTCAACCGCAACAACTTTTTTTTAAGCAGAACCGCAACAACTTTTATGTTTGTTTTTCTAGCAATGCAACCAAATACGAACACCACTCTATAAGCGGGCCAAATCTCATTTTCCAATTGTGGACAAGTATAGCAGAATGCTTCATAAAAAATATTGTCATGGAGGCATCGTCACGGAAACCTACGCCTCCTTCTAGTTTATGTCTGGGTGACCTTGAGAGTGTCGTTTGACTATTGTTGCTCGTGAGGATAATCGTGGTTTTTGTGTTTCTTGCCGCGGTGGTTCTATCGTTGCGTCCTTCATGAGGTTGTAGTTTTATTTTATTTTGGTTTTGTAATTGCTTCTTCTTTATTAATACATGTCCAGCATACTCCTATCGTTGGCTTTTCAAAATAAAATATTTTTGAAAATGCAAAGATGTCACACTTATCACCATTTCAAGTCATATTCTTGTTCTCAACCAGGGAGACTGAAACTAGAGGTGCTCAAATAGAAACCATCATTTTAGAGGACAAAACTCAAAATGCATGCTTGTGAAACGTTCTTAAATATATGGCCAATGCCTTGACATTCACTATAAGTCACCAGCTGTAGCAGGAGAAGATAAATACAGCAGGAGCAAGTTGGTGTGAGCATTCAAAGTAGAACAAATGAAAGAAAAGATGCATACTGCTGTCTGAAGCTGCATGATGTCAAGTACTCTGTGATGATACTAGTTAATTACAATCCCCTTGTCCTCATCGATCCAAGAGGCAAACAATTTGGAAGTGTTCTTGTGCCTGAACGTCCTTAGCAGTTGGAGCTCCGTGTTTAGCTGGCCCATCTTTTGTGAGCAAACCTGACAGAGTCATTGATCCTCACTCCTCAAATTACCTTGTGCCCGTCTCAATTGAATTTGTAGTGTTCGATCAATATATAGCAAGAACTGGTGTCTTCATTGGATTCTGTGATGCTAAATCCAATAATTTAGTTTGTTTAGATGAGATTTTTAAGATTAATAAGATTTTTTTATTTAGATTTACAAAACCCTTATCACCAAACGAAATGGATATCTTATTTGTAACCAAACCAAAATGAGATCTTATTTTTTTCAGACAGCTGTTATACAACATAAACATTTTAGTGTACTTCTTCCGTCCCAAAATATTTAGCAAGCCTGGGGTTTAAATTTTGTCCCAAAATAAAATCGTGTGAGATCCAAAGTGCAATAGACAGTAGGCAGAAGGTTCAAACCAAAGTGGAACCAAGGAAATAAATAATCAACTTTAGGGGAAAAACAAAATAAAACTATGGAGACTTTAGAACCGATGTGCTTTTTCTATTTTTCCTTTGGACGGAGGGAGTACTCTGTTTGCTCCTGAGTCTTGACCCACTCTATATTGGTCATCTCGCCTCCAATTCAACCCCATTCTCTTTCCCTCTACGCAGCCGCGATGGCCCCTCCGGTCACCGCACCGACCAATCCGCCTCCGCCCTTGGAGTCGACGACCACCATCAGACCGCAGCAGCAGCCGCCGGCGCCGCCGCCACCAACTCCTCCTCCTCCTTCCGGCGTCGAGTCCGAGGTGCCGCCGAAGAAGCGGAAGCTGGAGGAGGTGGGGTTTCAGCGCTCGCCGTACTACACGATCAGAGAAACCGTCGCAAATCTCCGCGGCCGCTTCCTTCAGGTCCCCGCTCAAAACCCTAACATCCCCGAGCTCCATTCAGCAATAGCAGCAGCAGTAGCCGCTAGCTAGTAGCTTGCACGATCACTATATTCCTAATTCACCATTTAGGAATGCTTTTGCTTGCCATGTTTCAGGTTAGAGCACTGGGGATTGTATTGTGAGAGTGAAATTGTGGAATATTTTATCGACGTTTGGACTGAAATATTTGTGCAGTGGTTCATAGTTCATACTTCATACTCTACCTTAGGAGGGTGCCCTTTGTGGTTGAAATTTAACGGTCTGATGAGGACAAGTACATATTGATATTTGATACAGAATGGAAATTGAAGTTCCTGGGATGAATGTGATCTTAAGTGATCAGGTTATCCCACCACGTTTGTGTGCAGTGCATGTTCCTAATTCAACATAGAGGAATGGTTTTGGCTGCCATATTATTTGTCTACAGAGCTGCCCGTAGTACTGTGCTTCTGAATGGAGTCCTGGAAGTTTCTATTGAAGATTGAACAGAAAAACAATGTGCTGACGACTGAGTTTCACAGTTCATAATAGTGTTCAGGCTGGTGTTCCCTTGCAAGTGGAATTTATTGGTATGATGTGGACAAGTACATACTCTACGAAACAAAATCGAAATAAGAGTTCAAGGGATGGAGGTGGTGTAAGTCTAAGCGGTCAGGTTGACTAGCCCTGTCTGTGTGTCTTTCAATGTCAATATGTGGTATTGCACTACATTTTCTTTTTGAGAAATGTATATCTGGCGTCTTGTTTTTTTGTTATGTTACTGATTACCATTAAAACTGTAATCAGTTAAGTAATTTGTTTGCATTTGTTGTCATGAAGGTTTGCCAAGGAACTGATTCAGAAAATAAAGATGCTGCTGTTAAGATCTTGAATTGTAAGTGACTGGTCCATCATGTTGGAGCGATGTGTAATTTTCTAACGTATTTCAGTAATCATAATCTGCACTACAAATAATGTTATGGCAGCGGATAACTTATCCAGTTTCTGTAGTATGATTTTACAGAAAACCATATTTCTTCGATACATATTGCTCCCTGTGGGTTATAACATAAGTATGACAGAGATGCTGTGACATTTCTTCTCAAATGTTATCATTCAAATATTGAATCCTCAGCACGGTTAACCCATCTATGACTATTAGTATATTGCATTTCTTAATTTTGTTAAAAAGCATTCCACCTGAGTCCTGCCTCTCTGAAGTTATGGTTCTGCGTTTGCTGTACACATGTAAAATACTTCTTTGATTATATTCTCTACTTGGAAGCCGCTTTTATTGAAAATAAGACACTATGTTCTCTACTCAGAAGCAGCTTTTATTGAAAATAAGACACTATGTTCTGTAATCTATTCGAAATGCAAAAGAAATAATAGAACTGTGCATCAAATTATCAGTTATTATGAAATACACTGATCAGCAGCTTTCTTTAGAAATTCATCTATTCTTTCTTTTTTCATTTTGCATTTAGATTGCCCCTTGTTTTGTGGTTTGTAAATACTACCTGAGCACGAGCATGGGCCTTATATTTGAACGATTTTACCATTTTTTGTTTGTATATAATGGCTTCTTTATCATGCATATGTATGCATAAAAAAGCATTTGGAGATAATTAAATCTAACTTGTCTGCCCTCTGCTCTTCTTTTGTCTTACAGAGATGAAAACTGTGATAGAATTATCCAAGAAAACACGGCTTGATCTGTCCGCTGCTGCTGAACCTGTGAAACCGTTTGACAAACATGCAGCTAGAGCTCCTGAGGATAAGCGTGCTGAGAAAGTTCTGTCTGAAGAGAAGAGTACAGGTGGAGGTGTACCAGTCAAGCGTGATTACTCAGACACGGCAGCACATGGGTTGCCGATGAAGACTAAAAGGCAGGCCAGACCAAGTAAGATAACAGGTACAAAGCAACAGGGCGGACTCCCTCAAGGTTCTTATGTCATCGGTGGATCTCCCATTGGCTGGAATTTCCTTATGTGGCCTGGAAGCAAAACAGTCTACTCCGGTTTGACCAAAGCAGAGTGGTTGGCTCGTCGATCTGCAAAATGAAGTTCCATCCTGCTGTCCCAGTGATCTAACAGCTACATGGCTACATGGATCGATCTTTGGAAGATAACATAGTATTCCCTAATCCCTAGTGGTTGTGATATAAGTAGAACCAAATAGTACATGACACACCAGGAAGATAACCTCTTTGACACCAGAGCATGGTAACTTGGTGAGGCACTGAGGTAGATTGGGATACTCAGTCTTCTGCAATGGATTTTGTGCACAGTAGGGGTAATCAGCAGTAGATACACAGATAATTTTGGTACTGTAAACTGGCTGAGCCAAGCGTCGATGTTATGTTTTTCTGTTCAGAAGTGGATACGAGGAAGAACTTCAGCACATGACAGCGCATGAGCGCTGATGCACAGTTATACGACTGGGGGAGTTCCTGACGCCCTGCTCTATGTGACTTTGTTCCCTTAATTTCTGTATCTTGCCTGCCTTGCTTTACAGTTAAACTGTCATTAGCGCAGATGCACTGTTAAACTGACAGTCCAGTTGTGTTTTAGTTGCTTGTTTGCGGCAGCTACTGTCCAAGCACAGCATTGCTACTGGCATTAGTTTGGCCTTCTACCTTGCTTGTCTTTTTTTGGTTCGCTGATGAGATCTAGATTTTCTAACTTTGATAATAACCTTCAAACATTTGGATGCCAAAGCTACTGAAAACCTCAGGATCAACAGGAGCATCTGTTCGGAATCTGCACGGCCTGAAGTACATGTACTCCTACTGGTGATGTATGTACATCACCTCCCTTTTCTCGTCAGGACAAGGGGTAGGACTAGGGGACCAAGCCCCCTGCTTCGGTCTTCCTGTTTTCCATTCTTCTCGGAGCGTGCGTGCTCGTCTGTGCGTCGTGGACGGAAGCAACGCTTTTTGGGCAAGGAAACCGGAAACGGGCCCGCAGCGTCCCAGCTCTTGATTGGGCCCTCGCGGCACCTGCCAAAACAAGAAAAGCCTAGCCCATGCCCACGCGCCAAGCTCCCTGCGGAGGTTCCAGAGAATTTTTTTTATTTTTAATTTTTTTTAAAAAAAATTTACAATTTAAATTTTTTGTTTCGAAATATGACAGAACTAATCGTCCACAGTGGGCGTTTTTTAAAAACGCCCACACAGTGAGCGTTATATGTGACGTGGCACAGGGACCGGCCCGCCTACAAAAGTGCACGCTGTTTTGCAGGCGGGCCTCAAAACAGCGCGCACTTTTACAGGCGGTCCCCTCGCCACCAAGGTCATGACAAGGTAAAGTGAGCACTGTTTTGCAGGCGGCCCCCTGGCGCGCAAAAAACGCCCACACAATTGGTATTTTTTGGCTGCTTCAAGGCCCGCCCGTAAAACAGCGCGTACTTTTGCAGGCGGCCTCCTCGTCACAAAAAAAACGCCCACTGCGGCGGCCGGTCCTGTGCCACTGTAGACGACTAGTTCTGTCAAAAAAATTAGAATTGTAAAATTTTTTTAAAAAAATTAAAAATAAAAAAATTCAGGTTCCAGAGACATCTCAATCTGAGGCCGGCGACGTCAGGCTTGTTACCCGGCGCAGGCGGAACGCGCCTATTTAACTGTGCGCCCGCCTCAACCCCTGCCTCCTCCCCGGCCCCCATTTCCACCCAACCAGAGCCAAAAAAAAAAGCCTCGCGCCCCACGCCGCCTGGCCCCTCTCCGGCCCGGCGGCGACCCCCGCCGTTTCCCCGCAGCGACCGGCGACCGAGCCGCGGGCTTCGATTGCCTCCGCCTCGTGCCTACCCGGCCGCGGGCGTAGCCGCCGCCTCGACCCAATCAGGCCCGGACCGGGCCCCCTCGGCGACTTCTGATCCAGCCGCGCGACAGCTCGTCGTCGTCCGAGTCTGATTCCCGCCACCGCGGCGGAACGAGGCGTCTCCGGTCCCCGAGGTGAGTCCGTGCCCCGCAAACCGGCGGTGCGAATCCCCCTTGGTTTCTATGGTTGCTTTGCCGTGGCGGCGTCCCAGATTCGCGCCGTGTTCTCCGTCCGAACCCTAGATTCGCCATTCCCCGCGTCGCTTCTGGGGCGGTATTTGAGCGATTAGGTGCCTATTCTGTGATTTGATCACCTTCGCCACGGAATTTGGGGGTCAATCGGTGCTGGTTCGATGTGTATTTGGTCCCAATTGGATGCTTGGATGGGTGAGCATTGTCTGAGAAATTCTTGGCGACTTTTGTAAACTTATGGGAGTTTCCTTGCTCTGATTCAGGGGATTCGGGGAATTTGAGACTGATACGACGGCATCCTGGTGATAATGCGGGGCTACGAGTACGAGACCAATGTAAGCTCTACTTTGTGCATTTCATTCCGTTTAATTTCCTCCAAGAATGATCGTTAAAGCCTTTAAGGGCCATAAATCAAGGTTTAAATGCGGGGAAAAAAACTTAGACAGAGGAATGTGGTAACATTTTTTATTTGCTTAAATGTAGAAAAATAATAATTGTGATGATAAAACAAAGAGGGAACTGTAGTATCGACAATCGCGGAAAAGGCAGTGTAATGCTTTTGGTCTCGTGACGATGACAATTATTTATTGTGCAGGGTTACCACCGGCACCGGGAAGTGGAAGATGAGTATGGAGATGAGTACTATGATCAAGATGAGTATGAGGAGGAAGGTTCAGGTGCTGAGGATGAGTATGTTGAGGAGGAAGAGCCTACAGAGGGACAAAAGGAGATCCTTGAATTGAGAGAACGATTGAAAGAGCAGATTAGGCGAAAGGCAAAGGCTGCTGCTGCCTCCACAGCTGGCCGCTCGTCTTCTTCACAAATACCTCAAGCCAGGGACAAGTATGTTTGATCTACTGATTCTCAGCAGCATTCTCTTTCTTTCTAAAATGATCTCTCTTTGAGGTCTTGCCATTGAGAAGTAATAAGACTGGGATATTACTTCCTTTCAAAATGTCTGTTGTGGAACTAAAGTTTTCATAGCCTATTGATCATTATACATTTGTGAAATGAATGCTGCTGGAAGATTTATTTTTCACCATTATATTTGTTTGTTTTTCAGTGTGGTTGTGATGTTGGTAAACCAGTTTTCTTTTAACATAAAGATAAATCAGTATCTGATGAATAACAAAACTTTTCTTTTCTTTTGTTCTCCAACAAAATAGTCTAGCAGCACTTACACATTCTGCAGTTGATATTTCTTCTGCATTTCATATATAGAGTGTTCTTCAATGTGTTTGACTTCTTTTCCCTGCTAGATTTGGCTCTTTCTTTGGTCCGTCCAAGCCAGTGATTTCTCGTCGAGTGATTGAAGAAAGAAAATCATTGAAAGAACTGCATAGCACAATTGGAAGGGAGCCAAGGCCTTCTGGAGTACATGTAATACTACACCAGTACGCTAATTTTGATTAGCACTGACCAAAACATTAAATAATTTTATTCTGTTTTTCTTTTACCAGAAGGATATTCCATCGTCCTCTAAAGTGCAAAGTAAAGTAAATGGACATCAACATAAACAGAAGATGGTTAATCAGGTATAAATAATTTATATTCACTGCATTCTTCTGCATGTTCAGTACAATGGACCTAAAATAATGTATTCACAACATAGCAGTTGCATTTTGCAGGTAAAGAGGAAGGTTGAGGCACTTAAGGATAACCGGGATTATTCATTTCTACTCTCGGATGATGCTGACCTTTCACCCTCTCCAAAGGAGAAACCTGCTGCTAGATCTTCCTTGACTCAAAGGGCTGGTAAGTTGGAACTCTAATTTTATTAGACAAGGTCTTCCCTGTGTCTTCAAATGTGAATTGCTGACTGTTTATTTCTGGACAATGAAGATCGTGAGGTGATGCAATCAACAGTAAAAAACAAGGCACCAGCAAGTCAACCTGCACGCTTGTCAAATGGATATGGACCAAAGAACACAATGTCAACTCAAAGGCACGCTGAAAGTAGGGTAGATTCCATGAGAAAGGAGGCTTTCTTGAATAGAGAAAGGGTTGTTTCACGTGACAATGAGAGGACACATAGTATTGAAAAAAATGGATCGAGCCAGGCAAGCACTAGCAAAACCACAACCCAAAAGCTTCCAAGCAGAGGTCCTATAGCTAATAAGCAACCTTCCAGGGATTTTAATGATGCAACTCTGCGGAAAAGCAGTGTAGCCTCGAAGCACCATCTCTCAGAGGTTGACAGACCAAAATCCTTGCAAAGTCAGAGGATGCAGTCAGCTGGTCAGAGGCCACAGCATTCTTCCCACGGTCAGAGGCCACATCAAT
Source organism: Bothriochloa decipiens (assembly GCA_023333625.1). Classification (NCBI taxonomy): domain Eukaryota; kingdom Viridiplantae; phylum Streptophyta; class Magnoliopsida; order Poales; family Poaceae; genus Bothriochloa; species Bothriochloa decipiens. The sequence goes on along the minus strand of CM041640.1, from coordinate 22,829,561 downwards.
CCATGCAGCATAGGCCGCAGCAGTCATTGCAGAGTCAGAGGCCACAGCAAATGACACAGGGCCAGAAACCACAACACTATTTGCAGAGTCAAAGGACTCAACAGTCCTTGCAGAATCAAAGGCCACAGCAGTCCTCACATATTCAGAAATCGCAATCGTCACAAACACACAGACCACAGTCACTAAGTAACAGGTCCCAGCCGTCACAAGGACAAAGGCCCCTTTCTTCGAAGCCTCAATATTCGGAGCAAAGAAGAGTACAGGCAAATGATAGAGTCAAACAAGCTGAAAGGCAGATTCGGCCTCCCTTGAAGTCCATGGTAAATACTTGAGAAATACCACCTTTCTGCTGTCTACCATTTTGCATGAAGTTATTTGCCATGCATATATCATGTATATGGGTTGAATTCGTTTGGCTAGGGTTTCTGATGTTTCATTTGTTCCATTGTTCTCTTAATTTGTGCTTGTAGCCATCTCGGCCAGTCTCTTCCAATGGAATTCGTGATGATCATGCAAAGAGAAAGCAAGTGGCAAAAAGAAGATTTGATGAAGATGATGATGACGATGAGGGAGACCCCTTGGCAATGATCAGAAATATGTTCAGGTATTGACTAGATAAGCCTGCTCTTTTCTGTTTGGGTCAGTGGTTGTAAGCATCAGCAGTCAGCCTCTATAAAGTTAGCATGTCTACTAACATGGTTTTCAAGCTGTGCAAACCAAACATTGCTTGATTGAGGTGTCTGTTCAAAGATGTTGCTTATAGATATTTGGATTCTGATTTTGGCTTCCTTTGCAGGTATGATCCTAGAAAATATGCAGGCAAAGATGAGGATGACAGTGATATGGAAGCCGATTTTCGTACTATAGAAATGGAAGAGAAAAGGAGGTATTGCTTCTCTTATTTTATCCAGTATAACACTGTACAGATTGAAATAAAAGCTTATATGATATACGTTTATGCTTTATATTCAAGTTATTGCACTGCCTGCACAGATGGTGAAGATTAGTTTAGTATCATAATGACGAGACATTTGATCTTTTTGTACTCGACCTTACCATTCAATTGCTTGCTAGCCTGTGCTGTGTTTATTCATGGTTCAGAAACTGGCAGTACACGTGGGATGCATGTGGATACTTAGCATTCTGGGTTTTCCTGTCAAGTTGCCCCCTATTTCGTATCTGGCTCACATTTGATATTGGTTTCTTTCAGCGCGAGGATTGCTAGGCAGGAGGATGAGGAGCAACTTCGCTTGATTGAGGAAGAAGAGAGACGCGAGCAAGAGAGGAAGAGGCGAAAGATGGCACGAGGCCGATAGTCCAATACACGTCATATTTGGATGTTATAACTGCACAGGCCTGATTGGCTGAAGACAAGGCCCATGGTCGACTGGACAGGCACTTCTCATGCAGTCCTGTTGCCCTCGCCCATTGCAGACAAAAGCAAACCTTCCACATGGATTATCCGAAGGCAAATCAAGGAAAACGGCAGGTGAGCAACGCTGGGCACTGGGCGCGTGTAACAGCAGAATGTTAGTCATAGTGGTTTAGTTCGAAGCTGACATGGACCGTATTTAAGCTCTCGTCAGATTGTTTGGATAGCAGAAGGTTCCCAACGTTGCAGCGCCTCATCAGATTGTTTCTTTTAAATTCTAATTATATACAGATTCTTTCAGTTAAGCCTATATAAGGATGTCCTAGTCCAAGTGATCATCTTGTTTATTTTGTTTGGGCGTAGTAGTGTTTAGTGTTGTAATAAACGATGTGCTAGAATTTTCAGATGTAATTTTGACCTTTGTCAGGCGATAATTGAACAGCAAATGCGCCTCGTGTGATTACCCCCTTGTGGAAGCGGGACTCGGATACAGATGCACCCGCGACATCGATCACGAAGCAGCAAAGCTTGAATCCTGTTCGTGTTAGTGTTGTAGTATGTCTCCAACAGAGTTGGCCGCGACAGGAAGGTGCAGAACAAGGATCATGGTTTCGAGTCCTAAATAAGGACTCCGTCGAATCTCCGCTGCCACCTAAAACCTGACGGGTCACGACAACTCACGAGTCGCCGACATGGCAGAAGGAGAGGAGAGGCCGAGCGGAGGGGGTGACGACGAGAACGGCAAGTACCCGATCGGGTTCCGCTTGAAGCCGACGACCGAGGAGCTCGTGGAGTTCTACCTCCTCCCCAAACTTTTGGGCGAACCGACCGTCCCAAACGAATTCGTCATCGATGCGTCCGCCTACGAGTGTGACCCGGAGATATTGACTGGTACGTACGAAGTATACAGCATGCATGCCATTGCCATGACCTGAACTGTTAATTCTCTTGTTTCCCTTTTTGGGTACTCGAGTAGTTAACCTGGTTGTTGGATTATTTTATACGATTCATACTACTATCTGGGCATTCTTTCACTCAAAAAAGCCTTTTACACTTTTGCTTATACATACACAGAAAAAATACAAGGAGAGGGGCGTGGATGACGACACCTGGTACTTCTTATCGCCAAGGAACCGCAAGTACCCGGGAGGGGGCAGGCCGGTGCGGCGCACGGCCGACAAACGGGGCCGGTGGAAGCCGTCGACGGGCCAGTCGAAACCACCGGAGGAGGAGGAGGAGGGCGCCTCGACGAGCCAATCGAAGAAGAAGAAGAAGGCCGCGTTCACGTTCAGCGAGAAAACCCTCGCCTACTACGTGGGCTCCACCAAGGACGAGACCAAGACCAAGTGGCTCATGCACGAGCTCGTCGCCCCTGAGACGCCCGACAACAGCTTCCACTTCCACGGCAAGACCAAGAACGCCGCCGCCGAGGCCGAGCCCAACCTGGTCAGTTCTCGGCGAGACGTTCAAATTCAGTTCATATTGTTGCTGCCTGACACTCTGACTCGGATTGTACTTTGCACGCAGCTGAACAGGTACGTCATATGCCGGATCTACATTAGCCCGTTGAAGTGGAAGGAGATCGAGGAGGAGGCGGCGGCGACGGAGGTGCCAACCTCGTCGCAGTCATCCGTGCCGGAGTGCGTTGGAGAGGCAGCGGCGCGGGCACCGTCGTCGTCGAGCAGGCAGCCGCCGGCCAAAAGGCCCGCGGTGGAACGGCCGGCGACGAGCGGGCGCCCCGTCACCGGCGCGCCGAACAAGGGGTGTTCCGTTTCCCAGGCGACCTTGTTCCTGGGCGGCGGACGTTCAGCGCCAGCGCGTGGCAATGGCGGCGGTAGTAGCGTGCGCATGCCGGCTGTCGGAGCCGGAGCAGCGGGGCGCCACGGACCAGGGATGCCCGCGCTAGTGCATTGGCCGCCGGCGTATAACAGCATGCAGGGACCGGTGCAAGTGCAGCAGCGGCCACCGTTCGTGTATGGGTACGGCAACCGAGTGGCGGCGGGGATGGCGAACGCGAACGGCCGCATCGGGCCGCTGCAACCGTCCCCAACCCTCAAGGTCCCACGATGATGATGCGCCCGCCGAACGTAGCTGCCGGCCAACCAGCTCGGCTGCCCTCTCTACGGCAGCAGCCGCAGCCGCTAACGCCGGAGACGGACGAAGCGTGCCGGAACCGAGTGTATGCGAGACTGATAGCTGAAATGAAATTAAAGAAAGCACAGCCGGACACCGCGGCTCGCGCAGGGCAGCAACGGATCGATCAGACGCCGTCCGCGCAGCCAGCGTGCTCCCATGACGAGAGTGCCAATGCCAATCACCCTGTGGGTGTCGAGGCCATGGTCCCTCCCGTTCAGTTTCCGGCGCCTCACGGTGGGTACCCTTACGGCAGCAGCAGCAGCAACAACAGTCTAGCTCAGCGACCCCAGCGGCAGCAATCTAGCTCAGCGGCACCAGCGCCAGCGGCAGTTGAAAAGGCGCCGGCGTTTGAGAACGTGCCCTCTAAGCAGTCGGCGCCACCAGGTGCGAACGAAGGAAGCTGCAAGGGGGATGCTGCAACTGCCACTATCGCGGACAACATTATTTTGCAAATTTTGACACCAGATTGGACGCTATGAAGAATTTGATGATGACAGACCTTAGGACATGCCATACTTTCGGGGGACATAGTTTTTGTGCCTCCATCTTCCTTCTAGGAACTCTTTTCCAATTATACTATATACATGTTGATTCGAAGGTTTTTTTTCACGTCTTGTGCATGGCAAGTTTGTGAATAGTCAGTCTAACTTTTTGCTCAGATTGTTTCGCGGGCCCACTTAGCACTGAATTTTCACCCTTAAAATATCCAAATCAGTACGTCCATGGGATCATCAACTATAATTACCCCTAGGAATTGAGCTTCTTTCTTTAATTTCTGGCGATTCGACTCCATAAGCTCAAAGGTATTGGTACCACGACAGAACTAAGTTCGTCTGCAGGCTTAGCCAACATGCGAGAGGCCGTGGGTGAGGCAACCAACGCCAACCCTACGGCATCCTTGTCGCACCTTCCTCGACAACGTGGATCCGTGTGTGTGTGGACCATGAAAGCTCATCCAATTTGGGTGGCCAGTGCTCAGTCATGCCTGTTGCAAGTTTAGTTGTTAATTGTTATCCAGCGGGATTTGCTGAAGATAGAGGAGAAATGTTTTTTTAGAAAGGATGGCAAAAGCTTTGCCGTGATTTTTATTTGATGAAGAAAGAAAAAAAAGACAAGTGCCCCGCTTAGTTATTTGAATGAAAACTGGGCTAAAACCATACAACTGATGAGAGTCTCGCTCATCCTACACAACTTGATACAGTAATTCAGCACCAACTTGGTCGAAACGATCCCAGCTAACCAACTAACTTAACTCCTGCGGTCACTTGCAGCTGGTCGACGTTCACTCAACTTTAAACGACTCAAAATAAACAACTACCGGTTGGATTGGGACCTCAACGCGGCACAACCACTCTACCTCTACTCCACCACTAACACAACCCGCACGACACAACGGCGAAAACAACGAACCAGGCCCTGCCACGAGACATCATGATCGAGTCCAAATCTACGACGGCGCCTTCAGGAAGGTTATGACGTCCAAGCGCCGCTGTCGCTCGTCCGAGTAGGACTGAGTTTCACCCGTGGAGAGTGCAGGGGGACGCGACGCCCTCAACAGGGAGAATGGTACCCGCAGATGTCGTCGTCGCCAGACTTTCACCCAAGAACCCACAACACGGACCTCAGTCATGATGTCGGGTCCCCACCAGACACCCGAGCCGTCGTTGCTAGACCTGCAGAAGTCTCACCGGAGAGGTCGGCGCATTTGCCACGCAAGTAGCCGCAAAACTGCGCCAGCACCGCGCCAATCAAATGACGTGCGAAGATTGGCCTCCCACCGCCGTGCACGTCCACCAGCCGCACCACCCGCCGCCGCGCACGACCACCGAAGGCGTCGCCGATCTGCCCTGAAGGTACCAGACCTGGAGCAGGGCCCCATACGAGCGCCCCCATTGACGCCGAGGCCTCTGTCCTCACAACAACCGCCCCACAACGGCAACCAAGGCCAAAGGGGGAAGGGACGACATAGACGAGGACCACCCCCAATGCCAGCAAGAGCCCCATCCACCAGCGCAGAGTGGCCAACATCAAGAAGGAGGGGGCAAGCAGAGAGGGGGGGAGCACGCCGTTGCCTCGTTGCGTCCGCCGGCGAGGACCGATGAAGTAGGACGACCTCTACCCGGCCTAGCACCGTAGAAGAGCCTCAGCCATGGCCGGCCACGCCACTGCGACGCCACCGAAGAAGAGCCGTACCACTACCACCAGGTGAAGACGCCGCCTTGGGCGGCAACTCCAGCCGACGCGGACAGGCACCCGTGCCTGGCGCCTTATAGCCGCACTCGGGCACGACACTCCACCGTCGCGCAGATCCGCCACCATCCCTAGCCATTGCGCACAAAGCCGTCGCCGCCACGGCGTCGCCGACCGCCGCCAAGGAGGTTGGGGCCCTTTCCACGCTGATCCACCACAGCTGGCCGCCGCCCCTAAAGGCCATCGCGCAGATTAGGCCAAGGGAGACCGGCTCCGGCCATTGGAGGGCCGAAACCCGTCCTCTCCGGGCTGCCATCAGAGAGCGCCTAGAGGCCATCGAGGCCGGCGCCAGGACGTCCTCCGCCGCCCCTCCGCAGGCCGGGTGAGCGGATATAGGCAGCGGAAGGCTGGATCCGCCCACTGCAGTACTGCTCTGCCATCATCCACCGACGAGCGTCGAAGACCCGCCTCCAACCTCGCTCCGCCTCCTTCACGCCGGAGATGATGCGATGCCAAGGTGAAGTCCTGCCGCAACCATCCTCGAGAGCCGCCCCGGCTTCCCGGCGGCGCTCTCTGGCGGCGGCGAGGCATGGAGGGAGGGGTGAGGGAATGGCGGCGGCGGTGGCTAGGGTTCGCCCCGAGCCGCCCGACGCGAGGGCGAGGCGAGGCGTGCGACGGATTGATTTAAAGGCAGAATCATGGAGGAGAAATGAAAAATACTGAAGTATGATATAGCCAAACCAAGGTTATTCAAACAATGGAAAGTACTATCGGCCATTCAATTTAGTTTCAGTCTGGCAACCTCCCAATCAAATGCAGATTCACTTTTAAAAAGCAGAACAATACAACTACTACCATGGTCGTCACCACCTGCAGGAAGCCACCTGCGCAAGAAATTGATAAGCTGATGGTACATTCGATTCAGTGCAGTAGCGGTCCAGGGTGTGCAGAAATTCAGTGAAGCCAAACTCTTTGATACTGGTGACAGAATCCCACGCAACTACAGATGCTTAGCTATTTGCTAGGTGACAGCAATCAGCAATAGAATGCTGGTGCTGGTGTGGTGGGGCACGGGAGCATCTAACTTTGTGACCCGGTGGCTAGCGCTGTGCCATCGCCAAGCGTGGCGAGTGGCGAACCGACGTGTGAAGCTCGCTGTTGGATGCCACTGGACTGGATAAGCAAGAAATGAAGAAAGAACGTGCGCGCCCTGTGGCAAAACAGGCCCGCAGGCAGAAGCTGAATCGTGCTGGCTGCGCGTTCGTCCAAACGTAAACGCGACGGTTCCCGGCCCGGGCCGAGCAGCCTCCCAGCAGGACAGCTGAGGCCGACGCTGACGGGGCGCCGGCGGGCAGAGGGATAGCGAGGCGCGCATGTGTCTGCCTACAAAGGACGTCCCGGAGCTTGGAACTTCCGTCCTTCCCGCTGTCTCCGCCGCAAGACGCCAATTGGCGTCGCAACCGCCGTGGGTCGGGCGGAACTCGCCAGTCGTCTCGATCGGCCCCGTCGCATCATCCGAGCAGGAGCACCTTGCCGACCGGACTGTAGCGCACGGTAAAAAGATTCGAAGTTCTGAGACCCGGTCTCTTGTTGCTCGTCTTGTATCGGCGGCCATTTGGCCCTGGCTTTCGATCCCAACCAAGCTCACGAAGCAGAGCATCACGAGGCACGGTAAATGGGAATCGAATCGCCGGCTCGCCTCGCCTCGCCGCTAACATGATGGTGACGTGAAAGGATTGGATTGGACTTGTTTATTTGGGTCCGAGCGATGGCATCTGACTTGTTTGAGGATCACTGCTCTATGTACTAAGCAATACCTTAAGATTCCTCGGATAATCTTAAGTGGACACGTAATTTAAACCCTAGGTAGAAAGATCACAGACATTTGTACGTCAGTGATGACGTGCCTGCCTTTAATTTGTGGCCTGTTTATTTGATGCGTTCGCAGAGGATCACCGGCGGCCGTCGCCGTCACCGATGACGAACGCCACACGTCCCCAAGCTACAAGCTTTCGAGGAAGGATAGGGACGTACTAAGCCAATACAAAGATCACAGCGACGCGGGCGACTGATGAGCCAATCAAGTCCTGTGTCGCCATGCAGGCACTTCTTGGTCACGTCAGACCACTTGATTCGATCATTTTTTTCGAGAAATATCCCTTGCTGTCCAGTTCGATAACTTCGATGGCCACTGGAAGCACCTACTGGATGGCTCACACAAAAAGCTGCGTTGCCCGGCAGTCTACTTCTCCTGTATATATATAGCCCGGCAGTCTAGAGAAAGCTGTACGCAGTTAACGGTAACTAGGAGTACACTCGCGTTGTCACACACGACCTGCACCAACGCTGCAGCATGGGTAGTATGGCGGTTGATACGACGGAGTCGGTAGCCGTGGTGGCCGTGCCGTTCCCGGCGCAGGGCCATCTGAACCAGATGCTCCACCTGTCGCTGCTGCTCGCGTCGCGGGGGCTCCCGGTGCACTACGCGGCGCCGCCGCCGCACGTCCGGCAGGCGCGCGCGCGGGTGCACGGCTGGGACCCCAAGGCACTGCGCTCCATCGAGTTCCACGACCTCAACGTCTCGGCGTACGACTCCCCGCCCCCGGACCCGGCCGCGCCATCGCCGTTCCCGAACCACCTCTTGCCCATGATCGAGACCTTCGCCGCCACGGCGCGCGCCCCGCTCGCGGCACTCCTCCAGCGCCTGTCCGCCACCCACCGCCGCGTCGCCGTTGTGTTCGACCGCCTCAACTCGTTCGCCGCCACGGAGGCCGCGCGGCTGGGCAACGCCGAGGCGTTCGGGCTGCAGTGCGTCGCCATCTCGTACAACATCGGGTGGCTAGACCCCGGACACCGGCTCATCAGCGACTACGGCCTCCAGTTCCTCGCCCCCGACGCCTGCATGCCCAAGGAGTTCGTGGATTTCGTCTTCCGGATGGAGGAAGTCGAGCAGGGCGCGCCCATCGCCGGCTTGGTCATGAACACGTGCCGCGCGCTGGAGGGCGAGTTCATCGACGTGGTTGCCGCGCAGCCGCCTTTCCAAGGCCTGAGGTTCTTCCAGGTCGGGCCGTTGAACCCGCTGAAGCCCGTCGCGGACGCCCTGACGCCGCGCCACGAGTGCCTGGAGTGGCTCGACAAGCAACCGCCGGCGTCGGTGCTCTATATCTCGTTCGGCACGACTTCGTGCCTCCGCGCCGAGCAAATCTCTGAGCTCGCCGCGGCGCTGAAGGGCAGCACGCAGCGTTTCATCTGGGTGCTGCGCGACGCCGACCGCTCCGACATATACGCCGCCGAGTCCGGCGAGAGCCGGCACGCCAAGTTCCTGCCCGAGTTCACCAAGGAGACCGAGGGGACAGGGCTGGTGATCACCGGGTGGGCGCCGCAGCTGGAGATCCTGGCGCACAGCGCCACGGCGGCGTTCATGAGCCACTGCGGCTGGAACTCGACCATGGAGAGCCTGAGCCAGGGGAAGCCGGTGCTTTGCTGGCCCATGCACTCGGACCAGCCCTGGGACTCGGAGCTGCTGTGCAAGTACCTCAAGGCGGGGCTACTGGTGAGGCCCTGGGAGAAGCACGCTGACATCATCCCGGCGCAGGCCATCCAGAAGGTGATCGAGGAGGCAATGTTGTCTGACAGCGGGATGGCGGTGCGGCGGCGGGCCAAGGAGCTCGGCGAGGCGGTTCGCGCCTCCGTGGCCTACGGCGGGAACTCCCGTAAGGATCTCGAAGACTTCATTGGGTACATCACGAGGTGAACATATGACGACGCATGCGTGAAGTGGTCATGTGGAGGAAGATAAACATCTGTTGCTTTCAGCGGTTGATCGGATCACTTTGAATCTTTCACATCAAAAATATTTTCACTGTCGAAATTTAATTTAGAAAGGATATACTGTGTCTGTCAGAGAGATATAGTATACATAATTTTATGTCCACCTCATGAAATGTACACGAATACACGATGAAGCTCTCAACGTGGACCTCACATTTATGGTTGGCGGTCTCTTGTTGGCGGACCGCCCAACATTCTTCCACTTCAAATTCTCAATCTATTTTTTTACAGCTCAAATCGTGCCTGCCTTCCTCGCTAGTCTCTTTGCATATAAGTTGCAGATTAGTGAATTGCGTATATATATGATGACGTGGATAATAAAATATTTATGTATTTCGTTGACATGGATATTATATATAGTTGCGCGTGCTAATAGATTTTTAATTGTTTGTGATAGTGCATTGTCTAGTTGACAGCTTGCCTCTACAGATAAATAGCTAGTAAGGTTTTTTTGGATTTTAATTGAATGTAATAGTGTATTGCTTTTGGATAGTTTGTATGCTAAGATAAATAACTAGTGGAGTTTTGTTCAAGATACTTTAAGTCTTTGTGGGCTGTTTTTGATGCTGCTGTGGCCTGTGGGTTGGATCAGTCGATGGGAAGAGCTTAGCCAAACATACGCCTGGTGCGCGCGATGGTTGGACCTGGTTACCTCGTTCAAAGGGGTCGGGAGTTCGAATCTCTACATCACAAAAAGTAAAAAAATGTCCATCTTGTTCCACAAAAAATAATGTCCACTTTTGTGGATTGTAAGCCGTAGCCGCCGATAGGCTGCCACGCTACAGCTACAGGTCGGTCACCTTGGGCCACACTTCCTCTTAATCAGATGCAGCCTCGTTGGATATACCAGTCTTATTGAGGTGTGGGCCGGAGTTGTTTCTTGATCAGCCCACCTACGCTTGTAGTATATTCCGTGTATCTGTAATATGCACTTGTCTTATATACTCCTAAAAAGGGCCAAAACATATCGTCAGCGCAAAACTAATGGGACTGCCCGACGCTAATCACCCCCCGCTCCGCGCGTTTCACCACGCCACGCCCACGCAACCGCCGACGCGCGCACTACGCCTGCCTCGGGAGCTCCCCCTCGCGATCAGCCGAACCGCCGGGCGACCGCGCGCACACGCTGCTTAGCTCCCGCCCCCTCGCCCCGTTTTCTGCACCCTAGACCCACCAGTCTCCGTGAAATACAGCGGAACCGCCGCCGTCCCGACGCCCCAGCTCCGCAGCTCGCTCGGAATCGGATGTCGGGTACCCGAATAAGGGGTACCCTAAACCTCGATCTAGGATAAATAATCCCTGAACAATTAGCGTAAAAACTTCGAGAAAACTCACGAATCAAGCCAATGGCTCTTCTACGAAACAAGGCCCAACACCCCTGGACCGAGCCGTACTGGGCCGGCCCACGAACGGGGCGCGTCAATCCGTACACGACCTCCCTCGACGGGACCCTCGATCGACGGATCGCCGCACGGGCGATCGACCCCCCGTCGAGAGGCGGAACTCTGAACGGGCGGACGACCCCCGTCGATCACTGCTCCCCCTCTGGCTCACCTACTCCTCGTACGGGATCCAGGGCATTTATTGCGCTCACCAACTCCTGCCTAACCTCATGACTACAGCAGGGTTACAGTGACCAGCTACAACCGTCAAATCCTCCTTTTATCGCTCATACCGGTAGAATCAGCGGTTCGTACCACACTGCTACACCATGTCGAACACTGTGCCCCGTCAGGCATCCCCTCGAGACGCGATTGTCAGCACGCGTATCGTATTTCCCGGGGCTCAGTCTTATCCATACAAGCCTCGATTCCCTCAACCACCCCTCGACTTGGACCTCGACACCTCCGGTCAGCACTCCAACAACTCCCGACATGACGTCTACAGGGATGCGCACGCCCCCGTATGGGCACAGGTTTTTCACTGACCACCTACGGGCGTCATCGTGACACACACGGAGGACAGCCATCATCTCCAGGCACGTCGCTACAGGGCAGACCATGCTCGGTGCACGCCTCTACAGCGACTATGACATGAATGACATCAACCCCTCGACATCATCACCTACGACAACCCTAGGGTTCCTGTACACCAGAGCCACCCCTTGGCCTATAAAAAAGGACGCCAGGGGCTAGTTTGAGCCAACCGAACAACATTCGAACAAGCATCGGACAACACTTAGAGAAATCCGAGCTCTCCAGTTGCAAGGCATAGGCTTAGCGCTTCTAGGCTTAGGCATTGCTTTACACCCCGTGTTCCTACTTGCTCGCTTGTATTCCCCCTGTACATGCACTTCGGTGCAAGATAATACAAACTCTCTCCCCCCACTAAACGTAGGGCCTTCTCTTGCCCGAACCAGGATAAAAATCATGTGTTCTTCTTGCATCACCATCCGGATTAGGGAGCACGCGACATAAATTCACTCGTTGGTGCTTGGCCCCCGGGTCAGGACACCGAAAGTTGGTGCGCTAGGTAGCGAAGTCTGCATGTCAAGATCTTTTCCCGCCATTCTTCCGGATGGCAGACCCTGTTTCGCCACTTCTGTTCGCCACGGTGATCTGGTTCAGGAGCCTGGAGTTCATGTCGCTCGGTCACGACTAGGAGATGATCCTGCTTTCTCCCAGAGATCCGGAGGACAGCAACAACGAGCCTCCCAAGAGTGGGAGGATAGCACGTCGGTCCCACTGCTCTTGCCTCGTGTGTGCGGCTAAGAGATGGCGCGTTCGACGCAAGCACCATCGCCTGCTCGCAGGTGAAGCGGCGTCCACCATTGCCACTGCACCTCCGACTAGTGATGCGAGACTCCTCATTGGGGGCCTGTCTGACTTGTCTTTGGGTGCAAAGGGTGAGCCAGCAGGATCCTGTGATGACCCAGACTTCAGCTTCGCCATACGTTCGCCGAAGGGACCAGGTGCAGTCTCTCCGGCAGGCGCCGCCTCAGTACCACCCAACTTGCTCCCGCACGGGCTGTTCGTGTCTCGTCGACCGTCCCGTTCGGCCTCAACAATGCTGCCAAGTCGTACTCCTCCTCAATGAGCACCAACATGAGCGTGTATGAGGACCTCCCGGGGAACCTCCTTCCAGCCACCATGGACTTGGTGACTTCTACGCCGGCCTTCGAGTACTCAGAATCTTCAGAGACTCCTGGTCCCAAGCACTACAAGCTCGGCAAACTCCGGCGCCAGCTAGAGGAGGAGCGGCGCAGCAAGGGGTACTTCCCCAACAACTATTTCGGCTACCCCAACTCTGACTCCACCGACGACAGCTACGACCCCACACAGGAGTGCTTCCATATCGACGGGGCCGTTGCGTCAAGCGACGAAACCGATAACGCCGCAGTAGTAGTGGCAACAGCAGACGGGGTCGATCCTGTACCAGGTCGAAAGGCGCCTCCAGCGATGCCAAATGATGTACAGATACCCCAAGACGCCCAAGATGCCCAACTCGCACAAGTTCAAGAGATGCGGGCCAAGCTCGACGAAGATCGAGAGCGCCTATGTTAGCTTGAGCGGACCCTTGAGCGGGAGCGCAGGCGCGGCCGAGGCGCAGGAGCTCGAGCCAGGGCTCGGGACGTCAATAGGCAGATCATCGAGGAGAGGGCAAACACGCCCCCCATCTTCAACTGTGCCAGCCAAAACATCATTGCCGCTACCATGCTTCTCCGCAACATGTCGGCCCCCTCGAACCCCGAGGCCCATCGAGTCCGACAAGAGGTCTAGGGGCTTCTCGAGGTCGCGGCCGCGCAGCAGGCTGAGAGCTCAGCTTTGAGACACTGAGAGGCTGCCTCGGAGTGACTCGCCGAGCCTTCCCGACACAAGAGGGAGGGCTCGGTTCATTACGAGTCCGCCCCACCACCGAAGAAGGCAACTCCCATGCGAAATCGCATTGTCAAAAACTGCGAGCCTTGAGACGCACGCCATGACATCAATGAGAATCGTAGACATAAGAGCGGAGACACCGAGGCGCTAGGCTACAGTGCACACAGGGGCGGACGCTACAACAGCGATGAGGACCGACACTGGTCCCCCGAGCCACCGGGCCCTCGAGTCTTCAGCAGGACGATTCGGAGGACGCCGCTGTCAAATCCCTTCCGTCTTCCCACGAGCCTCGTCAAGTACAACGATGAGACCAAGACCGAGTTATACAACTCTACTTCCCTGCCTCCAACAACGTCACGGAGTATGAGGCCCTCGTCAATGGCTTGCACATCATCGAGCTCGGGGTTCAATGCCTCGATGTTCATGGCGACTCACAGCTCGTAATCGACCAAGTAATGAAGGCCTTGAGCTGCCACGACCCCAAGATGGAAGCCTACTGCAAGGAGGTCCGCAAGTTGGAGGACAAGTTCTATGGCCTCAAGCTTAACCACATCACGCAAAGGTACAATGAGGTAGTAGACGAGCTAGCCAAGATCGCATCAACTCGAGGTACCATCCCACCAGATGTTTTCTCAAGGGAACTATACAAGCCATCCGTCAATCTAGGCGTAGGGGAAGGAGCTGCAACACAGATAGCCGACCCCCTTCCTCGATCAAGGCCCCCATGACCGGGGCCGAGGCCATGGAAATCGAGGGGTCGCCTCCTCCACCAACCCCCGAGCCAGACTGGCGCTCTCTTCCTCGACTACCTTATTTGAGGGGAGCTGCCAGAAGATCAGACCGAGACCCGTCGTATCGCTCGACGAGTGAAAACCTACGTCCTCTATGGCGATGACAAGGAGCTCTATCGACGGAGTCCCATCGGGTCCTCCAGCGCTGTATCACCATTGAGGAGGGAAGAAAGTTGCTCAAGGATCTACACTCGGGGGCTTGCGGCCATCACGCTGCTTCAAGGGCCCTTGTCAGAAACGCTTTCTGGCAAGGCTTCTACTGGCCGACCGCAGTCTTCGACGCCATCAACCTCGTCCGCTCATGCGAAGGGTGCCAATTCTATGTCAGGCAGACCCACCTCCCAGCTCATGCTCTACAGACGATCCCCATTACATGGTCGTTCGCGGTTTGGGGGCTCGATCTCGTGGGGCCATTAAAGAAGACAACCAGGGGCTACACCCATCTGCTTGTAGCCATCGACAAGTTAACCAAGTGGATCGAGACTCGGCCCATCACCAACATCCGGTCCGAGCAGGCAGTGCTGTTGTTCACCAACATCATCCATCGCTTCGGGGTCCCCAACGTCATCATCATCGACAACGACACGCAGTTCACCGACAAGAAGTTCCTAGATTTCTACGACCGCCATCACATCCATGTGAACTAGTCCGCCGTTGCTCATCCTAGAACTAATGGCCAGGTCGAGCGCACCAAAGGCATGATTCTACAAGGTCTCAAGCCTCGGATCTTCAATTGGCTAAACAAGCATGGCAAGAATTGGGGGCCAAGCTGCCTTCGGTCCTATGGAGTTTAAGGACGACACCGAGTCGAGCCACGGGGTTCACCCTATTCTTTATGGTCTACAGGTCTGAGGCCATCCTCCCCACTGACCATGAGTATGGTCCCCTCGACGGAAGGCCTACAACAAACAGACGAACGAAACACCATCGACCAACTCAAAGAAGCTCGAGACGTGGCTCTCCTCAATTCCGCAAGATACCAGCAGAAGCTCTGATGCTACCACGACAAACACGTGCGCAAGAGGGATCTTCAAGTTGGCGGCCTCATCCTCCATCGATGGTAGAGTAACAAGGGCCGCCACAACCTAACTCCACCATGGGAGGGCCCCTTCATCGTCGCAGGGGTGTTGAAGCCCGGAACCTACAAGCTATCCAATGGGAAGGGCGAAACATTCACCAACGCATGGAACATTGAACAACTACGTTGCTTTTACCCCTAGGGCCTTGAGGCTTTGTACATTTTCTATATCATGAATGAATAAGAAGTACTTTCTTTTACAAGTTCAACTTTTTGTTCATATGCTTAAAGTAGCCTCGATTCTGCTTCATCAGAGTCGAGCCTCCCTCGGGGCCTATATGGGGGAACCCCCCTAAGTTCCTAAAAAACTTGCACATTTTTTTGAAACTCAAACGTCTTATTCTTTCTACGCCTTGATGCTTGCTGTCACTCGGTCAAAAATGCCACGCAACGCCCGAGGGGTCGAGGGGCATCGAGCCGCAAGACCACCCACGCCCCCGAGCTATGGTACCTGTACTCATTTCCCCCTCAAGGGGCAAGCGTACGCGCCAAAAACCTTGTGAACGGCCAACTCAGGCGAAGCGAGAAATAGAACATCGAGAATAAAACATATGTGCATACATAATGTTTTCAAGGTCGGCCGCCTCGATCAAGGCCAGATGCGTCTCACGATTCTCGTCCTCAGTCTTGTTGGGGTTAGAGATGAAGCCGTGGGAGACGACCGCCATGTTGTATGTGAAGCCAGAGCAGATGACCGCCATCGCCCTCTTCACACCATGATGGAGCGCGTCACGAATCTGCTCCCGCACGGCATGGCCGAGGGAATACATCCGCCGGAGACAGGGGTCCCCATGCACATCACCCTCGATTTCCTCCTCATGGTCGACCCCCAGACCATCGTAGACCGAGTCGATGGCGCTTCGGAGCTTATCGATCAGCGTCGCCTCCGCCCAGTAGAGGTCTTGGAGCGCCTTGGCATCTTTCTGGGCCTAGAGCCTCTGTTCGTCGAGGTCTGAAACACAGGGCAAGGTCAATCACGGCAGACAAGGCACTCAGACTGAAAAGCTAAGGGCAAAAGCAACAAGCCTACCATTGGTGTGGGTCTCAAGGGCCTTGTACCCATCCCGTAGCTCGGCGAACGCCTTGTTCACCTCGGCCAAGGCCTCGGCCGCTTCCGTCTTCTCCGCCCGTAGCTCCTTGATCACCTTGCTGGTGCCCTTGAGGGCCCTCTCCTCATGGAGGGCTCCCTTCAGCGTCGAGACCTTGTCAGTTAGGGTCTGGACACGATGCCTCTCCTCCCCAACCGAGACATTTAGCGCGTTGTGATCATAGGAAGTTAGGGCGAGGCTCTCCTTGAGTTCCTTGATGCGCGCTGCAGACCGCTCGAGCTCCCCCTTGAGCTTCTTGACACGCCCTCCCGCCAAGGAGAGGTCCTCGAGAGCCTTTTGCGCCTCCTACCAGGCCTTGGTGGCATCGTCCTTGGCCTTGGTTTCTACTTCCTTGGCTTGGGTCACCTCCCCTCGAGCTACGACGGTGTCCTCCTTGGCCTTCATCGCCTCCTCCTTGGCCTTGGCCGCATCCTCCTTCGCCTTTGTCGCCTTGGCCTGGGCAGCCTCGATCGCTGCTTGCAACACAGGGATCTACTCCCATCCACCTCTTGTCAGGTTGATGAATTCAGACTTGGTCTGGGAGCGTCCTCTCAGATCCTGGAAACAAAAAGCGCGAGAAAGGACGTCAGATAAGAAAGCAAGTCGACCCCTCGTATCGCGGAGAGAAAACACATACCTTGAAGGCTCTTGCCAAGTCCTCAGTGGCGATGTCGACCGCCAGCCGCAGGGCATGCTGCATCCAGACCCGGAACTCCTTGATGTGCTCCCAGTGCTCGACCTCCGCCAGATCATTCACCTCGAACATGGGCGCATCGGGATTCGTCGGGTCACAGAGTTGAAAAGCTTCATGGCCCCAGTAAGGGAGGTCCTTATCGATCCGCTCCTGCACGGCCGCCATGATGCCGTCCCCCATCTCGACTAAACCATAGTGAAGGAGCAGTCGGTCAACCAGTGTGGGGAATGGAGACTTGGCTTCTTCTTCAACCCTCAATGACCCAGCCTCCCCTGCCTTTTGCTTCCCTTTGGCGAGGAGGCCGGGAGCATATAGGCCGGGGCCGTGCATGGACCCCTGACCGGCCAACGCCCCAGCCGATGGCGGGCGAGGCATCAATGCCATCGCAACCACCTTGGCCTCCGACGCCTCTCCTGGGAACGCCTGCGCGATCGGCTGTCCGACCCTCCCTCATGCCGGGATGTCCTTGGTTGCCAGCTCCTCCGGACGGCTCGAGGCCGACGACTCTGGCTGCTTGTTTTCTTGGCCCGCATTTAGCGGAGCCTCTTTCGATAGGCTCGAAGCCAGCAGGTCTGGCCATCCACCGTCCGTCTCGCGTTCGGCAAGGCCGTCTCCTCCGGCTACGGCAGGTTTGAGGTCGTCTCCGTCGGCTACGGCTGCTGTGGAAGGCTCAAAGATGTCGGCTCCTCCTGTCGCTGTTGTTGCTACTACTGCTGTTGCTGTTGTTGTTGTGGCTACTGTTGCTATTGCTGTTGTTACTGTTGCTGCGGTGGGCTCGAGGGCTACCACCCATCCTCCTGCTATTTCTACAACTGCTGCTGCTCCTCCCACTCGTGCTGCCCTAGTGGCCACGGTGACCATGGTTGCAGCTATTGAGGGAGCCCCACCCCCGCCTCGTGTGGGCGTTCCACCATCTCCTCCGTATCACGGGCGGAGGAATCCGCCCCCTCATCCTCGATGGTGATTGGGGCTTCCTCCGTCGACCCCAGCACTCAGCCGCTGGCGACGCCCTCGAGCTCGGCGGTGTCGAGGGGTACCTCGATCCGTTCCCTGTCCTAGGCGATGTCGCCACCCGCCATGGTCCCTGAAGTGCCTAAGCCTGCAATGGAAGCAACGCCCATCAGCCTACCCTGAGCCATTGCAGCGTGGGCCTTCGCAAGCCAAGCGGCCACCATCGCTAATCGAGACCCCGAAGTGGCACTTGATGCAGACGTCGCCATTTTTGCGGCAGCATCGATATTGAGCCGCTTGGCGGCAGAGGGATTCGCCACCTCCGTCGGACGCTTGAGCCTGAACACGCATGAGCAGAGGACGTTAAACATCCTATAAACAACAAAAAGGGAAAATGAAACCACGAAGGTTGAAAACTTACCCCACAGGAATAAGGGGCGCCCTCCCGGGCACCCTCGAACCACTCGAGAGCTTCTGAGTCCCCCTCTTCGACGACTCCTTGCTGGATCCAGAGCCGCTCGGGGCCGCGGTTGGCGACGCTCGTGGCATCCTCTACTCCTCCGAAGCCATCCGATCCCGCGTCCGTGTGCCAAGGGTCGAAGATCTGGTAGGGAGCGGTGGCGTGCTAGGCTTGCCCCGTGACTAAGACGGCGGAGTCCCCCGTGCGTATGCTGCGATGTTGACCCACCTGGGCCAAGGGTCAGTCGTCGTCCTCTCCTGAGGCTGCTCCGAGGTCCTGGCCTCTTGGCCCTCGGCAAACATCAGGGCCCCCCTCGAGACCTGGGAACTCGACCCCGCCTCGGCCATCCCCTGCATAAAGTGGATGTCAGTTCAGGGGGGTCGGGCAGCAAGCCGTCAAGATGCGCCTGCACCCCTTCATCATCGTTGCATTCATCTTCCTCCTCCTCCCCTTCTTCCAAGGGAGACACTTCCTCGGGAAGCCCCTCGCACCTCTGTTTCATGTGACGTTGGTCACGCGTAGGCGCTCGAGGCTCTTCTTCTTCTTCTTTTCCTTATCCTTACTCTTCTTTTGCTGGTGGGCAGTGAAGCATCTCACCTGACAATTGAGATCGTCCTTCTTGACTGGGGGCACATAAACTAGTGACCAAAGAACATAAGGACAAGGCAAAGAAAGGAAGGACCCAAGAATAGTGGATCAGGACACTCACCAACTGTATGTAGCCATCGTCCGGCAGCATCGAGATGTTGTTCACCTTCTCCGGTGTAAAGGGGCCGGCGACCGCCCTATTCACGCACCTTAAAACCTCCTCGACGGGAAGGTCCTCGGCCGACATCCGACACCCCTCGAGGGGTGCCCCGGGCCCCATCTGGTCCAGGCGGTGCAAGCGCTGCATCAGTTGAAGGACCCTCCAGCTGTGGAAAGCCGAGACGATGATCCCGGTGGTCAGGCCCCGGTTGCGCAATATCCTCAGCGCGTCTAGGAGGGGGTCCAGCCTAGCCTGATTCTCCCCCTCCATGCCATGCGGCCAATGATACAGGCACTCCTCGATGGTACGACTGGTGTAGTGCGACAGCAGGCCGTCATCGTTCCGGAGATAGAACCACCGAGCATTCCACTCACGTGGTTGGAAATCAACCTCGTTGGGATGTACTGGCCCCCCACTTCAACGCCAAGTTGCAACAACCGGCACGGACAATGCTCCTTTTCCTCGGCGACACCAGCTTGGAGAAGAACTCCCTCTTAAAGAGATGGAGCCACAACTCCCAGTGTGGATCCATCCCTAGGTACCCCTCGCAGACGACGGCGTAGATTGCCGCATTGGAGGTGGCATTGGGAGAGAAGTGTTGGAGCTCGACCTCGTAGTGGTTGGTCAGCAAGTGCATGAATCGGCTCGGTGGCGCTCCGAGCCCCATCTTGTGGAAGGTGATGAAGCTCACAATGTAGCCCGCTGGCGGGTCTAGATCACGGTGGTCCCTCGGTGGCGCCATCCACTCCGGTCGATCGTCCGAGGTGATGGGACGGAGGAGCCCATCATCAACCAGCTTCCGTAACTCCTGCTCTGTCACGTTCGATGGAAGCCAGTCGTCTACGAGAAGAAGCTGCACACCCATGGTGTTGGAATGGATCTACTCGGTGGACGGGATCTGCTCGGTGGACGGACAGGAGGGAAGATTCCCAACCTCTCTTGATTTCTCTCTCCCTCTCTCTTTCCTGTGCTAATAGATTGGTTCACAATTGGTCTCTGGTGGCGACGGAAATAAGAGGGCAAGATGGGGACGGACGAAACCCTACCCCTCGAATTTATAGGCAGACCGAGGAGCAATGGGCGGATCCAGCCAAGGAGTAGGTAAACCTCCGTATTCAATGCTCATACCTAATCATTCCCTCGATTCTCGGGTACAGGGACACGCGTCATGCGCTCGGTCTCTAGTCGTTGCCCACTTCTCCCATGACTGCACCACTCCGTCTCCTGCCTAAAAAGATGTGCCCAATGGACATGAGGAGTTATCCTCAATGATATCCTCCATGAGAAGGAAAGCGGGCCTCTGCCCCACAAAAAAATCTCAAGGGAGCGAAGGTTGGCCCTCGGTCAGGGTTCGACAACCGCCCTCGAGTACCTGAGTCAGGGATGATCGGGGGGAGATGACAAGAGGCCCTGGCTCAAGAACAAACTCTCGAGGCCCCCCAGACATATTCAAGGCAAAACTAAGGGTCCACTTCGAAATCCCCTCGGAGGGAGTCATCGAGCCACCGAACCCAATCAAAAGGGATCGACATCCATGGGACCCATTGATTTGCTTCAATAAGAGCACCCCCGTGGCCACTAGTCAACCCCCATCGAACTAGGCATGAGCTCTTGCTTGAATTTCCCGATAACAGACAGAGGATGACAAGACTCGCCCATCGAGGGTAGTGCGACGCTTCTCACCCCATACCCGATCGAAAGGGCTCATGGGATGGACGCCAAAAGCTAGCAAGGCCCTGGCCACATGAGGCCTGGGGGCTCGACTACACTCGGCACCCCTCAACGAAAGAGGGTCGAATACGCCCGGGGGCTCAACCGCTCGAGCACCCCTCGACAAGAATCGCATAAAGCCCTTAGAGGAGTATCCTACTCCTCCGAGACCTCGGGGGATACCCCGAAGGGTACACTTGCGCGCACCCTTTGGAAAACAACAAGCGCTGCGACTCCAGTTCATGATCATGCAGCCCCCGGGAAAACTTACCACACTCAGCCACCACGTCACCCCTCGACAAAAGAGGGTTGATTATGCCCGGGGGCTCGACCACTCGAGCACTCCTCGACAAGAAGCGCATAAAGCCCTCAGAGGAGTATCCTACTCCTCTGAGGCCTCGGGGGCTACCCTCGAAAGGTACGCTTTCGCACACCCTTCGAAAAACGGCAAGCGCTACGACTCCCGTTCATGAGCCTCTGTGTGAGTGCCAGCACTCGCACCGAGACTCGGGGGCAACCGTCAGGTACCCAAATAAGGAGGTACCCTAAACCTCGACCCAGGAGAAATAATCCCCGAACAGTTAGCGTAAAACCCCAAGAAAACTCCCCACGAATCAAGCCAATGGCTCTTCTACGAAACAAGGCCCAACACCCCTGGACCGAGCCGTAGTAGGCCAGCCCATGAACAGGGCGCGTCAATCCATACATGACCTCCCTCGACGGGACCCTCAATCAATGGATCGCCGCACGGGCGGTCGACCCCTCATCGAGAGGCGAAACTCCGCGCGGGCGGACTACCCCCCGTCGATCACTACTCCCCCTCTGGCTCACCTACTCCTCGTACGGGATCCAGGGCATATAATGCGCTCACCAACTCTTGTCTAACCTCATGACTACATCAGGGTTATAGTGATCATGTACAATGATCAAATCCTTCTTTTACCGCCCATACCCGTAGAATCAGCGGTTTGTACCGCACTGTTACACTGTGCCGAACACTGTGCCCCGTCAGGCACCCCCTCGAGATGCGATTGTCAGCACCCGTATCGTATTTCCTTGGGGCTTGGTCTTTTCCATACAAGCCTCGATCCCTTCGACCACCCCTCGACTTAGACCTTGACGTCTCCGATCAGCACTCCAACAACTCCTGACACGACATCTACAGGGATGCGCATGTCCCCGTATGGGCACAAGTCTTTCACCGACCACCTACGGGCGTCATCGTGATACACATGGAGGATAGCCATCATCTCCAAGCATGTCGCTACAGGGCAGGCCATGTCCAGTGCACGCCTCTATAGCGACTATAACATGAATGACATCAACCCCTCGACGTCATGACTTATGACAGCCCTAGGTTTCCTGTACATCTGAGCCTTTTCTTGGCCTATAAAAAGGAACGCCAGGGGCTAGTTTGAGCCAACCGAACAACATTCGAACAAGCATCGAACAACACTTAGAGAAATGTGAGCTCTCCAGTTGCAAGGCATAGACTTAGCGTTTCTAGGCTTAGGCATTGCTCTACACTCCTGTTCCTACTCACTCCCTTCTATTCCCCCTGTACAAGCACTTACATACTTCGGTGTAAGATAATGTAAACTCTCTCCCCCACTGGACGTAGGGACTTCTCTTGTCCGAAGCTCGTGTGTTCTTCTTGCATCACCATCCAGATTAGGGAGCACGCAGCATAAATTGACTTGTTGGTGGTTGGGCGTCGGGTCAGGACACCGATAGCAGAGCAGCAACCCAGCGGCGGAGGCGCTCCTCCTTGACCTCGCCGTTGCCGTCCT
The DNA here is from genome assembly GCA_023333625.1 of Bothriochloa decipiens. NCBI lineage: Eukaryota > Viridiplantae > Streptophyta > Magnoliopsida > Poales > Poaceae > Bothriochloa > Bothriochloa decipiens. The sequence continues at coordinate 22,806,904 of CM041640.1, read as the reverse complement.
CGCCGCCTGCTTCGGGGCGGACGCGCTCTGCTTGCTCGGCGGAGCAGCGACACCCGCGGACGGTTTCGACGCCGACGCGGACGGTGAAGACATGGGCTGCAACGCTGACTCCGGCAAACGGTCTCCGAGCCACAGACCAGGCACCCGACCTTCTCCTCCCCTGCTACAGTCCCCGTCCCTCAGCAGTGGGCATTCGCGGCGGCACTTGGAGCTGGTGCCGCTTGGACGCCTCGCTGCAGAGTGCAGACTCGGCACCAATAATTAGATCAGCGCCAAGGTCCTCCCCACGCCGCAGCTCAGTTTCACTGCGCTGCGAAGAGAATCCACCACCGGCGAGGCGACGACCTCAGCTGCTCTCTCTCTGCTTCTGGTGGGGGCGGCAAATGCTGCTACTTTGGGCGTCGCATCTGTTGGATATTTAGTCATTTTACACCATGAATTAATCCATAAATGTGATAAGCAAAATACTAACGCTAGTATGATGCGTGCGACAGCCTCATAATCGCTACTGCTACTGCTACTCATTAACATAAGCAAAATAACAGCAGCAATGAAATAAAGCATAAACAGGGATCTCAGTTTATACCCTAGCGTGCTACTGCCGGTACCTGCGGCCAGTACAGCACCATTGTCGCCTGGAGAGCCACCTGCAGGGATGGCGGTGAAGTTCGCCGCACCAGTAGCAGCGGCGGCGTCGCCGGCATCTCCCACACTCGCACCACCACGCGTCCTCGTGGCCACCATCTTGCTGCTGGACGGAGACGAAGTCGGGGAAGGCAGCAGCAGCGTGTCGGAGCAGTCGCGCCCGTGGACGCTCCCCAAAAACTTGATTGCCCGCCTACCCGAGCAGGTACGCTTGACGTGACAAGTTCCGGAGGCCTGCTCACCAGAGCCGCCTGTGCTCGCAGGGGATCTGGCCGGAGGTGCACAGGAGCGGCTCAAGCTCGAACAGCGCGCGCGCGGGGGCAGGCGGCGCGGCTCGGCGGCGGCGGCGCGCGCGTGTGGATCCCAGGTTCTCCTCCTTAATCAGCTTATGTGGGCATCCCAATGCTCACTATTTAAGTCGATTGTCCTCTAGGTAATTAGTCAAGTTGGTACTAATCACCTTTCCACTTAATCACATAATTATAGGCCTTTGAGGTTTACTGATTATTTAGAATAAATAATGGGTTTGGCCCAATTATCCTAACAGCATCTACGGCCTGGAAGAGGAGGGCACATCTGCGGTGTGCTTGAGCATTCAAAGATACCTCTCTTCTCCCCTGCAAAGGTGAGATCGAGTTCCTCTCCTCCAGTGAATTTTTAAGGTAGAAAGATAAGACAGTATAGGTGTCAAATAAGTACTAGAGTGAAAGAGCATGTTCGAATTTTAATGCGAACTGCAGCAGCCTGTAGACATTATATCTGGCCGGAAATTTTTTTCTCAAAACAAATCAGTCAATTGTCCGTTCCTTTTACCTTACAAGTTTCCCTGTTTGAATGTCAAGGAATGCATTTGTTTACTCTATCACCTGGAACTGGAATAGCTAGCAGCAGGAGGAGGATATTGCAAGCCACGCTTTTGGACGACACCTTGCTGTCTGCTAATAAGCAGGTTGGTTTCACAATGTTTTTTTTGGAATCTTGTATGCTACTGAGTATGTGTGATTTATTTATTAATGTCTAGCAATTGGTCAAATTAAAAGGCTTTCCGATGGACTTAGATTACTCTTGTAGTGACTGTCAGTTTTAATGGGTTCATTTCTGGAATTACATTATTTCATTCCATGAAATTTTTAATCTGCTTCAGAACAGGCATCACTTCGAGATTATTGTCACATTACTTTATTGTCATATGTCATGTTATTCTTGGTTGCATTATATCTCAGTGTTAAAAGGCACATACACGTTGGACCTACGTGGGTGTAGGGTCAGGTTCAGGTTGTGCATGGGTTTTGTAAATTATTTTAGCACTTAATCAGGTTCTGCAGGGTCAGGTTCACTAAAAGTACCTGTCTAACCTTATACTATGCCACTGCTTGGTAATGTGCATAATCACCATGCTAAATTGGTGTTACGATAGCACTTTGGTAAGCAAGATCACTGAATTGGGAAGCATTGAATTGCGAAGCAAGACTGACGGTGATTCTGTATGTGCAAGACTGATGTTGCGATAACAGTTTGGTAAGCATGTTAATTTGGTGATTTTGTATGTTCAGGTCTACTTCTAAGGGGGTCAAGATCACTGAATTGGGAACATGTGTAAGGCCAGCAACTTTTCCTAAGGCAATGTAGTTCGATGATGGTATATACTGATGCGGAGCATATTCACACTAAACATATAAGGAGAAAAATAGAAGAATCGAGTCACAATCTTAAATGAAACCTTTGGCATAAAAACTGTTAATTAATACCTATTCTTGTGGGTATGGAGGTGATCTATGGTTTCAAATTCAAATTCATATTCACGTATATTCAAGTAGGAGAGAGCTTAGTAGCTTAGGTTTATTTCAGTGCTATATAGTAACTGTTTTAAATCATGTGAGGATGATCAATCAACAACACCTGATTAAGGAAGTCTAAGTAGGATCATATTAGTGATAATCTATTTCTTCAGCTGCTGTTAGTAATTTTTCAAGTAAAAATTGTAATTTTATACAAGGCTTGGAAGCACTTTCTGCCTACATTTTGGGCACTATGTAACTGAAGTTACAAACCATATAGACCATATTCAGAAATTTCAAAAAAGAACTTCTGATCCTCTGTGACATTATTTGAGAATTCTTGTGTTTTTGTCTATGAATCCGTTATAAAGTTAAGGATATGCATTGAAGTGAGCATTATCATTCTTCTGTGCAGGTTCCCCTCTTCTGTGTCTCATGCCTCACCACCTGTACATGATTGAAATATTTAGTCAAGGTTCTATGCGTGCTTGACTGTTTGTCAAATTCCTTTTCCCTTTGCTCCAAAATATTGCCTGGGTATAAGAAATTGAGAATAACCTAAATGCATCACATATAGAGTTGCATACCCGTAGCAACACACGGGCACTTAACTAGTTTCTAAAAAAAACTGCAATACACACTTTAGTTCATACTACACATCAGCTTTTTGCTTGATTTACATAGTGTGCTTGATTTACATCATAAGCTGAAGCAAACAAAAGCAACTTATTGAGTCCATTTTTAAAAATATACAGTACAAATTTGACTTCTAAGAAAATAAACTAAAAGGTAAAAACTAAAAAAAATATGTTTTGGTAAGTTATTCTGGCTTTTTTATGCTAAGACGCTAAAAATTATTTTAAAAACAAAAGCAAGAAAGACATTTTTTTGACTTAAAAGCCTAAAAATTGTAGCTCAAATGTACAGATCCCCCCTTTTTTTTCGAGTGTCATTTCTTGCTTCCTTCCATATGAAGAGGCAAGTATCAGTCTTAAATTTTTCCTCTTAAACATACGAACATTCATTATTTTGGCTTCGTTCATTCCATGAAAACTAAAAGCAGAGACGACCGTGACAAAACCTGGTATTATCCGTCTGCATGGATTCCTCGGCGAGCATATCTATTTCGGCTCTCGTCACGAGTACGAAATTTACCTTACCCTATATGGCGAAAAAAACCCGAATTACTTGCGTATGCAAATAGTTTTTGGACAGTTTTTGCTTGTGGGCTAACACTGACATGGACTGTGACGCGATCCACAAACCTGCCACTGGGTTAGCAAAATCTGACGGATCTATCATGCAGAAAGGCCATTGGACAAGAGCTCAAAACAGGTCATTGGACGTTCAGTCTGTCGATAGGCGGCGCTTGAGAATTTGTCTACTAGGGGCTGCTATGTTCCGTTGCAGAAAAGTTTAATATGCCCATGTGCTTCTATCCCATAGAGTACGCATCCAACGGTGCAGGGGATGGGATCACGTGATGAGCTTCCTCAGTTAAAGGTATTCTTTACTGCGGTTGGTACTTGCGTCCTGTCAGCTCAACCGCATATGGGGACAGAAACGAATTCAAGATATCAGCGTGTGTGCGTCAGTGCGTGGATTACTTCTGAGACGTGCAGTAACTGATCAGTATGGCCGTGCTCATTTGCGTTGGTCACCAGCTCTATGGAGTCAGTCGCCGTGGTGACCGTGCCCTTCCCGGCGCAGGGCCACCTGAACCAGCTGCTGCACCTGTCGCTGCAGCTCGCGTCGCGGGGCGTGCCCGTGCACTACGCGGCGCCCGCGGCGCAGGTCCGCCAGGCGCGCGCGCGCGTGCAGGGCTGGGACGACGCCACGCTCCGCTCCGTCGAGTTCCACGACCTCGGCATCTCCGACTATGCCTCCCCGCCGCCCGACCCGACCGCTCCCTCGCCCTTCCCCAGGCACCTCATGCCCCTGTTCGAGGCCTACACCGCCGGCGCGCGCGCCCCGCTCGCGGCGCTCCTCGCGAGGCTCTCCGCCTCGCACGGCCGCGTCATCGTGGCGCACGACCGCATCAACGCGTACGCCGCCGAGGAGGCCGCGCGCCTCCCCAACGGCAACGGCGAGGCGTTCGGGCTGCACTGCCTGGCCGCGTCGACGCTCGCCGGGAAGACGGACGCCGGGCTCCGGCTCCTGCGCCAGCGCGGCCTGGCGTTCGTCGACGTCGCGCGTTGCGCGTCGAGCGAGTTCGCGGAGTACATCACCAAACGCGCGATGCCGACCAAGGAGATCTCGCCTGGCGCGGGCATCCTCGTGAACTCGTGTCGCGCGCTCGAGGCCGAGTTCATGGACGTCGTTGCAGGCGACCTGGCTGCCGACGGCAAGAAGTACTTCGCCGTCGGGCCCTTGAACCCGCTGCTCGACCTCCACGCGGACGCCCAGAGGCAGAGCAAGCCGCGGCACGAGTGCCTGGACTGGCTGGACAAGCAGCCTCCGGCGTCGGTTCTCTACGTGTTGTTCGGCACGACGTCGTCGCTGCGGACGGAGCAGATCGCAGAGCTTGCGGCGGCACTGCGGGACAGTGGCCAGCGGTTCATCTGGGTGCTCCGCGACGCAGAACGCGGCTACGAATCGGCGGACGATGACGAGAGCCAGAATAGGCACGCGGAGCTGCTGTCCAAGTTCACCGATCAGACGGAAGGGAGGGGCAGGGTGATCACCGGGTGGGCGCCGCAGCCGGAGATCCAAGCGCACGGCGCCACGGCGGCCTTCATGAGCAACTGCGGCTGGAACTCTACTATGGAGAGCCTGAGCAACGGGAAGCCTATCCTTGCCTGGCCCATGCACTCCGACCAGCCGTGGGATGCCGAGCTGGTGTGCAAGTACCTCAATGCCGGCATCCTCGTGCGTCCCTGGGAGAAGCACGGTGAGGTGATTCCGGCGGAGGCCATCAGACAAGTCATCGAGGATGCCATGCTTTCTGACCATGGAGTGGCTGTGCGCCAGCGAGCGAAGGTGCTCGGAGAGGCCGTCCGTGCCTGCTTGGCTGACGGCGGCTCATCGCGCAAAGACCTTGATGGTTTCATTGCTCATATCACTAAGTGATAACCGCCTAGTGGAAGTTAAAATTTTATTGAATACTTTGAAATTTGCTATCCAAGTTGTTACTGTCATCACTTCGTTCTTTGCTGCCGGATGGGCAACAATCTGAAGCAACACAGGGCAAGACCAGAGCCTAGACAGGTAGGCTACCAATAAACGTGTAATGGGTTTAGAATGGGTAAACATATACTCCTTCCGTTTTAATTTGTAGTTTATTTGACTTTTTTTACTCTAACTTTGACCACTCGTCTTATTCAAAAACTATGTGCAAATATTGTTAAATTTAAATCATTCTTGAAGATATTTTTTTAGTAAAATAAGTCATAATAAAAAAATAATATTTGATACAAATTTTTGAATAAGACAAGTGGTTAAACTTAAGATAAAAAAGTTAAACAAACTAAAAATTAAGACGGACTAGTACTTGTTAGCACTGATCGGGTTATTCCCATGCATGCGTTAGAGAGGCTTAGATTATAAAACCTAAAGAGAACATAGAGAGAGGAGGGTATGAATTGTATAAACACCAAACCCCCCCTCCCCCCAACCCCATCCCACCCACCAGCACCACCACCGGAAAAAAACTAATAAGCGTAAATTACTCTCCTCCAAACCAGCTAAACTTACCTCACTAAGAGCAACTCTAACAATTTGGCAATTATTTTTTTACCGATTGGTGTTATTTGTCAAGTCCCAAATTGATATGGGGATGGAAAAAAAGGGCATCTCCAAGTGTTTGGCAAAATTGACTTGGCAAAACTAAAAATTGTACGCGCGAGGGGAAATACCCCGCGGGAGTAGCGCGCGAGGGTGATTGCCAAGCGAACCGCAGTTTGGTATATATGCCAAATATCACTCAGTGTATGCCAAGTTGCTAAAAATGTCAAGTCTATTTGTGAAACTGTTGGATAGATGGTTTTGGGAATTTTGAAAAAAATAAAAATACCAAACATATTTGGCTAACCGTTGGAGTTGCTCTAAGGAAAACACGCTAAATAGGACAAGGCTAACTCTATTTTACAATATCAGACACATCTTGTCGCTGCAACATTCCCTCTCTTTTATACTACGTAGGTGAATGTCCAAATTACAAAAAGAAGGAAAGTTCAAATTACAAATTTACTACCCTCAAGTGCAATCTATGTCTATAACCACATAATAATCCAAATAAAAATTGTAGTAAACCGGATCAAACTTCATCTTTCGAAAACAACTAGAACCAGATTTGATGATGTGGATTGAATGCATGTCTGGCCGAGATTGACACGTCGACACCTCTACGTCACAAAAGCATTTTTTCAGTTAAGAAAACCACACTCTCATGCACTTGAGATGTTTTGACTCATAATTTAGAAATGAGGGAGTAGTGTTTATGTCCTAGGGCCACGTGTTATTTCCTAGGGCCTCTGGGAGAAGCATGATAAGAATCGAGGTGGGACGCAATGTGGGCTAGGCGGCGGGACCGAATTGTGAACTAGCACCAAACAATTGTCTAGTCCGCGCGTAACTGCCTCCCACTTCGGTAGGCACATATCCTCCCCCGTAATTGGCCTGTTCGTGGTAGATGGGCCAAAGTAAGTATCAAAGCCATACGCATGACTAGTTGGTTGGTTGGTTGACCGGTGACAACGGCGCCACCTCCCACATATTCCAAATTTGCGATCCCTAGCGAAAGGCGCGGCGGTGGCACATCTTTTTGAAGGCAGATGTAAGGGGTAGTAAAGGGAAGGGAAAGGATACTAGAAAGGAAAAAGGGTGGCCCAATTACTTCTAGTGCCAGTGGAGGCGGCAGAGGCAAAGGTCAGGGCAGCAAGGGCAGATGCTGGCAGCGGCGACAAGCAACAAAGAAAGAAGGTACCATATTATGGCACAAGCAACGGCAAGAGAGGGAAGAAGAAGGTACTAGATGTTGGCCCAAGCGGTGACGCTCCTTCACCACATGCAACCAAGAAGTACAGAGCTGACAATGATAGCAGCGACAGTGATTGGAACGTGAAACATAAAAGTTCCAGTTCTCAAGAAGGCACAAAGCGTGGAGCCAAATATGGTATCAGTAACAGTGATAGGAATGTGAAACATAAAAGTTCAAGTTGTGAAAAAAGACTTAGTAGATACAATAGAGGTGATCACTCATCACTCAAGACACTTAGAAGATATACTATAGAGCAACTCATCAAAAAGAAGCTTACGAAAGATTTGGTGTTGGTAACAAGTGGGAGCGAGTCTTGAGTCCCATAGGTCATTCACCTACCAAGGATTTGAGATCGTCTTCTATGAGGATTCTAGTTCATCGAGTTACTCATAACTTTTACTCATGCTACCAAGGACGAGGTCTCAAGTGGTAGTATATTAGATCACTGACCAAACTCTATGCCTAGAGTTGTCAGGCAGTCCACATCTACACTCAAGTTTGTGAAGCATCCCACAGATCAGTCTACTACCAAGCAGTCGTAGTCGTTTATTAATCAGTCTGTTTGAGATGAATTTGTTTTTTCCTTAAGCACTACATTTCTCCTAAAGAGAATAAACCTTACTACCCCATTGAGCTTAAAGGGCTGAACGAATGGGATATTATTATAAACTTAAGGTTTACTCAGGATATCCTAAAGCATGATAATGAATTGTCATTTGAAATACTCAAAAGGTAAATAAGCATTGCATACTCAAAAGTTGAGCACCTCTAAGAGTTCCCCTATCCGATCTCTAGCTAAGAGTCAAAATTAAGGTTTGTTTGATAAACATCACTGTCCAACAATTCTCCTATTAGATCTCTTGTATGTTTTATGGTATACTAAAATAAATAAACTTTTTCCTCCTCCAAATTTGAGGTTTCTCGTTGAAGAAGTTAAGTATTTAAAGAAGAAACCTTTTTAGAACACACCCTATGATTTTTTTTTGAAGAAGGATCTAGAACTAAGTTAGGAAGACCCTTGGAGATGCCAAGGCGCTGTAAGGTCTTAGATGGTTAGAGGGGGGTGAATAGCCTATAAAATTTTCTACAAACTACTAGACAAAAGTTGGTTAGAATAACAAATGGCGTAAACACGGGTTTTGCCTAGCCTATATTGTGAGCAAGCCTCCTAATGACGATTCTAGTATATTATGGTCTCTATTTCACACAAAGGCTAAGTTGCAACTTTCTATTCTAGTGAGCTAGCAAGAAGACTAACAATCTACACAAGCTACACAAGATAAGCTAGAATGTAAATACAAGATAGAGAAGTGATTCTTAAACCGATGGTGAAGAGATGATGTTACCAATCACCAAGATGATAATCAATCAATCACAATGACAACAATATAGAGATGAAGACCAATCATCGGGAGACAAATGATGACATAAAGATTTTTGTTCACCCTGACTGTGCACCGACGACAAGCTATGTCTCTGGTTGTGTTGACCAACACCTAGATGGTTCCCCAATTCTTGTTGCGCAAGCCAAGGCCCCTCAAGGTATGCCTCCACAAAGACACCACAAGACATCACTCTCAAGTGAGGTAACTCAATGACACTCGCATTCCATTAGAGTAGCTTTTAGCACTCCACCGAGGAAAGCTCAAGAACCTCTCACAAATCAATCCAGAGGTGTCCAAGAACAATCACCTTCTCTTGCCAATGCCTCCAACAACCTCCAAGCTGGCTAGGAGTGGTACTCTCCAAGAGTAACAAAAAATCCACTGGCCAAACGATCCGCAAGTGCCGCTAGATGCAACCAACCATGCAAAGGCACATAGAATCACTCAATCTCACTCAAGATTAGCTATTAAGCAAGAGAGATGAGTAGGAGGGCTTTGCTTCAGCTCAATAGGATGTCAAGAGAGTTAGGAAGTCAAGAGGGATAGCACACACCCATCCATCTTTTATTTATAGCACCCTACATCCAAAAAGAGCCGCTACCCTCAAATAACCGTTATCGGGACTGTCGGACGCGCCTGACACGTCATGCGCCAAAACATGTTTTTTCAAACTAGCTGTTACAGGGCCTTGGACGCATTTGACGCACCCCGTTGGACGCTACACAGAGCGCCGGACGCTACTCAGAGAGGGTCACAAAATGACCCGACCTCCAGACACTACCATCGAACGCACCTCAGCATCAGACGCGTTCAACATCCAAATGCGCCACCAACAGCTATCACTTCCAGACGCTGATGTCACGCGTCCAATGTGAAGCGTCCTGACACATTCGATGCCAGCTCCAAACCAGCAGCTCAGACGACAACGCGTCGGACGCCGCCCCAGCATCTGACGCTCGGACCTGGCGCATCCGACGCTTGAAAATACAACAATTTCAAGCCGTCGACGATGCCATCTTATCCACCATGCTAACCAACAAGTGTACCACCTTTTGACCGAGAGTTAGCATGATTTCACCAACAATTTGCATCTGGTGAAGTGGAAAATAGCCATCTCATTTTCCCAAACCCATCTCAGACCTGCAAACTCCACCAACTTTGCAAATGTGCCAACACCATCAAGTGTATATTCCATATGCATGTGTGTTAGCGTTTTCACAATCATGTTCAAAGGTTTCAATTATCACACTAGATCCTAATGCATCAACATGAATAATCGACCTAGTGGCACTCATGAACCGAATTACCGAAGACTTCCCTTTTTCATAGTTCGGCTATCGATCCTAAACCACTCACACCCTCTATGGTGTCTTGAGTGTAAAACAAAATGGCCCTAAAGCTTTATACCTTTGCCTTGAGCCCATTTTGCTTTTCATCAATCACCAAGTCTCCAGATGACATGATTCACTGCACATCATCATGTAACCCTCTTGGTCCATCGATCTCAATCTTACTTGCTCTTCACCATTGAGTCGGTCCATCACATGGTCCTTCGCTTCAAAGCCTCGACTTGCCCTTCACATATTCAACCGGTCCATCGAGTCAAGCCTCATCTTGATCTTCATCATCTTAGTTACATGACTCCATGTCATGACTCATTCACAATGAGCTCCACACTTGACAAGGACCACCTTATCTAAATCATCCACTTAGATCAAAGGTTAGTCATAGGGTTTCATCAATTATCCAAAACCAAATCAAGGACTTTCAGACGCATGACACTCTAGCAAATCTATAACTCCTATATAAAGCTATAAATTCAAATGACTGACAATTTTCTTGCCATGAAAAGTATCCACGTCAGCATCCACTACACATATTACGATATCTATTCTTTAATATATTAGTAAATATAAATAGTATAATTTTACCCATTTCGCAGCAACGCGCGAGATGTTCTCTTAGTTTGTCTAGATCAATAAAACCAAGCCCCTCATGTCAAGTGGTGTACAAGTCCTTTGGCCAGTTGATTCTTAATGGGCGGTGAAAAAGAAACGTTTTCTATACTGGCTGAGGGAATCCAAGTAATAAATCTTTGTCATACTCATACACCAAGTATGTTAGATTGACTAGTGCAAAAACAAAACCATACCAACAACATATATCTATATATTACTATGGCCTTGTTTAGATATATTTGTATCTGGCTTTAATTCACAGGTGTTGCCGTGTTGGAGTGTGTTGAAATAAAAATTAGTTTAATTTCACTCTAATCCACTTCAACATACATGGATTGAGATAGAACACATAAATAAGACCTAATGATGTATAGAGCTTGTTGGACACAACATAAACAACTTCTATTAACTTCTATTGGCTGTGAAATTCTTACATAAATAAGCCCTTATGATCTTATATGAATGCGCATATATTCATCTCAATCTGTATATGTTAGAATGGATTAAAGTGTAACTAAAATAAATTCTACTCCAGCACATGTGAATTTAAATCGATACACATGCATCTAAATAAGGCTAAACAATGAATACATAGTTTCGTTTATATACAGTGTCAGGGTAGTGATCGTCACTCATGAGACGTCTCCTGTATTGGACTCTTGCGTAACTGATGCTGCCGTTGGCACATGACCCGTTTGTCGTTGGTCCTGTACGGACATTTTCCATGCTTAGTGGACAGTTTGGTATTGCACGCTGCCTACACATACTGCCATTACCTCCATTATTCACTCCTCGCGCGCTTTCAGGCAGGAGCAGTGGTGTACTACTATTTGCTTGTTTGAAACCGGGGGATTCAAATTTGTTCAGTACAACGAGCTTTCACGCTACCACTAGAAATCAGTACGTCTCCTTTTGAAAGGGGATAAAACACAAAGGGGAACAAACACTACTTGAGTCTTGACTCTTGAGGCGTTCTCAGTCCTGCTTTCTCAGCTCACCTTGTGATGTGAGCGATGAAGTTTTCGAGGTCCTTGCGGGATGACCCGCCATCCACAGCGGACGCACGGACAGCCTCGCCGATCGCCGTTGCCCGCTGCCGCACGGGAAGCCCATCGTCAGAAACCATCATCCTCTCGATCACCGCCTGTATGGTTGCCGCCGGTATGACCTCGGCGTGCTTCTCCCATGGGCGCACCAGGAAGCCTGCCTTGAGGTACTTGCACACCAGCTCGGCGTCCCACGGTTGGTCGGAGTGCATCGGCCACGCCAGGATGGGCTTCCCGTGGCTCAGGCTCTCCACGGTCGAGTTCCAGCCGCTGTGGCTCATTAAGGCCGCCGTGGCGCCGTGCGCCAGGATCTCCAGCTGTGGCGCCCACCCGGTGATCACCAGCCCCCTTCGCTCCGTTTCTTTGGTGAACTCGGGCAGGAACCAGGCGTGCCGGCTCTCGCCGGAGTCCGCGAATACGTTGGCGCGGTCGGCGTCGCGCAGGACCCAGATGAAACGCTGGGTGCTGCCGCGCAGCGCCGCGGCGAGCTCCTTGATCTGCTCGCCGCGCAACGAGGACATCGAGCCGAACGACACGTAGAGTACGGACGCGGTCGGCTGCTTGTCGAGCCAACCGAGGCACTCATGCCGCGTCGCGCCAAGCCCGTGCGCGCTGGGGCCGAGCATCGGGTTTAACGGGCCGATAGAGAAGGCCTTCTTGCGGCCGGCCGCCAGCTGCTTGGTGACAAAGTCGACGAACTCAGCCTCGAGCGCGCTGGACGTGTTCATGATGACGCCGGCGCTGGAAGGGATAGTTTGCGCGGTCCTCGCGCGCGTGCCGATGAACTCGAGGAACTCCTCCGTCACGAAGACGTGGACGGGGCGGTCGTCGAGGCCGTGCACGTCGCGCAGGAGCTCTGACCCACCGGGCATGTGCGGGACGAGGGACGACGCGGCGGTGCAGTGGAGCGCGAACCCCTCGCCGTTGGGCAGCCGCGCGGCCTCCTCGGCGGCGAAGGCGTTGATGACGTCGTACATGACGACTACGCGATGGTGGGACGCGGAGAGCCCGCGGAGGAGCGCCGCGACCGCGGCGGGCGCGTCGGCGATGAACGCCTCCCACAGGGGCATGAGGTGGGAAGGGTAGGGCGAGCTCGCGGCGGGGTCGGGCGGTGGGGAGGCGTACTCGGAGATGGCGAGCTCGTGGAAGTCGATGCGGCGGAGCGCGTCGTCGCCCCAGCCGTGCACGCGCGCGCGGGCCTGGCGGACGTGCTCCGCGGGCGCCGCGTAGTGCACGGGCAGCCCGCGCGCGGCGAGCTGCAGCGACAGGTGCAGCAGCTGGTTCAGGTGGCCCTGCGCCGGGAACGGGACGGCCACCACGGCAACTGACTCCATAGGGAGCGAGAGGGAGGATGGCTGTGCACCGTGCACTCTACCGTCAGTGATCCCGTATGTGTGGCTCCTTCGGTGCGATACAACTGCGTGCGATACATGCAGTGCAGGCGTGCAGCCTTACAGCAAGGCTGCGGTCCTTCGGTGCAGTCAGCGGTTATGTAGTGCTGACGCTGTGCCACATGCCGCACTGCCGGCTGCCGGTGCACCATCCACGCGACACAATTTTGCAGGGCAACCGCGAACTCAATCCACTTGATAGCTGGCACTATGTTTGCATTATTCCTGCGACTTGTTATACCGATGATAAAATTTCCTTTTCTTAGAGACTGATGGTTGGTGAATCTGGACTCTGGAGTGCTAGTATAGTAAGTACGATGTAAACATGATGACCGGTGACCTCTGCGTTTGATTTGGTCATCGTAGAAACATGGATGCGCAAAGTAGTTCTGCTTTGATTGACCTGACAATTACAGTATAACAAACACTAGAATCTTGGAATATTCAGAACGGCAGATCTTGGCCGGCATGCGGTCATGCGGAGATCCTCGGAGGGGTCGTAAGTCTTTCCGGGTCGCTATTTTGTTGGATCAATGATTGCCCCTGTTCGTAATGTACAATTTGTTGACCTTCTCACATCTAGCATCACTTTCATTTATTTTTTTTTAGAAAGACGACAAATGTTTTGCCGGATTTTTATTGGATGATGAAAAAAGAAAATGAGTACAAAAAGGAATTTTGGAGCACAAGCTCCAAACCACCGCCACTAAGCTACTGAAACAAACTCAACCTACCAAACTACTGAACTGAAGAAGACAAGAAAGATACAACTTCCCGGGGACAACCAAACTTCGACCACTAAGACTACTCCACATTGTTGATCGGTCTTGTTGCAAGCTGGTATTGATGGAAATCATCTTTGCATAGCATTGCTAGTTGATATGGCTGTAGAGATTTTTGTTGAAAGGTTCTTCTATTTCTTTCCTTCTAAATATTTCACCAAAAGTAAATGATGATTCCATTTATCGTTTTTCTATCTCTTCTCACGAATCTGTTACAGCATTCCACCAAACACTTTCATTTATTTTCTCAAGTATCTTTGGCAAATCCACCGTATTGGCCTTGATCTGGGATGTGAGGATGTTTACTTTTAATAGATCCACTTAGTTATTCTTATTGACTTTGTTTGCTGCATTATCTATTTCAGTTTCATTTTGCTATGTGTTCCACTCAGGTTTTCCAACCTAGGTTCTTGGAGAATTCATTCAAAGCCACTCTTTTAATTTCCATGGTAACACGCGGAGAACACATAGTAAATAAAAAACTAGCAATATCAGATGAAGATTGGGCATTTTAAATTTCGAAACGTACTTGATCAGTGTAAGCATTACTAGTACTTAATAAGATACTCTCTCCGTTCTAAATTATAAGTCGTTTTGACTTTTTGATACATGCACTTTACTATGCATCTAGATATATTATGTCTAGATGCATAGCAAAGTGTATGTACCAAAAAAAAGTCAAAGCGTCTTATAATTTGAAACGGAAAGAGTAATAAACATTCGAAACTAGTTCAATTTGGTTGTTTTCTAAGTCAAACTTCTCGAACTTTGACAAAATTTTATAAATGAAGGATATATATAGTACCATCGACATGTTTAAATGAATGCAAAATCAAATATATTTTTGTGAAGAATTTAATGAAACTAATTTTATGACGCATATATAGGTTGGTTTTTTTATAAACTTGGGCCAAGTTTTAAAATTTTGATTTAGTAAAAAAAAAAGTGAACTGTAATTTATAATGACAGGAGTAACTACGACTCTTCGATGCAGCCCGCAGCTCACCAAAGCACTGAACCCGCCGCCCACTCAGAGCCTCCAACTCCTGAGCGCTGAAGCCGGCGCTGGGGCACTGGGCAGCGGGAATGCCACGTAGATCATGCTACTGGCTATACCAAAATTCACTAGACGTCAACACCACATCCATAGGCGAACGATGGACTCAGAAGGCAGCATCAGGAAAATTTGGTGGAATGAATTAGCCGGAGTGCGCAGAACTCAGTGGGTTGCATGGGACAAATTCACCAAGCCAAAGGGTGACAGGGGGCTGGGCTTCCAAGATCTAAGGATTTTCAACCAAGCTCTGATAGGGTGGCAGGTCGGGTGACTTCTGGATAGGCCAGATAGCTTGTATGCGCGAGTGCTGAAAGCAAAATATATATTTTCCAACCTCCTGGACACAGCTTTCCTTGTGAATCAGTCCCCATCATCGAGAGAATTGTGCGTGGACTGGAGTTGTTGAAGAAAGGAGAGTGATTTGGAAGGTTGGATCGTATATGGAGACCAGTGGGTGTCGAGGGTCTGGAACTTAATTATGACCGATTGGTAAGAGGTGGCCATGCTGCTTAAAGTGGATCCATCAGCCCATTGATGAAAGCAAGATGGAACGGAATGACAATACACTTAATAGATTCTTCTGGCCAGTGAATGCCCAGGAAATAATGAGCATCAAGCTCCCCTCTAGTCCTCCACTCCCTGCGAGGATTTGTTTGCATGGCATTATGAGCGGAATGGCCTTTTCTCAGTCAGGAGTGCTTATCACCTAGCCAGGAGAACCCGTGCGGAGGAACTGGGAGGAACTTAATCAACATCAGCTGACCTGGACGCCACACAAGATTCTTATATTCAGATGGAAAGCGATGCACAATGAGTGGTACATTGTTTATGAAACGTAGAACGACCTAAGATATGCTTTATTATTTATGAAGCAATCCATGTTGGGTTAGTCCCACATCGATAATTGATGGTGGGGGACACAACTTATAAGGTCAGGCGGTTCTAACCTATCAGGCTAGTCTTTTGAGTTGAGTTAGACCCAAGAGCTATCTGTTGTGGCTCTGGTGGACCTAGGTCGTGGAGGCACCAGCTTGCGTATACAACGAGCTGGGTCGGACCGAAAGCCGAGCAAAGTCTCGGTTCCAACAATGGTTATGGGCCCACACCACGCTTCCGCTGCGTAAAAAGAACCCGCAACAAATCTCAGCAGGGTCACAGAGAGCCCACTAAAAAGAGGGGCCCCGTCGTGACAAATGTCTTAGGGCCACACAGAAGTGGAGTCAAAGATTTTGGTCCGATGTGTGACTATGGGGGAGATTATTGGGGTTAGTCCCACATCGATAATTGATAATGGAAGAGCACAACATATAAGGCCGGACAGGCCGGGCGGTCATCACCTACCTATGTCGTGGCTTTGGTGGACGTAGGCCGTGGAGGCTCCAGCTCGCGCGTACAACGAGCTGGGCTTGGCCGGAAACCGAGCAAAGTCTCGGTTCCAACAATCCATGTGGCCCTAGCTTGCGGGAGCTCCAGCAAGACCATACCACCGGCAGTGACCACCTTCTTCCACTTCCCCTTCCCCTTCCCTGCCCCCACACCTGAACTGGCCATGGCAAAGTTCAGCAAACTCCGGCGAAGTCTGGCCATGGCGCCCCCGCCCTAACCTGGCCCGACCGCAGCCCCCGCCGCCAAGGCTCCATAAGCCACCCAACGACCATCCCCACCGCCTGTCTTCCCTTCCTCCC
>CM041640.1:22754950-22790189 GCA_023333625.1 Bothriochloa decipiens | reverse complement strand
AAAACCCTAGGTCATCACTGGAGTTGGAAGAGAAGGAGGGAGGAAGGAGAGAGGAGGAAGAGGAGGCCTATCTTGGCTGAGGTGCAGGCGGCCGTCGCTCGCTGGCTGGCGTCCGAACGCTGGCCCCCCGTCTGGACGCCCATGTCCAACAATTTCCGAAATTTCTTCCACCTTTTCTCTCTCCCTCAAAGGTTCTCAACAGCATTTGTTTAGACTAGCCTTTCACTTTCACCTTGGCCCCGAAATGTAATCACGCAAAACCGGGTGGCCTTGCTTCTCCATGAATAATAGTCCTAAAAAAGGTGACAACTTCTTCATTTATTCCGCCCAAGAGGGCGGAGCAGTCTCAAACCCAGTACAGTAGCTTGGTAGGAAGGAAGAGGGGCATGCCCAGGCGGACGGGCGAGCAGAGCGCGACCAGGTGGGAGACGGCAGCGTCGGGGAGGTGTGTGGCAGTGCCGCGGAGATGCTCGAGGGTGCAGCAGTCCAGATTGGCTACCTCACTCTCCAGCTCCTCTGCCTCATCCTCGGTGGTTGCGGCGAGGGCCGTAGCCTTGCGCTTGAGCTGGTTGGGCGCGACCCAAGTTTCAGCCATGGCTGATTTTGTGATGTAGAGGTTCGCCGTGCGCAGGGGCCGGAGCCGATGAGGGGAGTGGAGCGAATTCAGTTCCGGTGAGGAGGACAGAGGAGCACAGGGTGCGGCCGTGCGAGCATACATGGGCCCGAATGGGTTTAGGTGGGCCGTTATGGGCTCCTTTCGACTCAAAACAAGTCAACGACGCTCATTTTTTCCAACTCGAACGGTGCTCATCTTGACAACCAATATTGCTTGTTCCTAGGAACTTTACACGATATACTCTTTTTAAGGAAACTAAGGGTGTATTTTAGATTGATGAAATACAAAATGCCAAGTTTTCATGGGTGTGTTTAGTTCCATCAAAATGCTAAAATTTTCATGGGAGAGGGTGTGGGCTGCACTACTTTTTGGTTTTTTGGGGGTCTCTTCAGGCCAAAATCCAAAATGAAGAATAGATGACTTTTTGCCAAAAAAATTATATGGTCTTTAGTTTCATTTTGCAAAATGGTGGGCAAAAACCCAAAATATTTTAGGTGAGATGGGGAACTAAACACCCCTAAAATTGATTTGTGCAAAATTATCATGTGATTTTATTGAAATTCTTGTTTTTGGACAGCCCGATATTGTAAAAACTGTTTAAACTAACTAGAACTGTCACCTAACCAAGAAAAGATCCATCGTTTCAACTTATCAACATTTTCTGCCAGCCATTCAATAGTTTTCACTTACAACAAATTATTATTAGCTAGAATTAACCAACCAAAAATGATCTAGCAAACATGGTGGTTGTTAGACATAATCTGCTGCCAACCCACTATATCTACTCGGCATGGCCAGGGCAGGTAGTTGGTCAGCTGGTCAGGCCTCGACGTGCTACAGGGCATGGCCTCGACATGCTGTAGCAGCATAGTACTAGGAGTAGGTGAGGGCTGTAGATAGCCATACCGCTTGTACCCGGTAGACGGTGGAGGTTTGCATATAAATACTATACAATTCAATGGAAAAGGTAGCTTCTTTGCCACCAGTCATCGGTTCACAGAGTGTGCTGTTTGTGTGTGCAGAAGAGAGCTCGGCTCGTCTTCTTCCCTAGAGCAGAGGAGAGGTCGAGGGGGGCCTCGAACCTGGTCGGCACCTTCTCAAATAGTCGGCAGTTGTCGGTGCTAGGTTATAGCGCCAACACGTGGTATCAGAGCTATACAATGTCGTTAGGCTTCACCGTTGGCGATGTCGGACTCTGGTACGGCTCTACCGGGTGCAGGAACGAGCACTGGAGGCCAGGTGCTCGTTCCGCAGATGGCTCCGCAGGTGATGGAGGTGCGCGTGGTGAGGGAGTTCAGTGGGACCAGTTCCTGGCCGATGCTCACCCGCACCAACTACGGCGAGTGGATCGTGTAGATGAAGTGGAAGCTGCGCGCCCGAAAATGGTGGGCGGCCGTCGAGGTTCGCAACACTAGAGAGGATGCGGAGGTGGGCGTCATGGAGGTGCTCATGGCGTCCACTCCGAGCGAGTTCCATGAGGCGCTCGGGGCTAAGAAGACGGCGAAGGAGGCGTGGGAGATGCTGGAGTCGTTCCACATCGGCTCGGATCGAGCCAAGCGGGGGAAGGTGCAGCAGCTGCGCCGGGAGTTCAATGACATCCGGTTCAAGTCCGGCGAGTCGATGGAGGACTTCGCGCTGCGTCTTTAGTCACTGGTGAGCTAGTTGGCCACCTTTGACAAGCCGCTGGAGGACGAGGATCTCGTCAGCAAGCTCCTGTGTGTGGTGCCTCCCAAGTACGCCCAGCTTGCTCTGTCCATCGAGACTTGTCCACACTGACGATCGAGGATGTGGTGGGGCGGCTGCGGGCAGTGGAGGGCCGTGGATTGGCGCCGTCGGAGAAGGAGAAGCCTAAGCTACTACTGACGGAGGAGGAGTGGACTGCAAAGATGAAGGAGAAGTTTTGGTCCGGGCAAGGCTCCAAACGCGGTGGTGGTGACCATGGCGGCCACGACGGCAAGCCACAGGGGAAGGCCCTGGCGGACAAGAAGATGGTCAAGAAGAAGATCGTCGCTCCCAACGCTTACCGAAAGTGTGGCAAGGTGGGGCACTGGGCACGCGAGTGCCCGGAGAGGAAGGAGAAGAAGGAGGAGGCGCACCTGGCTCAGGACGACAGCGATGACGGTGACCATGCGCTCCTGATGGGGGTGTACTGGACGAAGCAGAGTGGCGAGGCAGAAGAGGTGGAGGTGGAGCAGATGACTGCACCGCTGGTCGTATACCACCTCGACGAGCCATGTGCGCAGGTCCATCTGAGCATCGCCAGAGACGAGTCGGAGCAGAGGTGGTACCTTGACTCTAGTGCGAGCAACCACATGACGGGATGCCACGCCGCCTTCTCCGAGCTGGACGACAAGCATGCCAGGAGTGTCAGCTTCGACGACGGCTCCCGGGTGTAGATCTGCGGGCATGGCACGGTGTTGTTCTTGTGCAAGAACGGTGAGCACTGCGCGCTCACGGAGGTCTACTACATCCCAGAGCTCCAGTCGAGCATCGTCAGCTTGGGACAGCTGGACGAACACGGCGCGGAGGTGCTGATCTACGACAGGGTGCTGCGCATCAAGGATTAGGACGAACATCTCCTGGCAAAGGTATCGTGGTCACGTAATCTGCTCTATCTTCTAGATGTGAAGGTGGAGCAGCCAGTGTGCCTCGCGGCGGCGTGCACGGAGGAGCCGTGGCTATGGCATGGCCGGTTCGGGCATTGAGCTTTGGCACCCTCGGTCGGCTCGGGAAGATGGTGACTGGGCTTCTACAGATCGAGCATGCCAAGGAGCTTTGTGACAGCTGCCTAGCGGGGAAGCAGAGGCGGTTTCCATTCCCGAAGGCGGCGAAGTACCGTGTGGCGGATCCCCTCGAGCTGGTCCATGGGGACCTTTGTGGGCCGATCACGCCGGCGACTCACGGAGGACGGAGGTACTTCCTCCTGCTCGTGGATGACTACGGCCACTACATGTGGCTGCACCTCCAGACGAGCAAAAGCGACATGGCAGAAGCCATCAAGCGTTTCAAGGCGCGCGTAGAGGCGGAGTCAGGGAAGCGGCTCTGGGTGCTGTAGACGGACCGTGGCGGCGAGTTCACGGTGGTAGAATTTGCTGAGTACTGCGCCAAGGAGGGTGTGGGTCAACACCTCACGACACCCTACACATCGCAGCAGAACGACATTGTGGAGCACCGGAATTAGACCATGGTTGGCATGGCGCGGTCGATGATGAAGGGCAAGGGGATGCCGGCAGCATTCTAGGGAGAGGCAGTCACGACCGCCGTGCACATCCTCAACCGCTCGCCGTCTGGGGCCCTAAAGGGGATGACGCCATACGAGGCGTGGCACGAGTGTAAGCCCAATGTCTCGTACTTGCATACCTTCGGTTGCATCGGCCACGTAAAGGCCACCAAGCCGGGCCTCGGCAAGCTAGAGGACAGGAGCACGCGCATGGTGGTCCTCGGCTACGAGGAGGGGTCGAGGGCCTATCGGCTATATGATCCACTCGGCGGCAAGGTGGTAGTGTCCCGAGATGTGGTCTTTGACGAGGCTGCATCATGGACCTGGGACAGGCCGGATACAGGAGGCATCGAGCAAGGCAGTGGCAGGCTCTGCGACACGTTTTTCGTGGAGCAGATGGTCATCTATGGCACCAGTGAGGCTGTGGAGGCACCGAGGTATGGGGAAGCTGAAGCAGAGGAACCATCGGTGGCTGGGGTGGAGGAGACACCCAGTCCACTCAGAGCAGAGTTCCCTGGCCGCACTTCAACTCAACGATCAACCTCTTGATGGGGGGCCTCGGCTGACGGAAGGACTTCGGCGACCTCGCCACGACTGTGGGCTAGGAGGCCTCGACTGACAGGAGGGCCTCGATTCAGGCACAGGGAGGCCTCGACCGCACAAAGGGCCTCGACCATGGGAGGGGCCTCGACCATGGGAGGGGGCCTCGACCGCTGGTCTGGGAGTCTTGACTGACGGAACCTCTCCGCTGCGAACTGAAGGGTTGTGAGGGTGCTATGCTAGCTAGAAAACAAAACTTTTTGACCTCATAAACAAGGATCTAGTGCTAGTTATAGGTTACGGGATTACCACTAGACACGCAGGTACAGCGAAAGATGACTCAATGTAGTCATACGCATCACAGCAGGTAGTGCAGTTGCATGGTCGTCTGTCACCTCAGTCCCCTCGTGCGGTTCTTCCCCGTGCTCCAGATGCAGCACCTCCGAGGAATCCCACACGTGCAGGGAAGAAGCGATGCGTCTTCGGACTGCTAGGTCCGCAAGGAGCAGAAGGCGCGAGCGTGGGGAGGGTGACGGTGGCTGCTAAAGGCGTGTGTAACCCTGACCGCGCCCTTACCCCTTGCTTATATAGGCGTCCCCAATGAGCTCACGAGTTGGAGGCCCATTAGTAACCCTAAGCCTTATCTAATTCGGGTCCAACCCGAATTAGGCTTCCAGCCCCTTAAGCATGCGACCCTATGGGTTCATGCACACATTGACATGGGCCGAGTACTCCTTCTTGCCCAATAGTTGACAGCGGCCTCTAGCAAGGCGTGACAACTTCTATGTGCACGCGAAGATCATATCAGACGAACCACAACGACCACATACAAGTTATTCCCTTTGCCACTCGATATATGGTTTAACTCATGGGTTAACACTTAACCCAAGCACAACCATGCATTTGTTGATCCAATCACTTGAGTGATCCAGTGATATCTCTCTCGCGTAGAGAGGGGCAAATTCCATCTTGATTGTCTATGTCTCAAAGCATGCTTCCCGACCACCCGAAGACCACCTTTATAACTACCCAGTTACGGAGCAGCGTTTGATAGTCCCTAAATAGGCTGTTTCATATCTTGAGTACATACCATAATTTTAGGTCTAAGGACATAATGTACATGATGTGAATAGAGACTTTCTCATGTCGGGTCAGTCCAGCCTACATGTTTCACATGTGCCCACATTATTAGTTTGACATCTCCATGTTCATGACGTGAAACATAGCCATCAACTAATACATGTGCTGGTCTAATATTCAAGTGTGTTCTCATAAGAACGCCGACCAGGGACAACTTTAGAATAACCATTCAAGTAATTGAGTTCCACAAATAATTCACACAATCGTCAATCAATACAAGTTGTCTATAATGGATATTCAATGAACACTTTATTAATCATGGATACAATTGAATATCATCATCTACATAATTAGCTCTAGGGCATATTCCCAATAGTCTCCCATTTGCACTATAGTTAATCTTTTAGATGTCTAATCCCCATAGACCTCATGTGCATGCTTAGGCTGTGGAAGAGCCTTTGTCAAAGGATCTGCTACATTCAAATCTATATGTATTTTGCACAATTTGATCTCATCTCATTTCACAAACTCTCGAATGAGATGAAACTTCTAGAGTACATGTTTGTTCTTCTGATGATCCCTAGGCTGCTTAGCCTATGCAATCGCCCTATTTTTATCACAATGTAAATTCAATGGGCCCGACGCATTCGAAAACACACCAAGCTCAATGAGGAACCTCCTCAACCAAACACCTTCCTTTGCAGCACCAGAAGCTGCAATGTACTTGGCTTCTGTTATAGAATCGGACACTGTCTCCTACTTGGAACTTTTTCAGCTAACTGCACCATCATTTATTGTGAACACAAAACTTGATTGAGATAGTGAATCATCCCCGTCGATTTGAAAGCTAGCATCGGTGTAACTGTTTACAACGAGCTCCTCCTCACCTCCATAGATTAGGAACACATCCTTAGTCCTTCGTAAGTACTTTAGGATGTTCTTAACAAGTGTCCAGTGAGGTTCACCCGGATTAGCTTGGTACCTGCTTGCAACACTTAGAGCATATGAGACATCTAGGCGAGTACATATCATGGCATACATGATGGAACCAACGACCGAAGCATATGGAACCTTACTTATGCGATTGCGCTCTTCATTTGATGAAGGACACTGCTTGTCACTAAAGCGCATACCATGTGACATAGGCAAGAACCCTTTCTTGGACTGTTCCATGTTGTACCATTTCAACCCCTTGTCAATGTATGTGTCTTGGCTTAATCCTATTAGCCTTCTTGACCTATCTCTATAGATCTTAATTTCCAAGATGTATGCTGCTTCACCTAAATCCTTTATAGAAAAACTAATATTCAGTGAAGTCTTTATAAATTGCAACATAGGAATATCATTCCCAATCAATAGTATGTCATCCACATACAAGATCAGAAACACAATAGCGCTCCCACTTACCTTCTAGTAAACACAAGGTTCTTCTTCATTCTGACGGAAGCCAAATCCTTTGATTACCTCATCAAAATGAATATTCCAACTCTGAGATGCTTTCTTTAACCCATAAATAGATTTCTTAAGCTTGCATATCTTTCCAGCATTATTAGGATCAACAAAACCTTCGGGCTGTATTATATACATGTCCTTCTCTAAATACCCATTTAGAAAGGTTGTTTTAACATCCATCTGCCATATCTCATAATCGAAATATGCAGCAATTGCTAGAATGATCCGAATAGATTTAAGCATCGCTACCGACGAGAATGTCTCATCGTAGTCAATTCCTTGAACTTGCCAAAAACCTTTTACGACAAGTCGAGCTTTATAGACGTAAACATTTCCGTCCATGTCCACTGTAACAACCCAAAAATCCAAACTACAAAATTTTTTGACAAAACCTTGAGTGATGTGGTGCGATATATCATCATCTACCCCTTATATATGCATCAACCCTAGCATGTCATGCATGGCATTCATATGTTGCAAATTAAATAACATCTCATAACAATGCTCTATGTTCACATGTTACATTTTAATGTTTCAATTGTACAATCATCATGTTGCATGAAAAGAGTGAGTTGGATTCTTATTTGGTTTATGTGATGATTATTAAAAATGGCAACATAATATTTATTTTGATAATTAAATATTAAGGGAATAATACCCTAGCCTTATTTGGGCCTTGTATGCTCACTATTTTGTTGCACAAATTTAGCACACCACATATATATATAGGTATATATAAAAATGTATTTGAAAAAGAAAAAGAAAAAGAAAAAGAAAAGAAGAAATCGGCCCGAGCAGCCTAGGCGGCCCGTCCGCGCACGCCCGCACGTCCGCCCGCGCGACCGCGTGCGGCGCGGCCCAACCAGGCCGACGGCCCAGCAAGAGCGCGCGCGTCCGCGCGCCGCACCGAGCCGCCGCAGCCGCTGACGATGGGGTCCCACAGCGGGACCCACATGTCATCGCGCCCGCTGAGGTCACCCGACCGGCCGCACGCGCTCGCGTCAGCGCTGTTCCCTCGCGTCGCCTCGAAGCAACCTGCCTCGACCGCTCGATCCCGTGTCGCCCCGCATCGACGCATGTCCGCAAGCCACCTGGACCGACCAGCCCGCGCAAAGTGCCCACGGCCGCAGGCAAGATTCTCCGCGCGCGCGCACCCGCGCTGTCGCCGCAGTGGAACGCTGCCGCCGTGCAGAGCTTTGACACCCAGCACTACCTAGCCCCCCTCTCGCTGCTCTCTGGACCTAGACCGAGCCCCAGCTACTGACCTGGAACCCCCTTGGCTGCTAGATCGAGCCGGAGCCATGATCGACCGTCCGTCGGCTACCTACCTCCGCGTCCGCCCTATAAAGCAAGCACCCCCGGCACCCTAGGGTTCCCAGGCCGCCGCCACCGCTCTGGTGGAGCCCAATTCCATCTTGCCAGCCTCGATTGGAGGAGAGATGGGGGAAGAGGGAAGAAAGGAGTCGAGGAAGAAGAAGAAGCCGCCGCCGGAGTTGGAGAATAAGACCATCGCCGCCGACTCGGAGCCGCCGCTGCTGCGTCAGGAGCAAGAAGGAAGAGCAGTACCTTGAGCCAGAGCCGCTTGGAGTTGTACCGTGCCTTCATCCCCGTCCGCATCGGTGAGCACCTCCGCCATGCCATCTTCTCGACCCCCGCCGTCCTGCTGGCCATGGCGCTCCGCCGTGAGCGCGTAGGCCCAGGTCGCTACCGACCTCACTGGACACACCCGCACACACACATGAGACCAGCCGAGCCTTCTTAGACCACGGCATCGGGAGGATGCCGGAACGGAAGCCGCCCAGCTCATCACCGCGCACCAAGCGCCGCCGTGGTGAGATCACCCAGCCGTCCTTCCGTTGAGCCTCGACCTCCATTGTTTCTGGATCCGCGCTCGCCTTGATGAGACGGACTCCGTGCGCACCCTAGCTCCGTGTTTGCCTCGCCAGAGCACCGACCCAAACCACCTTGTCGTCGATGTGTCAGTGCGTTGCCGCTCCAGAACGCCACCGTTCACCGTCGTTTCCTGCCACCTCCGACCACCCCGAGGAGCATGAAGAAGCCGGGAAGCTCCGCCGTGACGTGCTGCATCGATTGGGCAAGGAGATGGAGACCGTGGACCCTCTTGGAGTGCCGTTGCCATGCACCGAGGACCTGTTGGAGCTCCGCCGTGGGAGTTGCTGCCCGCGCGGACTCCGCCGTGTGTTTTGGTCACCGCCGGCACCTCGAGCAGGTGCTGCGTGACTCCAATCGCCCATCTACGCCACCAATTGGAGCTGGAGTGACTCGGTGTGAAGTGTACATCGAGCGCCGTTGCCATCGAGCCGCCGTCCGCCGTAGAGCTCGTCATCGGAAGCAAAGCTATCGCCCTGAGGCCCATCAGCGTGACCGTCGTGAAGTCCCGAAACCGATGGGCGGGTTAATGGCGCCGGAGATCCTTTGTGGCACCAGGAATCGAGGGTTTCCCCGCCGCTGATCACCGAAGAGGAACCCCGCACTCGAGCCAATCTCGTCCGAGACAGATCACGCGCTCGAACCGACCCTCGAGTTTGACCCTTCGACAAACCGACCCTCGAGCACCGAGCACCACCGTTCTGCCGAAGAACCGCTGTGGAAGCAGAGCAGTTCTCCGCCTTTGAGCCTACCCTTGAATCCGTCTGCTCTGTAATCTGTTTTCCGCCCTCGAGACCATACCCCTCGAGACCATACCCCACGAGAGCATACCCCTCGAGACCGTAACCCCTCGAGACCATACCCCTCGAGACCGTATCCTCGCGACCATAGCCTCGTGACCGTAACCCCTCGAGAGCATACCCCTCGAGACCGTAACCCCTCGAGACCATACCCCTCGAGACCGTAACCCCTCGAGACAGTTTCCTCAAGACTGTACCCTCGAGAGCATACCCCTCGAGACCGTATCCTTGAGACCTAACCCTCGAGCCCTTTTTCTTTTCAGAAATGGTTAAATCTTTAAAAATTCATAACTAATTCATACGAGCTCAGAAAATTATGATCCACATATCCAAATTTTCTATAAATCGAGCCCTATCTATCTAGGCTATGTTTGAGTGCATTTGGATCTTCTATTTTGCAATTGTTCTTTGTGCTAATCTATAGGGGTCGCTTCCACGACCATTAAAACTCGTTACAGGCTTGAGCGAGGACAAGTCCGACGACAGTGACTATCAGGAGAAGTCCGACAGCTACGTCAGTGAAGGTGCCACACACCATCCAACCTCGTAGATCCCATTACGCATGGAAATTATAGTATGGCTAGTGCTTTAAATTCATGTTGCTATAATGTTATGCCTGTGCTAGGACTGCATGATAGAGTATTTATTTGATGAGCCCTACCTTGTTGTAAACTATCACCTGCTTACCCACTGTTATGATAGCCACCTGCTTATCTGCTATACTTATATTTCTATACTTCACTCGCTTACATTTTGATGCGACGTGATGAACCCGGGGAAGGCCTGGAGGGTGCCAAGCTGGATGTGTGAGTTGATGTTTCAGATGGGCATGTGAGCTGATGATGTTGTATCCGGGTTTGGGATGGAGCTTATGGCAGGGAGTAGGGTGAGGGTTGAGTCGATCGAGCCGGGATCTACGACGAGCTTTTGGAGCAAGTCTTGCCAAGGAATGGTTCTGGACATTCCCATGAGAGGAGCCTGTGGTGGGCTAACTGAGATGTGATGGTGGTCCTTGGGTGTGATCCTCTGAGAGGTGGAGCCCGGGATGAAGGTGCCGTGGTAGCACGTTAAAGATAAACCCTGATGAAGATATCCCAGTTTGGTCAAATCTAGGAACTGTTGCGCTGGTAACCGGACCTAGGAATCTCTTGCTTTCCACTCGCTCTCCATGGGGGGAGACGGCCGAACCACTGGATAGGTCGATGCCACTACTGCTAGGCGAGAAGTGATAGGAAGGTATATGCATGGGATGCAGCTAACACCCTACCGAGACGATCATGGCACCCCCTTCGGGAGTGGGTACATGGCATGGCATCCTCTACGGGAGTGGATACATGCTCTCTTCACAGTTCCAGTGATCCAGTGCTGGATGGTAGAGTGGCATCGCCTATGGCAGTAGGCGCCCAGAATCTGCCTAGGTGCCCCCGTGCATCGATGATGGTTATCTCGTGGATTAGTGAAACCTCTGCAGAGTGTATGGTTGACCGATCGATACATACGCCGAATCTTCGGCTATGGACCTTTCCTATGTTTCGCATGCACCGGACTAGTGAGTGGAGTGTTCTACCTTCCTCTGAGTGTGATTTCTGGCCGTGAGCCAGTTTGAGGGCTGCGGGCCGCTGAGGCAAGCCAAGAGGGAGTTGGCTTGTCGACCAGAGTCTGAGAGGGTGTTGGGGGAGATGAGATGATGTTACAGATATGGATGGAGATAGATGAAGGGAATGAGTTTGTGTTTAAAACTTATTTATTATACTATTGTTTTATATACCTGAACAATTCATAGAAAAATCTCAGCCTTATAGGTTCCTTTTGAGATATCCTTATTTGCATCCACTTCCACAAAGCAATGCATAGGATGGGAGCGTGGCCAGTACAAATCGTACTGAAAATTTGGTTTCAGGTTCAAGGAGTGAGTACTCATCTGGGGAGTACAGCGATTGAGGGTTTCGTGTCTACGCTCAAGTTGGAGAGAAGAAGACAGCTTCCGCACCTCAAGCTTTTACTGTTATGCTGCATGAACTCTGATTTCGCCCTGTGGCGATGTAATAAGTTACTGTAACTCCCTCTATTTGCTCTCTTTTGTTCGATGTATGGATTATGGATTCAACTGTTATCGAGTAATGTGATTTAAATGGTCATATTACACTCCGACACTGTGGATTTCCCTTTGCAGAAATCAAGGTCGTTTCATCCACCTTCTTCTTAAAGATCCATTTGCACTCTATGGGTCTAACCCCATCAGGCGGGTCAACCAAGTTCTAAACTTGATTGTCTCCCATGGAATCTATCTCGGCTCTCATGGCACTTTGCCATTTCTCAGAATCTGGATCCATCATAGCTTCCGCATAATCCGTAGGTTCATCATCGTCTAACAATAACAAATCCCCATGCAATGCGTGAAGTCTCGCTGATCTTCGTAGTTGTGGCGGTGTCTCCACTGTCACGGGTGTCTCAACTTGCTCTGCTATATTAGCATCACTCGCTGAGTCAGTCCCTACTGGCTCATCTTGAACTTCTTCAAGATTCACCTTTTGTCTATTCTTTTCTCTTTTGAGAAACTCTTTCTCTAAGAAAATACTATTTCGAGTAACAAACACTTTGCCCTCTGACCGGTTATAGACATAATAACCTAAAGTTTCCTTCGGATATCCCACAAAAAAGCACTTGTCCGATTTGGGTGTTAGTTTATCTGATATAAGTCATTTGACATAAACTTCACAACCCCAAATTTTCAGAAAAGACAAACTAGAACTCTTACCAATCCACATCTCATATGGTGTCTTAACTATGGACTTAGATGGTACCCTATTCAATGTGAAAGCAGCTGTTTCTAGAGCGTATCCCCAAAATGATAAAGGTAGGTCCGACTTGCTCATCATAGACCGAATCATGTCCAACAAGGTCCGATTACATCACTCAGACATGCCATTTCTCTAAGGCATTCCAGGTGGCGTAAGCTGTGGAACAATTCCACAACTCTTAAGATGATTGCTAAACTCATGACTTAGATATTTGCCTCCACGATCAGATCACAAGGCCTTGATTTTTTTGTCACGTTGATTCTCTACTTCATTCTAAAATTCTTTGAACTTTTCAAATATTTTAGACTTATGCTTCATTAGGTAGACATATCCATATCTACTAAAGTCATCAGTAAAAGTTATGAAGTATTGAAATCTGCCTCTAGCTGTCGTGCTCATTGGTCCACATACATCAGTATGTACAAGTTCCAACAAGTCAGATGCCCTCTCAGGAAATCCTTTGAATGGCACCTTGGTCATCTTGCCTAGCAAGCAAGCCTCACATGTCTCATATGATTCAAAATCAAATGAAGTTAGAAGACCATCATCATGGAGCCTCTTCATGCGATTCTCACATATATGACCCAAACGACAATACCACATATAGGTAAGACTTAACTCATTAAGCCGAGGCCGTTTAGCACTAACATTACAGACAGGTTCATCATCAAGATTTAAAATAAATAACCCATTCACAATGGATGCAAAATCCACAAACACATCATTCTTTGAGATCACACAACCATTGTCTTTACTCGCAAATGAATAACCATCCTTCATCAAGCATGAAGGTGACACAATATTTTGACTTAAACTAGGAACAAAATAACAATTATTCAATTCCAAAATAAATCCTGACGACAAGGGAAGTTGCATCGTCCCGACGTTCAATGCAGCAACTCTTGCATTATTGCCCATGCAGAAATCAACTTCTCCTTTCTCCACGCTTCTACTTCTTATCATTCCCTGCATCGTATTGCAAATATGAGCAACCGATCCGGTATCAAATACCCAAGAATTCATATAAGAGTTAGCGAGGAAAATTTCTGTAACATGAACAACAAGAGTACAAGCAGTAGCAGTACCTTTACCGCCGCCATCCTTCTCTAAGGATGCCAAGTACACCTTGCAGTTCCTTTTCTAGTGACCTTTTCCCTTACAATAAAAGCAATCTGAATTTGCAGATGGTCCAGCCTTGGCAGCAGATGGGTTTGGCTTAGAGATCTCATCTTTAGCCTTGCCCTTCTTCTTCCTCCAAAAATTGCCCTTCCTCTTAAAACGAGGTTGGTTCTGGATTGCCAACACTTGACTACTGCCGGCACCTTTCTTGATGTCGGCCTCTGCTGTTTTTAGCATGCCACACAGTTCATTCAAGCCCCTCTCCGCTCTATTCATATGGTAGTTCGAGATGAAGTTTCCATAGCTAGCCGAAAGCGATACAAGAATGAAATCAGTAGCCAACTCTTGGCCAATTGGGAAGCCTAGCTTCTCCAACCTCTGAGTGTAACCAACCATCTTGATTACATGTGGACCAACAGTTGCGCCCTCTGCTAGCTTGGTTTCTGCAAGCGCCTTAGAGACATTGAACCTTTCAGTCCGCGCTTGAGTTTGGAACATATCTTCAAGCGCCACGATCATATCGTTTGCTGAATGATTGTTGTTGAACTGCATCTACAGATCAGGTTCCATACAAGCAAGCATGAGGTAACTCACTTCAAGATCCGCATCACATGCTTTCTTGTAAGCGTTTTTCTCAGCAGCAGTTGCATTTTCATCAGGCTCATCTGGTAATGGGGTTTCTAGAATTTCTTTCTTTTCTCAGCCTGAGAACAATTCTCAGGTTGCGGATCCAATCCGCATAATTTGTTCCATTCAACTTATCTTTCTCAAGAATTATACGCAAAGAAAATGGTTGATTGCGAGCGACCATCTACAGCAAAAGTAACGCAAAATACTAAGACAATGTATCTATGAAAGAGTAAATTATATCAAAATAAAATCTACTCCCACTAAAATCAATATCCCTCAATTGATACTTAGTGATTCAAGACCCACAACTAACAAGTCAACTAGTGAGCTTTAGCATCACCGCTAGAAGACATGGTAGATCGGTAAGCAACACTTTGCTAATCATATCACATATGACTCTTGTTGTTGGGCAGCATCTCTATGCTACGCTCAACCTACCCATGCTCCAAGGTCCCTAACCGTTAGGATTACCTTGTTTAAGTAACCAAACCTTCTTGCAGTAAGTATCCGATACGAACCTGCCTAGTCGAGGAAAACCAGTGGCACCCTAATTTCATAGACCCACCACCGATTGTACAAGACTTATGACAGTGCAAGGTTTGGGGAAGAATTTAACTTAAACATTGCTGAGGGATTGTTCTACTTCACTACCG
Source organism: Bothriochloa decipiens (assembly GCA_023333625.1). Classification (NCBI taxonomy): domain Eukaryota; kingdom Viridiplantae; phylum Streptophyta; class Magnoliopsida; order Poales; family Poaceae; genus Bothriochloa; species Bothriochloa decipiens. The sequence continues at coordinate 22,775,388 of CM041640.1, read as the reverse complement.
CACTCATGTAGACAAAAACATAATAGCATATGAAAGTAGAACATAGTAAGAATGACATAACACAGACATAACTTGGTATAGCCCATTATTCCTTTGGGGATCTCCATCTTCATCAATCTGTGCATCACGGTGATCTCCATCTCCATGATTCGAGTATGCCATCCTTCAGTGATGATTCCTCCGAGACTAGCTACTACTAGCGCAAGTAAAATGAAATTACATAGTCACGGATAGATCATCACAGATTGGCACATATGCTATTACATTAATTTTGACAATATGTATGTGACTTCTGCCCATATTGTCCCCATGACATGCAAGCCATGAATTAAATACATACATGCATCACATACACATAAGGGTTATACCAGTCATCAATACCTGCAAAATAGATTTATCCGAATCCGACATCTAATCTTGCAACGCAGAAAACTCTATTTTCCAAGCCTTATTTCATAATTCTAATTTCACTGAATGTGGTGAAGCGGTAGAGAACCAGATGTAAAATTTTATTCTCTATGATTTTCGTTTAGAGTTCATCTCAATCCGAGTTACGGTTCAAAAGTTACAGTTTTCTCGGCAAAACCAGCGCCCGGGAGTAAATTCCATCTATCACCGCCGCGCATCATATGCGCTTGGCACTTGACCTAGGGTTCAATTTGATCAATCTAATTGATCTCTAACTCGCCATGATTGGATTTACATGAATCACTTAACTCGAATGGCGGAATTCCGACCGGTACGAGTAGATCGTTTCAAGACCAACACGGCAAGATGACGAACCAAGGTTAGAGACTCATCTACAACCACGCATATCACCATATGCACAAAACCGAACCTATAGGCTCTGATACCACCGAAGGGTTATAAGGGTGCTACGCTAGCCAGAAAATAAAACTTTTTGACCTCATAAATTAGGATCTACTGCTAGTTACAGGTTACAGGATTACCACTAGACGTGCAGGTGCAGCGGAAGACGACTCGATGTAGTCGTACATGTTGCAGCAGGCAGTGCAGTTGTGTGGTCATCTGTCACCTCAGTCCCCTCGCATGGTTCGTCCTAGTGCTCCAGATGTAGCACCTCCGAGGAATCCCACACGTGCAGGGAAGAAGCGATGCGCCTCCGGACTGCTAGGTCCACGAGGAGCAAAAGGCGCGAGCGTGGGGAGGGCGACGGCGGCTGCCAAAGGAGTGTGTAACCCTGACCGCGCCCCCTACCCCTTTCTTATATAGGCGTCCCCAATGAGGTCACAAGTTGGAGGCCCATTAGTGACCCCAAGCCTTATCTAATTCGGGTCCAACCCAAATTAGGCTTTCAGCCCCTTAAGCGTGCGACCCTATGGGTTCACGCACACATTGACATGGGACGAGTACTCCTACTTGCCTAATAGTTGACTGCGGCCTCTAGCAAGGCGTGACAACTCCTATGTGCACGCGAAGATCATATCAGACGAACCACTACGACCACATACAAGTTATTCCCTTTGCCACTCGATATATGGTTTAACTCGTGGGTTAACACTTAACCCAAGCACGGCCATGCATTTATTGATCCAATCACTTGAGTGATCCAGTGATATCTCTCTCGCGTAGAGAGGGGCAAATTCCATCTTGATTGTCTATGTCTCAAAGCATGCTTTCCGACCACCCGAAGACCACCTTTATAACTACCCAGTTACGAAGCAGCGTTTGATAGTCCCTAAGTAGGCTGTTTCACACTTGAGTACATACCACAATCTTAGGTCTAAGGACATAACGTACATGACATGAATAGAGACTTTTTTATGTCGGGTCAGTCCAGCCTACATGTTTTACATGTGCCCACATTATTAGTTTGACATCTCCATGTCCATGACTTGTGAAACATAGCCATCAACTAATACATGTGTTGGTCTAATATTCAAGTGTGTTCTCACAAGAACGCCGACCAGGGACAACTTTAGAATAACCATTCAAGTAATTGAGTTCCACAAATAATTCACACAATCACCAATCAATACAAGTTGTCTATAATGGATATTCAATGAACACTTTATTAATCATGGATACAATCGAATATCATCATCTACATGATTAGCTCTAGGGCATATTCCCAACACGAACAACCCCAACCTCGACCGCTAGTCTGGGGGTTTCGACTAGCGGAACCTCTCCGCTGCAAACGCCCCCAGCTCGAAGGACAACGACGGCGGTGGCAGCGTGGAATACGCGACCCCACCGTCGAATGTCTCGGATTTCGTGGACGCCTACCACGAAGGAGAGGAGGTGCGATTTCGCCGGATCGACGACATTGTCGGTGACACGTAGGCGTCTGGTCTAGCGGCGTGACTCCTCAACGATGACCATACTCTGCTTTTGTTGAGTGTGGAGAAGCCGACCATGTTCGCCATTGCGGAGCACGACACCGTGTGGCGGAAGGCGATGCTGAAGGAGATGAAGGCTATCGAGGAGAACGAAACCTGGAAACTAGTCAATCCGCCGGCTGGTTGCCGGCCGATCGGACTCAAGTGGGTTTTCAAGATGAAGAGAGATGAGCGCGGGGCCGTGGTGAAGCACAAGGCGCCTCATCGCTCGAGGGTTCGTGCAGCGCGAAGGGGTCAACTTCGAGGAGGTCTTCGCCCTCGTTGCACGCATGGAGTCGGTGCGACTCCTGCTCGCCCTCGCCGCTGCCAAGGAGTGGCAGGTTCACCACCTCGACATTAAGTCAGCGTTCCTCAACGGGGACCTGGCCGAGACGGTCTACGTCAAATAGGCGCCGGGGTTCATCGTCAAGGACACGGAGAAGAAGGTGCTGCGACTGCGCAAGGCCCTCTACGGCCTGCGCCAGGCACCGTGGGCATGGAACGCCAAGCTCGATGCCACCATGGCTGAGCTCGGGTTCGGGAGGTGCGCCACGGAGCACGCACTGTACACTCGCCGAAGGGGAAAGGAGCATCTCGTCATCGGGGTGTACGTGGATGACCTTATCGTCATCGGCGTGCGGGCTCAGGACATCGCCAACTTCAAGGAAGAGATGGTCGCGCGGTTCTGGATGAGCGATCTGGGTGCCCTGTCCTACTACCTCGGGATCGAGGTGAGGCAGGGGGAGGACGCCATCAGACTTGGGCAGCGCGCTTACGCGCAGAAGCTGCTCGAGCGGGCAGGCATAGCGGGCTGCAAGGTTGTGGCCACGCCGATGGAGGAGCGCATCAAGCTCTCGAGGTAGAGCACCGCGGTGAAGGTGGATGTTACGCTCTATCAGAGCATCGTCGAGGGGCTGCACTGGCTGACTCACACACGGCCGGACATCGCGTTCGCGGTGGGCTATGTGAGCAGATTCATGGAGGATCCTTGGGAGGACCACTAGATGGCGGTCAAGCGCTTATTGCGCGATGTCCAGGGTACGGCGGAGTGGGGAATCGTCTTCCCCAAGCGCGGTAGGCTTCAAATATCGGTATTCAGCGAAGCACCACCGGAGGCCAAGGAGGGTGCGCCGGGCTCACGGCGTTTAGTGACGCGGACATGGCAGGCGATTTGGATGGACGACGGAGCACCTTGGGCGTGCTCGTCTTCCTCAGCGGAGCGCCAATCGCCTGGCAATTGCTGAAACAGAAGATGGTGGCCTTATCTACATGCGAGGCAGAGTACGTGGCGGCGGCCGCGGCGGCATGCCAGGTGGTCTGGCTGCGATAGTTGCTGAGCGAGCTCACTGGTGTTGAGGCTCAGCCGCCGACGCTCAAGGTGGACAACCAGCCAACGATTGCGCTGACAAAGAACCTCGTCCTCCACGACAGAAGCAAGCACATCGATGTGAAGTTTCACTTTCTTCGTGATTGCGTCGATGGAGGGTAGCTGGTCATCGAGTTCGTCGACACTGGTCGGCAGCTCGCTGACATCCTCACCAAGTCACTCGGGCGTCTTCGGTTCCAGGAGCTGAGGAAGATGATTGGCATGGTGGAGGTTATGGGCTAGCAGCAGGATTGGGGGAAGACTGTTAGACATAATCTGCTGCCAACCCACTGTATCTACTCGGCATGGCCAGGGTAGGTAGTTGGTCAGCTGGTCAGGCCTCGACGTGCTGTAGCAGCATAGTACTAGGAGTAGGTGAGGGCTGTAGACAACCATACCTCTTGTACCCGGTAGTGGGTGGAGGTTTGTATATAAATACTATGCAATCAATGAAAAAGGTAGCTTCTTTGCCACCAGTCATCGATTCACAGAGTGTGCTATGTGTGTGCGGAAGAGAGCTCAGCTCGTCTTCTTTGCTGGAGCAGAGGAGAGGTCGAGGGGGGTAGAGTAAGAGCTGCTCGTCTCGAACCTGGTCGGCAGCCAACGCTACCGGTCAGTGCCACTGGTCGGCATCTTTTTAGGTAGTCGGCAGTGGTCGGTGCTAAGTTATAGCGCCAACCGCGGTATGCGTGATATACATGTTAACCATCTTCCAGTTCACATAGACCGGTAAAAAGGTTTTCCGAGTCACTATAGGAACTTTTACCTGCTACTGCTTTTTTCCTACGAAATAAATGATCTGTGCGAAATTGCCATGTGATTCGGTCAAAAAATTGCCATGTGACTAGTGAAATTCCTGAGTTTCAGACGGGCCGATCCAGGAGCGAAACTATCCAAACTTGCCCGACGTATGCGTGATATACACGTCAACAAACTTCCAATTCACCCAGACTGGTAAAGTAAAAGATCCGGCACGCACGTGAGGCTGACCATCGGCGTCCGCGGTCAAGTTTCGTGTTACGCACGTGCATGAATGTCGCATCTGGGAACTTGAGGAGTAAGTATATGTTCTCGTCCGTATATATACTTGGAAGCCGCCAATCGAGGCACCGCATGCTCACTCGAACAAGCTCCACCCAAATCAGAAATGTCCATGGAATCCGTTGCCGTCGTGGCGGTGCCGTTCCCGGCGCAGGGCCACCTCAACGGCATGCTGCACATGTCGCGGCTGCTCGCGTCGCGGGGTCTCCCCGTGCACTACGCGGCGCCGGGGCCGCACGTCCGCCAGGCGCGCGCGCGTGCACGGCTCAGGCGACGACGCCCTCCGCCGCATCGAGTTCCACGAGCTCGAGGTCCCCGCGTACGCCACCCCGCCGCCGGACCCGGCCGCGCCCTCGCCGTTCCCGACCCACCTCATCCCGATGGGCGAGGCCTTCGTCGCGGGCGCGCGCGCCCCGGTCGCCGCCCTCCTCGCGAGGGTCTCCGCGCGCCACCGCCGCGTGGTCGTCCTGTACGACCGCCTCAGCTCCTTCGCCGCGCCCGAGGCGGCGCGGATCCCCAACGGCGAAGCGTTCGGCCTGCAGTGCGTGGCCTCGTCCTACGACGCCGCGTGGACGGACGCCGGGCAGCGGCTCCTGCGCGCGCGCGGCGTCGACGCCCCGCACCCCGTCGCCTGCATGCCGAGGGAGTTCGTCGAGTACATTGTCGGTACGCAGGAGGACGGCCAGAGTCCGGCTTTCGCCGGGGTAGTGGCGAACACGTCCCGCGCGATCGAGAGCGAGTTCATCGACTTGGTGGCCGGGGACCCGGCGTACCGACGGAAGAGGGTCTTCGCCGTCGGACCGATGAACCCACTGCTCGACGTGATGACCGCGCCGGCAGCGGGACAGAGTGCGCGGCACGAGTGCCTGGACTGGCTCGACAAGCAGCCGCCGGCGTCGGTGCTGTACGTGTCGTTCGGCACGACGTCGTCGCTGCGGGCGGAGCAGATCGCGGAGCTCGCCGCGGCGCTGCGCGACAGCAGGCAGAGGTTCGTCTGGGTTGTGCGCGACGCTGATCGCGGCGTGGTGCACGAGGAGGAAGCCGCGGAGGAGAGTAGGCACGCCAGGTTCCTGGCCGAGTTCACCGAGGAAACTCGAGGCATCGGGCTGGTGATCACCGGGTGGGCGCCGCAGCTGGAGATCCTAGCACACGGCGCCTCGGCCACGTTCATGAGCCACTGCGGCTGGAACTCGACCATGGAGAGCCTGAGCCACGGGAAGCCGATGCTGGCCTGGCCCATGCACTCCGACCAGCCGCTGGTGGCGGAGCTCGTGTGCAAGTTCCTCAGGGCCGGGATCCTGGTGAGGCCATGGAAGCAACACGGTGCCGTGTCACCTGCGGGAGCCATCCGGGAGGTGATCGAGAAGGTGATGACACGCGACGAAGGTTTGGCGGTGCGGGAGAGGGCCAAGGAGCTCATGGAGTCCATTCGCGCCTCCGTCGCCGAGGGCGGGTCCTCGCGCAAGGACCTTGACGACTTCGTTGCTTACATAGCAAGATGAAAAGCATATTATTTCACTATTTCAATAATTTCATTTGAGTTCTCGTGTTAAATCGATATGGCATAAGAGAGTGCGAGTAGTATTTGCCTTTAAGTTGAGTAATCTAGCTTTGCAAAATCATTATTAATGTAACTAGACGGAGACCGCTCGTTGCGCCGGCACAACATAGGAAGATCATTTTTTTCTTTTTTTGCCAGTTTCTACTATGGTAGAATTGTAAATTGGACCACTTATCAGCAGGACAACAGTTTTTTATTCAAATATGGTATTGTCCAATCAAGCTGACACCAATAAGTTGGGAACATAAAAGTCGTAGAGGACGCTATGAGACTAAACATAGAGTTTTGATTTATACACGACAACGAAAAAACTTGGATTTGGAAAAAGACATTAAAGTATCATACTGATTATGTCATGATATTAACCCTGGGTTGTCCTATGCCATCCAGTCGATATTCGCCCAAGCTAATTAAGATAGTGTAGGATTTATATTTGTATAAGAAAAAAAATGGTAAGAGCTTAGATGATGTTTGGTTCGGCCTTTTTGGCCCGTAACCCATTAACAGCGCGAATGGTTCTTGTTGCTTTCTGTTTGGTTGCTCCGGTCAGTAACCCACTACCGCGTTATCGATTTACGTCCTACATAATCTCGTTGCCCCTCTCCTCTGCGGGTGCTACTAAATTAGTTGCATTGTTGGGCTTTTGCAGACCTTGGCTTTACTCTTAAGTTTTGGGTGATGTGTTTGGTAAAAACCCTCAGGTCTCAAATCCAAATCCCGTGGAGGCATCGGAAATTGCAGACATAATTAACTTCTTGTAAGATTTATATATTTTTCTTTCCTGATATGCACTTTTCTCCCGCATCAAAGTGTTACTGGATATAGTCATCTCCGTATCCATCTCAATATCATGATTTCCTTCTCATGCTAAACAGGCATCACGAGGTGATGTATGAACGATTGAAGGCCAAGGGGGTCCTGGTCAGAGCACGAGCAAACCCAAAGCTGGAGGTACTGACATAATGCGGGAAAGTAATAGATATTTTGAGGCCAGACGTGCAACATCTTCTGTCCCACCAGAAGATTGATCCCACCTCTTCAATCTATGCTGCTACGCATCCAAAGCTTGTTCGAACCACTGGCAGGAGTCTCAGCGTGTGATGCTGTAGGATCACTAGAATTGCACATGTATCTGCTGACAGATAAATAGCAATTCCAATCCAATGGTTAAAAATTTTGATAGATTTTTGGGGGATAAAATTGCAGGCTGTCACATGAAAATGGGGAAGTGAACTGATACAGCATTGGAATTCATTCCAAGGTAATACACAAGTACAGAGTGCGTGAAAGGAAAATAGAACAGGTACTGCAACCTATCAAATACGGAGCACTACTTTATTAACACAACATTATTCGATGTTTAAGCGCTCAGAGCAATGCTCATACAGGTTTTTATACATTTTTCCAGCCAGATATTGTTTAAGAGCTCCCAAGCAGCTTCTTGATATCCTTCTGCAGAGATTATAGAAAAAACATTATAATGATATTACAACAGCATACTAGTTAAGCGCCTATAGCAAATGTGAATTGCAGCGCTGAAAGTTTACCTCAATGCTCAGAGGTGAAGTAGTTGGAGCATAGCGATCCACAACATGTCCCTCTTTATCAACCAAGAACTTGGAAAAGTTCCACTTGATGCTGTCGCCGAAAAAGCCACCCTTGCTAGATTTCAGGAACTTGTAGATGGGCGCAGCATTGTTACCATTTACATCAACCTGACAAGCAATAAGAGATAGAAGTCAGAACTACTCCATAACAGACCATTCTACACGAGTCTCTTAGGATCATCACACATCACTGATATATCCTCACATCATCCTGCTAAGTTAGATAACTGTATCTTTACATTGAGACCATTCCACTAGATATTTTCCCCTACTACTATGCATTACTCTGGTTGAGGAGAAACAGCTAGAAGACTAGAGCTTTACCTTGTCGAAGATGGGGTACTCAGCCTTGAAGCGTGTGCAGGCAAACTGCACAATCTCCTCATTGGTACCAGGCTCCTGCCCGCCAAACTGGTTGCATGGGAAAGCCAGGATTTCAAAGCCTGCATAGATCACAAATTGGCAATTGTACTTTCCAATTAGCATCCCCAACAACCGGAATTGTTTAAATCGATGAACAACCGATAGGTGGATAAAAACTAAACCAATACTGCATATGGCCATGAGAACAGATAAGCATTACAACAACACTTAATAATATACAAAAGCAATGGATTAAGGACAAACCTTGGTCCTTGTACTTCTCATAGAGCTGGGCCAGCTCGGTGTAGTTGGAGTTGGTTAAGCCACTGAAATAATCGGCCACAGTGCAGCAATTAGCATTGTACAGAATAACATTTTCTATACAGTGTAAACAATTGACGTCTACGTCTGACAGTGAAATAAGTAAGCATAGATAAAACCATTGTTTTATATCAAGTAGGAACAAACGATTCCAGGTAGTAGAAGGCTAGGAAGACGCGAGATTCTGCTGCAGATGGTTCATACCACTGGGATGCGACGTTAACGATGAGAAGAACCTTCCCCTTGTAGGTGCTGAGGTCAACGTCTTTGCCGCTCGCATCCTGCACACGAGCAGCAGGCAAAAAGCAATCGTTAGACTCCATCTGAAAAGTCAGCGGCTGCGGCATCTACTCTTCTGAAAATTCGGCAAAACAGCTTAGCTAATGGTTAGCAAATTCAGTTGTTTTGCAAGGCAATTAAACGGATCGTCAGCGAAATTCACACTAAGCTCCGCGCCAACCAGGAACCACTGAAATCCGGAGGCACAGGAGCACAGCAAAACGGAATCGGGCTTGCGGCTCCGAGGCACGCTAAGCAAGCGCTCCATGCCAAATACTACGGGGTCCTACGATCCTATCACCTCTGGAATCTGCGCACAAGAACGTTTTTGGGGGTTGGGAGGGCGACGAGGGGTACGGGACTGACCTTGACGGTGAAGTCGTGGACGGAGGTGGCGGACGACGCGGCGGCCATGCTGGGGCGAACGGCGGGCGGCGGGGGTCCAGGAGGAGCGGTTGTGGCCTGAGAGGGCGGTAGCGTGTAGACGAAGGTGAGAGCCGGGAGAGAGCAAAAGCGGCGTAGCTGAAGGTTTTGTGGGCCGAGACGACAAGACGTCACCGGCGGGGGATTTATACGGCCAGGCCCATGGGGGAGTTTGGGGGTTGGATCGGATGAAGATGAATTGAGTGTGAACGCCCCTCAGGCACCGTGGGGCCCACGCGGGGTTCGGAGGGCCAGGAGCCCGCCGCGTGTGGACGGAATCGTGGCGGCGTGCGTTGGTCAACCGTCTCGGCCGCTTGCTACTACGGAGTACTAGTCATCGGCGCGGTTGGAAGGACGTTACTTCACGGCGGCTGCGGACTTGGGCTGAGACGGGCAAGGGACGGGCAGATAGTCACTCGCTGGGCCATGTGCCTTCTTCACGTTTCCCGCTCCCCCGCAGGCCGCAGCCCGCGCAGTGTGAAACGCGCGGCCGAAAAGGTCGCGGCAGCTTCTGGAAGCACGCGCCCGGGCCCTTGGGCCTGAAGGACCATGTGCCGGTGTGCTTTGCTTCTCGAAGAACCAAAAATGCCTAATTTGTATCTGAAACAGAAATTAGGCCGATCTTGAACTATGTACTGTACTGCTATGCCTTGTCTTTTCAAACACCTGGCCCACTGAAATCAATATAAATCTCAGGTGGGGGAGATCTTCTCCCCCTCGGTCGACTTATTATCTTATATTATTAAAATTTTGTATCTGAACGCGTTTCGACAATCCGAGTTTCTACTAAAACTTGCGTTAAAAAAGAGTAGTTTCTGCTGGAACATGAGCAGCATGCACCATGCGTGACAATTATACTGTAACTGGTGAGTTTTTTGGCCAGCAATACGGTTGATTGCAGACAAAATAAAGGTGTTTTATTTTGTCGGTAGCACCATGATTTTTGTGCTTGAGCAACGAATGCATGGCCGCGGCCGCGCCTTCATTTCAGGTCGAGCAACCAGAAAAGCAGATTGTTCTGATGCCATCGGGCACCGGATGCGTCGTCGTGTGGGTCACGGAAGGGACCGCGCGGTTGGTTGGTCGTAGGTCATGATCGGATCATCGGCGGTGGAGAGGATTTTCTTTTTCCTTTTAAAAGCCACTCAACCTTTTCAGGGTTACGGTGTGCTGGGCTAAACCTAAACGCATCTTTTCGAAAGGACGGTAAAAACTTTATCGCGAATTCTATTAGATAAAAAAAGAAAAAAAAAGACAATGTCCCGCCTAGTTTTTGAAGTGGAAACTGGGCGAAAACCACAAATACAATTGTGAAGGGTACCCTACTCCATCTGCACACCTAGGTACCAGATCAACTCAACTCGCGCCACAAAGCGCCAGCTCAACTCTACTCAGCTCCACGCTTGGTTGGATTGGGATATCGACACAAGCCTCTAACCACTAGAACTCGGTCAGATTGGGTCGTCAACACGAGTCTCCACTTTAAACCACTAGGAGCTCCACAACTGAGGCCGCAAGCAACTAAGGACTAGCAGAACAATAAAAAAAACTAAACCACTAAAAAGAAAACTAAGCCTACTCCACCACTGACACCAACCACAAACACTTTGGCTGAAACGACGAACTAGCACTGCCCGAGGCATCTCAACCGAGTCGAATGCCACAACAACGCCTTCAAGAAGGTTACGACGCCCAAGCACCGCCGTCGTCCGTCCACGACGGGACTAGATTCTCACCCATGGTGTGCTGGGGACGCGACGCCCTCAACAGGGGAACGGCACCCACAAGTGTCGCCGTCGCCAGGCATTCGTCCAAAAAAACCCCAGCACAGACGTCGGCCAAGATGACTTATCATGATCTTTTCTTTCTTTCCTTTGCAAGCGCGTTTGTCACTTTGTTTGTGCTAACGGTTTGGACAGGTACGTAACTAAGGCCCTGTTTGGTTGCAACCTCTTAAAATCTAGTCACTAAAATACATCTCTTAAACTTTTGTCCACTCTGTTTGATTAGATCTACTAAATTGAACTAAACATGACATCATAATTTTTAGAAGACCAAAGTATCCATAACCTGATGCTTTTAGTCATTTTTAAGAGGGCTTTAGTCACTAAATGGAGGACATGAGTGTTCACATAGGCTTTTAGTTATTTTTAAGAGGGTTTGAGCTACTAGTTGTCAAATGACCTTTTAGTCTAATTTAAAAAGAATATTTGGTTACAAAACTACTAAAATAGACTAAACTAAATTAAAATTATGACCTTTTAGTCTACTAACTCAACCAAACAAGGCCTCGTTGGCTACAGAGGAAACCAACTGTCCAGAAACAATGTACCAGTGGAATCTATCATCACCGAGTATCGGCTTCTCTGCTTTTCATCGAATGTGATCCCTAGTCACCTAAAAAATCCTCCTACTGTGTGCCGCTTTGTTCAAGTGGCTCCCATGGACATTTTTCTCCGGATGGAGCGTGTCAACTTGCTGTTGACTGAAGTTTGAAGACGATATATATAGCATCCCTGCCACGCTAGTGCTAGTCACGTGAGACCATGGAAAAAAATAGCTCGCTATTTTTCGCGCTATACCTAAACAATGTGATACCAAGCTATTGCTTTTTTTCCGCTATCAGCGCTATTGCCGCTATATCGCGCTATTTCGCCGTTAAATAAAAATAGCTCCACAGCGTCGTTATTGTTGCGCTATCACTTGTTCGCTGTGTGGTCTAGAAAAAATCCCGGCCCGGTGATTTGAGGCCATGAATGTTATTTTCTATGTATTAGAAATATTTTCGTGCCATCACATATTATTTCCTATGTAGCAAAATAGAAGTAACTTATGATTATCATTTTATTATGGAAATATGGTTAGTCAGTGTTTGGCTGTTGTCTGAATGTATTTAAATAGTGCGCTATAGCTCCGCTATAACGCCGCTATAGCATGCTAAGCTATCTGGCGCTATGGCATATAGCTATCGCTATAGCGTAGAAATAGCTACGCTATAACAACGCATAGCTGCCAGGACAGGCTGCTGCTATTTTTTATAGCCTGCCATTTAAAATGTGGCGTGAGACTAACGGAGATGATAATATTCAGGCTCCATTGTCCTCAGTTTCAGATCATGAACAGTACATAAGTACTCTTTTCAGGAGAGAAAAAACCCGGTATAGATCGATACAACGATGCAGATCACAAGTAGTTTGTCCTTCAGTTCACTTAGCATCGCCGTATACTTGTAACGCATATGTACAGCTTGTTTCAGATGTTCTTTTTTAGAGTTTTGTTTCAGCGTTTGTTGGCAGCCAACCTTCTCATTCCAGCAGGAGAGTGCCAGTGATATATTATGTTAATATCTACTGAGTAATTTGTTTTGGCAATGGCAAATGATATGCCCGTCTTCCTGTGTCATCAAGTGCCAGCAATGTTTGGGGCCTTGTAGTACCTCAACAGCAGGGACCAGCAGACGACACTGACGGACGAAGCTGCCATCGCAGAGCCGGCAACCCACGGCGGCTGGCGAAACCCAGTGAACGGGAAGAGCACCCCTGCGGCAATCGGTATGCCGATGACGTTGTACCCAAGCGCCCAGACGTAGTTCATTCGTATGCGGAAGAAGGTTTTCCTGGACAGATCGATGGCGGTGATCACGTCCTCCAGGTTGCTCTTCATGAGGACAATGTCGGCAGCTTCGATGGCGACATCCGTTCCTGCGCCGATCGCCAGCCCCACGTCAGCCGAGACAAGTGCTGGGGAGTCGTTGATTCCATCGCCGACCATCGCCACGGTTCTTCCAGACAGCTGCAAGAATTTGGGTCAGAAGAAGTTACATAATAATTGAATAAAAGCACTTTGAAGGTGACAAAACAAAACACGAAATAGCTTACCTGAAGTTCCTTTACCCTCTCAGCCTTCTGCTCTGGTTTCGCTTCAGCGATAATCTTTTCAATGCCAACCTCTTTGCCAATAGCATTAGCTGTCCCCCAGTTGTCACCAGTCACCATTATACTCTCCACATTCATGGACTTGAGGTAAGATATAACTTCATGGGCATTTGGTTTTATTGGGTCAGATACAGAAATTATGCCCACAACTTCTTGGTTAATTGCCACAATAATCCCTGTCCTTGCCTTCTCCTCTTCTTCCATGAGGATTTCCAAAGCTTCCAAGGGGATATCAATGCCAGAAGACAACATAAAGCTCTTGTTGCCCACAATGACACTCTTGTCACTAACCTGCACCTTGACACCTTGCCCAGTTACTGAAATGAACTCCCTTGCTTCAGGCAAAATGTGGTTTTCTTCTGGATGCAACTTTTTGGCATGCTCCACTATTGCTTTTGCCAGGGGGTGCTCACTGTTGACCTATACGAGATAAGAACCCATGGAATCTCAATAGGATAGAATATATTTTCTGAATATGGAAATATTAAGAAAAGATAAAAAGATGATGACAAACATAAGAGTTGTACAACATACTTCTCTACAGCAGCATGGTCATAGAATTCACGCAACCATGTTTTTAAGAAGCCTTGTGTCAACAACGACAGGCTTCCCAATAGTTAGCGTCCCTGTCTTGTCAAAAACGATGCAATCGACCTATGAAGTATCATGAGATAATTTAGCATTTCTGAACAATTCAGTGACCTTTTTTTTAAAAAACTTGCACTCCCTCACAGTAAATGAGATTATTTCATACCTTCTGTGCACTCTCCAGAGCTTGCCCACCCTTGATCAGAACACCATGTGAGGCACCAACTCCAATTGCAACCATCACAGCAGTGGGAGTAGCCAGCCCTAGGGCGCAAGGACAGGCAATCACCATAACTGATATCCCAAACTGAAGAGCGAGCTGAAAGCTATCCATGGATTGTGGTATCCATGAGTGAGGGTAGCTATGGAGCCTCCCAGCGACAAACCATGCGAGCCAAGTAAGCATTGAAAGAAGAATCACCTGAAAGGATGGAGCTGATGCTCAGCATCTTTCCATAAAATTAGACTGTGGATTGGATCAAATACAATACGGTTGACCTTACCAGGGGAATAAAGACTCTAGATATATGATCAGCGAACTTCTGGACAGGAGCTTTTGCCATTTGCGCTGACTCAACTAGCCTTACAATCTGTGACAATGCACCCTCTGATCCCACAAATGTAGCCCGGACATGGAGCACACCATTCTCATTCACTGTCCCTCCAATTACAGTGTCAACTTTTCTCTTTGCTACTGGCCGTGACTCTCCAGTAATCATGCTTTCATTCACATGGCTCTGGCCCCAAATAACAAATCCATCAGAAGCAACTTTTCCACCCGGGACTACTTTTATCACATCATTTTTCTGAATTAGCCTGCTGTCAATGTCCTTCTCCCCTACCACATTTCCTTCATGGTCATACATTAACAGTGTTGCAGTTTCCGGTGCAAGATCCATCAGCTTAGCAATAGCCTCTGAGGTTTTTCCTTTTGCCAACATCTCAAGGTACTTTCCAAGCAGGATAAAAATATATGAGCATGGAACTAGTCTCAAAAATCAGTTGACATGTAATTTTCAGAGGTAGCTGCTCGAAGAACTGAATAAACTGAGTAGCAGTAAGCCGTGTTTGTCCCTAGAGCAATAAGGACATCCATGTTTGGTGAGCCACGGCACATTGCCTTGTAAGCACCAGCATAAAATTTGTGTCCGATGACAAATTGGACCGGTGTTGACAAAATCCACCGAAATAGTTCACCAATGCTCATCATGTTGACAACTTTCTTTTCCAGCCCATCCTTCAGCCAAGGGATATACATGAACACCATGGAGGTGAGAAAAACTGGAATGGTGAATATTAAGCTCCACAAGAAAGACTGCCTGTATCTTTTGATTTCCCCGTACCTATGTTGGTCCCTTCCATCTGCTTCTGGATATATTGATGCATTGACATTACCAAATGTGGCCGACTTGATGACATCGATGAGGTCCCGGGGACCTGTCTGGTCAGGCTTGTATGAGATGGTAACCTTGTGTAACTCAGAGTTGAATTTAATGTTTTCCACGCCGGGAAGGGCCTGTACAGAGCTTCTCAAGATCATTATCAGCCTCTCGTCAAGAACACCATCCATTTTGATGTCTATCCTGCTCTGGTCTTCTCCTGTGGTCACTAGTATCGCTTCAAAACCAGTTGCTTCCACAGCTTGGATTAGCTGGCTAGCAGAAATAATCCTGCGATCATAACGTATC
Source organism: Bothriochloa decipiens (assembly GCA_023333625.1). Taxonomy (NCBI): domain Eukaryota; kingdom Viridiplantae; phylum Streptophyta; class Magnoliopsida; order Poales; family Poaceae; genus Bothriochloa; species Bothriochloa decipiens. The sequence continues at coordinate 22,759,874 of CM041640.1, read as the reverse complement.
TCAGCCTCTTCAGTAGCCAATGTAACTGAAGCTTTTTGAACGCCCGGAGAAGCTTGCAAGGCAAATTCAACTGTGCTTGTGCAATACTTGCAGGCCATTCCTTTTATATGTAGCCTGCATATTAGAATGTTCTTTTCCTTGACCTCCTCATCAATCAATTTAGCTTCAAAACCAACATCCTCAATGGCTTCTGTAATTTTGTTCTCCTGTCCAAAAGGTTTACATGATCACAATCTCCTGGAAACAAGTATTAATGTTGGAATATAAGTGAAATGTCCACCTCTCCCCTTCAGCTTAAGCTTTTGGGTTGTCAGTGCATGCAACTTAATAATTAGAATGACAGCTCATACTCTATGAAAACATGACAAAAAACTTTAGACAATTTAAAGTTTAAGCGGGTTTCTTTTTAACTTTTGGTCAATTTAAGTCAAAAAAACTTTTGGTCAATTTACACAATGAGATTTTCAGTGTATATACAATATACTGCGACTATATAGTGTGGTCAACTGAAAAGCAGTGTAAACTTGGGTGTTGAATAATCCAAACGAACTGCACAAATACAATTTTCCTTGCGTGTGTAAAGGAAACATGCCAAAATGGGGTATTCACAAGAAGACCTGTCACCTGCGCATGGTCAACAGAAAAATAATAAATGTTTTTTTACAACAAAAAAATAATAAATGTTTAGGTATACTTATGCATCTGCACCATATACCGATCTTCTCCCAAGGTTCAAGTTAGTTCTTGTTGACCTGGGATTTTCAGGCCTGTGAAAGGCATGTTTATGAATTTGTTTATTCAGGAGGCAAGTTTAAGAATGGAATGGATGCCGTTCATTTTAAGTGTAGGATTTTATATGTTTTAAATTTTTGCTTAATCATCAGTCATCGAATTGCCTTTAGTTTCCAGGAACCTAACAATTTTACAAAAAGAGTATCTCTTTTCCGATTCACAATTATTGAAGAAAGGAGGCACTATCCAAGTTAGGAAGTGCGCAAATACTAGATCAGAGACAAATATAAATCCAAGCTATAAGGAGACAAGTTTCTGCTCAGTGGGTTCATGACAGGGATACCAAATATAGCTTTGTTCCTGAAGTCAAAACCAAAAGAGGGTTGTGTACCTACATTTTAAGAAAAGACTTTCGTGTTACATAATACTACTCCATTCTTTTTCTATTTTGCATCCTATAGAATCTGTGGCACGAAACATTTTAAAATTTGGCTACCAAAATAGATGAAAACTGCAGTACTAATTTTCTAGTTAAAAATATTTTCATACTCAAAACATCAAATAAAGAAGAATGGGAAGCACTTCAGTTTCTTGTTCCCTCTATCTAATCTAATTGTCTATAGATCTACGTGTGCAAGCAAAGGTATTGATGATTGAAGTACAAGATGGTGAAAGAATTGTCACCATCATATCATAGAGACTACCCAATAAAATAGTTTTTTTCAAAAAGCAACCACTAGGCTGAAATGTGAGATGAAAGTTTTTGTGGTCCTACAGGGGCAACCACACGAGGCGTCTCCCATGATGCAACTAGAGTAGGGCACTTATGCTTCATGAAAATGACTTCCATTAACAAAAAAAAAACTTCATAAAACAGTGCACCACTGATGAAAGGAAGTAATTATGAGATGGGAAACGTAGATGTCAAATTATTCTTGAATACTCAATTTTGCTTCCAACTAAACAGTCCAATAACCAATTGGGTACATGGTGGTATTTAGAGAATAAACTTCCAAACAGAATGCAGTGTGGAACAGAATAAGAGACATAAGTTCAACAAGGGAAAATCAATGGTATGCATCGGGATTCCATGAGGCACAGATATGCAACTCAATTTTAGCGAGACACCTTGACAAGTATCTTTGGAATTATCTTCTGGGAGCATCAAGCAACTGATCTAATGTCCGCACTGAATCATATTAGGTAGGGCTTCAATTCTTCTAGTTTCTAACTTTCTATCCAGGAGTGAAGGCCTGCTGCATTTGTTGCTGAAAACTTGGCAGCAATACGCAGGAACCCTGAACCACTGTCACTTTTCCTTCTCTAAAGGATAGTTAGCAGTTCAACATCAGAAGCAAAGCTGTCTACCTGCCTTCTAAACTGAAAGGAAGCAAATAAATGCAAAAGAAGAAGAAAACACTCTTTTTCAAGGTCTATTCCATATCAATTTATTTCAATTAAGGCTACACATTATTTCTCGAGTGTCAACATTTTGCCATAACCATTTTTTTCTTGTGAGAGAGATCTCATTTATGATTCGATTGCAAATGTCTCGAGATGAACCATGAAGCCCCAAATGCCCATATGACTTAACCCAGCAACCGCTTTTGCAGATTGAGACTATAAACAATGTTTTCTCGTAAATACATTTCAGCCTAGAGCTCTGCATTTTACACTAAAAAAACAAAAACAAAATTCACGGAGCTCACCGAGACGAAGGCTGGGCAGAAGACGACCTGCGCGCGGCCCCAGAGGACGTCGACGGCGGCGTCGTGGATGCCCGGGAGCCGCTTCACGGCCTTCTCCACCGACCCGCGCACGCGGCGCAGGTCATCCCGGACACCGAGAACACCGCCACCTTCTCGTCCTCCTCGTCACCCCCCGTACCTACCGCGGCCTCCAGGTCGCCGTCCCCTCCTCCGCCGCCGCCAGCAACCGCCGCTCCCTTCGGGCGCCGCAGCATTGACGGGTACCGCGGGCGCAGGGAGAGACGGCGGCTCATCTCTGAGCCGCCACCGCCACGGCCACCGCCGTGGAAGCAGGAGACCAACAGAGCTCGACTATTCGCCACCATTGCCGTGCCACCACTCCCACTTGTCAAGCGCGCTGTGGGGGTTGGTTGGGGATTTCGTATTGATTTGGTTTGAATTGAACCGCGCCGGCATTTATAGAAGGTGGCGAAGAGCCCAGCCTAAGTAGGGCAAATGCGTGCTAGAGTTTCTGTAAACTGCTAATGCTAAGCTTACGCAAGACGGACTGAAACAGCGAAATGTATGCGTTTGTTCCGTATCCTGCTGGTGAGCGTAGCGTAGCAGCATAATTGCTCTGTGTCATTTCTGTTAATGCAACTGAAAGTGCAGCTGAGTCATAATCCACCGCGCTGTGGCGTTTAGTAGGCGGCAGCGCTGGCTCGCACGAAAGTTGAACGAATTTGTGATAACTGATAGGTGAATGATTATATATTCAGATATTCTACATCTTCAAGGCATTGCCTGTAACTGTCATGCGATCTAGATCAAGTAAGAAGCAGGTCTAATTAAAGAAATATATCTGCAAGCAGAGCTGTTAAAAAAAGAGAAAAAAATACTCAATTTTGAAAGGATGGTTGGCTTTTACAACAATCCTTTTGCAATCTGTTTCTAGTTCTAGACCTAACAGTATCTATGAACATAGGAACCCTCTGTTAAATCTAGAATAAAGAGAGTAAATCAATGCTAATGATGTAAATATCTCTATAAAGAGTATGCTAAGTCATGGTATATAATCATTACACAAGCACATACAAGCTTGCTAAATAAATTACTGCCGTGTGGCCATGAGAGGAGCCACAAGCTGTCGTGTGGTTTGTTTCTTTAATATAAGGGGATCCCATATAGAAGTTTGACACCCTATCTTAGATAATGTTTGATTGGGAGACAAAATGGGATAGGTGGACACGACCTAACTTTTTTCAGGAATTGAATAGGAAACATATTATAAACCGATCAGGATCCATATATTACCCTACCTTTTAGACTATATAAGGCGAGGTAGGGAGGCCTTGATTGATAGCTCAACATATTGTAGGCTACATTGCATAGTCAATTAGTAATTAACGTCCCTTGTAAGATTTAGCACATGAGATAAGAGATTTGTTCCAAACTAGATGTAGGGTACTGAGGGGGCAGTCTTAACCCCTTCAGATGTTTTTTAGATGTAGGGTATACCAACTTACCAAGTACCTGAACCTCATGTGTGATAAGATACACTTATCTTCATTGTCGAAGCCAAAAACCTCCAACGGTACCCTTTATTTTCTAATCAATTAGGTAAAGACCCCGCGTATTGCTGCGAAAGTTTTTAAAATGATATCTTGTGAATGATGGATAAATTTTATAAAAAGTGAAGTATTATGATGAAATTGTATGTCGCATATATGTAATAGGAGAATGAGAAAGAATCAAACGTAAATCACTAAAAAAAAGTGGATGGATGAATGGAGAGGATATTTATTAGCATTCTTAAGTTAATGATAGTGGACTTGGGTGGATGATGACATGGTTGTGGGCCTCTAGATGACGTGGCTTCACCATATTCTAGAGAAATAGGTAGTGGACGTTAGCTTTATAGAAGTTTAAGACTTAATTCATGCATGTATAGTCGTTATCATCTCCATGATCGATAAAATATTTCTTATTAAGAGACTAATAACACTACATTACCTACCAAAATTGTGCAACAAAAATGTTCTTAATTTCTTATATTTCCTAAATGTTTTATATTTGGATTTTAATACTTCTGTATGCTATCTTTTTGGACGATGAAGCAAGTTCTATTTAAGCTATATAAGATCACCAGGAAACACTGGCCCTCGCACCACGAATCAGATACCACCCCTCAAATAGTTGTTCCGCGACAAAAACCAGAGCACTTAACCAACGAGGCATATAAAGCTAATAGAACCGAATTTTTCTGCTGGAGTTGGGCCCCACGTAAGATCATCGCCTCATCTCGTCAGGATGTCTTTCTGCTGCAACTGTATCTATCAGGTCACTAAAAGAAGTGATCAGGTTGGCTAGGCAACTAATGTCGCCCACAAGAGGAAAGAAAACAAGCATGAACAAACGTCTCCAAGTCTCAGCATCAGTGCATCACCAAAAGCACCGGCTCTCCTGCTTTTTCAATCGTCGAGTCTGATCCCATTAACTGGCAC
>CM041640.1:22713900-22749950 GCA_023333625.1 Bothriochloa decipiens | reverse complement strand
AAAAAAACTCCCTCAACTAATACCAGGAATCATACGAGGGCAGAATACTCCCTTTTGACCATTTCAAAGAACGACTAGACGTTGGGCATGTAGGCCCCACATGTGATCTTTTTTAACGATGTCATATTTTATTGAAGATTTGTGCCCTAAATAGTCTCAAATGAAACAATTCCACTAAAAGTATTAGATCTTGTGAGGCACTATAATTTTGGTGTATAGAATTTCTCTATCCAAGTCCTTTGAAAATTCAAAAATAATAATTTTAAAATATGATAATTTAAAAATGAATGTTTAGGAATCTAAAATGTTTGAAATAAAAATTATCACCCACTGAGCACCAGGTCCTAGGTTCGACGCCATCTCCCTGCATATTTGCAGGGGTGAGGCTGGCCTCGGTTAAACCCTTCCCTAGAACCCCACTGAAGTGGGAGCCGCCTCGCACCGGGTTTTCCCAACTAGTACAAAGTTGTAGGTCACATTGAGAAAATTTTGAACTTTAAAATCTATAATTTAAAATGAATGTTTGCATACTTAAACAGTCTCAAATAAAAAACGTTGTCAACTATAAAGTTGTAGATTGTGTTAATATCTAATCTTTGGTGTCTACCATATATACATCCGCAGTTAAAAAATTGATTTTCGAAATCTGATAATTTAAATGAATATTTGGGCGTCTAAATTATCTTAAATAGAAAATTTATCAACTCTAAAGTTGTAGATCATGTCGAGCTCTACATATTTGATATAAATTTTATCTTCATCAATTTCATATGAAAACTTATATTTTTTACATGAGAAAAAATAAGACCACTAACATGTGGGCTTCCACTACCATTTCATCAAACCATATCAAAATGATTAGAAACTACTTTAAAATGGTCAGGGAGGGTATTTTGCTCAGATTCAAAGGTTGGAGAAGGCATGATTCCTATGAGGCGGGAAGGAGGGGGGGGGGAGCTGGGAGGGTTGAGTGTTTAAATGGATTTCACTCTTAAACTAAAAGGAGTTATTGATCACTTACTAAATAAAAATTATTTCATATGATTCAATTCATTAAGTTGGTTTTGTGTAAAAATAGGTAGTAGTAGTAGTTATTGACATAAGTCATATTTTGACCTTAACAGAATCAATTTTGTTTATGTTAGCTTCATCCTCTCTTACATAGACAAGGTTTTAGGTTGCTAGATTCTAAACATTGTTGACAAAAGATTGTTTCATAAACCTTGAAATCCAAGCAACCTTAGTATAATTTCCATGATTAGTTCTCAACAACTAAAACTGATGTTTTCTTTGGAAACCGATGTGTTCCCTAGTCCTACCAGATGAAACTTTTTCCTAGTCCTACCAGAGATGAACCGTGCAATCCTCATAATTCAACTAGAACAGCATGTACACCACATGAAAACGACTTGATCCATTTTGCTTTATAAAGGGCTATATCTTGCTTTTAAAAACAGTTCTTTTTCAATAATGGGGGACAAGATTGCAACTTTGCATCCCCAAATGCGCCACTGATGAAAGAAAAGTAATTATGGGGGCGTGAGTGACATTTTTCTTGAATAGGACAATTTATTTCATCCTGAGCAAACTATATAATCATTTGGGAACACAGTCAAAAGGAACACTAACTGAACAGATTAAGAGATATAGCTTAACAAAAGGAAAAGACTGTTATATGTAACACAAAGCAGGGCAGAAAACAGATATACTTCACAAAAGAAAGACTATGGTGTGTATCAGTATTCAGTTATGTGTGAATACCTGGGGTAAAAAGGATTAAAATCAGCAAGAACTTGATAAAAGCATGTTTGGTAGAGATTTCCTTACAACTTCTGTCTAGAAGTAAAAGCTCAGAGTTTGAGGTCGATAACTAATAGACTGAAACCACCATTTTTTTCCTTATGAGAAGTATGAACATCACAATATTTGCAACGAAGCAAGTTCAAGGGTTTCCAAATCTATATCTTCTATAAAGATAAACTCACTAAGTAATTATCTTACCATGCAAAGTGTCCACATCATTATCCACTAGAACACTTCACTATCTACCACATGCACTATCTTTTCATGCGAAGTGTCCACGTCAGCATCCACTAGCACATTCATTATGTCTTTATTTTAGCTATTTACATTAGCAAACCATATCAATTACTAACATATATTTAGTCATGTACACAAAAATGTTTTTTTGGGTCTAAAATCTACACCAAAATGCTAGAATTAACAACTAGCATGTATTATTATATTTATCCATTTATATATAATTTCACCTAAGATCTCCGCAACAACACGCGGGCCAATATATTTTGCATTCACAAGTTTGGAAGGCTCTTTAACCGTAAATTCTTTTGCTCTTCATATAAAATTCCTTTTATAACATCTCTATTCCCGCAGTAACGCGTGGGGTATTCACCTAGTTCCAACAGGAAAACCGTGCCTTAGGGACACATCACTTGACAGTTGAAGCAAACCTCTAATATTCTAAAACATCTCATGACGAGTTATTTTATTCCAGTTATTATTTATCAACTTATGTAGTGTGCCAGCTCTACATTCGATCAAAATTATGGAGCAAGTAGATGACACATGCCAATCTCCACAGCTCTGTGTTACATAAAAAAAATAGCAAGCTTCCAATCTATGGCTCTCTGTCACATCTAAATTGTACTACCACTAAACATTTTTGCTGATAAACTGGCACATGAGTGCATAAAAGTTTGCGCTTGACTCTCCATGTCTTCCTGCATATAGTTCATTAATATTAGAGTGTTGTGGTAGGAGAGATGTCGTGTGACCTATAGGCTATAGGTCCAGAGTTCAACTAGAGGCTGTCCTTTTTAATTAACACTAGAAATTTTAATATTTCTAGATACTCCCTCTATTTCAATGTATAAGTCCTTTTAAAAATCTTAGAGAGTCAAAGTATATCAAAGTTTAACCAAAATTGTATAGAGAAATATAAATATTTTTGACATGAGAGAAATATAAGTATTTTGTGAGATGGCAACGGTCCCTCGTCGTGACCATCCTCGGAGATCCTCGGATATTGCAAACTTATTTGATTCCACTTAATGAAGCACGTGTAAAGCCACGTTTTCGAAAAAAAAAAGTATTTTGTGATCTCTTGAGCTGAGACTTCTTTTGTTCTCGCTCGTTTTTGTCCATTTGCTGAGCTAGTGGATAAAAAGATGAGCTCGCGCCACTTTTGCTTTCAAAAAGAAAAAAAAAAGATAGAGCCGTGCGTTACATCAAAATCACAAGAACGATCTGCATGAGGCGTAGAACTTCGTGTTACATCAAAATTGCATGCATGACCAAAATTTTCGCTCAATATTTTTTTGAGACCATTTTCACTCAAAATTGGCACATGAGTATATAGATATATGAATTAAAAGAGCATATCCGAAAGGATTAAAGCTCTATCCTTCCTTTGGGTGATCGTCTTGTTCATTGCTGCCACACTTGGTAGTTTGCTCAAGATGGTTTGCGTGTGTTTGTACTATCCGAACTTATTTTAATGAGCAAAGCGCGTCTCTCGTCATTAAAAAAGGCCGGATTTAACGCGATCGATCTGTATATCATCTGGAAACGTCTCATATAAAAAAGAAACAACCTGCGTTTTCTTTTCCGGACCGTTGGCCCGCATTATTTTAAAAAAATTTAGAATATTAAATACACGCTATTGTCGCGTTCGCGGATGGGTTATCTTAAAGCGCGGCGAGAAAACATACTAGAATTGTACTAACTAATTAAACTACCGTGCGATAAGAGCTCTAAACGCAGCGCCTACATCCACCGCGACGCGGAGCGCGCCGCCCAGCATTCGAGACAACCTGCGTTCCAAAAGGCAAGACGTACCGCAAATCAAGCAGAGGACCGAAACTCACCGAGACGAAGGCTGGGTAGAAGACGACCTGTGCGCGGCCGCCGAGGACGTCGACGGCGGCGTCATGGATGCCCGGGAGCCGCTTGACGGCCTTCTCCACCGACCCGGCGCAGGCGGCACACGTCATCCCCGTCACGGCGAACAGAGACACCTTCTCCTCCTCGTCGTCCTTCTCCGCCGTCCCCTTCGCGGCCTCCAGGTCACCACCGCCGCTTCCTCCGCCTTCACTACTACTTCCTTCGCCGGCAACCGCGGCCGACCTAGCGCGCCGCCACCGCGGGTTAGACGGGTACCGCGGCCGCAGCACGAGGTGGCGGCTCACCTCGGCGGCGCCGCCGTGGAAGCACGAGAGAAAGAGGGCTCTGCTCGCCATTCCGCCGCCGTAGCAATCGCAATGGCTCCGCCTGGTTTTCGTTGCCAGCGAGCGATTGATTTGGTGTCAAGTTTGAGGTGATGGGCCGCAATTTATAGAAGCGATCTAGCGTGGAAGCATGGGATGGGACCCAACTAATACGGTACTACCCCTCAGCGAATCGCGGAGAAGGAGCCTTTTTTTTAATGGGCCAGGAAAAGCCGAAAAGGAGCTGATTTCGAAGCTACGTACACTACACAACATGCTCTCTCTCTCTCTCTCTCTTTGCGCAAAGAAAGAAAACGCAGCATACATTTCTGGAAACGGTAAACGGAAACGGAACAATTCAATCAACCTGCGCGCCATGTGAGCTTATAAAATGTACAGCATCCTGAACATTGGCCGTTCCACCCAATTTTAACTGAATTTGTAGGTATCACTCGAGATACTCAACATTCAATCAGCACACTACATATGGAGAGATACGAACAAAAACATTCAACATTTCAATAACTACTAATAAGATATAGAGAGAAACAAACAAAGCTGCTGACAAAACTTGCATATTGCTTAGTAGACTCGACAAGCAGTATGTTTGTAGCTCTTTGTCTATACTCCCATTAATGACGCATGTGCCCATGCAAGCATATTACTTCCCGTGCACATTAGATTACTTTTTACTAGTTCCGAAGGAGAATATTAGGGCGCGTTTGTGGGGGTCGCCCGACGGCCATTTTGCGCCCACGGGATGCAACTCTGCTTGTTTGCGCACCTGGCCCAACTTTGCAGCCCGGCCCCTACAAGATCTAAAGCACCCGGAGCCAGCCCCCAAAAACGTCGATTTCCTGCGTTTCTCCGCGACCAGGCTCGCTCCAGCGCTCGGGGTGGCTCCGTGCGGCTCATGACGGATAGGATTACCTCCGTCGCCCTTTCCTCACCGTCCGCGATGCCACCATGCTCGCCTTCCCCCTCTACCTCTCCGCTGATCACGACCACTTCCTCCACCACCCCTGCGCACATGACGACGCCGAGTGTGGCGGCCTCCACGGCCACGACGCCGCTACTACCGCTGCCGCCGTGTCGTGCTCTGCCTCATCGGCCTCGTCGCACTGGGGCGGCGACGCTGGACGACGCCTCGCCACGGGCGTGGGTGGCGATGCGGACGAACGACGGTGGGGGCAGGCTCTTGCATAAGGTGGAGGTGGCCGCATGTGCCTACGTGATGGAGATGACGGAGGAGCGCGGCCGTTCGTCTGTCCGCGCGTGGACCGCCGGCTGCCTGGCGCAAGCGAGGGGTGCGGCGCTGGGCGCGGGCACCAGGAGCGCGTAGCTGCCGGGGCACACCGCCGCCGGGCGCGCGGGCAACGGGAGGGCGTGTCCGTGGTGGAGAAGATGGAGGCACCTAGCAGACGACGGAGCGAGCGCTGCGTCAGCCTCTCCGTCGAGATCCTGCTGCTCCCGCTTGAGGATGTTGTCAGCATTTTCCTCTCCATCGACGGCGCCGACGAGGTCGACCCGGACCTCCACCTCGTCAAGGGCCACAGCGGGTCGGTACTCCGGGAGGTCGAGGGCACCGGCGACCGGGGTGCGGGCGCCGAGGTGGCCGCAGCGCTGGACAGCTACAAGGTCGTGATGTCGCGGCTGCCGGTGGATGCCGACGCGCGTAGGATGTCTCCGTCGGGGTGGCCACCGCGCACGCCAGGGCGGCGCAAGCGGCCGCCGTGAGCAGCAGCAAGCGGAGCGGCGCGAGCAACAACAGCAGGCGGCGGCGTGAGCTGCCGTGTCCACCAGCTATTCGACGAAATGCCAGTGAGGCCTTTCTCTGGTGGTAAGGCTGCCACGTTGTTGTGCTAGGTAGACACACTTCTCGGGTACGGGGCACACAAACATGATTTGAATTTAGCCCGGCTCGTATGGCACATGGAGGCAAACAAGAGTTGCAGCAGTGGAGGCCGGCCGTGACTGGCCTGGCCCTCACGAGCGGGCCGAGCCAGCCACAACCACCCTCGCAAACGCGCCCTTAGTGCCTAGTGGGGGTTCATCTGGCTCTGGCTGCGTCGTTGGAGACCAGGTAGAACACAACCAGTTCGGACTGTTGTCTGCCGGACATGCGATTGTCGCGTCGATCGTGAGCCCTCCGGGGCAATGACAGAAAAAGAATTTTGCTTGAATCTCGGCCTCGGCTGAATCCAGATGTTGCCGAGAAGCGCTGTGTTGTGGTCTCCTCGTGTCACGTCATACGTATTGCTGACTCACCGCTCTCTCTTGCCGCCGGTTACCGGACATCGAAGATGGAGAAGAAGCTGAAAATGTACGCAAAGCTAGGGCGCGCGGCCGCCCCACCCTGTCCCATGGGTCCTCGTCTCATGGGTGGCTCCGTCATTGCTCCGGGGGGTTCACGTTCCCCGCGGTTGGCCGCCCCATCCTCGGTGATGCATGTAGACCCTTGGTCCACCGTGCCCCCGGTGAGCCGCGCAGCTAGCCCAGCAGTCTCACGGCACAGCGCCACTTGTAAAACATAGTCAAAATTGTCATGTTCACTTGAACTTATCAGTCATTGTATATTTTTTCTCTCGCAAACAAAACAACGTCAACTGGTTTATCAGCCGTAGAAACCATCGATCGGCTTGCTGCCCTGTTCCTACCAAGTGAGCATGCTGTTGGGGCTATTCACCCATTCTGCACCACCGTTCTCCAATTCAACACACGTACAATATGCTGGGTCTTGGCCGGCCCCATAGCTCTGGCGCTGCTCAACACGATGGTGCAAGCCACTTGTGCCACGATGGCACTGCCACGCCCCTCGCCTCAGTGTTTCACCGGTACGAGTGATTAAGGTGAGCTATTTGTCACCCCTCTAATGGTTAGAGTTAATTGTTAGTTGGCTCGAATTAGCCATGTGTTTTTCAGATACGTACATGAGTTAATACAGGAACTAATAGATAGGTGGAATCTTGCTAAAAGCTTTTTCTTAAAATTATTATGCTCTATACATGTGTTGTTTTGGTGCCAGGGGTATTTTGGTCTTTTCATCATCAAATGATACTTTTAACCCAAATTAACTAGGTTTTGCCAACTAGTGAAATAACAACTAGCGAGGGCTATAAGTAATTGCTAGCCGAACTGTTGGCCCTATTTGGATGGGTTAGCAGGGACGATGATAGTGATCACTTGTTGTACGGATATTTTCCAACCATATTCGGTACCGAATTCGTTTAGAGGGGTTTTAATCCGTCTGTATCTGAATCCGGGTATTCAACATCCAATACCGTATCCGTATCCGAATATTGAAATCATATATTTATAATGTCGACATCCAACCGTATCCTATCCGGCATGGTTGACACTATCCGTATTTGAATCCGAATCCGAAAAAATATGAAAACAAATGTGGTATTGGCGATATCCGTTCGTATCCGATCCATTTTCACCGGGGCTTGTTTGGTAGCTAGAAATAACTAGAAGGTTGTTCAAAATAAAAAAAAAGAAATAACCAGAAGAGTGGCCTAAGCAGCCTCCACGGTTTATGCATGGATGGTCTGCAAATAATGCACCTGGACGCGTGAACAGGATAGATCCATTCACATGCAAATATTTGTTTGGCCTTTGAATTTTAAATTTCTTGCGCACTTCAAAATGCTCGATAATGCAATTCTTCAAAAAAAAAAAAAAAGAATTGGATAATGCAACTGGACGCGTGAAAGGGATAGATCCACTCAAATACAAATTTACTTGGCCTTTGAATTTCAAATTTCTTGCTCGATCTTCGAAATGCTCAACACGTCAAAGCTATCTTGTCCAATAATGCCGTATTTGAAATTGGATAATGCAACTGGACGCGTGAAAGGGATAGATCGATCCATTCAAATACAAATTGCATGGCTTTTGAATTTTGAATTTTGAATTTCTTGCTCCTCTTTGGGCTGATGGTTAGAGTTAATTGTTAGTTGGCTCGAATTAGCCATGTGTCGTTGGGATACACAACCTAAATACATGAATTAATACATAGGTGGAAATATCGCTAAAAGTTTTGCCCTTGAAACTATTGTGCTCCCTACATGTGTTGTTTTACGTTATTAGCAGCTGGGTATTTTGGTCTTCTCGTCAACGGTTGCTATTTTTAGCCTGAATGAGTTAAGTTTTGCCAACTAGTGAGATAACAACTAGTGAGGACTAGAAGTAATTGCTAGCCCAACTATTTGTCCTATTTAGATGGGTCAACAGTGATGGGCTGATAGTGATTCCTTTTTGTAGTTGGAAAGAACTAGAAGAGTGACCTAAGCTACTCCCACGGTTTATGGTCTGCAACTTTGAAATTGGATAATGCACATGGACACGTGAACGGTGGACAGATCCATTCAAATACAAACTTGCTTGGCCTTTGAATTTTGAATTGCTCCTCTTTTCGAAATGCTCGACACACGACAAAGCTAGCTAGCTGCTTTGTCCAATAATGCGTTTGAAATTGGACAATGAACCTGGACACGTGAACGTGATAGATCCATTGAAATACAAATTTGCATGACCTTTGAATTTTGAATTTCTTGCTCCTCTTCGAAATGCTCAACACGTCAAAGCTAGCTTGTCCAATAATGCGTCCAAGCCGGCCTGGATGATGATATTAGCATGGACATAAAATTTCGATTCCTAGTTGACTTCGATTTTGGTTTGATAATTGTCTTCCAATTAAGTAATGCGTGCAAGCTTGGATGTCACGTATCTTCAAGCAATGCAAAAGTCTCACGCACAGGACGAATTTGTTTTGAATTAGCACTTGGGTCGGCCACTCAGCCGGGGTTCTAAAAACAAACAGAGTCAAATCAAATTTGATTAGGCCAGGCCGGTTCCATCTGGACAAAACACACTGGTAACAACGCAGCAAATACTTGCGCTGATGGCACTTTCAAGAAAGGGCCATCTCTTACCATCGTTTTAAAATCCTGTTAAATTCAAAATGGACAACTCAAGATGTCCATGTCACAAAGTCAAATCCGCATAACTAATTGGCCAGAATGGGATCGCGTGGTAAATTAGGCGTTTGTTTTTACGTCGTGTGCAGTGGTGGTGTCATCGGTGTGTCGAGATAAATAACCTGGAAATAAGGCAATCAATGCAATCCACTTACGGCTGTGCTTTCGTTAATTACCATCTGATCAATTTGTTTATTAAAACAGCGTGGACTTCAAGGGGCTTTAGCTTGTTGCTTCTGAGTTCTAACCAGCTGTGGCAGAAAGCAGATCGAATCGCCATTAGCAATCGAAGCCATAGCGTAAGAGCTAGCTGTGCCAATTCAGAATGGAGCTGCTACATGTCATCTCGCATGCCACACATAATGTCGACACTGGACGTTTCTGCGGCACGTAGACCTTGCAATAACTAAGATATACTGTAACCGTCGTCAGGTGACAAGATATAAACCGGGGAGAGTAATAATGCATTAGAGAAAGAAAGAAACGCCACGCAAGGAAACACTGTCCGTTAGTTTCAACTGTCGTACTCCATTCTTCGAGCATCAGCAAAGTACCACGTCCTGAAACGGAAAATATTTAACTGCTTGAATGATCCAAAAGTTTCTGTGCTGCTTGCGTCTGTGCATCCATGATCGATCTAGCTACCTCGAGAGAATGAACCAATCCTGCGCCACCCCATTGCATTTATGACGCGCTTTTTATTGGTGTTTAGTTTCTTCCTGATGATCTCATTTCGGTTAGCGCCGGGCTGCCACACCTTTGTTATGTAGTAGAACGCTCAAGGTCAAAGTTACTTGCGCAAGTTTTACGTTTAAATTATAATAATTTGGAATGTTGAGAGTACTAAGTTAAGTGCTCCATATTAATCTTCGTTGTAGCAGTTGAATGACAAGCATCTACTGACGTGTGTCAAAATAATCAAAATATCTAAATAAACAGCCACGGGTGAATTTGCATGTGACTTGATGACCCAAATGTTTCGTATTGGGCCGTCCTGCTTCACTGAATCTCGATACTTACTAACGTCATTCTCGGTGAAAAGTTTTGTTATGTCGTTTCATCTAAAATGGGAAAAAAATAGATAAAACACCCACTCTTAGTATGAAGTTTTATTCCATAGTTTTATAGATATTTAATTTTACTATAATAAAACACAATTTATGTCTAAAAATATTTTTTAAAACTAACGCTATGCCATCTATTATGTATTATGTATAAAGATCTAGCTGTTGTAGAGATGGGTTTATAACAGCGCTCAACCGCCTATATATGAAAATGTTTTTTTAGATCAGTTGGTAAGCAACTGTCTCTAAATGTGTTTTTGCGGGGTTTGCTTAGGGCATGTTTGTTTTCTAAGTGTAAAGACTAGGAACTTAAACATTGACTGAAGAGGGATCATATTTGGTTCCGGAGACTAAAGGACGGAACAAAGACCAATACACCTCTGACTTTAAGAGGCACAAAGAAGGGGTGGGTACCAGCAAATTGAGGGGCGTAAGCTGCGAAGTTGGGCCTAGTCCTAATTAGCATCTCTTAGGGCGTTCTTAACGAGAGATGTAAATCGCCTGCCAATTCAGAATATAAAAAGGGGAAAAAATCAAGCCGGACAGTATGCAAGGGAGTGGGCCATGGAGTCGGACACAACAAATGCACACAGGGAGTTGTGCGAGATAGGCGACGAACTCGACGCTAACTTTTTCCTTCTATCCACGTAGGCAATAGCTAGCTATCTGAGTCTTACTGGGGACGCTCTTAAGGGACTAGTGGATTAGAGACTTCTAATCTCTCTTGTAGTCCCCTGTTTGTTAATTTATAGACACTAAAATGGATTAAAATCTAGTTTCATGGAATCAAACATGCGTTGAAAATGCACGTTTCTAAACGCTCTTTGCGATAGCTAGACCTGCCGCGGGCCTTGATGGGAAAACAAGAGAGGGGCCATCAATACTGATTTCTTACTTGGGACACTCAACGGGTGACAACAGATATAAGTTGGGGACAAGAATGCAATAGAGAAACCAAGAAATGACACATAAGGGAACACATTGTCTGCTGACACTGTGTCCGTTCCCACTGTCGTACTCCATTGGAGCATCAGCAAAGCCTTGAAACAAAATGTCAAATTTTTTGACACCTCTCGTCTGGATATAGTTGTAGTATCTGTTCATATACAGACATACACCTACACCATACACACCAAAGACGTGTTCTTGATGAGATCACCAGAGGCACAGGCTCAGGCTCCGTAGACGACGGGCACGTCGTAGTCCCTTTGTGGTTCCACGCGTTGAGAGACTTCACTGGAATTTATTTAGGTGGGTATCGAAAATTGACGTCCTCCGAGACTCAAACTCCGGCCGGCTGGCTGTGGCCTCAAGCCAACTCCGCTAGCCAGTCGAGCGCAAGGCTCGTTCCCAAAAAAAAATGTCAACTTGGATGATCCAACCTCTGTGCTTGCCACCTTGCTTGCGTCTTGTATAGTACACCGATGATCGATCTCCCTGAAGGCCTGAAGCCCTGAACCAACCGTGCGCCATCCCATATGCATTTATATATGTGCCTTTTATTTTTCGCATAATTTACTTTCTCTCTGATTTGTCTCATTTCGATGTTGCTGGTATGTTGCCATGCTTATGCTAGATATGTAACGCTCGCTTGCACAAGTTTTAATAAACTTTTAAACTCCTCAATCATATCGATAGCCCGTCTGGGATGCCGCGCGTATAAGTCCTCCGTATTAATCTTTGTGTGGCAATCTTAAATTTGTGTGGTAGTGCTTGTCTGACAAACACTGCAGCCTGTCATGATCAAAATGTCCAACTAAAACTGCCCATGAATATGGATGAATTATGACAATGTTTATAGTGTTTGTTCGGCAATGGCAAAGTAGACGGTAATGCTTGGCTTCGTCGGACGACCGCTCATTGTTGGGCCTCGCCCACCCGACGGGCCAAGACCCCGCGTCGGACAGGGTAGTTTCGTAATTTCACGTGCTCCCAGGGTAAAACGTTCATTTCCCCCGACCCGTCCCCGTGCGCCCGACCCCTTCCCCCTTCCACGACCTGTCCCCATGCGCCTGCTCACTCTCTCTCTCACTCCCTCCTTCTCTCCCTCCTCACTCCCACGAAGGTGACGGCGACGGCGGTGGTAGCGACGACGACGGGAGGCTCGATCGCGGATCCGGCCTCTCCGTCACCTCTCTCTCTCTCTCTAGCTCCCTCCTCCCAGCGCGGTGGCGACGGCGGCGGCGCCGGCCCAGATCCGGCTACGGCGGCGCTAGATCCGTCGGATCCGTAGCCGGCGCCGCCAGAACCAGCCCAGGTAGCCCCCCTCCTCTCCTCCTACCCTTTTCCCTCTTTCTTCTCCAGCTCCGGTAGGGTTAGGGTTCTGGTGAGGCTCCCCTCCCCCTCCAAATCCTCCCCGCTGTAGAATCCGCCCGGCCGGCCTGGCCGTGGCCGTTGACACGGTGACGGTGGCGGTCCAACCGGCGGTGAGCTCAGCGGCGGGGGCGCCGCCGAGCGGGCGGGGCTGGATGGTCGGTGGGTACGGGTAGGCGACGAGGGCGCCGGAGGCGCTGGAGGGGGAAGGGAAGAAGGCGGCGGCGCGGCGAGCTAGGGTTTGTCCAGATCTCCGGCGAGCTAAGGCCGCGGCCCTAGCTCGTCGGAGCTCTGGCCAAACCCTAGCTCGCCGCGCCGGGCGGTGGTCGACGGCGGGGGCACCATGGCTGGACTCGGGGAGGGGGCCAGGGGAAGGGGAGGGGGACGAGGGTGGTCGCCGCCGGTGATAGGGTCTAGCCGGAGCTCTGGCGAGACCCTACCGCCAGCGGCGGGGGCTTGATGCCACTTTTTGAGGGGCCAGGCCGGCCGCGCAGGGCGTCCTATCGATTGGACGTCCTAGCACGTGCCTTACCCCAACGTAAAAGGTAACGGGAATGAAAAGCGACGGTAACTGAATAAAATGAAGTGTTTACTTTGATTTGTTTAATTTGGTGGGGAAACTATAACGGGATCCATTATATCTACCTTCAAGCCACATAAGCAATTCGGCGGCGGCGCCATTGGTGGCTGAGTGCGGGGCACGAGGGAGAAAGGAGAATTTGAGCATATCTTTTTCTGATATGGGAGAATTTGCAAGAAATCTTCCCTGCTGATCAGGGTGGCAGAGGCAGCCACCCGCTGACATCCCCTCTCTTCCCCTCTTCCTTACTTTTTTCTCTTCTTCCTCTAGATGCCATTTCAGCCCAACGCGGCCCAACACAGCCCACCACCACACTCACACGCGCCCCATTGCCTCCACTGCGCGCTCGCCCGCGCCGACGACCTCACCCCACCTCCGTGTCCATCCTGGGTATAGAAATGTCCGGCCGGACGGAGGGAGGAAGGGAAGACAAGCGACGGGGATGCAGGCGGGTGGCATAGGGAGCCCTGGCGACGGGGACGGCGGTCGGGCCATGTCTAGAGAGCGGACGAGCATGTTGGCGACGAGCGTTGCCATGGCGGCGATGGGAGCAGGGCGGGGAGAGGGAAGAAGGGTGTCGCCGCGGGCACGCTTGGGGTCATCGAACCCTAGCTCGTCCGCGTCGGGTGGCGGAGCGGCGGCGTCGCGCGGGCGCGAGGACATCGCGATGAGGAAGAAGAGCTGCCATGCTGGTGGGCCAGGGCGAGGCCCATGTAGAGTGGTCGGCAGGTTTTCCTCATCTTGGGTGGTCGGCCTCTAACACTACACAGAATCTGCTCGGCGGTAGCAGGTTTCTATAAGGCCGGTATTAGATAGCGGAGTAAAACTGTTGAACCAAACACCACCTATGACTTAACTGAATCTGAATGTCTCTGAAAACTTCACGTACACGCGAGCGTATATACCAGGCCGTCCAAATTCACTGAATCTCTCGATATGACCATTAAGAAGAAACCGTCCATGCAACTAATTAACAGTCATAGACAACCGGCGTTTTCTTTTTCATTCGTGGATGTGATCTGTCCTAAACAAAGCTCCATGCAGATCTCAAAGGTCCGCTCTTACGTACTACTCCGTATGATACGATATACGGTAATGTTTAGGATAGGACATTCTAAGCATAGGACAGCGGCCCATTAGGCCCACCTATCTAAGCGGAACATTGGTTTATAACTGGCAGAACATCGCTGGTAACATGATAGAACATCGTGTATGTATGTAGGCTTGTTTTGTCCATTGTATTTGTCTTTGCATAGAAAAAAAATTATGTATTGTATTTGTCCTTGTGCCGTTCTAGGGAGAAGTTCTAACTATTGTCCTTCCATACAAAATAAATTGTCCATTGTATTTGTCATTGTCTATTATATTTGTTATTTTATTTGTCCATTCTGTGTCAAAAACATTGCTAAGACTACACCAGAACATCATTGGATATACGGAAGAACATCATGTACGTACGCAGGGAGATGAGCCGGTGTGGGGGTATAAACCCCATGTACCCTCGCCGCTAGACTTTGGGCCGCTCGATACAAGACAGCCCAGACCAGAAGACGAAGGTTGGTCCATCATCATCCTGATCGGTGGGCTTGACGATAAAATAGAGCCCGTGGTCTGCCACCGCCCAGGTTGGTGGGCCGAACGGGTGCTAAAGGCTACTTGGCATGCGAGGAGTTTTAGTCGGTTAGATCTGGTCATGTACTCTAAGGATACGGCGCAATGTAACCGACCATAGGGGAAACCCTAGATATGTAACCTTGCCCCCCACTATATAAGGTGGGCAAGAACCCCCTAGAAGAGACCTTCTCTTTCATCGGATCTGATCTCATCTGATCGAATCTCTTATACTCCGGTACTCATCAATACAACAGCAGAGACGCAGGACGTAGTGTATTACGCTTCCGAGCGGCCTGAACCGGGATAAACCCTGGTTGACCTAGTTGTTTGTTTTGCGTCTCACATCTAGATCGTAGATCTTAGCACGCCCTCACTACAATCTACTACCTCGGGGATTTTTTTATTCTTCCACACGCTTTCCTCGATTGGCGTTTCCTTAAGTCTGGCACGTGTCCGGTAATCTCGAGATCTAATCCCAGATTCGTTTTTCATTATATACTCCTTTCTAAATTTATTCCAGATTTCTTCCTTAAATCTGAGAACTGCTTCTTTTGGGTCAAATATTTTATTTCCCACACCTGGGAACTGCGTGACAGTTTTCCGCCCAGTTGTGCTTACGAACCACAGGTTCTCGCTGTCCTCGACCCGATCGAGCCTGTGACTTGTCTCGGCATACTTGGGGACTGCATGGCGGTTTCTCACCCAGTGGTGCTTATGAACCATAGGTTCTCAGTGTCCTCGACTCGATCGAGCCTGTGACTCATCTTGAGTACATTTAGGGCCTGCGAGTCAGTTGGAACACGTCTAGTCCTTTAATACCGGCCATGATTGGTTGATGTTGTTTTTGACTTTTTTCTTAAAAAGCTCAATACAACATATCCTATCTTCTATCGAGCTTGGGGACTACGTGGGCCCACGTCACCTCGTGATGACTTGGGCCTATTTTTTGTTCTCAGTTCTGGAATGGGTATCCGGCATTTTCTATGTCTAGCCGATGTTTTATTTGACTTTTTCTTAAAAAGCTCAATACAGCATATCCTATCTTCTATCGAGCTTGGGGACTACGTGGGCCTATGTCACCTTGCAGTGACTTGGGCTTGTTTCTTATTCCTGGTTTGGTACCTTTGCCTCTACGGATCGTTGATGTTAGCATCCCAGTGATAATTCGTGTCACGTGTTAACGTGGGCCCACGTCTCAGGACGTGGAAATATTTTCTTTTTCTTAGAACACCATGCATCTTTTGATAGATCACCTTCGTGGTCGGGAGCAGACTTACAAACTGCTCGGGTAAAGCTGGTCGGCACTACGTGGTCGGCATCTTCACTGGTCAGCACTACGTGGTCAGCATCTTTGCTGGTCGGCACTACATAGTCAGCACCTTCACTGGTTGGTACTACGTGGTCAGCATCTTTACTGGTCAGTGCTACGTGGTCTGCATTTTCACTGCTCGGCACAGGTCAAGACGGTGACTTCTTCGAGATACATGGTGCTCGGGGACTAGCTGTGGGGGTATAGACCCCATATACCCTCGCGGCTGGACTTTGGGCCGCTCGGTACAAGACGGCCCAGACCAGAAGACGAAGGTTGGTCCATCATCATCCCGATCGGTGGGCTGGACGACAAGACAGATCCCGTGGTCTGCCACCGCCCAGGTCGGTGGGCTGAACGGGTGCTGAAGGCTACTTGGCATGCAAGGAGTTTTAGTCGGTTAGATCTGGTCGTGTACTCCAAAGATACGGCGCAATGTAACCGACCATAGGGGAAACCCTAGATATGTAACCTTGCCCCCCCACTATATAAGGCAGGCAAGGACCCCTTAGAAGAGGGCCTATCTCTTTCATCGGATCTGATCTCATCTGATTGGATCTCTTGTACTCCGGTACTCATCAATACAGCAGCAGAGAAGCATGATGTAGGGTATTACGCTTCCGAGCGGCCTGAACCTGGATAAACCCTGGTTGACCTGGTTGTTTGTTTTGCATCTCACATCTAGATCATAGATCTTAGCATGCCCTCACCGCAATCTACTAGCTCTGGATATCCCATGGTAGACTGCCAAGGAGGTTTCATCGACAGTGACGCGCCAAGTAGAGGGTACGCGATCTGATCAGCAGGCGATCCAGTTGGTTTCGTACCCGGCTTCCATGGACTTCAATGTAAGCATCTCCCTCACTGTCGGCTCACTCACGTGGACCATCAGTGTGACGACGTCCCTCACGTTCGCAGGAGCAATGCAGCCGTCCCAGCTCTTGCTATGACGCAGTC
Source organism: Bothriochloa decipiens (assembly GCA_023333625.1). Taxonomy (NCBI): domain Eukaryota; kingdom Viridiplantae; phylum Streptophyta; class Magnoliopsida; order Poales; family Poaceae; genus Bothriochloa; species Bothriochloa decipiens. The sequence continues at coordinate 22,732,905 of CM041640.1, read as the reverse complement.
AGCCCCAGCATCGACCGCGCCAACCACGTCTCCAATAACTCAGATTTCGGGGCTGCCTCCGGGGTCGTTCGAGTTGACCGCCATGCCAACGGCGAGCTGGCGGCTTCCTTGCTACCAGGAGAGGCACATCGATAGCTCCGATCTGATCGACGCGATCGTTCAGCACGAGGCAGGCCTGGCTGAGCTCCTCGAGTACATGTAGCTCGCTCCTACGCGGCTCCGTGAAGAGTACTTGGACTTCATCCTAGTCCGACCACGCTAGCGCAATCGTGCCAGCCAGCCATGTCGTATGGATCCAAATCCGCCCGTGGTTCGTGGACCGCCACCTGTCCGTCAGGAGGGCAATATTCGACACCAGCGAGGACGTACGGGCCAAGCTGGTGGTCCGCACCGACCAGATCCCAATCTGGCTCCGGCCCGAGCACCACCTACTGACCACAGTGGAGGACCACCGGCTACCCACCGAGGCAGGCCTCCTATTGTGGCGGAGCAGCATCAGCAGCGCCCTGCTGATCCAAATCCGCCCGTGGTTCGTGGACCGCCACCTGTCCGTCAGGAGGGCAATATTCGACACCAGCGAGGACATACGGGCCAAGCTAGTGGTCCGCATCGACCAGATCCCAATCTGGCTCCGGCCCGAGCACCACTTGCTGACCACAAAAAAGGACCACCGGCTGCCCACCAGGGCAAGCCTCCTACTATGGCAGAGCACCATCAGCAGCGCCCTGTGCGCAGTCAGGCTCGTCACCCACGCCGACCAGATCCAACCCTGGCCGCTGCTCGAGCTCCACCTCCAATTAGGCTGGACGAGTTCATCAATGTGCATTGGCACCGGCAAGCGCTAAACCATGCTGCTTGACAGGCCCGAGTAGAGCGGAGGCAGCAGCGCCGAGCGCAGCAAACACAATCCGCACCAGGACCGACAGATCCCATCGCCCCCGACCAGAACCATGCACTCGTCTTTCCACACGGGTTGAGCAACGCAGCCGCGCCCTACGCGAGGAACCTGCAGGATGCTCCTTGGTGACGTGATGACCATCCATTGGACTAAGATCCCAGTCTGGTTCTGTCCCAGAAGATCTAAGGCCCATGGTCGGCATGGTGTCTTTGCAGCAAAATCCTTCCGGATCGGGCGCAATGGTCCCCGACCTACTCTCGTGGCTCAACAGGACGCCCTCCGTTTCCTTCGACCTTACCGAGTACCTCCTCTTTGACGAAGAGGGTCCTGAGGTCCAGAGTCAGGAAACCATCGAGGAGGAGAACCCGACCACGCCAGACCACCAAACCCATTCTGCCGATGCGGCACCAGGCACCCCTAGAACCCCGCCTGGCTTCAACGGTGCGGTATTTGCAGTCAACATGAACAAGCCTCCTGTTTTGAATGAAGCAGAGCAGGAGAGGCAAGCAAGGGAAGGCCGCAACACCAATCGAGAGCGTCGACACCTCCTGGAGGCACAAGACGCGAACACCGCTAACGACGGAGGCAACGGGGGCAACGATGCAGGCCCTCAGCCGCGCCGCCTTAAACGCAACCTCGACAATGAGTTCAACATGGTTGGGAATCAGATTGTCCACGAGACTCCCACGGCCAACATTGTCATGGCCATGGATAGGCTTAACAACCTTCCCCCGAACACACCCAGGGTCGAAGCAATCCGTGATTTTTTGATTGCCGCCGAAGCACAGGTCATTCAGCTCTGTTCTGCCAAATCGCTGACCATGTCACATCGGTCGCGGTGGTCCCGGCGCAGTCGTCGCTACCAACCTGCAGAAAGTGGCATCGACAACGGGTCCAATCATGGAGAGCCTTTGCTCGAGCGACCCCGGTAGGCCAGTGCCGAGAACGCTCCATGAGAGGTGTCGCGCAACGACGAGAGCCAACGCGGCAATCACCAGCGTGCTAACAGGCAGCAGGCCAACCGCCATGTTGAGTGCAACCGGGAAGTTAAGCAGCCCCAAGATCGCGACCTTCGTGGTCACCTCGATGAACGGTACCGTGCTCGGCGACACCTGTGGACCAGCCCCGTTCTCGGAAGAACTTAAAGCCGTCCTTTGGCCAAAGAACTTCTGAATTGGGGATGTCAAGATGTACGATGGGCAAGATGATCCTGAGCACTGGATCATGTTGTATGAAGTAGCGGTCTGAGCGGTAGGAGGCGACCAGTTCATTATGGCAAACTACCTCCCGGTAGTCTTGAGCATCATCGCTACCTCCTGGCTGCTTCGCCAGAGCGCCGACAGCATCCACAGCTGGCCTCTGCTCAGGCAGATGTTCATCGACAACTTCAAGCCCACCTGCGTGCAGTCGAACACCAAGTACACTCTGGCACAAGTCCAGCATCGTCCAAGGGAATCGCTGCAACTGTACATCCGGCGTTTCTCTGACGCGTGGAACCATGTGATCGATGTCACCCCGGCAGAAGGGATCGACCTTTTCGTCACCGGCCTAGTTCAACCATGTGGCCTAGACCTCAAGAAGGAGTTGCTCCTCAAGCAACCAAGAACCATGGAAGATCTCCTCTCCACTGCACACAGGTTTGCTCATCTTGACGACGGGCTGAACGAGGGGGACCCCATTCCCCCAACTGCAACTACCATCGCGATGACGACCATGACCGCGACAACAATCAAGACCGCCGGCCAGATCAGCGGAATGATCACCGCAACCATCAGGACAATCGTGAACCCGACCACCGTGGTGACGATTGTTCATTCAAGCGACGTGGTCGGGACGCCTAAAGTGGTGGTCGGCGTAACCGCAATGACCCCTCTGTCAATGCGGTAAAGGGCCAGAAGAGGACAAACGACGAAGAACTTGACAAGGTCCTTAGTCAAGATTGCCCTCGTCATCCTGGCAAGGGCCACATGCTGGGCTAGTGCAATGTCCTGAAGGAGGCGCTGGAGAAGACGGCCAACAAGAAGCCGCGTCCAGCTCCCAAAGCCAAGGGCAAGAACCCAGTCCAGCAAGAGGATGCCGATGAAGAAGAAGCTTAAGATATCAACCCATGGCACGCCTATAGGGATCCCTGAAGAACATGACTGCCATCATATTTGGTGGCAAGGTCGGACCAGAGAACGCCCACGACAAGAAGCTGCTGACGTGAGCCATCGTGGCTATCCAGGAGGCAGATGGCTTCATCGCAGATGTCAAGGTGCCCATCTGGTCCGAGCAGCCCATATCGTTCAGCCGCAATGATATGTGGGCCAAAAATCCCCGATGCCGGGCGATTCCTGTTGGTCCTCGACCCGGTGATAGATGGCATCCGGTTTGAGAAAGTGCTCATTGATGGCGGCAAGGCCCTTAATTTTGTTCTACCTAGCCTTCAAGGAGCTACGGCTGAAGCAGGAAGACCTCAAGCCATACGAGTCTTCGTTTTGGGGCATCATGCCGGGCAAACCTTCATACCCCCTCGGGCAGATCACACTACCCGGCCAGTTTGGGACAAAGCAGCACTTTTGCATCGACCACATCACTTTCATTGTGGCCAATTTCGAAGGCATCTACCACACCATCTTTGGCCGACCAAGGATCGCCAAGTTCATGGTGGTTCCTCATTACGGGTACCTCATGCTGAAGCTCCCAACCGAGCAGGGCGTCCTATCCCTGCGTGGTAACGTCTTCACAGCGTGTGTATGCGAGTCCAACTCCTATGCAGCCATGGAGGTCGAGGAGTTGAAGCACGCCATGGAGCACACCAGCCTGGGTGTCAAGAAGGCGCCCCCTGCGGAGCTTGAGGTTCCAGTCAGGTCTACGCGGTGGCCTTCCAACAAGGCCAAATAGCATAAGCTGATCCAGCTCGATCCGAACGACCCCTCAAAGACCACCAAGATCGGGGCTACCCTTCCCCCCAAATAGGAAGACACACTCATCTAGTTCCTTTGAGAGCACATCAGCGTGTTCGCGTGGAAACCCGCTGACATGCCACGTGACCCGAGGAAAAAGGTCGAGCACTACCTTGATGTCTCGAAGACTGCTAAACCTATCAAGTAGAAGATGTGTCAGTTTGCTCATGACCGCAAGGAAGTCATTAGGGTAGAAGTGGCCAAGCTTTTAGTAGCTGGCTTCATCAAAGAGGTGTATCACCCGGAGTGGTTAGCCAACCCAATTCTTTTACTCAAAAAGAATAATGAATGGAGAATGTGTGTTGATTACACCAACCTCAACAAACACTGCCCTAAACAGGCTTTCAATCTTCCTCGAATTGACGAGGTTATAGACTCTACTACAGGTTGTGAGCTGTTTTCTTTCCTAGATTGCTATTCGGGCTATCATCAAATAGCCCTCAAAATGGAGGACAAGGAGAAGACCGCCTTCATCACCCTCTTCGGTGCTTTCTGCTACACGACCATGTCATTTGGGCTCAAGAATGCCAGAGCTACTTACTAGCAGGCCATCCAGGCCTACCTGGAGCACGAGATCGCTGCCAACCGTGTCGAGGCATATGTCGATGATATGGTGGTGAAGATCAGAGAGTCCCATACACTGGTTGCCAACCTCCAGCGGACTTTCTCGGCGCTCAATAATTTTCGATGGAAACTGAACCCCAACAAGTGCATCTTTGGCGTCCCTTCTAGGATCCTGCTCGGCAACATCGTTGGCCTAGATGGCATACGCCTAAATCCCGAGAAGGTTCAAATTGTGTTGGACCTGCAACCACCATGAAATGTCAAAGATATCCAGAAACTCACCGGCTGCATGGTAGCCCTGAGCCGCTACATCTCTCGCATGGGCGAAAAAGGGCTTCCCTTCTTCAAGCTGCTCAAAAGCTAAGGAGAAATTCGAGTGGACGAAGGAGGCTGACAAGGCTTTCAGACAGCTCAAGGAGTACCTAGCAACTGCCCCAGTACTCACGGTGCCGCAAGAAGGCGAGGAGCTTCTCCTCTACATTGCCACCATGACTAACGTGGTCAGTACCATGATGCTGGTCGAGCGCCAAGAGCCCAGGCAGGTCTACAGGGTGCAACTCTCAATCTACTACATTAGCGAGGTTCTTAACGAAACCAAGCAGCGATACAACCATGTGCAGAAACTACTATACACGCTCCTGATCACCAAACGAAAGCTCCTCCATTACTTCCAAGCCATAAGGTCACGGTGGTCACCGAAGCTACACTTGGTGACATTCTCTGCAATAGAGACACTAGTGGCCGTATTGTCAAATACATGTTAGAACTCTCTGAGTTCACGCTAAACTTTCACAGTCGCAATACTGTGAAGTCTCAGGCCCTGGTCGATTTCATTGTGGAGTGGTCAGACCTCATCTTGGCCCTGGCTGACACGTCTCCCGACCACTGGAAGATGTATTTTGATGGTTCCTTGAACATCGATGGCACTGGGGTAGGAGTATATTTCATCTCTCCGTCCAAGGACACGCTCCGCTACGTCTTGTGTATACATTTCAAGGCGTCCAATAATGTGGCCGGGTACGAAGCGGCCCTGCACGGCCTCCGCATCGCAGTCGAGCTGGGCATTAAATGGCTCCTGGTGTACAGAGATTCTACTCTGGTCATCCGTCATGTCAACAAAGACTGGGATGTGGTCAATAAAAAGATGGATGCCTATGTTGTCAAATTTCGCAAGCTGGAGAATAAGTTTTATGGACTAGAGTTCACCCACATACCAGGTGCTGAGAACACAGGTGCTGACGAGCTGTCTAAACATGGATCGTCCCAAGCCGAGATACCACCTGGTGTTTTTGTTGAAGACTTGATTAAGCCTTCAATCCCCAATCAGGCTTATGAAGCACCTGCGCCTAGTACCGCTTCTGACTAGCTCGTAGCGGCACCAGCGGCAAAGCAAAAGAGGTAGAAGATAGCTACCCTGGACAGCAGGGATCTGACGACGGTAGTGAGCAGCCGCCCGTTGATGAACCAACCTAGCAGGCAGCACCTCCCCAGCCTGACTGGAGAGAGCCCTTTGTCAGATAACTGAATGACCACCTTGTTCCAGAGGATAAGATCGAAGCTCAACAGCTGGTTCGTAGAGCCCGCGCCTATCTCATGGTTAACGGCGAGCTAATGCGCAAGGCCCCAAGGTCCGTGATTTACCAGAAATGCATCACCCAAGCAGAGGGTTTGAAGCTTCTGAAGGATATTCACGTGGGCACTTGTGGAAACCATGCGACATCCCGGACGCTGGTCGGCAAAGCCTACCGAGCAGGGTTCTATTGGCCGATAGCCGTATTTGACATAGGAGATTATGTGCGCCAGTGCAAAAATTGCCAGATGTTCGCCAAGAAGATTCATGTCCCACGCATAAACTCCAGATCATCCCGGTAGCTTGGCCATTCTCATGCTAGGGACTTGACATGATTGGTCCTTTTAAGAAGGCTCCTGGCGGATACACGTGTGTTTTCGTGCTCATCGACAAATTTTCCAAATGGATTGAGTACAAAGCCATCAAGAAAGCCTCGTTCGAGAAAGCAGTACAGTTCCTTGATGTGTTATCCACCGATTTGGCATACCCAATACCATCATCACCGATTTAGGTTCTCAGTTCACCAGCGACGAGTTTTTTGACTTTTGTGATGATAATGGCATCAAAGTAAAATACATGTCCATCGCTCATCATCGAGCAAATGGACAGGTGGAGCGAGCTAACGGTATGATCCTCGACGCCTTGCGCAAACGGGTATTCCAGGATGACAAGGACCTTAAACCTAGTAGGTGGCTCAAGGAATTACCTGCCGTGGTCTGGGGACTGCGTACCCAGCCTAGTCACAACACTAGAGTCTCACCGTACTTCATGGTGTTTGGGTCTGAGGCTGTCCTACCAGCTGAATTCGCACTCCTTTTACCACGTGTCCAGCATTACATCGAAGAAGCCTCCAATGAAGCTAGGAAAGTCAACATCATCGTCAAAGAGGAGATAGCGCTTGAGTCCTGTGCTCGAATAGCTAAATACCTAGCTTCAGTGCGTCGTTACTATAACCACAATGTCAAAGGCAGGTTGTTCGTGGTTGGTGACATGGTGTTGCGATGAATCCAGAACATAGATGGTCTGCACAAGTTGTCATCCAGATGGGAAGGGCCATTTAGGATAAAGGCTATCACACACCCGACGTCCTATCGGTTGGAGATGATGAAGGGTGTCGAGGAGTCCAACTCATGGCAAATTGACCACCTCATACACTTCTATCCATAGAATAAGATATGTACTTAGATCTTTGTTATTCAGATATTTAATACAGTTTCCTTTATTGTTCTCTTTCCCTATCATAGTTCTACATTCGTGTACACATCTGTCATACATGCGCCCTGCATAAGTCTCGATTAAACTTTGTTTTCTGCCCAATGAGAATGGCTTGACAAGGAACTATCCTATGAACTCTTATGATGTGTTACAGCTCCGCGCTACATGGCACTAGGAGATTCCAGCAGTCACTCTCTAACGGTGCTAGGTACCTAGTGATCCTGGCGATCCTACGCTGTTCACTAGTGCATCCCTAGTTACCTGACAGAGTTAGCTTGCTTCGAGGGTGGGGGCAAAACTTAATCGACGACATTGTTTTAAAAAAATGAACTATGCATAAATATGCATCTAAAAGTAAATGGTAAAATGTTTATCACCCACTCAAAAATGCCTAATTTGTCTGCATTAAAAGGCTAAAAGTTTTCGAGCATCACCTGCTTGGCACAACTTATAAAACAGTGTAATCATACAAATACATTATTTATGGCCTACTGACCACCATCTTCTTGTGCAGGATCTTCAATCAAGATCATATCATCAACAAGAGAGGCAGCAGCAGGCGTTGACTCAGTTCACAGTTCCTCGACGGTGGCCTCCGATAGCTCCGGCATGATCCCAAGGGCAACCTCTGCCGTTTCCACCTCCGGATACCTGGAGCAGACCATGACAAGTGCAGTTGTGAATGCGTAGCTTCCAGCTTCGGTGATGAATTCCTAGACCGCTGGCCACAATCTCCTACACTGGTCGGTGACAACAACTGCCTCGCCTACGGGATCGGCAGGATGCTCCTCTCCTCAGAAGCTGGCCCATAATACAGGCTTGATATGGTCAGTCATGGCCCTCATCTTTCCTTGGAGAACGGAGATAGAGTCCTCCAGCATCTAGAACTAGGCCAAGTAGCATTCCTGCAGGCCTACAAGAACAAAGCAATGGTGGCTAGCATACTCTGGTCCGTCCAGTATGCGGCAAACTACACACAACTATTCTATATTGTTCTACTTACCGGTCAGCTTGGCGATCTGCCCCTGGTCCACCTTAGCCTACTTCTTAGCAGCTTCCTTCTGGTCCCGTAGACCAGCCAGCTCCCAAGCCATGGCCTCATTCTGGCCGTTCATCCCTACAAGATGTACCTATAAATATACAGCGAGTATCCGCGTGGATTGGGTAAAAGTGGTCTACTTACTCTCTTTCTCCTCTTCCAGGGCCTCCACCATGCGACGCAGAGCGGCAATCTCACCCTCCTGCTGGATCTCACGCTCCTGGTGGACCTTGACCTGTGCCTCTAGATCGGTTCTGGCTACCCGAAGGGTTTTCAATTCCTCCCAGGTCGCCGCAAACCGGTCAATGGTTTTGCCTCGCTATGCATTGGTCTCCTACAGCGACTATATACACCACGGATGGATCAGTGAGTTTATGGCCAAATGCTAAGCTCAAACCAGACAAGCAGATCTTGGTTAGGTGTTACCTTGATCCTGTCGAGCAGCACCTCCACCGCGTCCAGGACACTCACGTCAATATCATCATCTAACATTTCCTCATAAGACATGAAGGTGTCCTCCCCCAGCTTCCGCGACATGAAGACACGTTGTGTAGGCAGGTCGGTGCACAGCATCCTCGACACCCGGGATCTTGGTCGGGTGTTACATTGATCCTATCGAGCAGCACCTCCACTGCGTCTTGGACACTCACGTCAATATCATCATCTAACATTTCCTCATAAGACACGAAGGTGTCCTCCCCCAGCTTTCGCGACGTGAAGACACGTTGCGTAGGCAGGTCGGTGCACGGCATCCTTGGCACCCGGGGCACCTCTTCGACCTCTTCAGCCAGCGCCGGCATGCTTGGCCTCGCCTGGCCTGGTGTGCACCTTGGTGGACGACCCGTCGCGGCGATGACTAGCTTAAACGGCACCACCTGTCTTTCCGGCTGTGGAGTCAGTGTCGGGGTCGATCTAGCGGGCGTTGCGGTACCGCTGGCCGCCTCCCTGGTCCCATAGGCTGTGCCACACTGTCAGTTGTCGCCTGCTCAATGGTTGGCTACGTGGTCTGGCTGGGTGGCGGAGTTGACGTGGTCGAAGGTGGAGCACGGCTGTAATTCACATTATGTCCATAACAAGCAAAGAATCAAAATCAAAATAAATGCAAGATATGCAAACTCAATAACACTTACTCGGCTGACCGCCGGAATCCTCCTCTAAACTGTGGGGCTGCTCCCCCGCTGGAAGCGCCTGGGGCCCTGCTTGTCGCCCCGCTGCCGCACCCGGGGACTTGGTTCGACATCCCGCCCGACCGGCTTGTTCCGACGGGGTGCACCAGAGAAGTTGGCTCCCTTGCCTCCTCTCGGTGCCCTGAATACGAAGCTGCTCCGGCCAGTGATGTGGCCGCCCTGTGCAGCGCAGGCGACGACGATGGTGGTGGTGGTGATGTTGCCCTGGCCTGCTCCGGCCGAGGGGTTGAAGCAGCATTTCCCCACTGAGGGGGAGGAGTTGGTGGTGGCGCCATCTGCATGGGCCTCTTGGGTGTCATCGTGGGTGCTGGCCTCGGGGTCCTTCCCGTCTGAGGCGTCTGGACCTGACGTTTCCTCTGACGCTAGTTTAGCGTCAGCAGGTCATCGTCCGACGACTCCAGGGTGGCTAGGGCACCCCTATTCTTGTTTTCCCCTGCTCTGCCATCCAGGTTCAACTTACCCCCAAAAAGCAGAGTAGAGGGCCTCTTCCTCTTAGGGGCCTCTGACATGGCCTGCTTACCTGCTGCTCGGTGCTTCGCCTGAGTAGCAGGGATCCCATCGTTGTCTGGGATGGAGACATTGGTCATCTCCTGCCCTCCTTGACCCCTGCCCTAATGGTGGATCTCTTCGGTTCTGTGCTGGTAGGCCTGTGCCTCATCATGAGGCCACGGCTCCACCGGCACAACGAAAAAGAACACCTTCCGGTCCTGTCCAAGCAATATCTGATAGTCAGACAATTCAGGTTATACAGACATCATCACATACCAGTGCATACTAATCAAATCAAAGTATACAACTAGTCGGCTTACCTCTGGTGGTGGTCGGGTAAGGCTATATGGCAGTGCACGAGTTTCTGGGTAGCTGGTGCTCGGGTCGAACTTCTCGAAAAGCGAGGACATACGCCAATTTACCGCTTCTAGTGTCACCCTCTCTCGAGTCTCCCGTGAAGGGTCCGCCTGACCAGCATACTCATACATCTGGCTCACCCGCTCCTTACATGGCTGAACCCGGCGTGTCAACCACGTCCCTGCCACCAGTGCTCCATTGATGGCCTTGTTGTCAATCAAGGCCAGCAACTCATTCACCTGATACATCTCATCCGGGGTTGGCTGCTCCGACCACCTGGGGTTGCACTCTGGCACCTGCATTATGTTGCAAGGCACCCTCCTCCCCTCCACGTTCTGGCTCATATAGAACCAATGCGTGTTCCATCTCTTGGTGGCTGATTGGTGCTGACTTCCTAGCCAGTGCATCTTCATTCCATCCCGAAGACGCACATAGCACCCACCGGTGATCTGGGACCCCCAGATTCAGCCCCTTCTTCCTCAGCAGATAGAAGTGACGGAACAGATTGAAATGGGGGTCGATGCCCAGGAACATTTCACAGAAGGCAATAAAAATAGAAATAGAGAGGATGGAGTTCAGATCTAGGTTGCAGATGGAAATCATCCAGTAAATGCAGAGGTCCCGGAGGAATCCATTCACAGGCACCCCTAATCCTCGGGTAATCATGTCCTCGAAAACTACAAATTCCCCATCTCGGGGACGGGGGGAATCCTCACCTCGTGGCTCACACCACGCCTCCATCTCGTACGGTGGCAACAAGCCCTCGTCGGCGAGCACCTGTAGCGACTCCCGCGTAGAAGTTGATTGTTGCCATTACGGCCCCGGTGCGTCAGATCTGGTCGCCTTCCTATTTTCTTGGCTCCCTTCCTTGCCATCTTCTTCGAGGGTGGTGGGTTGAGCGGGTGAGCAGAAAGCGATGGTAGTGCGAATGCATGGATTTTCTCGGTTGCCTCGCGGCGGCGGGTGAATTCGCTACGGTAGATTGGGAACGACGGCGGTTGCTCGGGCGCAGGAAGATAGAATGCTCGAGAAGATGGAGAGAGTGGCAGTAGAAATGAATGCGGTGCGAAACCGATTTCCCTAGTGGCGCTTGCTATTTATACTGACTGGATGACGTCGCTTTGACTTCTAGGGTTGGACCCAGTTGACTCATGTGGACGTGAATTTTTCCACCCTAGTGGGCCGCGCTGGTCCCCGAGTACGGATGTGGGCCATGGATTTTTTATTCTTCCACACGCTTTCCCCGATTGGCGTTTCCTTAAGTCTGGCACGTGCCCGATAATCTTGGGATCTAATCCTAGATTAGTTTTTCATTATATACTCCTTTCCAAATTTGTTCCAGATTTCTTCCTTAAATCTGGGAACTACTTTTTTTAGGTCAAATATTTTATTTCCCACACCTAGGGACTGCGTGACAGTTTCCTACCCAGTTGTGCTTACGAACCACGGGTTCTCGGTGTCCTCGACCCGATCGAGCCTGTGACTTGTCTCGGCAGTCTTAGGGACTGCGCAATTTCCCACCCAGTGGTGCTTACGAACCATAGGTTCTCGGTGTCCTCGACTCGATCAAGCCTGTGACTCATCCTGAGTACACTTGGGGATTGTGAGTCAGTTGGAACACGTCTAGTCCTTTAATACCGGCCTTGACTGGTTGATGTTGTTTTTGACTTTTTTCTTTAAAAGCTCAATACAACATATCCTATCTTCTATCGAGCTTGGGGACTATGTGGGCCCATGTCACCTCGCGATGACTTGGGCCTATTTTCTATTCTCGATTCTGGAATTGGTATCCGGCATTTTCTATGTCTAGCCGATGTTTTATTTGAATTTTTCTTAAAAAGCTCAATACAACGTATCCTATCTTCTATCGAGCTTGGGGACTACGTGGGCCCACGTCACCTTGCGGTGACTTGGGCATGTTTCTTATTTCTGGTTCGGTACCATTGCCTCTATGGATCATTCAAGTTAGCATCCCAGTGATACTTCGTGTCATGTGTTAACATGGGCCACGTCTCAAGACGTGAAAATATTTTTTTCCTAGAATACCATGCATCTTTTGATAGATCACCTTCTCTGATAAGAGTAGTGGTCGGGAGCAGACTTACGAACTGCTCGGGTAAAGCTGGTCGGCACTACATGGTCGGCATCTTCACTGGTCAGCACTACGTGGTCAGCATCTTCACTGGTCGGCACTACGTGGTCAGCATCTTCACTGGTTGGTCTACGTGGTCAGCATCTTTACTGGTCCGTGCTACATGGTCTGCATCTTCACTGCTCGGCACAGGTCAAGACGAAGACTTCTTTGAGATACATGGTGCTTGGGGACTAGCTGTGGGGGTATAGACCCCATATACCCTCGCGGCTAGACTTTGGGCCGCTCGGTACAAGATGACCTAGATTAGAAGATGAAGGTTGGTCCATCATCATCCTGATCGATGGGCCGGATGACAAGACAGATCCCGTGGTCTGCCACCGCCCAGGTCGGTGGGCCAAACGGGTGCTGAAGGCTACTTGGCATGCAAGGAGTTTTAGTCGGTTAGATCTGGTCGTGTACTCCAAAGATACGGCGCAATGTAACCGACCATAGGGGAAACCCTAGATATGTAACCTTGCCCCCCCACTATATATGGCGGGCAAGGACCCCCCTAGAAGAGGACCTTTCTCTTTCATCGTATCTGATCTCATCTGATCGGATCTCTTGTACTCCGGTACTCATCAATACAGCAGCAGAGACGCAGGACGTAGGGTATTACGCTTTCGTGCAGCCTAAACCTGGATAAACCCTGGTTGACCTGGTTGTTTGTTTTGCATCTCACATCTAGATCGTAGATCTTAGCGCGCCCTCACCGTAATCTGCTACCTCGGGGTATCCCGTGGTAGACTGCCGAGGAGGTTTCATCGACAACCGGGTCTGCTAGCGTGACCGTCCTAAGCTTAGGACGTCCTAGCGCTTGTGGAACCCTATGATATATGGAGCATATGGTGGAATACATGGGAAGATATATGCGCTACATTGTACTGTCATTTAAAGAGTCATTTGCTGTGGCCACGGCGCGGCCTAGCGCTATCCACGTCGCTCAAAATATTTCTGGCCATTAGATTTCGTAATCGATGGTCCTGCTGCCTGTATATATACACACACACGGTCCAACCCTAGCTGGCTCTTGCCCATCTGCATCCGCCTCTCCTCCTCTCTCGGCGGCAGCGGGCCTAGGTGCACGCGTCGCGGCGAGGGCGCCGTAGCCCCTCGGTGAGGGAGGCCCGGGCCTCGGCTACATCGGCCTGGTGCGGCGGCCCGATGGACCGCGCTGCTAGTGGCCCTCGGTGCGCGGGGTGGCGTCGCGAACATTGATCCAACCCCTAGCGCGATGGCCGTGGCGATGCGGTGCTCCCGGCGTGGGCAAGCTCCAGCAGTAGCTGCAGCAAACCCGGCGTGGAGGCCTGGCCTCGGCTGGGGCAGCGTGTGGGTGCAGATGCGGGCGAGCGTCCTGGCGCGGCGGCCTAAGGACCGCTGGTGGGTGTGCGGGGAGGGACGGCAGGCAAGCCCAATGGCCCTGTTCGCGGGTGAGCTGGCCGCTGTCTGGGTACTGCCCACGGCCGCCGCTCGGACCAGGCACACGACCACGCCCCGGCGGCGGGCGCCTCCTAGCACGGCGAGGTATGGAGGAGCCCCGCCAGCGGCCGCGGTGCGGCTGCCCTGCTGAGCACCTTATGCACCATGCCACCAGCGACGCCGTCCTCGCCCCTGCCCTCCGTCCACAGCAGCACGTGCGCCAGCGCCCTCTTCTTCGTCCTGTGCATGGTAGGTCCTTCTGCGCCTTTCAAATGTTCGAAAGAATGCCCAACACAACAGCCTTTCCAGTTTGCAGTCGCTGTGTTCTCACATATTTATTTTCGTTGCAGTAATTTCGAGCTTCCTGTGCATTGCATACCTGATATTAGTCCACATAGCTTTACGGTCTTCCTTGTATCTTACATCAATTTAGGCACGGCCTCCTACAGGTCTATACAATTGTTCCGTACCTGTGCCTTCTTAAGGTTCAGCATACCTAAATTTAACAAAAGTTCCTCCGTGTACTCATGCAATTATCTATCTTGCTTTGGAGACCATCGACGATTTACTTCTGTCCTTTCGTCACTACAACAGCTTATTTGTCAATTTATGATTCCTAACATTCATGTTTCCTCCAGGTTATAGTCCACACAACGGTTAATCATTATTTTCTCCAAACATGGACAAAGGTTCTACGCCAAATTGTAAAATGATGACAAATTGGAGCCAAGCACTCATTTGTTAAAGCCATAAAATCAAACTGCATTTCTTTTAATTAATGTGACTTTCCCACAAACAAATGTCGACGTGTTGCTCACTGGGTGCCTGAAACATTCACATTCACCAATGTCAAATCTACCTTGCCCCAAAAATATTTTTACCAATCTCTTATCACCTCGAGGAAGGCTAAATTTGTTGCTGCATGTGAACACTCTAAATCCATTACGCTGCTGAATCCATTGCTATAGATTAAAGATAGGTTCACAGCACATGGCGAACTGTGTCTCCACACCCGAACTTCATATGATCTATTGTTCCACCTTGCTGCCCCGTGCGAAGCATAGGGGTACCTGTTATAACATTAGATGAGGGTGCACACACACACACCTCGCCAGATGGTACACAACGGACAAATGGATGAGAGTTACACATTTGCAATGCTAAATTTCACTAATGGATCTGACTGAGACCAGAGGTAAAACTATAGTGAACCGCCATACAACTATTTTATTTCAGATGAGAGGCTAAACTGAATAACTGATGATCTGATTTCTGTTTGCATTCTAAGGCTAACAATTTTTTGCCATGGATGTTTCTAATGCCCTTAATGACCTTGCTCAAATGGGTACATAGGAAGGCATATCTATTATGAATTATCATTTTCCTTTAATTTATCACTATTTGAACATGCCTTTTTGTTTTACTATAGGAAACCATAATTCTCGTCAAAGTTGAAACACAACAAGAAGCAACATGTTAGCAGCTTGGGGCAAGGCTAGAGAAGACGAACCTTTCAGTCCCTCCACGACTCCCATCTGAATGGTGTCAAAAAAATATCAGGTAATGCTTCTCGATTTTTTTAATGGGCTATGCATACTGATTTTCCTTCAGTTTTGTTGTGATGTGATCCATAAGGCTGTACTCCAAACAACTCTACATTGTACTCCTAGGAATTCTTCATCCCATAGGCTCTCCATGTTGCTACATATAAAATAAAAGAAAATGTCTATGTTGAAAGGTGATAGCTTCAGTAATCTATAGATAAACTCTTGATAAGTATACATTTGAATTCAATAGTTGATCATTACCTGTTCATGCTTGTCAAGGTTGTGCTCTAAAATTCCTTTGTTGTTCCGCACCCTAACTGTATAGGTGACATCTGATGCTTCTTTCAGGATGGTGTTAGATTAAGAATAAGAGTCTGGACAGTGAGGATGGTTTCATGGATCTGTTGAAGGCCATAGACAACAATTTGAATGATTTGAAGGTATGCTGGTACTGTTTCTTGTGCTACCATGTTTAGATGACTGAGTTTTTAGGAGTTTTATATGGCACTATCCTTTTCTTTCGATTCTATGGTTGATATAACACCTTTTATACTTTCAGAAGATGCAACAAAAACTAGAGCAAGAGTAGAAGGAAAAGCAGTAGCAAAGAAGCAACAACAAAAACAGAAGCAACCTGAAAATTACCTCCAAGGACTTATATAGCTATTGAATGGCAAGGGCAACGTAGATGGAGTCATTGGCATTTTCTGAAGAATCTGATATGAAGGATCAGGTAATCTCTAGATTCATTGAAATAGTCTGTACATGCGAGAATGTTTCTCTATGACTATATATAGTGGTGGCAACCAAATGGGTTCCTGTCAGGTAATTTTGATAAGACTAAGATAAATACCTAAGGGGGGCAGTATGTTCCTACAATATTATTTTTTGCTTGAGTGAAGCTCCATTGCTCATATATCGTTGCTTACTCAGAAACAGATATGCTTCTATTTTTTTAGTTGCTTATGCCACGCGCTGAAAAGGCAAGTATTTATGCAGAGGTTAGTTTTTGTAAGTAAAAAGCATACACCAGGATGATGTATACTGCCCCTTCATGTTACATGAATATCTATCGTAATCCAAACTAGAAAACCCACAAAATCATGCATATTCATTTGAGATAATTAATATTTAGCTCGAGGCTGTCGAGAAGAGTTGTGAGTTTCTTGATGTCATCACATTGGTGCAGAAAGGTTCAGATGCTTAGCTTTTCCAGCCGTCACTGATTGGGATGGACACTCTGGCATCCATGAGACCACCTACAATTCTATTATGAAATGTGATATTGTTATTAGGAGGATCTCTATGGCAACATTTTTCTCAGTGGTGGAACAATTATGTTCCTTGGTAAGGAACATAGTTGTTCCACCACTGATATTGCTAACCGGATGAGCAAGGAAATTACTGCTCTTGCACCGAGCAGCATGAAAATGTGGTAGTGGTGCCTTCTGAGAGAAAAGACTGTTTGCATGGTGGTTCAGTCTCTGACACACAGCACATTCCAGTAGGTACTTTTCACCTGGTCCTTTCCTGTTATCATAACATTTATGATCTTATCATGGAGAAGGTATCTTAAGTGCCCTTTTTTTGCCATGTCAGCCATGTTCCTTTTTAAAGTGGAACCAGCAATCAACTAAATTGTAAAGTGTGTTTCAATGATTGTAATTGTCACCATAGATCCTGTTCTATTTTGAAGTATTGTTTTTCACAGTATATGCTTCTTACCCCAGTCATCTTCCTTTTGCAGATGTGGAAATCCAAGGAAGAGCATGATGAATCTAGCCCTGCAATCGTCCACCAAAAATGCTTCTGAGCTTTCAACCGCGCCTTTTGTAGTGTAGCTGTTGAGACCTCCATGAGATGGTGAGCTCACCTATATACTTATATCAAAATTTATTTGGTTTGAGTTAACTGTGAATCCAATGGTTGTCTGATGATCCAAGCAAGTTTGGCAGTTCCAATCTCCACTTCAGCTAGATGAAGTGCGTAGTGTCATAGTCTGGTTTAGGAATTACAACGCCATTGCTTTGGACAATCCACATACTGCTAATCGAGGACCGTCCTCTATATGATGTAAAATATGTACTTGCTAGGATATGGACTTGCCAAACTGTAATGGTTATAAAGGCCATGTTTATCTATGTAATATATGAGCTTGATAGCATCTGAAATTCTACGAGCCGATTGGCATATGATCTTCATTAACCAATACCAATTTATCAATGTAATGTGTTATCATGTATATATTGAGACTATTCCATTTATCAAATAGAAACGTAAATATATCGTAAAAATTTATCACGCGTGCATGGAGGCGTGCAAATCACCAGCACGTACTAGGAAGGCAAGGTACTGATACGGTTGGCTAGTAGTTCGCCGTCTCCATCTGAACCGATCATGAAGTCAGCGCCCCAAAAGCCCAAAAGTGAGCACTCTAGTGGTCTGGTACAAGTAGGAGACGAAGACGATGATTATTATCAGGTAGGTGCCGCCTGTGGTAAGTTAGGTACTCCTACGTATTAGTATTCCTTATGGCCCCACTAGCTAGTCAAGTGTAGCCATGCATGTGATCGTTTGCTTCCTCGTCCTAACCTAGATTTGCAAGTTCGATCCACCGGTGAAGTCTCTTCCGTGGCATGCACTGCTGCTACTACTGCTGTCTGCTGCCAACAAACTGATCGGTGCTCGTGCATGCCATGTCCTACACAAACCACTTCACTTTTCCCCCTCTCACTATCTGCTGATCTCAGGGGCAGGATTCATTCTTCTGCATCAGTTTGTTTGTTTTTGAGAAAAATCAGTTTGGTTTCTGAAAAGTGATACAAGTAACAACACTCCCCTCGGCCTCACAAAGCCTGCGGAGCACACAGATCAAGTGGAGTTGGGCTTCTAATGGGCCGAGTCTTCTGCGTGGGCCACGTAGGCCGAGGCTCTAGGCTCGCGCCGGCCTCATCCTCTCGGAAGCCGGAGTGCTCTACTTTCTCTCTGCAGTCGTCGTCCTCGTTCTCCTCTCCTAGTCCTTGGCGCGTAGTGGCGAACTGGAGAGGTGAGGTCTACCATCATCCGGCGGCCCGGACCTCGATTGGTGCCTTCTGCTGTTGGTAAGGAAGCCCTACTTCTCTTGGATGGATTCTTCTACGACCCAGTCGTGTTCCACAGGATCTTTTCTTTGCTGCAACCAATCAATCCGAAATCTTTCTTGCTTGGACGGATACTCCAATCCACTTATCCACCCAGTTTATTGCGTGCTGGAGCTCTAGTAGCGCAGTTTATTTTTCCAATAAATTTGGGGGTTTCAACTGAACCTGTCCTCCCGTGCTGTCTTCAATCTCTCGGCACTAATAGCACTGTATAGAATTGATTATCTGCACTAGGCCTGATGGGAAGCAGAGACGGCGCCGGTGACAGCACGGGACGCCAGGGCTATGCTGCCGACATTGATTCCATCAGGGAGGCGCAGGCACGCATTGCGCCGTACGTTCACAGGACGCCCGTTCTGTCGTCGGCGTCCATCGATGCCATGGTGGGGAAGCAGCTCTTCTTCAAGTGCGAGTGCTTCCAGAAAGCGTGAGGGATACTGTCGATACCCTGGAAACAGGCATCCCAGACCCCTTGCTTAACAAACTAAAGCCCCGCAAAAT
>CM041640.1:22682695-22697695 GCA_023333625.1 Bothriochloa decipiens | reverse complement strand
GTAGGGAAATGAAAGAACTTGGGGCATAAGTTTGTTTGTGCAACCAGGCACAAAAGGAAGCAAAATGACATGAAATAAAAAGGCTGCTTAACCCATTGACTGTGTACTGTAAAATATTAACCAAAAAAAATACTGGTGTCATATGAACCATTTCTGAATCAAACCAGTTTCTCAGGTTTCACTTTGTGCATTGCTGATATGTCTCTTAAATTCTTAATGCATGGCAGTTTGTTATGATTTTCAGTGGTCAGGGTACAGTATCTCTTGAACTTTTGGAGCAAGTTCCTAAAATTGACACGATAATTGTTCCCATTAGTGGTATGTACTACATGAACTTTTTTGTGAAGTAAATGATATAATTTCGTTTTTAAACTAGCATTTTTTTGGGCTGAACTATAGGCGGTGGTTTAATTTCTGGTGTGGCACTTGCTGCAAAGGCCATAAACCCTTCGATACGCATTCTGGCAGCAGAACCTAAAGGTGCTGATGATTCTGCGCAGTCTAAGGCTGCTGGAAAGATCATTACATTGGCTTCCACAAACACCATTGCTGATGGACTACGAGCTTTTCTTGGTGACTTAACATGGTAAATCAATTTGCAACAAATATTCATAATCCTTTTTGCTTGCTTTGTTGAGTTCTTTTGAGCCTTTCTGAAATGCCCCCCCTTGTTTCTTGGTATGTTGGTGAAAATGTTGGATAATATGTTTGGCCAGAAGGTTTCTTGAGTTAATTTCCTGAACTGATTTGCAACATTGCCAATACTCAATTTTAGGTTGTTCGGGTAGAACTTCCAGTTACACTGAGAATTATGATACTAGAAGTGAAAGGAGCAGTGTATTTTTATATAATGAAATTAATCTACACCAACAAGGGATGCACATAGTCTTTAATCCTTTTTTTTCTAAGCATATGGATGAGGAAGAACCCTAGTTTGGTAAGAGTTGTGCACCACAGCTCCACCACCACTCAAGAGGTGCTTTCACAAGGATGGATTATATCTAATATATCAAGTTTCTGAAGCAATATTCCAGACATTCTAAGCTCAGCATTATTTCGTATTTAACTTTTTTTTCCTTTGGAATGTGGTACATTTGATCTTTGTATTTTATTAGGCCTGTGGTGCGTGACTTGGTGGACGATGTTATGGTTGTGGATGACACTGCCATTGTGGACGCCATGAAAATGTGCTACGAGATCATGAAGGTGGCTGTTGAGCCTAGTGGCGCGATTGGCCTGGCCGCAGCACTGTCCGATGAGTTTAAGCAAAGCTCTGCTTGGCACGAGAGTAGCAAGATCGGCGCTCTTTGGGAGTCTCTGTACAAACAATGATTTGGAATAGGACCGATGACATTGTCCTTGAATTTCAAATGTACTAGTTTTAGGCAAGACGTTTGTAAACTTGGAACAGTTCATTGCAAACAGGATATTGTCTGTGATTTTGTCGAGAAACATTTTGCCGTACACTCATTTTCTGTTTATCAATGGATCATTCAGTTGCAGCGACATGTCTGAAAAATAAAAGCTCGGGGGGGCAGCAGTTTTCCCCTCCAAATGTTCTTCAAATCGATTCTCCAGTTTTGTTTTTTTTTTTTTTTGTGCGATAGCAATCTCTCGATTCTGCGTTGATGATATGTACTTACTCCTTTTTTGAAAAAAAAAAGCTCGACAGATTTACGCTGGAAAAATGGCTTCCAGTAAGAAATCCGTCGGTCTAGTAGGAAAGCACGAATCATAAAGCGCCCCTTACCCCCGAAAGAACCACTTCCGAGTTCCGACCTGCTCCAGTGCCACACGCTTCTCCCCTCCCGCCGCCGCCGCCGCCATCGCCACCGAGGAAGACCAGCCATAGCAAGCAAGCGCGAGGAAGAGCCGGCGTAGCCATAGATGGCGAACAAGCGTCAGCGGGAGGCGCGGAAGCGCTTCCGGGAGGCATACCCAGGCCTATTCCCTCCGCAGCCCGCCGCTTCTGCCGACGGCGCCAAAAGGAAGAGCAAGAAGAACAAGAAGAGTGCGTTCAAGAAGCCCAAGAAGGCCGGCACGGGGAGGTTTAAGCACCCGCTGCGGGTTCCCGGTATGCGCCCCGGGGAAAGCTGCTTCATCTGCAAGTCCACCGACCACGTCGCCAAGGCTTGCCCCGAGAAGGCCGTCTGGGAAAAGAACAAGGTACGAACCTACAAAAGTAACAATTGAAATAGACGCGCCGTATTTAGAACCTTGTAATGCTATTGGTTTGAGATAGTTTTGTTTAGGGTGAGCCAAAGATTCCATGGACGCTGAATGATGTAGGATTGTAATTTGTACCTGACCTTGGAAGTGTTTTGGGGGGGTCATTGTTGGGCACAACTTTCAGAAGTTTAGAACCGAACAAGTGATGAGGCATGATTGGATGATGATGATTGATGAGATTTTCAATAGTCTAGGACCGCCGTTGGGCAACTTCTCGCACATACTTGCTAGATGTAAACTCTCAGTTGTACTTTTGGTGAACATGTGCCATGTTGATTAGTGATTATATGATGAACTGGAAACTTCCTGCTGTCACATGCTCTTGTTAATTACTGAGTTTTAATTAGTGGAGTTTCTAAATGTTTATTTTCTGTCTGTTGGTTTTATAACTGATAGCTTCATTTTAAGTGATCCGTTTTGCTTTCCTTCAGATTAGTAATAATACAAGTTTTTTTCTTCAGATTTGCTTGCTTTGCAGGGAGCGGGGCCATAGTCTGAAGAACTGCCCTGACAAAAGCGAGGGAAATTTGAAGAAATTTTGCTATAACTGTGGTGAATCTGGACACTCTCTTTCCAAGTGCCCCAAGCCCATTGAGAATGGTAATCCTCGTGCATCCATTGTAGACATTTCTGTTACTTTATGCCTGCTAGCGGTGTTACCGTTTCTTCTGTGGTTTCTGTCTGCAGGGGGGGACGAATTTTGCAAGCTGCTTTATCTGCAAACAGCAAGGACATTTGAGCAAGAACTGTCCTGAAAACAAACATGGCATCTATCCGAAGGTACTCGCTCATGCCTTCTCAATTCTCATGATACTGTGAATGCAAGGCATTGTTTCAATTATGCGGCAATAATTTATTGTAAGCAATATGTCATGCTCTCATGCGTAAATGGAAGTGTTTTTGGTTCATTATCATGCTTTTTAGTTGCTACAAGCTGTTGTGGTCACCTGCAGCTTGAGAACGGAGTTTTTTTTTCTTTCTTGTTTTGCATAATGGTGCATCATGCTAACAAATGGATTGCAAAGTCTTCAAATATATGGTAAAGATTGATAAGATTCTAAGTGGAGGAACTTTAGAATTTTTTCTATGAATTCTATCCGATCTGCCTTTAAATCCAGTTAATTTATCTATACAATTCGCTCTGATGGTTATCCTTGCTCAGAATTCAGATAATGAACAGCTCATATCACTTCTTGATTGAATTACAAGCCCCTCTAATAATCTCCTAAGTCCAGCCCCTGGTGGTCCTGCACAGACCTATCTGATGAAAATCATGTTTTGAGACATCAATACTCTTTAATGTTGAAGCTTTTTTTTTCTTTTATTACCGTTGAGACTGCTTCTACTTGATTTGTTTTGTTTTACTCTTAATTTGAGCACCCTTGCATGTAAATTTCGACTCCATACTATTTTCAGGGTGGTTGTTGTAAGGAATGTGGAGAGGTTACCCACTTGGCCAGACATTGTCCGAATAAAGGGAAACGAGATTGGACATCCTCCAGAGATGATGGTAAGCAGACCCAAAATCTACTTAACGTGTCATTGTAATATCATTATTTTTTACACGGTATCAAGATTTGGAGCATGAAACAGCATATGCAATGTTCTTGTGATTGATTTATATATTCAACCTGCCTATTGTTATTGTCCAGTCTCTGCAGTAAGCAGACAAGTGTTTTGCGGTATTGTAAATTTGTAATGGTTTATACGAATATGGACCTTACTGTTGTCTGGTATATTTGAAAATGGAAATAATTTTACCATCCCCATGGAATGATGATTCAGGAAAGGAATATAATTAGTTTGTTCTTAAGAGGTATATACTTTTTTTGTTTTTATTAGATTACTTAATTTTGGATAGCAATTCTGTATCTGCGTCTATGCTGCATATCGTGGTATCACACTGTTAGGATGGATGGTGTTTGCTTTTTATTTGTTAAATTTTTTGAGGGTTGGCTGAAATAAATTCTAATTTGTTGCATTACTTTGAGATGGTCATTAAGCTGATCTGCTAATTCAATTGAACTTCTGTAGTCCTCCAGTGCTGGAATAGGAATTAAACTTCTGATTTATTTTTCTTATATCAGATGTCAACATGGAAGAGCACAACCAGGAAGGTCCTGCCATTCACCATGGTGGAGATGACCTTGAAGACGATTTTGTTGATGAAGAAGAACCAAAACCCGCCAAATCAAAAAAGGCAAAGCAATCAGGTTCAAAACTGGCTAAAGGGACGGGAAATGATGAGAAGAGCTCCAGTGCAAAGACAAAAGCAAAACAGGCTCCTAAAGTTGTAAAATTTTTTGGTTAAAGAATGGAAATTTTGTTGTAGCTTAAGATACAAATGATCTTTCTGGACAACCCCGTACTATCAACTGGTTGTGTAACGCTGATGACGATGAGAATACGTTTACCAAATTACATATGCCTCTGGTTGCCCCTAAGTGTTCTTCTCATTGTTTGGCTAGCATTGGGTTATGCAAAAACCAGTAGAAGAACGATTACAATATGGGACTCAGCTCAATTTTTGGGGTTGTTCGACTGATGGTTTTTTCGGCTGATAAGGCAGCTGAAACAAGCACGAGATAAACTAGCTGCCCTCGTAGAAATCAGTGTATTCTTAAAAAAAAAATGTTCAGACGCTAGAGAATGTTGTTCCTCATGTTGTGCCAAAACTAGCAAAGGTGAATCCGGTGACAACAAGGCAGTCATGTCGCGTCGCTGTCACAGCTCCCGGTCACGGTTAGTGTTCCTCGTGTTGTGCCAGCTGGCCGGTTGAAGCGACGATGGCACGCATGCCTACCGCGCCGCTACCGGCCGCGCACGAAGGAGGGGACGTGCTTGGTCAAGCGAGGCCTCCTCCTCCTAACGTGGCGGCATGGCGCCGGCCTCACGTCCCGTTTCCTATATTTCGCCTGCTCCCTTTCCCTCTCTTCCAGGCCTTGAAAACCTTAGCTCCCCCGTCTCGGCGCGATCGCCATCGCCATTGCCATTGCGCACCGCGTCCCCGTCGTCCCCTCCTCGCCCGCCACCGTCGGACCCCGCCCGGCCGTGGAAACAGAACGAACCCATCGACCATGGTGAGTGAGCACTTGATGATATCTGTCACCTGATGAACGTAACGTACAGTACTTGTGTGTGGATCTTGTTTGTTGTTTCAATTATAACAAATCATGCAATGCATGCGAGCAGGCGAACTCGGCGTCGGGGATGGCCGTGAGCGACGAGTGCAAGCTCAAGTTCCAGGAGCTCAAGTCGAAGCGGAGCTTCCGGTTCATCACGTTCAAGATCAACGAGCAGACGCAGCAGGTGGTGGTGGACAGGCTGGGGCAGCCCGGCGACACGTACGACGACTTCACCGGCTCCATGCCCGACAGCGAGTGCCGCTACGCCGTCTTCGACTTCGACTTCACCACCGACGAGAACTGCCAGAAGAGCAAGATCTTCTTCATCTCCTGGTAATATATAATGCATGGAATGGAATGTATATCGAGACTGTATGTCCGATTATACTTGCTCCCTGCATGATCTCTCTTCAATTCGCCGTATCGATATCATCTCGATCCGTGTACATGTATGCCAAATCAATGCCGATCGAAATGCATATATGCATTGCATTGCATCGCCCAGGTCCCCGGACACGTCGAGGGTGAGGAGCAAGATGCTGTACGCGAGCTCCAAGGACCGGTTCAAGAGGGAGCTGGACGGCATCCAGGTGGAGCTGCAGGCCACCGACCCCAGCGAGATGAGCATGGACATCGTCAAGGCGCGAGCTCTCTGAGTCTCAAGACAAGACGTGATCGTCGACATGCATGTCCCGGATCGGAACAGAGTGCTGCTGTGTTGTCTCTGCCTGCCTGCATGTACCCGTGTGCCGTTTTTGCACTGCCGCCGGTGCCAGTGTTCTCTTACTCCATGTAAACTACTCGATCTAGACCATTTTTCTTCTGTGTCCAAGATTTAGACGGCATATATATGTCGATGATCCTTGCTTTTGTTGCCGAGGGCAGTACAATGTATATGCCTTCCGGTATAGGCAGTGCCATTTGGAAGAGAACTGTTGCAAAATTTAACTAACTTGGTTAGAGTGCGTTGGTTGGACTTGGACATACTCCTTCCGGTGACTAATAATTCACACTTCGCATATATATGACGTGGTCTACAAAATATAGCTTTAACCATTATTGTTTCTATTTAAAAATTGTTAAGAGATACTGAAAGTATGCATGTCATGAAATTACAGGCCTATTTTGGAATGTTCCAAAAACTCTGTTCCATAAAACATGGGACAGAGCTGAAAAATTAGAGTAGAGCGGTCTCAAATAGACTTATAGTTGGAATAGTCAACTAGGAAATTAATTTACAGAAGCAAATTGATAATTTTAGAGGAATGGCTCTCAGAATTCTTCGGGCAATAAAATTTTAGTGAGACAAACAAAAACTAGAATGCACTACTACAGAGTGAAACAAAAATGATGGATCTATCACAAACGGTTGTTATCAACCGTCACAGAAATATGCACTTGAGACGGGTTAATATAACAACCGTCGATATAGTAGTAGAATCGTCTCAAATATATTAGCGTCGTGCGATATTCAAACCCGTTTGTCTTGTAAACTTTCTCATAGACGGGTTTTTCTTACGACTATAACACTTATCAGAGACGAGTAGTAAATCAGCGATGAATTGCTTAATAATCATCGCTTTTACTAAAGTGTTTTGTGACGGTCATATCAGAGCAGGCGACCGCGCTTGTGGGCGGGAGCAAGAGGGAGGGGATCGGAGCTGTGGTGGGGAAGGGACGCGGCGGTCAGCAAACGAGCGATATGCCGCCATTCCGATCCTTCTCTGCTTTTGCTTGCAACTTATGTTCTGCTTTTGGTTTGATAGTTGATGTCCTTCCCACCATTGTGGCCTACGAATCACGCCCTAGTTGAGTCCATTGATCGAAGTGTTCGCACGACACTCGCGGCTCCCGTGTCGTGGTTCGGCTGTGCCAGAGCTTGAGCGGTGACCGTGCTTTGGTCCGCCTCTGGTTCGCCGGTGAGTGCGTCTGGCGCCCATGGTCGACGTCTTGTGATGAGCCCATCAGGTTGATCAGATATCATTTCAATGCAATCAAGGGAAGGATTTTGTCCAGTAAAAAAGGCAAGCAAGAGGATAGGCCAACAATTAACCAGCCTGCAAGGCACTGGGCAATCATATATAAAATTGCAGGTAACAATTAAGTGGGATGAAAAGCTAGTAACACTTAAGGCGGCCTTTTCATGAAGTGTGGTTAAAAATGGAGGAATGTCCAGAGATTCATATGTAGATTAAGAATTATGGAGATCTGTGCTATCAAACCAAGTCAAAGAAGAAACAGATTCTAAGGATATATGATTCTAGGTGATGAAGATGATGAGGTGCTGACTATTTCACTGTGTTGTGGAGGGCGTTGGCAGGAAGACAATCAAAGCTTGCATGCAAGGTGAATCATCAAGAAACCCTGACATTTATAGACTCTGGCAGCTCATTTATCAGGACCCAATGGCCAGAAACTCACCAGTGACAAAACAAGTGCAAAATCTCACCTGATTGGCGGAGTCAGGGTATGCCTGCTAAAAAATATGGTGCCCACTCCGCGGCCAATAATAAGCCTTTTTTGATGGAATAGGACGAGTTGTTTGTCATGACTAAAAAATAGCCAGCTAAAAGTTAGTCAACTGATTTTTATGTGCAATTTAGGACTGATTTTTTATGTGCAATTTAGGGATGGGCTATGGCGATTCCTAATATAGTCCCCTTCGCTTCGGGGAAAAACAAGCAGACAGAGATGGACTTAAATAAAAGAGTATTAATTGGAAAACAAAAGAGAGGACGAGGAAGGCAGGCACGATTTGAGTTGTGAAACGGATTGAGAATTTGAGATGGAAGAGTGTTGACGAGTTAGGATACGCCAAGAAATTAAACCGCCTACCAGAAAGGTAAGGTTTACGTTGATAGCTTCATCGTGTATTCGTGTACATGTCATGAGGTGGAAAGAAAATTCTGTATACTTATCTCTGGCAGACACAGCATATTCTTCCTGAAAATTTCGACAGAAAATTAATTTTAATGTGAAAGATTCAAGCACAGATCGGATCAACCGCCGGAAGCACCAGACATACTCCATACGTCCCAGAAAACATGCAAAATTTAGCACAATGTCATAGTTTGGTACATCAAATTTCACCAACTATATAAAAATAAAAAACTATAAATATTTATAATATAAAATAAATATTAATTACGAAATGTATTCTCATAATAATTGAAGACATAACTATAAATAATATTCACTAAAAATTTAATCAAACGGGAAGGGTATCTGTTTTTGTTTCCCCACATGCATTTGGACGTCGTCATACGTTCGTTCACTTCATGATGTACCCAATGAAGTCGTCGAGATCCTTACAGGAGTTCCCGCCATCGGCCACGGAGGCACGAACCGCCTCCCCGAGCTCCTTGGCCCGCTGCCGCACCGCCATCCCGCTGTCAGATAGCATTGCCTCCTCGATCACCTTCTGGATGGCCTGCGCCGGAATGATGTCAGCATGCTTCTCCCAGGGCCTCACCAGGAACCCCGCCTTGAGGTACTTGCACAGAAGCTCCGAGTCCCAGGGCTGG
The DNA here is from genome assembly GCA_023333625.1 of Bothriochloa decipiens. Classification (NCBI taxonomy): domain Eukaryota; kingdom Viridiplantae; phylum Streptophyta; class Magnoliopsida; order Poales; family Poaceae; genus Bothriochloa; species Bothriochloa decipiens. Next base: position 22,688,817 of record CM041640.1, on the reverse strand, counting down.
TCGGAGTGCATGGGCCAGCAGAGCACCGGCTTCCCGTGGCTCAGGCTCTCCATGGTCGAGTTCCAGCCGCAGTGGCTCATGAACGCCGCCGTGGCGCCGTGCGCCAGGATCTCCAGCTGCGGCGCCCACCCGGTGATCACCAGCCCAATGCCTCGAGTTTCCTCGGTGAACTTGGACACGAACTTGGCGTGCCGGCTCCCGCCGGACTCGTCGGCGTATAGGTCGGCGCGGTCGGCGTCACGCAACACCCAGATGAAACGTTGCTTGCTGCCCTTCAGTGCCTCAGCGAGCTCGGCGACTTGCTCGGCGCGGAGGCATGAAGTCGTGCCGAACGAGACGAAGAGCACCGACGTCGGCGGCTGCTTGTCGAGCCACTCCAGGCACTCGTGTCGTGCCTGTACCAGCGTCGTCCGGGCGTCCGCGTCGAGCAGCAGTGGGTTCAACGGCCCGACCGCGAAGAACCTCTGGCCTTGGAACGGTGGCTGCGCGGCAATCACGTCGATGAACTCTCCCTCCAGCGCGTGGCACGTGTTCATGACCAGGCCGGCGACGGGCACGCCCTGCTCGGCCTCCTCCATCCGGGACACGAAATCCATGAACTCCTTGGACGTGCAGACGTCAGGGGCGAGGAACTGGAGGCCGTACTCGCTGATAAGCCGGTGCCCAGGGTCCAGCCACCCGAGGTCGTACGAGATGGCGACGCACTGCAGCCCGAACGCCTCAGCGTTGCCCAGCCGCGCCGCCTCTGTGGCGGCGAACGGGTTGAGGCGGTCGAACACGACGGCCACGCGGCGGTGGGTGGCGGACAGGCACTGGATTAGCGCCGCGAGCGGGGCGCGAGCCGCGGCGGCGAAGGTCTCGAACATGGGCATGAGGTGGTTCGGGAACGGAGACGGCGCGGCCGGGTCCGGCGCCAGAGAGTCATAATCCGACACGTCGAGTTCGTGGAACTCGATGGAGCCGAGCGACCTGGGGTCCCAGCCGTGCACCCGCGCGCGCGCCTGCCGGACGTGCGGCTGCGGCGCCGCGTAGTGCACGGGGAGCCCCCGCGACGCCAGCAGCAGCGACAGGTGGAGCATCTGGTTGAGATGGCCCTGCGCCGGGAACGGCACGGCCACCACGGCTACCGATTCCATCGTGTCAACTGCCACACTACAGCTTTAGTTTCAGCTTCAGCTCGTGTGTGACAACGCGACTGTATGACTGTATGTGCTAGTTACAGCTGCGTACAGCTTTCTGAAGACTGCCGGGCTATACGTACAGGAGTAACAGGACGAGGAAGTAGTAGACAGCCGGGCAACGCAGTTTTTTTCTGGGAGCCATCCAAGTAGTAGGGGGCAACTTGCAGCTTCCAGTGGCCTTCGAAGTCATCGAACTGGATAGCAGGGAATGCTCGAATCTCGGCGCATGGTTTCATTTACATGTGCTCTGACCAATTCGTACATACTTTTTTTTTATCTCAATACGTACTAGATTACGTACTCCGTACATACTAGTGTAGCAACCTTACCTGGCGAACCAAACCAATTCGTGCTTCTGCATGGCGACACAAATACTTGATTTGGCTCATCAGTGGCCAGCTTCGCTAGATGTACTGGTGTAGTACGTCTTGTCCTTCTTCCGGGAAAGCTCGTAGCTGTCGCATTCGTCATCGGTGACGGGGCGCCGTCCGGGCGGAGCCGCCGGTGATCCTCTACGAACGCATCAAATGAAACTGGCCACAAAGATGTTGCACGTAGTCACTGACGTACATCCCTTGATGTTTCATGTTTGTGTGATGTTCTCCATGCGAACCTCAACATATCGATAGCCTAGCCTAGTATTGTCCTCGTAAGGAGTGTCTAGGAGCACCTCTCTCCTCATAAATAATATCCACAACTTAGTCTTATGTCACTGAAGTCAATGTGCAACGATGAAGTGATCGTGGAAATCACCATAGTTATCGCAGGTAATAAGATTACGACCAAAGTTCATCTGATTTTATCTTTTTTTTGGGACGAGCCCTTAGCAAAGTAAATCTGAAAACTGAAGTAAAAAGAGAGATGAGCCCATCTTGTTGCCACCATTTGACTCGCGCAAGGAGAAGAAGAGAGGTCCGAGACGGTGGCGTCTCCTCACGGCGGTAGGAGCAGCCTTTTTTCCCCTCGCAGGACAGAGGAACGTAGCCAGCGGCCGGGCAACAAGGGCTCATCCCTGCCTACCAATGGAATCTACGTGGAGCCCCAATTTGTAGATATAATTATATAGATTAAGAGGGGTTATCATAGAATCATCGCCATAGACTTATGTTCAGCCCGTCCTAAATTTTTTTCCCCGCTTCGTTGCTGAGTATTCTATTTAAAATAAATGGTAACTTAATTCGTTCTACTGCCATGTGAAGCTAGAATGTTTCATGGTCATCAATTTTGGATGATTTCTTGATGACATGTTATAACAGGACCTTGAATTAATCGTTGATGAGAAGTCCTTATTAATTTCCATGCGAAATAACCAAGTATCAAGAACGCCTGAAATGCTCAATGGAACGCCAGCTCCTGGCTACGGAACTTTTGCGCATAGTGTCGCCAGTAAAAAGTGAGAGATCGCACCAATGGTCGATGGCTGGATGTCTCGCGCCTTCACCACCCTGTATGCTGTAAATTTCTTTTATCGCTTCTGTGATAATGCCGGTAGCTGCATGCATATGGTGCTGGGGCTGCATATAGTTAACTAAAACGAGATCCAGGACTCAGATATTAGACTAATAACTTGTTTTACAACGTGTGGCACTGGCACGGTGCAATGCAGCTTTTTCTTTAGTCTTTTGAGCTGTAGCAGATCGATCAGGTAAAGTGACTGCTGCCCACCTGCTCCGCCCCCGTGTCCGTGTGGTTCTTTCAGCTCACCTAAATCCATACCCGTTTTGGACCGGCAGTTTTTGCCGAGCGAATGCGCCAATTTTTTTCTTCGCTTATAACACTGTCTGGTCGTGGAGTAAAAAAAGTTTATGGTGGGAGACGAAATGAGAAAAGCATTTGAATATCACTGGTGCTCAGGTCCGGTGCAGATGACGCTCCTAGCTAGTACGTGGCAGGTGCTGTTCTAAAATCACGATCATCTGGTCGATAATTGTCGGATGTGATTTCGTTTTCCTTATTTGTAAGAGGGAGCGGAGGCACCAGCTCCTTTTTTATTGAACGACCGGGCCCTTGCATTACTACCAAGTACCAACTTCATTGAAAGCCTAATAATCCTTGGGACCAAACGATGCTAAGACTGCTTGTGTACTACTGTGTTGATTGGACTTTATTTCGCTCTCTTCTTCTACTGGACTTGTCGTAGCCTCTAAGCATCCACTTGAAGATAAAACAAGCTGGGTAACCAGCCAACCAGGGCAGTCTACAAGCGTGCAACATACGAGTACGAGTAATTGGTGCCACAAAAAAGAAAAAAAAATTCTACTCTCTGATCTCGTGCGTTTTTACTGGCTTGCATGTGAGCATGTGTCACTGCCAGGTGGGGCCAGCACTGTTTCCTTGACGGTCGCCGTACGCTGCCCGCCCGAAGCCCGAACCCGCCGACGCGCCGACCGCCGAGGCACACGGGCTCGAACGCTGAACGCAAACCTGAAGGCGTGAACCTGACTGAACCCACCCGGAGCCGCGCCACGTCTTCTCCCCTCCTGAATCCTGACCTCCTTCGTCAAGCTCATCATCCGCTTCCGCCTCTCGGATCTCGCCGTGCACCGCCGCTAAATTCCACCCGCCTCTCAGCACGCATTTGCGCCCAACGCCTCGTGGATCTCTCCAGATCTACGCCCGCACCGCGCGCTGCCATTTTCCCCGCTCCGATTCTTCCCCCACTCCCAGTTCACGCCGCGCCCGCCCGCTGGTTTCACTTCCGTTGACCGATTCCCGCTCGCATTTCCACACCCCGCACTCTGTTCGGAATCGGTCTCGATGAAGTCCTAGCAATGGCGGAGGAGGACGCGCGCGAGTTGTCCGATTCCTCCCCGGCGCCGCCGCCGCCGCGGGAGGAGGGCTCCGACGAGCAGTTCGCGGCCGTACCGCTCGGCGACGAGGCGGGCGTCGTCGTCGAGGTCGAGGAGGAGGAGGCAGCGGCGGCGTCGGATCCGGGGATGAGTACCGGCACGCCGTCCACGCCCGCGACGCCCTACGAGCCGTCCCCGCGGCCCAGGCGGCGGCCCGGAGTGCCCGCCGACGCCCCGCGGGAGGTGGTGCGGGCGGTGGAGGAGGCGATCGCGGGCGGGGCGGACCTCCTCCGCGAGGTGGTCGCCCGGGAGCAGGGCGAGCTGGCGCACTCCGTCGTCGACGTGCTGCTCGGCACCATGGGCGGTGCGGACGAGGCAGTCGGCGACGCCACCGGCACCGGCGCGCCTCCCACCGTCATGACCAGCTCGCGTGCTGCTGTCGTCGCCGCCGAGCTCCTGCCTTACCTCCCCGAAGACGACGAGCCGTCGCCGCGCACTCGTGCGGCCTCGGGTCTGCACGCCGCCCTCCGCGCCTGCACTCGCAACCGTGCCATGTGTTCTTCCGCGGGCCTCCTGGCTGCCCTCCTCGCGTCCGCAGAGAAGCTATTCGTCGAAATGGGTCAGGGTCAGGGTAGTAGATGGGACGGGACGCCACTGCTTCAGTGCATTCAAGTGTTGGGTGGGCATTCGCTTAGTGTGAGAGACCTGCATTCCTGGCTTGATTTGGTTAAGAAGGCACTTGGAACGAGCTGGGCCACGCCACTTATGCTAGCGCTTGAGAAGGTCATGGGCAGCGTGGAAGCTAAAGGTCCTGCTGTGACATTTGAGTTCGACGGGGAGAGCTCTGGTCTGCTTGGCCCAGGTGACAGCAGGTGGCCCTTCTTAAATGGATATGGGTTCGCCACTTGGATATATATAGAATCATTCTCGGATACGCTTAGCACAGCAACAGCTGCCGCAGCCATTGCTGCTGCTGCCGCGGCAACATCTGGAAAATCATCAGCAATGTCAGCTGCTGCGGCAGCCAGTGCCCTTGCGGGAGAAGGAACAACACACATGCCCCGGCTTTTCAGCTTTCTCTCTTCAGATAACCAGGGCGTGGAAGCCTACTTTCATGGCCAGTTTTTGGTGGTAGAGAGTGTGGGTGGCAGGGGTAAGAAAGCTTCTTTGCACTTCACATATGCGTTCAAGCCTCAGTGCTGGTATTTTGTTGGGCTGGAGCACACAAACAAGCATAGTTTGCTTGGAAAGGGTGATAGCGAATTGAGGCTGTATGTTGATGGTAGCCTGTATGAGAGCCGTCCTTTTGAGTTTCCGCGTATCTCGAAACCACTCGCATTTTGCTGCGTTGGGACAAATCCACCGCCAACCATTGCAGGCCTGCAGAGGCGCAGGCGGCAATGCCCATTATTTGCTGAAATGGGGCCTGTCTACATCTTCAAGGAACCAGTTGGGCCAGACAGAATGAGACGGCTAGCATCCCGAGGAGGAGATACACTGCCCAGTTTTGGAAATGGCGCAGGCTTGCCATGGAAGGCAACTAATGATCACGTTAAGAGTATGGCTGAAGAGAGCTTTACACTCAACAATGAGATTGGGGGAAGCTTGCATCTTCTTTACCATCCTAGTCTTCTCACTGGGCGGTTTTGCCCAGATGCCTCACCTTCTGGTTCATCAGGTTTTAACTCCCCACATCTCCTCCCTCTGTACTTAGAGTTGACTATATTCTGTTTCTTGCACCTGCACCAGCATTACCACTTATTTGAGTTCATTAATTTTAGTCTATGATCCATGTTAGTATCTTTGCTTTCCAAATCTGAAAATACCATTGATAATGTTTTAAAGGAAAGAAGAAATGTTGAAAATCACTGAACCATTTAATAGGTTGCGAAGCTATTGAAACCAGCGTATCATATTTCTTGTTGCTCCTGCTACACCTGGATGCCATTGTGTCATGGTCTCTCATACTCTATATATGATCTAAGTATCTAACTGGTACCTTATTCTGTTGAATTTTAGGCACTCATCGAAGGCCTGCGGAGGTTCTTGGATTGGTTCATGTCTCATCTCGTGTGCGACCTGCAGAATCTTTATGGGCCTTAGCCTATGGGGGCCCAATGGCTTTACTTCCACTAACCATAGGCAATGTGCA
>CM041640.1:22617798-22682295 GCA_023333625.1 Bothriochloa decipiens | reverse complement strand
TGGGTGCGGCCCCCGCGGGAGCAGCCGCTCCGGGCGCGGGCGCGCCGGCCCTGGGCGCGCGCGCCGCCGGGGGAGCCTCCCCCCGTGTCCCAGCCCCCTCCGACGCGCCGCGTCCGCCCCTTGGCACAGGGGCCACCGGGGCCGCGCCCCCCGGCTTCCTTGGTGCAGGGGCCGCCGGGGACGTGCCCTTCCTTGGCGCCGGGGCCGCCGGGGCCGCGCCCTCCGCCCCACCTCCGCCGGCCGCTGCAGGGGCCGCGCCACCCGGTTCCTCTGCTGCCATGACCGGCGACCTGACCTCCGCCGCAGCCACGGGGACCGCTCTGGTCGCCCCCTCCACTGCCAGCACCACCCCACCTACCTCCCTGGGCGCGGGCGCTGCGGAGGCTGCTGCCACCACTGCTGCCATAGGAGCTGGACTAGGCATGCCACTGCCCTCCGTCGCGGTCACGGCAGCCCTGCCACGCATGCCTGCAGCCAGCGCGGGCATCTCGATCTTCCCCGCCCCGCCAACTCGGCCGCCGTCATCAACACAGGGTCCGGACTCCGCCCTCGCCATGGCTCTCGCCGCTGCCCGTGCAGCTGCCGCGGAGAGCCAGACCCGTGTGTGAGCGGCCGCCCTCGCTTGGGAGCGCGAGCGCGAGGCGGTTGAGCGCGCCTTCATGTCGGACGTGGGCTCCCAAAGCGCACGCGGTCCCGGCGGTGCGGCCCCCGGCGCGTGCGGTCCCGGCGTCTCTCTCTCTCTGCGGCCGCTGCCCTGGCGTGCCAGATCGCCGTGGCGAAGCAACACCTCGTCACTCCTCCCTCACACGATGGACGGGCCACCTCCGGCTCGACGGCGGGTTTCCGCGTGTCCCACACCGCAGTCCTCTGGCACGACCGAGCCGATCCACTTGTGGCGCAACTTCTGGACATCGAGCCGGGGTCCTCGTCTTCCTCGACTGCCCTTGCTGCTACTCCTCCGCCGCCGTTGTCTCCTCTTGGTCCTCCTGCCTTCGAGCCGAGCGGGGGTGGGGGGGTCGTGGCAGCCGCCGTCGCCGCGGCGGGAGACACGGTGGGGGTCCTGGCGGTGAGCCTCGCTCGCCCATGCTCGCAGGTGCTCCTCCGCTACCTCCGTGGGCACCACCTCCCGACGCCTCGCCCGGGCCTGTCGGTTGGGACCCGGCGGCCTGGGCCTCTTTCCACAACCCGTGGTCGAGGGTCATGTGGCCTTTCCAGGCTCCCGGTGGTGCGTCGTGCCCGCCGGCGGCCATGCTCGCTGCTCCTCTAGGGTCTCACTTTGCGTCTCCGTGGGCTACACCTCCCGGTGCCTCGCCCGGACCTGTCGGTTGGGACCCGACGGCCTTGGCCAGCTCTTTCAGCACCATGGCCCGGACACCTCCTGTCGGGCCCGACTGGATCGCCGACTCAGGAGCCACTTACCACACTACTCCCGACCCTGGTATACTCTCCTCTGTTCACCCTCCTTCGTCTTCTCATCCTTCGTCCATCATGGTCACAAATGGCTCGTGTCTTCCTGTCACGTCCGTGGGTGCCGCTGGCGCTCATGGCTCCTTTCGTCTTCCCGACGTTCTTGTTGCACCTTCTATGGTTCACAACCTTCTTTCTATTCGTCGTTTTACAGCTGACAACTCCTGTTCTGTTGAGTTTGACTCTTCTGGTCTTACTGTGAAGGATTTGGCTTCCCGGCGTCCTCTTCTTCGATGCGACAACACGGGGCCCCTTTACATCCTTCGGTTTCCCGCTTCTGCCTCCTCTTCCTCGCCTCCTATTTTGTCAGCTGCTTTCGCCGCCACACCTTTCCCCACCACTTGGCACCGCCGTCTCGGCCATCCTGGCCGTGATGCTCTGATGCAGCTCAGTCGGAGTTCCGACATTCGGTGCCCACGGGCTCACGATGAGCATTTGTGTCATGCGTGCCAGCTGGGCCGTCATGTTCGTCTTCCTTTTCAGTCTTCTTCACATGCTACTCGTGTGTTTGATCTTGTACACTGCGACCTATGGACATCTCCTGTCATCAGCATTTCTGGCTACAAATACTATCTTGTGGTGGTCAATGATTTTTCTCATTATTCGTGGATTTTTCCCTTGCGTGCCAAGTCTGATGCATTCCCCACTCTTCTCCACATTTTTTCCTGGGTGTCCACTCAGTTCGGCCTTACCATCAAGGCCGTCCAGTGTGACAATGGCCGTGAGTTTGATAACTCCACCTCCCGTGCTTTCTTCCTCTCTCACGGTGTCTAGTTGCGCATGTCTTGTCCGTATACCTCCTCCCAAAACGGCAAGGCAGAGCGCATGATTCGGACCACGAACGACACCATGCGCACCCTTCTGCTCCGGGCGTCGCTTCTTGCTCACTTCTGGGCAGAGAGTCTGCACACCTCCACCTATCTCCTCAACCATCTTCCTTCCGCTGCATGCCCAGCTCCTGCACCGCACCACGCTCTCTTCGGTACCCCTCCTCGGTATGACCACCTTCGTGTCTTCGGGTGTGCGTGTTACCCTAACACCACTGCCACCGCTCCCCATAAGCTGGCTCCCCGTTTGACTCTGTGTGTTTTCCTTGGGTATTCCCCAGATCACAAGGGTTACCGGTGCTTTTACCTCACTTCTCGTCGGGTCCTCATCTCTCGCCATGTGGTGTTTGATGAGTCTGTCTTCCCCTTCTCCACCACCACCACACCACCTTCCACCCCTGACCCTGACCTCGCCTCTCTGTTTCCCACTGACACGGTGGTCCAGCCACTTTTGCCGTTTTCTCCTGCAGGTACTGCTCCACCGTGCCCTTCGCCGGGCCCGTGCCCCGGCTTGCCGCACATCAGTGCTGCTCCTGGCCCTGTGCCCTGCACGGGTCCGGTAGCGTCGCCCTCCAGTGCGGCCCCTGCTCCTCCGCCTGACACGGGGTCGGGGACGCTGGTTCCTGCACCGCCTGCGTGGTTCGCTCAGCCGGTGCTTGTCTACCAGCGCCGTGCGCGGGCGGACCCGGCGCCTCTGTCACCACCGGTGGCCTCTTCTCCGCCGGCGACGCCTACACCACCGCCGCCGCCTCCGGCAGCCCGTGTCGTGCCGCCGGTGTACCACCCGCCGCTCCTTCACCGCCACCCGCGGCATGTTCACCCTATGGTGACGCGGCACGCGGCGGGTACCCTGCGGTCCCGGGCTCTTGCTGCGATGGCCGGCGACACGTAGGTCTCTCCTGTACCCTCTTCCGTTCGCGACGCCTTGTCGGACCCTCACTGGCGCCGCGCGATGGAAGAGGAGTACGCGGCTCTCCTCGCCAACCAGACATGGGATCTGGTGCCCCATCCGCCCGGCTCCAATGTTGTCACCGTCAAGTGGATCTGGACGCACAAGCGGCAGGCTGATGGTACCCTTGAGAGGTACAAGGCTCGCTGGGTTCTCCGGGGTTTCACTCAGCACCCTGGCGTCGATTAAGATGAGACATTCAGCCCAGTGGTGAAGCCGGCCACCGTCCGCACAATGCTCTCACTGGCTCTTGCTCGCTCTTGGCCTGTGCATCAGCTGGACGTCAAGAATGCTTTTCTGCACGGGACTCTCACTGAGACAATTTACTGCAGCCAGCCGGTGGGGTTTGTTGAATCTTCTCGTCCTGACATGGTCTGTCGGCTCAATAGGTCTCTCTACGGCCTCAAGCAGGCCCCTCGGGCGTGGCACTCTCGGTTTGCTGCCTTCCTGGTGACACTGGGTTTTGTGAAGGCCAAGTCAGATACGTCTCTGTTTATCTATCACCGTGGAGCTGAGACTGCCTACCTGCTGCTCTACGTTGATGACATTGTCCTCACAGCCTCCAATTTGTCACTACTCAGCCGCATCATCAGCTCTCTTCAACAGGAGTTTCCTGTAAAGGATCTTGGTGTGCTCCACCACTTCCTCGGGGTCACTGTTGAGCCTCGTCCCACCGGCCTTCTTCTTCACCAGCGGCAGTACACTCTTGATATCCTGGAGCGAGCTGGGATGACTAACTGCAAGCCCTGCTCCACTCCAGTTGACACACAGGGCAAGCTGTCAGAGGCCGAGGACGACTCAGTGGCAGACCCCACGGCATACCGGAGTCTTGCAGGTGCACTTCAGTACCTTACCTTCACCCGGCCGGATATCACCTATGCAGTGCAGCAGATTTGCCTTCACATGCATGATCCTCGAGAGCCCCAGCTCATTGCTCTCAAGCGCCTCCTCCACTACCTCCGCGGCACTGTCGACTACGGCTTGCTCCTTCACCGGTCTTCCTCCTCCGAGCTCGTCGTCTACACTGACGCTGACTGGGCCGGGTGTCCGGACACTCGGCGCTCCACCTCCTGCTACGCTGTCTTCCTGGGCCGCAACCTGGTGCCCTGGTCGTCCAAGCGCCAGCCGGTGGTCTCCCGCTCCAGTGCCGAGGCGGAGTACCGTGCTGTCGCTAACGGCGTGGCGGAGGCTTCCTGGCTCCGGCAGCTCCTCGCCAAGCTACACAGCCCCCTCGCCAGAGCCACGCTTGTCTACTGCGACAACGTCAGCGCCGTGTACCTCTCCAACAACCCTGTTCAGCACCAGCGGACCAAGCACGTGGAGATCGACTTGCACTTCGTCCAGGACTTGGTTGCCATTGGCGCTGTTCGGGTCCTTCACGTCCCGACCACCTCCCAGTTCGCCGACATCTTCACCAAGGGTCTCCCATCCTCGACCTTCACCGAGTTCCGCTCCAGCCTCAACGTCACCGGTGGCTAGTTGCCTCTGTGGGGGGGGGGGGGGGGGGCTCGTGTGTGTGCTTCTTTTTATGTCCAGTCTGTAACTCTGCTGCGCCGGAAGTTCAGACTGCGGGGGGTGTTAGAGTATTGAGTGTTAGGCCCATGAGGCCCATGTATGACACTATATTGCTACCCTCTAGGGTTAGCCCAAGTAATGTGAATCATAGGTTCCAACACTTACTGAAAGATATATTATAGGTTATTAATAGAATAATGCAGTATGGACTTTTTCTTGAGCAGGAGAACTGCACATCATTAACAGAACTTATCTAAAGAAGACCCACATAATCCTATGTCAAGGCTATAAGTCTTGACTCTTGAACAAAGTCAAAGCTACTTTGTTTTCATATGTGCTGTGTATAGTAATATAGTTTTTGCCTTTCTCTTTGTGATATTGTTTTTTACTGGCAGGTAGTGGAAACTACCAATTTCGAAATTATGTTGTATGTTAGTCAGCTTCATTTGCATTCTTAAACTACTCCCAGTGTATATTTTGAAATCTTAGGATTACATGCCAGTGTTGATAATATCTGGATGCCTTACATCTCCATCAACTTGATTGTTTATATCACTAAATGTCAGCCAAAGTCTTAACGGCATCTTTGACACCCCAGACAACTACACATTTGTTTTCACCTGTACTATGCTACATTGTTATATGATCTTTGTTCTTTACAGACTAAGACTTGTATGTTTTTTTACTTTTCATTTTTTAGATCTTGTTTAATTTCTTATGGTGTCAAAATATTTTTTTGTCGTTTCAGGATCTTCTGTTTTTGGCTTGCAGTCATCTAGATAACAGAACTACAATTACTTCAATTGCAGAGTGGCCAGAATGGATTTTGGAGGTTTTAATTTCTAACCATGAGGTGAGTGTCACAGGGCTTATATCTTGTTTTTCTAACAAGAATCAAGCTCAGATGACATAAACTGTATTTTTTCGTGTTCAAACTGTAGATGGGCACAAAGAAAAATGCTGATGGTGTAAGCATTGGTGAGATTGAAGACCTCATACACAATTTCCTGATTATAATGCTGGAGCATTCAATGCGACAGAAAGATGGGTGGAAGGCAAGATAGTTTCTAAGCAGAACATCCTCAGTAACATACATGTTTCATAGTGTCACGGCCATCTACCCATCCCTTCTTTGTGGATAGGTTTGTGATGGTTGTATCACAGCCAAATTCATTTGTTTTTTCATAAGATCTTGTTTGTCCTTTCCCTGCAACTATTTAGGATGTGGAGGCAACAATTCATTGTGCGGAGTGGCTCTCAATGGTTGGAGGATCTAGCACTGGAGACCAAAGGATCAGGTGGTCCCTTCACTCTTAAATATCTGTAGGTTAGCTAGATATCAGGGTAGTTGTTCAAGAAATAATTCCAGAATTTCATTCTAAGATATCTGCACTCAAAGGCCTAGGATTTACTTCTCAAACTCTTTAGGCAACACTATTTATTTTCTCTGCACTATGTTTACCGTTACCTTTTTTGGTTACTGGGACTTTTTGCCCTGCATTTTTGTGACAACCTTCTACTTTCTATTTTTTAAGGCGCGAAGAATCATTACCTATTTTTAAAAGGAGATTGTTGGGTGACCTGCTTGATTTTTCTGCCAGGGAGCTTCAAGTTCAGGTAATCCTTTTCTCGACATGATCTGCCTAAGCATGGATCTTTTTATACATTGTATTGGCAGTTGTTTCTTATATCTCTTACTGTTGCTACTTTCTATAGTTATTTTTTCATGTTTTGTTTTTTTATGTCTCTTCCTATAAAATATACGTTTTTAATCCTTCTCTATATTATTAGGGGAAAATAGGAATACGTACAAATGATTTATATAGATGGTTATGGGCAATTCTTATTCTTATGTTTTGAAAAATTAGAGTCGGTAGCTTTGACGGCATTCCCTACTCCCTCTGCTCAAGAATAACAAGATGGTGGCACCTAGATGCAGTAGCACTGCTATGTAACAGCATTTTTTCTGTTATGTTGTCAGGAATACTGACACTCAACCACATTTCAATTTGTAGTTGTTTGATCCTAGAGGATAACTGTAATATATTTGTTGTAATTCTGAATGGTTTACTTTATATCATCATCATCATGCTCATGCACATTGTTGCAATGTGGTAGTTTTTTCCCGAGTTCTGTGGCTATTCTTCTGTAATGTCTTTCTTTTGCTTGTATGTCCAACAGACTGAAGTAATTGCAGCAGCTGCAGCTGGCGTTGCAGCTGAGGGTTTGTCTCCTGAAGAAGCAAAAGTTCAAGCTGAGAATGCTGCTCATCTCTCAGTAGCACTAGCAGAGAATGCAATAGTTATTCTGATGCTTGTGGAAGATCATCTGAGATCGCAAGGTCAACATTTTTGCACATCCCTTACAGGTGATAGCATTGCATCTTCCACAACAATGGCTTCATTGGCTGCCAGTCGTTCAAATTCTTTGGGCACAGCTGGTAAAGAACCCATGGCTGCTGGGGCCTCAAGACGGGCATCTTTGTCCAGTGATGCTGGTGGCCTTCCTCTGGATGTATGTAACACACGATTGCTATATGTCGTTGCATTTTTCTTGTTATCTAGTGATAATTAAAAATAATTAACTTTGGACATTTGCTTCATGCCGTCATGGCTTATGCTGATAGACTATTGCCAACAGATAGTTGAACTTTATTCTTATGAATTCTTTCTTTGTTTTTGTCCGCTGTGATTGAAACAGTTGCTTACTTCTATGGCTGATTCAAATGGACAAATCTCTGCTGCCGTGATGGAACGTCTTACAGCAGCAACAGCAGCTGAACCTTATGAATCCGTCAAGCATGCATTTGTGTCTTATGGGAGCTGCATAGCTGATCTTAGAGAAAGTTGGAAGTACCGGAGCCGTTTGTGGTATGGTGTTGGTATTCCACCCAAATCTGATATATTTGGTGGTGGTGGAAGCGGTTGGGAATCTTGGAAATCTGTTCTAGAGAAGGATTCAAATGGGATTTGGATTGAATTTCCACTTGTGAAGAAATCAGTTGCTGTGCTGCAGGCACTTCTGTTAGATGAATCTGGACTTGGTGGTGGTCTTGGTATTGGAGGGGGATATGGCCCTGGTATGGGGGTAATGACTGCCCTCTATCAGTTGCTGGATAGTGATCAACCATTTCTTTGCATGCTCAGAATGGTTCTTGTTTCGATGAGGGAGGATGACAATGGTGAAGGCGATGCTTTTACGAAAGATGTTAGCATAAAGGAGGTGGTATCAGAAGGAATGGGCCACCAGGCTGGAAGCATGATGCCATTTGATGGCAACAGTTATTCATCCACAAGAAAACCTCGATCTGCACTTCTTTGGAGGTAACTGCATCATTTAGCAAAGTCAGATTCACAGCTCATCTTGTTGCTGAATTAACACAATACACAATGTAGCTGTGCTAATGCTAAACTGCCAATGGTTTCTCAAAAAAAAGTCCTAATGATCTTTGTTAGGAGTTGGAGTATTTGTTGTAATTTGCTCCTTCCGTCCCAGAAAAATTGATGTTTTAGCTCTTGGACACTAGATTAGGCCTATATCAGCTTGAGATTGCAGCCTGCATGCTTCCGCGCATTCCTTTAAGTAAGTGCATTATTCCTTAATTAGCATGGTCACCTTCAATAAATAGGGGTACATACGTAGGTTCCATTGAGCACTAATCTGTTCTAAAAATCCTAAAACATCAAGTATGGAGGGAGTAGTTAATAATCAGAACTTCAAAGCAAGTTGCTTTCATATATTTTGTTGAAGCATAAATGAACTGGCAACATCTCCCCATCTGCTTAACATTTTGGGTGCAACTGTTGGCACAGTTTTTTAATAATAATTGTTTGCTCGCTCCAATTCCACATTTCCACATGAGGGTGAGGGAGAGGGTTCTGCCTTTCCCATCAGATTTGGTTTTTGGATGTAGTTAGTCACTGCATGCAGCTAAATATACTATATTATTTGGCTTTTTAGTTGATCATGGGTGGCCATTTTGTTAATTCCTAAATCTTGTGGCCCTACAGTGTGCTTGGCCCCATCCTCAATATGCCAATAATGGAGTCTAAGAGACAGAGAGTGTTGGTTGCTTCCTCTATTCTCTATTCAGAGGTGAGTTTCTTTTGCATTATCACTTAATCATGTAATTTGTCTCATTTGAATTTAAAGTCATGCAACTTAGTAGACTAGTACACTGAACATAGAACTCCTTTTTAGCTTTATGAGACAACGGCTCCAGATAAGGAGGGCGCCATATATATTCCGTTTTAAAAATATATTTCCTTATCCCTTGTCGTAGTCTGTTTCATATCTTCCTAATTGAGATCGCCCTGCACCTGGCATACAAAGGTAGCCTTAGCCTTGCTCAGAAATTCTTGGAAAAAGCGTCAATCAATCTTATAAAGGCCTTTGCCTACCAAACGTGTCTATGATCAGAACCTTTTCTCCGTGGGGCAAGGCTGTAGATAATAGGGCTATTAACCATTTTCTTGATGTGTAATCTGGTATAGTAACAGTGTTTATCTTCAATATGGCAATATTATGTACTAACATCCTTCCTGCTTTCCATTTTCAAGTGAAGATTTCCATGTTGGATAAAACTGGAAGTTTTTGTTGGCCTGTCCTAAATCCCTTGACTTTTATGCTATATATACATGCCTGACTTGCTCATCTAAATACTTTTTTTTGGCCAAAACACTATTATATTATATTAATGCATCCATGGAAACTTTGTAAATAAATGAGCATACCATATTCAGCTTTTAGTGTTCTTATGTTCATGTATTTTTGTAATGATATTATTCAGGGAATATAAAAAAGTTGTTATTTGTTAGTCATAAGAGTTTGCACTATCTTACCCTTGATGCAGGTATGGCATGCTATTGGCAGGGACAGGAAACCCCTAAGGAGACAATATATTGAGCTGATTTTACCACCGTTTATAGCAATTCTTAGAAGATGGCGGCCCCTTTTGGCTGGTATTCATGAGCTTACTTCTTCAGATGGACAAAATCCACTGATTGCTGATGATCGTGCTTTGGCAGCAGATGCATTACCCATTGAGGTACTTGCTGTCTCCCTGGAGGCTATTCCTAAACTCTATATCACTGGCATACTGATGACAAATCAAGAGAAAAGCTGCAACTCAGAAATATATGGAGACAGCATGTTTTTTTGTCCATGTTCACCTAATTCAGTAATCTGATTATAGTGAAACCTAGAAATTTGTCATAATTTGTGTTACATGTATGTCTTAAGTTCTAATCTTTGTTCTAGCCTGTTAAAAATCCTCCATGCTTTATATTTTGCTTCTTATTGGACAACTGTTAAACATAGTATTTGCTGTTGTGGACATTGATATTTAACTGATCTCTTTGCTCGATATTCAAGACAAACACTGTGTCATTTAGCATGACAATCCTTGTGAGGAATTTTTAGGAAAAAAGTTGCTAGTCGTGTTTTGTTTAAAGATTAATAACTTAATATCATATGTTATCATGTCTTCTTCTCCAGAGAATACTGTATTGATTGGAAGTTTTTTTTTTGTCTCATTTCTTTAAATACCAGGCTGCTCTTTTGATGATATCGCCTGGTTGGGCTGCTGCTTTTGCATCACCACCAGCTGCGATGGCATTGGCCATGATGGCTGCTGGTGCCTCAGGGACAGAAACAAGAACACCTCCTAGGAATACCTTGAATAGGCGTGACACAGCATTGCCTGAGCGCAAACCAGCAGCAAAACTACAGACTTTCTCGAGTTTCCAGATGCCTATAGAAACAGCAGCAAACAAGCCTGGGTCCACCCCAAAGGACAAGGCAGCGGCAAAAGCGGCCGCATTGGCAGCCGCTCGTGACCTTGAGCGGACCGCTAAGATTGGTTCAAGAAGGGGCCTTAGTGCTGTAGCTATGGCAACATCAGGACAAAGGAGGAGTTCAGGCGATATCGAGCGTGCAAAGAGGTGGAATACATCAGAAGCTATGAGCGCAGCTTGGGTGGAGTGTCTGCAATCAGCTGACTCTAAATCAGTTGCAGGAAGGGATTTTTCAGCTCTTTCATACAAATATGTTGCAGTTCTTGTTTCTTGTTTGGCCTTAGCACGAAACTTACAACGAGCTGAGGTAAATCAACTTGGAACACTTTTTTTAGTTATTTATATAATATTTTTATGCCTTATAAAATTATGAAAATGCAGATGGAGAGGCAAACACTAGTTGATGTGTTAGTTCGGCATCGTGCCTCAACAGGGCTTCGAGCATGGCGGCATCTTCTTCATTGCCTAACAGAGATGGGTAGACTATATGGACCTTTTGAACATCTGTGCACTCCTGTTCGTGTACGTACTGATAATAATTTATTTTTAATCTGTTTCCCTGTTTTGTTTCATCATGGAAACAGCACACTGTCTTTTTTTTTTACAATCTGAACCTGCAAGTTACTGTGTATATGTAATAATCAATTTTACTACTCTGTGTTGCAGGTTTTCTGGAAATTAGATTTTACTGAAAGCTCTTCAAGGATGAGAAGATTTATCAAAAGAAATTACAAGGGATGTGATCATTTAGGTGCAGCTGCTGATTATGAGGACCGGAAGCTTCTTAGTACTTCTGCACAGTCAAATGAACACAACTCTGAGGATGCTAATTCTTCATTAACAAGCACTCTTCCATCACCTGCTTCTGCAATTCTGGCTGATGCCATGTCATTGGATGACAGAAATGTGGAAAATGAGCAGTTAGAAACTGACACTACTCGCAGCAGTGTTGATGATCAGCTTCAACATTCTTCAGCAGTCGATCAACAATCGGTAAAAGGATCGATAGGTTCAAGAAGTTCTGACATTTTTGCTGATCGGAATTTGGTTAGATCTACAGTTCTTGCACCTAGTTATGTGCCTAGTGAAGCTGATGAGAGAATTATTGTTGAACTGCCATCATTGATGGTGCGGCCATTGAAGGTTGTTCGTGGAACATTCCAAGTAAGTGTTTCCTAGACGTGTTTGCCATTAGCGTCTCCTCATAAAAATTCATAATTTAAAATGTTTTCTTTCCATTATTTGAAGATTACCAGTTTATGCCAATTAGCTAATTACACATTTCACCTTCAGTATACGAATGCATATTGCAGATAGTATCAGGAAAAGCTGTAGCTATCTAACATAAACCATAACCTAAGTGTGAATTGGTACAACAACTCATGCATAATATTGGAGTTTTTCTCTTTATTATACATATAAATATGAACTTTTTGCTGTTGTCCAACACTCCCTCCATCCGGGGCATTCATTTGACAAATATCTACGTCTGTCCAACTGGTTACCGAGGCGAGACCTGAGGCGAGCTGGCATGCGTTCGATCCTTCTCTCCTGCTGTTTTTGGCGATTTTTGCATGGTGCACCTTGCCTGCAGCGCTAGCCCGTGTTTTTTAACTGCGCGCTGCAGGCAGCTCGCTGTAGACGTAGAGTCACTAATGCATGACTGCATGCGTTAATGCATGGGAAAATTTGTCTCATTAAACAGCAGACCACCGAAAACGAATTCATTTGTGAAAAGGCTCCACACCCTCAGAACGAACTGTTTTATGGGATGGATGGAGTATTATGTAGTATGGTACAGTGACCTTCCTTCTTAACGCTAAGATACGCAAGCTCTCATACGTATTCTGAGACAACAGTACAGTGAGCTTCTGTAGTTCTAGAGCAATTATACACAATTCATGAAAAAGTTGTGGTGCATTAGTTACAAATGTCTCAACAATTCTCGGCGAGATTTCATTTTGGTCAGTAAAGTAAGTTAATGGTATTACAGTGTGCTACAAAGTAGGTAAAATTTCTGGTGGTTATTTATTCACTGTTACATGTACTAAATTTAACATGTTTGAGCTGAAAACACAAAAGACTCATGTACATTGTCTGACATACCGTTGATGTTACATGTGTCTTCTGTGAAATTATCTATGCTACTTACCATGATATATATTATATTCTGATCTCTGTATTTTGCAAAAAAAAAGGTAACATTTCTATTTTTTGATTTGTGATTCACTTAACTAGCAGTCATCGTTATCAAATTTTGTTGGAATGTTTGGTTTTATATTTTTACCGATCAATCTGCTTTTATTCAACTTCCACTTTAGTTTCTAATGTATGTCATTTGCCCCCTTTAATTTGTTCCCAGGTAACTTCAAAAAGGATTAACTTCATAATTGATGAGCGTTCAAATGACAGTAACATTGATGATGCTGCATCGACTAGTGGCCAATACGATCAACAAGATAAAGATCGAAGCTGGTTGATCTCATCACTTCATCAGATATATAGCAGACGGTAAACCTTACTTTCTGATCAGGTGCTATTGTTATAAATTGCTTCTGGTCTATCATCAAGTTCATTTATTTTTTCTCTCTTTTGGGATGAGTAAATCACACTCTACATGTGACTTGTTATCTTACAGTATAGTTGATTTATGTGTGCCGTTAACTCATTTTGTTGGTCAAAATGAATTGTTGCAGATACTTGCTACGCCGAAGTGCTTTGGAATTATTCATGGTAGATAGGTCGAATTTCTTTTTTGACTTTGGGGTACCTCCTTAACGAAACACTATCGCACAATTTTAATTTGTTACCTGTTGCATCTGAATAACTATCTTAAATTCATGTCTCCTTGCTCTAGGATATTGATGCCCGTAAAAACGCTTATCGGGCCATTGTTCATACCAAACCTCCTAACTTGAATGACATCTTTTTAGCTACCCAGGTTTGTGTTCTGAGCATTTTAACCCAAGACCGCATTGTCAATATGTAATAATAGGTAGTCATGTCTCCTTTTTTATGTCAGAGAGCTGAGCAGATTCTTAAAAGAACTCAGTTGATGGAGCGCTGGGCTAATTGGGAGGTACACATACATTGTCCTATGCAATATGTTGGTAGTTTATGTAAGATAATCTGCTGTTTGCTTCTGATCTTTTGCTGCAGCAGAGGTTGGGCAGTAGTAGCAGTATGGCAATAGTGCCAAGCAGTGGCTATAGTAAAAGTAGGTGTACTAGCCGTACTTGTAGTTGGCTCGACTTGTATATACACCGTGTAATAGAGCTGGCTGAATGCTGTTCAGTTCAGTTGCTGCACTTGTGTGTGCTGTGCTCAACCCTGTTCCTCTCTCTACCTCCAGCCCCAGTGTTGTGTGAGTGTGGTGCTGCTCACCTTTGCAGGCCAGCCAGTTTCCAACAGTTTTGATATCTAACTATGTCTAATTTGTTCAGATCAGCAATTTTGAGTACTTAATGGAACTTAACACACTGGCCGGGCGCAGTTACAATGACATTACTCAGGTTAGTATCCTACGTACTTCATATTTCTGGTTGAATCTAGCGACTTGTCGTCCTAATATTGTTTCTGCTTGTGCAGTACCCTGTTTTCCCCTGGGTAGTAGCAGATTACAAATCACGAGTGTTGAATCTGGATGATCCTTCGTCGTATCGAGATCTTTCAAAGGTTGATCTTCACCTTTTTGTTGCTCTTGTCTTTTGGTAATGCTAGTCTATAACCACAGCCTGTGTTATTTGATGCAGCCAATTGGAGCATTAAACCCTGAACGTCTAAAGAAGTTCCAAGAACGGTACTCTACATTCGAGGATCCAATCATCCCAAAGTTTCATTATGGTTCACATTACTCCAGCGCTGGCACGGTATTTCTTCTTAGTAGATATGAATCCAATGTTTACTTAGAATACTGGATATGCAATGTGAATTATGTAGTGCACAGGTGCTCTGGGCCGTATTTAACTCTTGATTAATTTGTAATAAGCAGACTATAAAGGAGTCGAAAGGTTATATATGTGCATGGTTTTGCCAGCATCAGTCAAAACTTTTGTGTCTTAATTGTGATTTTACCCTTTGTATAACTTTGGTTTGTTGCAATCCTCTTTTGTCAAGTGTTCTAATACTTAGGAAACACAAAGTTGTCATTTCTTGCTCAATTCTGAGGCCTGCAATTTTGATATTTGGTTATTGTCCATTTGCATACTTGGTTATCACAACATTTGATTTCTGTACTAACTACTATTATCCCTTGCAGGTCTTGTATTACCTTTTCAGAGTGGAGCCTTTTACAACACTGTCTATACAACTGCAAGGCGGCAAATTTGATCATGCTGATCGCATGTTTTCTGATATTTCTGGTACATGGGATAGTGTTCTTGAAGACATGAGTGATGTAAAAGAGCTAGTAAGTCTACCGACAAGTGTTTGCAGTAGTTCCATAGATATTTACTGGTTCATGGCGAAACCAAGTTTTGCTGCAATCTGATTATTTGATGGTAATTCATCTAGGTACCCGAGATGTTTTACCTCCCTGAGGTATTTACCAACATAAATGGCATTGACTTTGGGACAACTCAACTTGGAGGGAAGCTAGGTAATCGCATTTGAACTTATGTCCACTCGTGCAGCTGAGTAGATAAAAACAGTGATGCATTCTGGTACCATTGCAGATTCCGTAGAATTGCCTCCCTGGGCTGAGAACCATGTGGATTTTGTCCATAAACACCGGAAAGCTCTTGAGAGTGAGTACGTCTCTGCTCATTTGCATGAGTGGATTGATCTAATTTTTGGGTAAGCTCTATATTATCCTAGCTTGACCAGTTTGCTTACACAGACATCCTAACGATAATTTGATATAGGTTTGCATCATGCTAATACCATTGATATTTTGTTCTATCTTCAATGGACACTCCATTTGGGTTGCCTGTACAATAATATCTTAAGTTTGATAGATATGTACAACCATTTTACATTCGATTTTTTTGCTTTTTTATCAGCAACTTTTTGTCTATCAATAGGATTGGCTGCTTTCATATTTCTCAGCTCCTATTTTAGATAAAATGGTCTGGATGGATTATTCTTGCTTTTAGCTATTCATCAATGAGTTTCTTATCTGCAGCATCGATGGACCTTGAATAAGATGCCAGGCATCCTTTTTGTTAGTTACCCCAAGCAGCCAGTTCTGATGTTGACAACTCTGGTTTGCAGATATAAACAGAGGGGTAAAGAAGCGATAATGGCAAACAATGTATTCTTCTACATCACATATGAAGGAACTGTTGACATTGACAAAATTACGGACCCAGTAAGTAGCAGGGTGCATAAGTTAGGGCCTGTTTGGTATGGCTCCAACTCCAGTCAGAGCAGCTCCACTCCAGAAATCCAGGTGGAGCTGGCTCTGGGTGGAGTTGGAGCTGTCTGTTGAGGGTGTTTGGCTAGAATTATACTCTGAGCTCCAGAGTTGTGTTTCATCATTGTGGATTGCCCACTTTGGCCTTGGTTTGCATGAGTGTACTTCGTTGATGCGTCCAACAGCAAAATAAACTTGTGAATTCAAATAAAATTCCAACATATTGCAAGATAATCCAAAATAATAATTCTAACATAATCCAAATATTTCATCAAAGCAAATAATCTGACATACAAGTCCAACCAAATAATCCGGGATACATGATTGCATTAATTCCAAGCTAATACAAGTCCAACCAAATAATCCGAGATACATGATTACATTAATTCCAAGCTAATGCGACGGATGTAGCCAAACTATCACGAAATGTGTCCATAGTTACAAAGCTTGATTCCGTAGTAGATGTATCAGAGGCATGGCGAGACACAGCATACTTGTTGTACCTTGTCGGGATAGTTGGCACAAAGTTCGGATCTCGATCAAATCTAGCAAAGTCCGCATCCCCACTTGCATGCTCACGTATGAAATTGTGGATAACCATGGTAGCAGCTACAACCTTCTTTTGTGTGAGCATGGAAAACGAAGGCATCTTATAAAGAATTGGCCACTTCATCTTCAATAGTCCAAATGAACGTTCAATAACATTACGAACAGATGAATGAATCCGATTGAACTTTTCTTTTGGAGTATTTGGTTCCATACCTCGATGCCACTTGGGTAAATGATACCTTTCACCCTTGTATGGAGATAGGTAACCTGGACGATTAGGATAGCCCGCGTCCACAACATAGTACTTGCCTGCGCATATGAAAAAATAGCATAAGAATCCGAGTTACAAATTGACAATGCAAAATGTTATTTTATTACCTTCTGGAGGATGCGGGAAGACTTGCGCATCCACTTCCATTGCATGGTAGAGTACACTAGTGTCATGGAAAGCTCCCGGTTGGCCCGCAGCCACATATGTGAATCGCATATCAAAATCACATATGGCAAGCACATTTTGAGTAGGAATTCCGGTCTTACCAATGAATCTGACTTGTTCTTCAGGTGAAAGAGACACTCGGATATGAGTTCCATCTAGTGCTCCTGTGCAGTCCTTGAAATGTGGATATGCTCTTTTGTCCTTTCTAATTCTTTTGTGAACTGTCCGAAAATTAGGATCAATTGGTCTTATATAATCTTTAGCCATTGCAACCACACAATCAAGAACTTCATGAAATTTCCTACTAATGGTTTCACCAGAATGCTTGAACCTATTTTGCCCTCTTCTATTTGACTCACAGCCACCACATATGAATAGAAATATTGCTAGTGCTTCATAAGTATTTATGAATTTGGATGGTTCCAAACCATACCTAGCAACCAACCTATCATGAAGATCCAGAAAGATGTGCTCGTTCATTCGAAACATTCTATGGCATTCACCTGCAGTGTTTAGGGTCTCAATCACCCATCCCATTCCACTCAGCTGTGAGATCCTTGTTGGTGCCTTGTTCATATAAAGGCTCACATAAGCTTCTGCAAGTTTAGCACCGCCTTGAACGATAGAAAAAAATTGTTCATCATCATCGCTACAGTCATCGCTTTCACTTGAAGACATCTGTGATCCATAGAGCAAAATGTAGAAAAAATGAGGTCAACCATATGACAAGCCGATGGACAAACAAATGTCAAAGAAGGAAAAAATGAGACAAGCACTCCTAATGTGTATGCCTAAATTATCTAAATTATTACAAGTCTTCAAACATGAGACAAACACTCTTAATGTGCATGCCTATCATTATACTTTCTAGTAAGCCAGTTCTTCCTAACATCATTAGTAGGTAAGGTCATGAACATCTCCCTTTGCTCCTTCTTGACAAACAATGCAGTGGCAATGTAGTGTTCATCGGATCCATACTCAGCACCACAATCAATGACTGCCTTCATCACTTCTTCAATAGTGAATTTTCCAGCTTTCTCGGCAGCATATGCACTGGCTGAACTAGCCATACTAGTGACTGCTTCTTGAATGAGGACTGCATTGCCAATCTTAGCTTTCTTGCATGTACCATGGACAGGCCTTGCCGGTCTCTTGCCACTACTAGGGGAAGGGGTAGCCTCATCTACCTCCTCTTCCTGTGTCGCACCTAGTGCATCAATTTCTTCATCCACAGGAACCACTTCATCCATAGCCATTGTAGAAGTGTTGCACGAGCGGCAGCAAAACAAAGACGGCGGTGACGAGCAGTACGAACTGCCTCCTTGTCCACCACTGCTCGCCGAACAGATCCTGCAGCACACTGGCGTGCTTGTCGCCTGCTGCCAAGAGGAGCCAACCACAGCTGTTGTCCTCCCTGCTGCCCAAGACGCCGCACAAGCTCAGTGGCCGGACGTGCACGCCGCACCCCCGACAAGCAAGGCGCAGGCGCCACACCTCCTGGGTGAAGTGGCTGCCTCCCTCCCTGCTGCGCGAGCACGCCGCACCTCCTCTTCTAGGGTTAGGGTTGGGGATGGAGGCGCAAGGGGGCGGCGCGGTGGAGGCGCGGTGGAGAAGAGGAATAGTGAATGGGGGAGGGGCGCGTGAACGGGTGGGATGCCGGAAAAAAGAAAAATAACGATTCAGTTCTATAATGAGTGGCAATTGCGGGTAATTTCCCCTCAACTCCATGTCTTGTTCTATTTCGATCAGTTCTGGAGTAGGAGAAGAGGTACTCCAAAAATTTGTACTAGAGCTCCAATAACTCCATGGAGTTAGGCTGCTCAAATATTTTCTAGAGTTGATGTGTTTGGCTAGCTCCATCTGGCTCTGGCGTAGAGTTCGGCTCTGGAGCCATACCAAACAGGCCCTTAGTCTACAGGTTTCCCAGTAGCTTTTTTGTTACCTTTTCATGTTTTGCTGGAAATGCTTTAGGTGGAACGGCGAGCTACACAAGATCAAATAGCTTACTTTGGACAAACACCATCTCAACTGCTGACTGTCCCTCACATGAAGAGGAAGCCATTGGCAGAGGTCTTACAACTACAGGTAATTTAATATTAGCAGTATTACTGGGTTGAAGCGTTTTTGTTGTTTAACCTGTTATAAGTATGTTAGGGTTGTAGGCCGATTGCTGGTGGAATTGGTGTGTCAATGGCAATTAAGCAACTCGTATTAAAAAGAGAAATTCCTGGAGTTGATTTAAGAACTAGTCGCAACAAATTTAAAAATTTAAATATATTTCTTCCATTGTATTTGCTAGCCTATTCTGGCAACAGTTGATCATTAGCCCGCTTCCTTGCTCCTGATTAGAACCATATTTAGCCTATGGCAGTCAAATTTACTACAGGTAGGGTATGAAGAATTTTGTTGCTAGGAACCCACCAGCAAACCATCATAGTGACTCCATTAGAAGTGTTAAGGCCAGTTTTACCACTGAAGCTCGTTTCCTTGTGTGAATTGTTTATGGCGATGGGATTAGTCATCTTTAGTTGATATAGTTGGACTAGTATGCACAGATAACTAAGAAATAACAATATCTCTTGGGGTAATCCACTGAAGCAAAGCAAGGATGGAAACCCAAAATTCTCTCTATGAATCTGATCTTTGTTGCATTTTGGTTTAAAAAACCCAACTTATAAGGAACTAGGTTCCATTGTAAATAAGAAATAGGCACCCAAATCTGAGTTGGCCAGGATTCGAACTTGGGTAGTGAAGATGTAAGTTTATTTCTTGAACATATGAACCTAGCCATCTAGGTATTGTCCATCGTCTCTATTTCCTTCGTCATTCTCGTGATAACCACTTCTGGCAGTTCTTGCGCTGCTTAAGTAACTACTAATATAATATAGTAGTACTTACCGTCTAAATACAGTATAGCAGTTACTAAGCATTCTTGCACTGTGATACTTCATATTCATGGTATAATAGACTATGTGGCTCACTAGTATTTGGCAAAGCTTGACCCTTTAATTTACTGTGCAGACAATATTTCGAAATCCAAGTGAACTTAAATCCTATGTGCTTCCACATCCAGATCGTTGCAATGTTCCTGCCAGTGCTATGCTTGTATCAAATGACTCTATAGTAGTTGTAGATGTAAATGTCCCAGCAGCGCATGTGGCACTTCACCAATGGCAGCCTAATACTCCAGATGGTCAGGGAACACCTTTCCTTTTCCATCATGGTAGAAATTCCACAAATTCAACCAGTGGCGCACTCATGCGCATTTTCAAAGGATCTGCTGGTTCTGCAGAAGATTATGGGTTCCCAAGAGCTATAGCATTTGCTGCTTCTGCAATCCAAAGTTCAGCAGTTGTTGCTGTTACATGTGACAAAGAGATAATTACTGGTGAATGCTTCTTTTCTCTACTTGTCTTTATAGATTTCTTTCTGTTATTTATATTTGGTAACATGTGTGATCTAGCTCCTCATTCGTTTTTCTCATTCCACTTTCTTTGTGATGTACTGTCCCAACTTTGGAATTCATAGAAAGCGATGCTTTGTTCTGCTACAATATTCCAAATTCAAACTAAGTCTACAGAAGAAACAATCCAGGGTGAACAAGGGTCACTCTGCTAATATGGTTTCCTATATCAATTGCAATTTGTCTTGTACTCAGCAACTCTCCCTCTACAACATAAATTAAAAGTTAGGTTTCCTTTGAAGTCTTTTAGGCAGGCAGTCAACGGCCTCATTAAGTTTGAGCTATATAACTAGTTCTGAACTTGCTTGTTTTCTTGATGGAGTGTGCTATGGTAATTACAAGCTTATATTTCATTAGTTGGTCGTCTTTCCATAAATCTTCTTATAAAACTAAAAATCATTTTGCTCAATAATAGGTGGCCACGTTGATGGTTCATTGAAGTTGATATCCCCAGATGGAGCGAAGACGATTGAAACTGCTTCTGGACATATTGCTCCAGTGACATGCCTTGCACTGTCGCCTGATAGCAACTACCTTGTGACAGGGTCTAGAGATACCACAGTTATACTCTGGAGGATTCATCAGACAGGCTCCTCACATAAGAAAAATGCTCAAGAACCTCCACCGACTACACCAACAACACCACGCAGTCCTCTCTCTGGCAGCACTAGTAGCCTCTCAGAAACAAAGAGCCGTCGAGTTGAAGGTCCAATGCATGTAATGAGAGGACATCTTGGGGAAGTAACCTGCTGCTCTGTTAGTCCTGACTTGGGACTTGTTGCTTCCTCATCAGATGCAAGCGGCGTCCTTCTACATTCCTTACGCACAGGCAGGCTGATAAGGAGGCTTGATGTCGCTGAGGCACATGCAATATGCTTATCTTCTCAAGGAATCATTTTGGTTTGGAATGAAACAAAGAAAACATTATCTACCTTCACTGTAAATGGACTCCCTATTGCTACCTCAGTTCTGTTACCTTTCTCTGGACAAGTTAGTTGCATCGATGTTTCTACAGATGGCCATTTTGCTTTAATTGGAACATCTTCGTTCAACAACTACAAGTGTGATAGCAGCACTGAAACTGGAGATCATGATCTTGGACCCAATGGCACTGATGATGTATCGGTGAATTCTGAAAAATCTGAAACTGACCAATCTGTTCACGTGCCGTCAATCTGCTTTGTTGATCTGCATAAACTGAAGGTTAACATTAAAAACTTGGATTCGCCTTCACTGTTGTCCTTTGTGCAATCCTCACCAGAAAACTTTTTTCTGACAGGTTTTTCATACTCTGAAGCTGGCAAAGGGCCAGGACATCACAGCAATTGCTCTGAACAAAGAGAACACAAATCTTCTAGTTTCTACTGCTGATAAACAGCTTATAGTCTTTACTGATCCTGCTGTAAGCATCCTCGATTCCTAATTAGCAATGGATTATGCTTTTGATGAAATCAATATATTCACTTTTCATGCTTACTAAATATTAAAGAAGTTGTGTAAAAACATTTTAAATAAATTATTA
Source organism: Bothriochloa decipiens (assembly GCA_023333625.1). Taxonomy (NCBI): domain Eukaryota; kingdom Viridiplantae; phylum Streptophyta; class Magnoliopsida; order Poales; family Poaceae; genus Bothriochloa; species Bothriochloa decipiens. Next base: position 22,660,419 of record CM041640.1, on the reverse strand, counting down.
ATGTTGCAATTGCATAGGAGATCACTCTGAACTTTCTTCCTAATAGAGTTGTAATATTGTAGTTGAGCTTGAAGGTAGTGGATCAGATGCTGCGGCTTGGCTGGGAAGGTGATGGCCTACTTCAGTAATGACCCGTGGCAAAGATTCAATGTTCTTCCAGATTTGGCATCTATTAGTTATCATAGACAGTAGTAAAGTAATGAAAGGGAAGGCGTGGTAGACGCCATTTGTACAGAATTGAGGGTTACAATGGTTGTGCAAAGGCTAGGTCACTTAGATGAGGAAGAAACCAACGGATTTGGTAGAGAAGTAGCCTAGTGAAAATCTCAGAAGATTTTGTAGAATGAGTGGAAAGTAGTTGTACACAATTTTGCAGCCCATTTTTTTGTGGTCTTTAGTACAGTGCATTGTAGTACAGTCCATGTAGCACTTATGTATACCTGAAATGGATATGTTGCGACTGTTGGCCAATCAGTGTTCAAAATATTGGGTTGAAGTTTTTCACTTATGAACTTGCAACATCACTGTCGAAGTTTTTCACTTATGAACTTGCAACATCACTGTTTTACAAGAGCTGACTAGTTCTCCGGCTCTCGTTACTATACATACAGAAGAATTTCTGGAAAGCTATGAAATATTGTTCACCATTTTTATCTGGACGACTTTATTGCCCATTTCGAAAGTTCGATGTACAGGACAAAGTGAGGGCGGAACGTCCTGTTTTGTCCTTTCTATTTCAGGCTGAGTAGGATGATGCAGGAATCAGTATTATTCACGTCTGTGTCGTCTAATACAAACCAAATTTCAACTTCTGCCAGGCACAACTTTTTGTTCTTTGAGAATTACATAGTACATCATCATCGCTCACAACGGAGCATATCCGAAGGACTGAGTTGGTGGCCCTCAAAGAAGTTTTACCAAACATTTTAACATCTTCAGCTCCGGTGGAGCACTGAGTTAATAGAGACAAATAAAAAAACATACTCCATCAGTGCATAATAAAACGAGACATTTAAATTTGTTGCTTGGATTCTTTTATTAAATATCATCTAACAGAAGTGACAGCGGTCAGCCAGTACGAAGTGTTACTCTAGCATTCTTGTGCATCTACCTTTTTTACCTCTCCTTAATTCCCGTGACCAGAAAGCGGCACTTTACATGGAACATCGCACGATATGAGATGCCAGACCCATCAACCGATATGGCTCAGGTTCGGTCGCAAACATCCTGGGAGTAAGTGCTTGAAGCAATCACTAATAACTGTGTATTTGCTATCCTAAGTCTCTGCCTCTCTTCAACATTGCAAGATTAACTTTCGGGATACAGTGCATCAAGGATATCGACAAATGCTGTGCAAATGAGATATGATGGTTGCAATGGGGAAGAAGCTTCTATTGCGTCCGCCTAATCTTTGAAAATGTGCCGGTCTCAGAAAAGTAAGTACTTTGAGTTCCGCCTCCGAGAAGGTTTCCTTGGGCCTGCGGATTTGACAGCTCTATTCCCTGCATTGCATAAAGGGAAATGAACATGAGAGAAATACCCCTATATCAGCATTGACCTTTTGTTAAATTGGTGTTAGAAATTAAACAAAAGTGGGCTACCAAATGTGAATAAATATGTCAAAATGCACCCAAACATGTGTGACCTACCAATTAACCTCAGGAGAAAATGCTCAAACTAAGTCATGCTACATAATCATGGAGCCTATAAGATTACACACAGCCTAACTTCGAATAAAAGGAAACTGCATGCTATTCAGCATATAATTAATTACAGTTAAAATGACAGATTAATTAGAGACTGCAAGGTATAAACTGACATAGGAGCGAACCATGATGGAATATGAAAAATTGTTGCCCTATCTTTTCAGTGTGTCTTAAAACATGGGCAAAGTAAACGGACCCTCAAAAAGACATGCAGACAACTCAAGAAACAAGTCTCACCTGAACTGGTGTAAATGCCAAACTGGATGTCAACCCTGAAGTTGCACCACTGCTACCGTAGCTCTTCTCCTTGAATCTGACATCAAAAGGCAGCATAGAATCAAAGTGAGGTTACGGTATAGGGCATTGTGAAAGACAAATATTCCAAATACAAGCAACATTGTGCAGTTAAGTAATACATTTACAAGAGCACACAATGACAAAGGATAATGGAACTGATTTGCAGTAATTGTGCCTGATACACAACACATGCAGTCTAACTTGCCTAAATATGTGTAAAAAACCGACTGAGCAAACCATACAGAAATCTATTTTTTGCTATTAGAATGGGAGATAAGAGAAACATTGAAATATCAAGCTTTGTGAATCAGACTAAAACATGTAGAAATCTATTTTTGCTATTCTTATTGTGACCCATCATATCTTGCAATGGAGGACACCTGTCATCAAGTGTGTTCGCTAATTTTTTGCCTTGCAAACTTAAAACAAAAAATTGGAAAGAACATTTTGCACTAGACTCAATCTCATGCAGGTGTTGTGAAAACGGTATCCAAATATTATACTGGAGAAAGAACAAATATAACATACTTTTTGGCCACTTTAGCAGCAAGTTTGCTTTGTCCAGCTGAGACACGTAGCTTGCCACTCCCTGCCTGTCCAAGCATGCCATAACCTTCCCCCAAGCCATCACCTGATGATAGCAAAATGTCATTGTGCCACAGGGGTAATTGTTCTCCAGTGCAAGGCATGCAAAAATTATACAACCAGATAGCATAAAATCATAGCAAAGCTACTGACCTAGTGAACTCTCCTCTGGAATCCCAAACTGCATTCGATTTGCAAGCTTCATCATATCAGTCTGTGCATATCTGCATTGGCAAGTTCACAAGGAAAAATAACAATTGAATAAATACAAAAAGTTAATCACAACAATTGTTCAGCACATATTTCTATTTCAGGAAGCTTAGGCTAGCTTACCTTTCTTTCATTTTTCGAAGACGACGACCCCCTCTCTTCTTTTTAGGCTCGGAGTCCGGAACTGGAAGTGGCTTTGGGAGCTTGGCAGGAGGCGGTTCTTGCCACTTCTCAATCTTCTTACGAATTTCTTCTAACAAGTTCCGCCCAGCTTTTCCAGTTGGATCACCTCTAATTGAATCAATCCTTGCCGCCAGAGTTGATTTTGCGGCAATAAGTCTGCAGGCACGAGTCCTTAAAGCTGGAGGGGTGCTCTGAAATACTTCAGTTTGTTCAAGATAGCCAACACGAAACTGAGAAGTGGCGGTAGAAAATCCAGCAAGATTTTTCCTCTTTGCACCAAGTAACTGAACATTACAAGCAGGCATTTTTGCAAGTGCTCCCAGACCACCTGCAGTACCCATCAGTTTGGAGGCAACAGCACTGCCAACAATTGCAGAAAGGTTGGGTGCAATGTACACCATTCTGCTCTCTACAAAATCAAGCACTTTCTTCTTTGCCGCATCAAGGGTAAGGGCTCTGTCACATGCTTCAGTGGTTTTTTCCAAATTTTCTTCAGAAAGAGGCTTCCCACTTGTTGTTGATGCTGTCACTGAAACAACCATTATAATTGCAGAAGGTAAAAGCCCTTCCAGATCTACAAGTGTTAAATCCATCTCATTTCCAATCTTCTTGACAACACGGGCATAATCGATTGGGTGATGAACAAGGGACTCCAGTTCAGGAAACTTCAACCTATACTTGTCCCGTATGAAATTATGGATTATGATTATTTCATTCTCAATATCTACTGATAAAGCATTGCAGTCAACAATAAGCTGGTACTCTGGATCCTCCTCCAGGATGAAACCTTGATTAGAGAAGTCAGTGCCTTTCTGAAGTGCCTCTTCAACTTTCTGCAAACATACGATAAAGAGGTCGAATGTCAAATATACTAACAGCATCATATTTTTAGAACAAACCAGTGTGGCATTGAGTATAATCACAACCAGTGTGGCATTGAGTATAATCACAGATACTTATTCTCACTTCAAGACACATGCATCAATGCTTGGATAAGATATACCATCAATGCATCAATGTTTTAGTTTTTTTCTAGATACATAGCTTTTGCTATGCATCTAGATATACATAATAAAAGTGGTGCATCCAGAAAAGCCAAAACGACCTATAAATTGGAACCCTATGCTAAAGATGTAAAAATTGTACAACCTAAGATAATTGTTCATTTTCCCTGGTGCAAAGCATTGTTCAACCTATTGTTCATTTTCTCCTACAACCACATTAATGCAGTTTCTACTTCCGCAAAAACTAAATGAAAGCCAAATTTGTGTAAAATACCAAGCATGCTCAAGAAATTGGGGGCAGGTTTCATTACATACTTGCATTATATCATTATAGCGTTGTGTCTTCTGCAACTTTGAGACACTATCAAGATCATCATAATTAAGAGACTCAAGGTCAGGCATATCATCATCTTCTTCTTCTTCTCTACCGGCTTCCTCTGCATTGTCTTCTTCCTGAAATGTTTACAGCAGGTCAGCCAAAAACCAGGTAAACCCCCTTAAAAGTACAGTTACATGAAATAGAAACTAACTCACAGGATAGCCTTCATTGTCTGACAGTTCATCGAGATCCGCTAGAAAAGAATCAGCAAGGTTTGCCTGTGAAGTGGCACCATATGAGGAAAAAAGTGAAATGGAATGGACAGGTTTTAATTTGGCATAACATACTCAACAGGAGAGGAGATGAACTCACCATAATATTGGTGTAAGTTGTTCCAACAGCAAATAGAACTCCAAAACTAGGTTTAACAAGATGAGTTCAGTGTTGCTTCTGGTATCTATGTCCTTCGCCTTCTTTATTGAAGGAGACCCTCAGCTCAGCCTAATATATAACAGCAGGTTAGGGCGAATCAGCTATTTAATAAGGTACAGCGCTAGTAAAGTATGAGAATCACTGTACAATAGGCCACTATGAAGGTTCAAACGAAACGAAAATCTGCTAGTGAACATAATGCATGTATCGAATCAAAAAATCTACAGAATACGAGTATATAGCACTTCAATCAAAACTTTTAAAGCAGGAATCAAACACAGGGGGTAATTTTTGCCAACAAAACGAATACATGTATTCACTAAATTTTTAGATCAGATCGGAATACGAATAGCCAAATAGCTTACATTAGAGCTTGGGAAAGTAGCAGACCCAGCAAAGGCACATGGATGTACACATGTACTACACCCGATAATTTTTGCTAAAAAAGTTCGAAGCCAGTATAGGTATCAAATAGCTAAATAGATATAAGTTAGGGTTTGGGTGCTCGGTTTCGCACAACAGGAAGGGAAGAGAAGGGATGAGAATACCTGGTGGTGCTCGTCGCCGGCGAAGAGACCAACGAAGTCCTCGGCACCCGGCGTAGGCGGTGGTGGTAGCGGAGGTTGTAGCCCACCCAGCCGTCGCGGGGAGAGAGAGAGAGAGAGAGAGAGAGAGAGCACGCCGGCAAAGCGGGGCGAAACGACGATGCGGGGCATGCGGCGGACGGCGGTAGCCAGTCCGGGGTTTGTTCGGCCCAGTGGGAAGCGAACCAGCACGGGCCTTCTCCTGGGCTGTTTTCTACTTTTCTCACACGTTTTTTTTTTTGCATTTTTCTATTTTTTTTCTTTCTCTCCCATTTTCATACTTCCATTTTTATATTAGGTGGTGAAAACCTCGCGCCAGGATTTGTAGGGTTATTATTTAAGTGCTGATGCTCTCATGAAATCAGCTCTCACGGTATTGGGATGATGTGAGCAAAGCATCCTGAGACGATCTGATTACAAGAAAAGATGTGAATATGCAAGTTGACATTACATACCATACAATTGCTTAATCAAGTGTATCATGCTAGATGCAAGAGGCATTTAAGTAAAACTCATCACATAGCCACGGGAATTCCATGTATTCCTGGCACAACGGCAATTGAGGTGATATTTCTCTTGATGAAGAGAGTAAGGAGATGTGCATAAGAACAAAATATATATATAATATAATTTTTTTGATGAGTGAGGGATAAAAAAAATATTAAGAAGTTACAATGTGTATGATAGCAAAGTTCATACAGCACGTGCCGCTTCACTGGTTTCCATTGGTATATTGGATCAAAGCATGACCGTCTGAAGTATTTAGGACCATTATGCACATCAATAGCCTTGTCTTTGGTTTTTCAGTTGCTACGGGTAGTAGCAAAAACCATTGATCAAACACTCTCATATCTTGCTCTTTCTGCAACTCCAATAAAACTAGAACAATTAGTAACTGCATTATCTTATACAAGGACCCTGTCACGATGGTACTACATCCGACATTATGCCACAGAAGACGTAAAATTGATCCAATGCTCGATGCTTGCTAGGTAGTCATTCGCCTAGGCATGGATGTCATCCCAAAACTTATTCTAGTACCTACAGGCTACAACCACACGAGTAGATCGATAGTTGACTCATCGATTGGCTGAAATCTAAGATCTCCATGGGACTCGAGTTGGTCTATTGTTCATAGGAGATCTTAAATTTTAGGCAGGCAAAAAAGTTGCAATTTGGATATGTCTATATCTTTTAGATTATTATATTGCAAATTGCTAAAAAAAAGTGCAGGTTATTTTGTTGATAGTTTCTGTGGCTGATAATAAGCTGGCTGATTGTTATGAGAAAAAAACACGTTTACCATGGCCGACAAGTTCTAATAAACGGGGTGTAGTCTTATTGACTAGAGCACCAACTTTAAACGGTGAGCTTCCAAGCTCAGCCACATATAGGTTAATGCAACTTTTTACTTTAATTCCACAAATTTCGATCTTGTTTTGATGTACTAAAATGTACCCAAACAAGTCCCAAGTATGCACCGAGCTGATTTTGCTATGGACAAACTATCTGCTTCGATTCGATCTTATCGTTCTGATTTTCCTCTTGCATCCAGTTATCTCCTTCGATCGTACCGCTCTGGTTTTCCCCTTGCTAACTGCCAAGACCGAGGCGCCAATTATCGATCTCCACCGAAAAAGAGCATCAACGATACCTCCTCGGTAACTCAAGAGAATCTCCCGCATCGCCTGTACGGCTGTATGTGCCATGCCATCGTGTAGGAATTGTTCGAAATCAAGCGGAGCCTATATGCGTCTCCGTTCGGGAGAGATAAGAAAACCATCGTCTCCTTATCGTGCCAGCCCCCATGCACACCGTGAACTGGCTACACGAAATTCGCCCGTTCGATTGGTGCGCAAGTCGGACGTCGATCAGTCGCGATCACAGCACCCAACCTCTGCTTCCACCCGCACAAGAGAGAGAGGAAAGCACCAGCAAAACCGCGCCTCTCGCCTTCCTGCCTGCTTTTGCCGAGACGGTCCAATCCGAGACCGCGACGGCGCCGGCCGCGTCCGCCACTAGCTTAGCTAGCCGGCCGGGGATTCGCCGAGATCCGTAGTGGTTCTTTCGTCCTCCGCCAAGAGAAACAGATACGCCAGCCGAGCTATTTCCTTTCATGCGCCCGGATCAGATAAAGCCGCGCCGCGCCGCGCCCGCTCGGCCCCGTCGCCACTCGCGACGTCCCACGTCCCTGTACGCGCGCTCTCGTCCAAGTACTTGTTTTGCCGGCCCCGCCCGCGCGCCACGGTCGACGTGCGCCAACGAAACGCCTAGAAAACTAGTGGCCACGGAGGCGGAGAGGGGGCCGGCAGCCATGCACACGGACGGGCACGCCGCCGTGGCAGTACGGCCAGGAGGTATTGCACGTAGACCGAGTAGGACTGGACGTCGCGTCGTCGGCGCGTGGTTGTACGTCGCGCTGCGCGTTGCCTCTGCCGTCGCCCGTCGTCGGCCCGAGGCGCGGTGGATATGATTGATCGATTCATCAGTCCGGCATGCAGGGTCGATCGTTCATTGCCGACTGCAGTTGGAGCGTAGCTGGCCAGCCGTAGAATATTTCCGTAGCGGCGACTTAGAACGTCGTGCCATGATAAGAAAGCTCACCACGTTTTTGGTTTTCCAGATAAATAAACTTCAGAGTCCTTATCCCAGCATATGTTCCACACAGGTGTTTGTTTTTTTTTTATAAAAACTGCTTTTATCTGAAGCTGTATAGGTTTGGCAGCTGCAATCCGTAACAGATTTTCTTTTATTTACGCGAACAATAAATATAATCAACCGACAATAGAGTCCTCAGTACTCTCTCTCTTTTCCCCCTGTCCGTACACATAAATAGGCAAAAAGCTGCTGTTTCGTCTTCGGTTTACCTGGCCGTTTACTATTCTCTCCCCCCAGCAATGGCGATCCTCCGGAACCCCTCCATACGACGGACCAAGGTAACTCTCCGGTTCGATTCCCCGCTCACGCTCACGCGCTCCTCGCTCGGTTATCTTCAATCTTCGTCATCCATCCCATCATGTGCAGGCACGTCGCCACGGCTTCCGCGCATCAACGACGACCGTTGAGCAATTCACGTCGTCGTCGACCATGCAGAGATGATCCTCAGCCGGCAAGGTCCGTGTTTTCTTTTTTTGGCCATGTTTCCTGCTATAACCACATAAGTACATGGATTGGATGAATCTTATTTACTACTCCTACCTGTGTATCGAGTAATTATTGCTGCGTTCGACCTAGATCTTGTTTGTGGCCGATGTCATCAACCACATCAGCATCTATCCATTTTGGTAGCTAGCTGCAATTTGGCCACAGAATATAATATAAACGGCACATGCATGCGCACGTACGAGCCATGATATCGAGGGCCCTACAGTTGTGGGGCGTATATAACCAGAAGCCGGTAGGAGGCGTTTAGCGCTGAGAAGCCTGGGAATTTCCGTTCCCAGGAGAATATCCACTCGCTATATATATATATATTCTCTCTATCATTGGCTTTCAACTGGCCGGCAGCAAAATCCGCCGACCGGATGGGCAAAATTAGGTGAAGGTGTAATCACCAACCGGTGCGCGTAACAAGCAGCTGATCGCCCTACGCCGAGCACCGATAGTAGTAGGCAAAAGTTCATATATGCAACACTGCAGGTTACTGCTCCTTGTTTACCTGTTGAAATAGGCTCATGAGAATTACTACGCTCGGTAAGCCAAACGTACAAGAATCTAGAATCCTAGCTATTGGGTACCTTTATTTACAGAGGCTTGCAGAGCTGGTGCTGATGGTGATATATAAAAAAAAAAGTTTGGCAATCTTCTTATCTTTTGACAATCTTCTTATCTTAACACAAGAAGACCATGGTAGAGTAAATAATGGTGGTGGCTTGCTGGGTGTGACCTCACCGGGGAACGACCTGAACCACAGGTAAAACACCCCGGCTCACCACGGCCAGGCAAAAGGCTCTTTGTGAATTTTTAATTTCTTTTCTTCTTCCTTATAAGACACGGAACTCCTCGGAAGCCACGGCCGAGGCGCCCAGAAAGCTGTTCCTCCTCCGCCTCCCTCACGCCTCCGCGCGGCCAGGAACAGCTCTGCCGTCTCCTTAGAAAAACTTCAAGGACCGCGGCGGCGGGGACTTCTCCTATAGGCTCCTAGCTTCAAGGTGGTACGACTGCAATCTTCTCAATTCTCATCCCGACCTCCGTTCCTTTAATTACCTGAGCATGCTTTCAGAGTTTCAGTTACCGGAGAGATGAGCGGTAGTAACGGCTCGCCGGCTTTCTTTCTTTCCTATTCTTCTCTTTTTTTTTTTCCCCCCTGAATGAAGAGCACGATCCTTTGGGGTGTTGCTATCCGTACCTTCCTTCTCGCCTTTGATGCTTCCTTTCCCTTCCCAGAGTTGCATATCTGAACTAGTTTTCCTTGCCTTTTCTGCCCATTGAGTTCAGCCACCAGCTATTTCATTCGTTTAATCCATTGTGAAAAGCACGTTCCTTTCCCTGCGATTGGCTGGACGGAGCAAACCGGATTAAATCGCAGTGTTGCCTTTGACGTTCTCATGTTCATGTACTCCGTAGATGTTTGGCATAAGTTTTGCCCCTTGTTTGACATCCTCCTCTCCCCGATTTTACATTAAGTTTCTGTTGTCTCACAGGAGTTTAATACTGCCAAGTTATTTTACAGATAGGTATTTAGATATACATCGCAAAACTACGGACTTTCAGTGTGGGAGTATGTCTATTCTTGTGGAGGCTTAATTTTAGGTGTATGCGTATGCTTATTTTTTGAGGAAAAGTATGTGTATGCTTATGCTGATGTCAACTGCTGCTGAATCAATTAAATTGATAATTTGGAACTGTTCTGCAAATCTGCAATAATAATTTAAAACTCAATAGCGATGCCATAACATCGCACCTAATAATGATATTAAAATTGAACTATTTTGTTAGAGTGAATAATTTCTATTATTGGGCTAACCCTAGGGAGGGTAGCTATATAGTCATATATGGGCCTCATGGACCTAAACCTCATATACTCCAACACCCCCCCGCAGTCTGAACTACCGGCGCAGCGGAGTTTACAGGCTGGACATGAATAAAGAGAAACAAGAACAACACACGAGCCCCCCCCCCCCCCCCCACAGTCACAACTAGCCACCGGTGATGTTGAGGCTGGAGCGGAACTCGGCGAAGGTCGAGGACGGGAGACCTTTGGTGAAGATGTCGGCGAACTGGGAGGTGGTCGGGACGTGGAGAACCCGAACATCGCCAATGGCGACCCGATCCCGGACGAAATAGAGATCGATCTCCACATGCTTGGTCCGCTGGTGCTGCACAGGGTTGGTGGAGAGGTACACAGCACTGACATTGTCGCAGTAGACCAGCGTGCTCCGGGAGAGAGGGCTGCGAAGCTCGACGAGAAGCTGCCGGAGCCAGGAAGCCTCAGCCACGCCGTTAGCGACAGCGCGGTACTCCGCCTCGGCACTGGAGCGGGAGACGACCGGCTGGCGCTTGGACGACCAGGACACCAGGTTGCCGCCCAGGAAGACGGCGTAGCCGGAGGTGGAGCGCCGAGTGTCCGGGCACCCGGCCCAGTCAGCGTCAGTGTAAACGACGAGCTCGGAGGAGGAAGACCGGTGAAGGAGCAAGCCGTAGTCGACAATGCCGCGGAGGTAGCGGAGGAGGCGCTTGAGAGCAGTGAGGTGGGGCTCTCGGGGATCATGCATGTGAAGACAAATCTGTTGCACGGCATAGGTGATGTCTGGCCTGGTGAAGGTAAGGTACTGAAGTGCACCGGCGAGACTCCGGTATGCCGTGGGGTCGTCCACTGAGGGGCCCTCGGCCTCTGACAGCTTGCCCTGAGTGTCAACTGGAGTGGAGCAGGGCTTGCAGTTAGTCATCCCAGCCCGCTCCAGGATATCAAGAGTGTACTGCCGCTGGTGAAGAAGAAGGCCGGCAGGGCGAGGCTCAACAGTCACCCCGAGAAAATAGTGGAGCACACCGAGATCCTTCACAGGGAACTCCTGCTGAAGAGAGCTGATGATGCGGCGGAGGAGTGACGAGCTGGAGGCTGTGAGGACAATGTCATCAACGTAGAGCAGCAGGTAAGCAGTCTCAGCTCCACGGTGATATATAAACAGAGACATATCTGACTTGGTCTCCACAAACCCCATTGTCACCAGGGAGGTAGCAAACCGGGAGTACCACGCCCGAGGGGCCTGCTTGAGGCCGTAGAGAGACCTGTTGAGCCGACAGACCATATCTGGACGTGAAGAGTCAACAAACCCCGCTGGCTGGCTGCAGTACACTGTCTCAGTGAGAGTCCCGTGCAGAAACGCATTCTTGACATCCAGCTGATGCACTGGCCAGGAGCGAGCAAGTGCCAGTGAGAGCACGGTGCGGACGGTGGCCGGCTTCACCATCGGGCTGAAAGTCTCATCGTAGTCGACTCCAGGACGCTGAGTGAAACCCCGAAGAACCCAGCGAGCCTTGTACCTCTGCAGGGTACCATCAGCCCGCCGCTTGTGCGTCCAGATCCACTTGCCAGTAACAACATTGGAGCCAGGCGGACGGGGCACCAGATCCCACGTCTGGTTGGCGAGGAGAGCTGCGTACTCCTCTTCCATCGCGCGGCGCCAGTGAGGGTCCGACAAGGCGTCGCGAACGGAAGAGGGTACAGGAGAGACCTGCGTATCGCCGGATATCGCCGCAAGAGCCCGGGATCGCAGGGTACCCGCCGTATGCCGCGTCACCATAGGGTGAACATGCCGCGGGTGACGGTGAAGGAGCGGTGGGTGGTACACCGGCTGCTCTGATACTATGTTAGAGTGAATAATTTTCATTATTGGGCTAACCCTAGGGAGGGTAGCTATATAGTCATACATGGGCCTCATGGACCTAAACCTCATATACTTCAACATATTTATTATGCTATCGTTTGGTGACAAAATGGTATCCAGCTAATTTTCCTTACTGTCATGGGATTACTTAGTATTACAAAACGAAATTGCCAGCTCTTATATATGATCTTGTGGATGGTTCTGATGTCGTCTCTATTTGACCTTTTCAGGCAGCACCGACACCGATAAGGCAATTTCATAACATCGGCTGGCCTTCTTCCTGGCTTGAGCTATCTTTGCAGGAAAAATCAGTTCAGTTCCATTCATGGGCTCCTCAAGTCATCAGAAAAGCAAAATGCGTAGCAGAAAGCCCTTGGGAATTCAACTTTTTGAGTGTGTCCGGGGGAGTCCCATCTCCTTCAGATCATGCCAGGCCCTTGTACTAGTACTGACGTTCTTATCATACGCCAGCTACCATGCCACTAGAAAAACGACAAGCATTGTTAAGAGTGTTCTTGATCCTAAGACAAACCTAGGTATGTTGCATTGGCCCAGTCATCTCTATCTTCAAAATTTGAAAGGTACAGAAAACAATGCGACTCTCTCTAGTGGTTGGGCTCCGTTCAACGCTGATGATGGCACTGTATTGCTTGGGGAGATTGACTTGGCTTTTCTTGGTGTATATGCAATTGGCATGTTCTTTGCTGGCCATTTGGGCGATAGGGTGGATCTGAGGATCCTTCTGACTATAGGAATGATAGGAACTGGATTGTTCACCTCCGCCTTTGGAGCCGGCTACTGGTTCAATGTACACAGCTTCTACTACTTTCTAGCCATGCAGATGATTTCAGGCCTATTTCAGTCATCTGGATGGCCTTCAGTGGTTGCAGTAGTCGGCAACTGGTTTGGGAAGAGCAAGAGGGGACTGATAATGGGAATATGGAATGCTCACACATCTGTAGGAAACATATCTGGCTCTCTGATTGCTGCTGCCATGCTGAAGTATGGATGGTGCTGGTCCTTTGCGGTGCCCGGTATCATGATCGCACTGGTCGGGCTCACGGTATTCCTCTTCTTGCCTGTTGGGCCTGATGTGATTGGAATCCAGGAGGATCTCCACTTGAAGGACTATGAGAAGAGTGACATGGACGCTCCATTGTTGGAAGGACGACGCTCAGATGTTGCAGTTGGATTTATTGAGGCGTGGAGAATTCCTGGTGTAGCTCCTTTTGCCCTCGGCCTTTTCTTCTGCAAGCTTGTGGCCTATACGTTCCTGTATTGGCTTCCCTTTTATATCAGCCACACAGGTTTGTCAAGTTATATTTTTGCAGTTACCACAGCCTCTCCTTTTTTTTTGGCTTTTACAAAATGAACCCTTATTGCACACTGGGATAATCAGAAAAGCATGTTTTGGTGTTTAGAGTTACAAACCTTATGATACAATGCCCATCACTAGTTACAATGAGTGCTTGAGATATTATATACTAGTGTTGAAAGCAAATTAGCAATTGAAATTGTAAGCCCTTTTTTTGAGCTCGAAATTGTAAGCCCTTTGTGATGTGCAAATCAAACTTTCTGACCCTTTTTTAAACATCTTAACACTCCAGTTGCACTGGGTTCCACTGATTCTTGGCATGTTTTTTATTTCTTCACTCTGCTTAGGTACTGTTAGGTATTTGATTGAAACAAACCATGAAGAAAGGGACACATGACTTGAGTGCTTGCGATATGTTGCTGCGTGAATAATTTGACTTCTGGTTTTAATGTGTATAGTTTATTTTTATTTTAAAACAGTTTAATTTGTTTTAGGCTATACAAGACAAGAATCTATTGACAAGTTATGAAATAATTCAGTGCCTGCCTTTTTACTGCATCGACGAGGTGCAGGTTCAAAACTATTTCCACTAACATCAACACTCTGTTCAAATTTTCAGCTATCGGTGGAAAATACTTGTCAGACTCCGAAGCCGGGATGCTGTCAACCCTGTTCGACGTGGGTGGCGTTGTTGGCGGCATCCTCGCCGGCCACATCTCCGACCACCTGGACGCCCGGGCACTGACGGCCGCGAGCTTCACCTTCTCCGCGATACCGGCGCTCTTCTTTTACCGCCTCTACGGGAACGTCTCGCTGGCGTGGAACATCGTCCTCATGTTCATCACCGGGATGTTGGTGAACGGCCCCTACGCGCTGATCACGACGGCCGTGTCCGCTGACCTCGGCACGCACAGCTCCCTCAACGGCAACTCCCGCGCGCTGGCCACCGTGACGGCGATCATCGACGGCACGGGGTCGATCGGCGCCGCCGTCGGCCCGCTGCTGACAGGGTACATATCCACCAGGAGCTGGAGCGGCGTGTTCACGATGCTGATGGTGTCGGCGCTCGTCGCGGGGCTGCTGCTCTCGAGGCTGGTGGTGGCGGAGGTGGTTGCCAAGATGGAGTCCCGGAGGACGCCCGCTACCGCTGCTAGCGAGCTGCCCGTGTCCTCCATGGAAGAACCATAGATTGCTTCTAGTTGCGCCGGCTGTGGTCTCGTGGTGACGTGGAATGGTGGCGGGAGAGCACACCACCTGTGAGTTTAGGAGGCCTGAGGGGAGCAGGTGCGCTTCTGTCCTGGAAGGAACTGTGGGATCTTGCCCCTGTGTGGCGTGCTTCAGTGCTTCTTGTTCATCATGGTATATATGTATATGGAATGGTTTTGTGGTTGCCGTTGAGGATGAATGCTTGTATATGCAAAAGCAAATCCAAGAGTGGAAGTTGGAAGTACAAAGCTTGTATTAGCGAAAGCAAATCCAAGAATGGGGGTACAAGGTTCGACAACTAAACATGAGTTTTAGCTGTGAAATGTCCTGTGGCGGTGTTTGTCGATATAGATTGGGAACGCTGATTGTGATCATGGAGATCGTACAGACAGAAGCTTTCTTGAAGATCACCCTTAACCCTTTGCTTATGCTAGTCTTTACTGTCTCACTTACACCGTATTCACGAACTTCGATAGCTGAGGAGAGGCGAGGGATATTGGTGTGTCCCTGCTAGGAAGGTCAATATTGATTTTAAGCTTGTTACCGTTTCAACCTTATAACAACCAAAATCCAAAAAGAAGAGACATGACATAAAAACTCTGTAGGAGCCTATGGTCTATCAGTTATGACTTAGTGGGATTACTACCGAACTCCGGTTTTTGCTGATGAGGAATTTGTATATAGTAAGGCGTGTGTGTGTCCACGTGCATGTAATAAAGTACAAGATGCCATTCAGCCATTGCAGCTTATGTGTGTAAGGGTTCAAGTGATATGCCAATTACTTGGGATGATGTACCTCACTTTGTTGAGGATTTGGTGACCGAATCCAATGACTCATGAAGTTCTTGCTTCAAAAAAAAAAACTGATCATCATCCTCATGCTAAATTGGCCCAGTACGCTGTTGGGGTGCTCTTGTTGGGGTGGTCCAAAGGGCTGCAATTGGGTAAGCTGTACAGCAGTCAGACATTCTAAGCCCAGTAGTATACTTGGGCTCTCACCAGGCCTACACAGTTACTTTTGTTTTTCGCAACGAATGGGCCTCGACTTTTCTTTTTCCGCTTGTGACGCACCATATATGTAATAATGGATGTTCCCCTGCCTCGGCGCCCAGGGCGACTCGAGTATTTGCGGCGGCCGTCGTCCATCCGGTGGCTGTCTTCAGCTAGCTATTCCCCGTCCCCGTTCGTGCACCCGCCCCAACCACGTCTTCGTGTCACCGCCGTCCAACACCCAGTCGCTCTGCTCCAGGAATCGCACCAAAGCTGCTGCGTCACCGACCGGCCGGAACCCTAACCCTAGGGTTCGACGACATCGCCGGCGAGGAGCAAGCCACGGCGAGCTTGGGGGCTTGAACTGGTCTCGGGAACGCTGTCAGCTCGTCCGGCCACCTCTGTCCCGCTGCCGAGTAGCCGCTCCTCCGCGGGACCCGGCCATCTCCGACGGTCGGCGCGGCGCTTTCAGCCACCTCGGTCGCTGCTGAGCAGCCGTCCCAGTAGCTGCCTCCCGCCTCTGCATGGTGCGGGCGAGCTCTGCTGGTTGTCGCGTGCGCCGCCAGGCGCGCCGCACGAACAGGCCCTGGCAGGTACGAGGACCGCCGACCCCGTCGCGGAGGTACAACGACGCTCTCAATCCTTGATCCTAATCCTGCTTCCCCCAGAAGTCCGTGTCCACTGTCCTCTGTGGGTTGGATATTGTGTTGGTGGTATACCCACCCTCTCTCTTCCCTGCCGTAAGCAGCCAAGGGTGCAATGGTGGCCTTGGCATTTTTTGGAACAATAATACTAGGGTTGAATTGTTATCGTACTCTCAATATCACATTGACACTATCATTACGGAGAGTGAGGGTGAGCCATGGCGATTGACGTGTGTCTACGGTGAGGCACAGGTTGCGGAACACCACAAGACATGGGAGATGTTGAAGTTCATCAAGGCTTCTTCTTATCTTCCATGGGTGTGTATCGGAGATTTTAATGAAGTCCTTTTACAGTCAGAACATGAAGGTACACAGGAAAGGAGCTAAAGCTAGATAGATGGCTTTCGGGAGGCGGTGGATGTCTGTGGCCTTGTCGACCTGGGCTTTGAAGGGCGCAGATGGACGTATGAAAAGAAAGTAGTAGGGGGATCCTTCTGTCGTGTCAGGCTCGATATGGCACTGGCTTGCGCAGGGTGGAGCGCCAGGTTTCCAACCGCTATGGTCAGGCACCTGACGGCGGCGGCCTCAGACCATGGACCCATTGACTCTAGAGGAAGATGTCACAAGCAATTCCGTTATGAGTTATGTTGGGACCGAGTCCCAGCAGGTTTAGAGTGAGGGAAAAACAGCTGGACCAGATGGTCTCTCTCTTAACATTAAATGGGGAAATTACAATGTGGGCCCGACGGTAGGTGGCTCTGCCGCTACTCGAGGACCATCATCCTTAATTACACAGAGGGCATGGCCTTTTATAGTGGCTCCCCAGCTCAAGATTGAAAGTACAAACGTGCCCGTAATGGAAGTTTCGAAACCCTAGACACTGAATCTATTACACGTGGGCCTCCTAAGGGCAAGCATGTCTGTTACTTGGTCACCACAACATATGGGCCATGGCCCATCACCGCCCTCGAGAGGCCCAGCATGTCCGCTTGTTGACGATCAGCCTCAGCTCGGCCCATCACACCACCTCGCCGTCGCCGTCTTGGGATGTCATCACCTCCGCGCGGGACCTCCACGAGGGCCGGTGGCTAGGCTGACCGACCTCCGCAAGCATGGGAGGCGACGCCGTCGGACCTCCATCATAGACCGTCTTCATGGTCCCCCGAGGTGGCTCCTCGGCGGAGGTCCTACCTCCGGGGGCGTCTCCTCTGGATCCTGCGTACACAGATATGACAGGAATATTGGATTTGTAGGTTAGACTCCAAGCGGAGGTAATAAGCCTCTTCGGCCCTAGGGCGCATCCCCAACATTCCCCCCTTGAAGGTTAGGTCTAGCGGAGGCGGGTCTAGCCATCAATACGCCTCTGGCCGCGGAGGCTGTGTTTACCTCCGTCCCCCCTTTGGCCCGTTGAACGTTGGATCGGAGGTTTTGTGTTTTTACTGTTGTTTGTCCGGTTCTTAATCTTAGTTGTTGATTTTAAGTCAGTTCATCCCCTGCCCTTCGATTCGAGGATCGTTGTGACCGTTGGGCTGAGAATGCGAAGCGCCACTCCGCTGCCTATATAAGAGGGGTGGGCGGTGAAAACAACCCATACTCCCCTTCGCTTGCCACCGTGTAGTTTGCCCTGCTATTTGTTGTCTCCGCTCTAGTTCTGCCTTGGCATCCCGTCGCCATGGCACCTAAATGCCCATGCTGTGCGTGTCGTCGTCCGTTCTCCGGCCCTTATTCCCATTTTCAGGGTGTCAGAGTCAGAGGCTTCCTAGATCTTTTCGAGCAGTGCATGCTGGCTGCCACGAAGGCCAAGGATCTTAAAGAGTCTCTATCAGACGTGGAAGCTTCCCTGAGTGACTTGATGGCTCCGAAGGTTGCTGCGGCTGCTGCGGAGGTCTCCTACGACTTTGGTCATAGTCGAATGACGTAGAGCATGATTTCAGAGCTTGAGGGAAAAGGCTTTTTCCCTGCTGGTTCAGGGCGACCTCGGCATGGAGAGACCATGCCAAAACCTGAGAAGAATGAGGCCGTCGTCTTTCGAGATTTCTTTACCTGCGGCCTGTGCTTCCCTTCAACCAACTTCCTTCGGTATGTTCTTGAATGGTTCGAGGTTCAGCTCCATCACATGACTCCCCATGCTTTCCTGAACATGAGCAAATTTCTCTGGGCCGTTGAGTCTTACGGAGGTGGGCTTAGCATGAATACCTTCATGGAGTACTATGAGCTGCAAAAGCAATCACGCTATGTTGGCACTAAGATAGCCCAGTTTGCATCATACAGTTTCATGGCTAAGAGGAAGCCAAGCAAGGGTAAGGAAAAGATTGCGATCTCTTGGTTTCAGAGGGGAAAGTATGAGCCTGCTGATTGGCTGGATTTCTGGTTTTATGTTCAGACTCCTCGCGTTACTCGCCCTGACGAAGATGGTAGGAGCGTTACTCAGTTTCCTTTCGCCTTCGTGATGACTCCGATGAATCCTCTGACTAGTGTAAAGCCTGGTTCTATTGACTCTGATAAACAGAGGTCTTGCACGGAGGCTTTCAACGTGGCCTGCCGTTATTTTGGTGGGAGGGATCTAGTTGAGGAGATGATAGCCTCCGATTACTGACCCCTGCTTGGTGGTTCGGGGCAGAAGAAATATACTATAGAAAAGCTGGATCTGCCCGTGTTTGGAGTTGCTGGTGGCATCTCTTGCCCACATTTAGGGCTTTGTCTTCTGGAGGGTCAGAGCAAGGAGGAGTTTGTCTGCCTAACCGAGGAAAAGGTTGTTGAGATTCTCAGAGAGGTTTCTAAGAGGGAGTATCTTGCCCGGAGGTCGGAGGCTGGTATCATGCCCTGTCTTAACAGAGTTTTTGAGGAGCTCGGCGTGCATTACTAAGAGCGTGAAGTCCCTGACAAGGTGAAGAAGAAGATTGACAAGAAGGAGTTGCTTAGTGTTGCTACTGTTGCTAGTGTTGCTGCTGCTACTAAGGTTGCCGAATGGAGGAAGAGGAAGGGTGGTGCTTTGACCCGCGGAGCTCTGAAGAAGTAGAGAGGGGCCTCCGCTGAAACTATGGAGGTTGATGATGTTTTTGAAAGTTTGTATGATGAGGAAAGTTCTGGCATGGATCTGGAAATGACGGAGATTGCCGCTCCGACGGCACATGATCAAGAGGGTCTGTCCCGGCAGTCTTCGCCGGCCTCTCCCATCTTTGCAGGTGATGCCTCCGACTCTTCTCCACATCGGTCTGTTATGCCGTTTATTGCACCTATACTTCTGCTGGAGAAGGAGACTGTTTTGTCGGAGGTCGCTGTGAGGCCTTTTGCCACTACTTACATTGATGATAGCTCCGATGATGAGTCAGAGGAGGTGGCGGCAAAAACTGACAGTGTGGAGAGGCCTGCAAAGGATGTGGTGGTCACTGTCGATGGCATGGAGAAGCCCGCAGAGGTGGAACAACGTGAGACAGAGAACGTGACAGTGGAACATGATTCTTATACTTTAAGTCAAGGTGAGGTTCTTACTCGGAGTATGGTTTACCTAGATTTTCTTACTCTAAAGGTATCCTGTGGTAGGGCTTTGGAGGGGAGATATCGTTGGTTGGTGAGTTCGTATGTGGTAGTTTTGAATCTTAGGATTATTTAACCGGTCCTTTAACTTGTCTCATTTTGCTTGTTTTGTTTAGCTCGTTATGCGGCAGAGGCTGCTCAGATGGCACCTCCGGCGACCTCGACACTACCTGTTCCTGAGGCTGTCGTTACCCCATCCCCACCTCCGCCAAGTTCCAGTATTCCTGGGGCGGCCTCGACTGATGCCGGCGCTGATGATGATAAGCGCTTTCTGCTTGGTTGGCCGATGGTATTGGCCAGATGATGGAGGTGATGGGTTGTGACCTAACTCGGCACCTCACACAGCTGCCCCATGAAGTTTTGATGTGAGCCCAAGTTGATCACCATGTTATTGTAAGTTTGTTTCGTGATATATACTTTTTGGCCTGTTGTCTGCCTGGCTTATCTTGTTGGTAATAATGTTTACTGTTCTTTTAGAGTCATGCTATGTCATTGGCCGTCCAGTCTAGTAGCCACTTCGAGCTTGAGAGGAAGGATAAGGCCATCCAAGCACTGAAGGCGGAGGTTGAGTCCTAGTCTGGTGAGAAAGAGGAATTGTTGCAGCAGGTGTCCGAGCTGAAGAAGCGATTGACTGGTCTTGAGACAAAATCTGCTGATTTGAAATAGTCCCTTGATGATGCCCAAAAGTCTATGGATCTTGCGGCTCAGTGAGCGGCTAAGGCAAATGAGACACCCGAGAACCTTCGCAGGGAGCTAGACGGTGAGCGTCAACCAGTGGAAGCTTTGAAGACGTAGGTCAGAAATCTTGAGACGGAGATGGATGCTCTGAGGTCGATCGGGTTGGAGGTTGCAGAGTCTTATGTCTCTGCTCTTCATGCCTTCAGTGGTGTTGCCACTCCATTAATCCTGAGGCTTCTACCTCCGAGATCTTTTCCTGGTTCAAGGCAAATCTCAATAAGCTTAATGAGTTCATGACCGGAGTCTCTGATTTTAGTGCAAAGACCTCTGCCACCTGTCTATGCAAGCTCTTTGTGTCGAAGGATATTGTTCAAATTGGTGATTTTGATTGTCCTGAGCTAGAAGATCCTGCTGAACTTGGGCGAACAGATCGGTTTATTAAGACCCCCGTGTATAGCTTCATGGAGAAGTTCTGGTCCAAGTTTGGCCGGTCGGAGACCGTTGCTATGGCTAATATTACTTGTGAAATGGTATGTATGGTTAGCTTTCCCTGTCTTATTTTGTTGCAAGAGTTGTGTTGGCGATTCTCTTCTCTTATTTTCTATCTTTTTCAGCAACTGAAGTATGGCAAGCGCAGCGGTCACGGCCTGATTTCTTCTGGTGGGACATCTGCACGCACCCGGGGATCTGCCGACGTTGGCGCCTCCACTACTCAAGTTCATGCAAGTGCTGGGACTGATGCCATGACGGAGCAAGCGGTAGCATCTCCGGGGGCTCGGACGGGGCCTCAGAACTTGACCACTGGAGAGGAGGTGTAGAAATTCATCTTGATTTGTGGTTGTGTATATTTTGTCTTTTGCTGACGTAGTGCCAGCGTGCACATGTAAAGAACAATTTAAGTTGCTCTTGGTTTTATAAAATATTAATGGCCGAATCGTCCTGCGCAGGTCTGCAGTTTGGGGCCTGTGCAGGAGGTCGAGCCTGTTACCTTTATGCGCAATGATGTTTACGTTAGCGGCGAGCTGTGGGACTATTGGAAGTCGGTGTTTCCTAGGTGCACGGTGGACGATATGTTTGATTTTGTTCTCAGCGACTTTGATGATAAGCACTCTAGTTTTACTTGTTCTCTTGCATGGCACGGTCCAACTGGGCCTTTGTAATTGTTCTTGCTTGCGCGGAGGTTGAGTGTCGCTATGGAACTGTGATTTGTGGACTTGTTTATTTTGACCTCCGCTATGCTGCGGAGGTCTATTTGAATTAGTCGGAGGCCTTCGTGCCAGATTGCAATTGTTGCCTCTGGGAGTGATTTCTACTTTCCTCCTCGGAGGTTGTAACCACTTTGAAGCACGTTTATGTACTAATAATTTTACTTCATTGTTAACATAAGGTGGGTATTACAATTGCTGTTTCTCTTCGACCAGTGCTGGCGTTGATTTTGCTGTGTGTTACCCTTTTATTGATGTGCTCGACTTTGTAGTCTTCGGCTATGCCTCCGCGTGTCCTGACGCTTAATCTGCGAAGGTGAGCTGCAGTTGACCTTAGCGGAGACGGGGGGACGTTACGAGTTCTTACGTGGTATCCACCTTGTCTCTGTTCAGGCAATGATCCTGACTAGCTTGCTCTATCGGCTAATTTCTTTAGCATTGTCCAAGAGACCCTAGTTGTCTCTGGAACGTTTCTTTTGCCAACCTCATTACGAATTCTTGCATGGTACCTTATTATTTTTGTTCATCCGTATGCGCACATCTGCCTCCATCTCCCTTAAGCGGGTTTTGGCTATGTGGAGTTGCTTGTGGTTGGCACTTTCCTAATGCTTAGGCGTGCAGACGTTGAGCTCTACCTCTTTTATAGTACCCCTTGTGTACTTTGCGTATCTTTGCTATTTACTATTTTTTGTTTTGTGCTTTTGCCTCTTGAGGCGTGATGGTACAGGTACTAATTTGGTACCTGCCTTCTTTAATGATAGGTAGCTGCACCTGGTTTATTGATGCTTTGGAGGTCCTTATAAAAAGATTTATTCCCCCCCTTTGTCGTTTGGGCTGCTCTGTTGTGTACATTATACTGATGATGCTTCCTAGGAGCTGTCTTTGCGTTGGTACTGTGTGAGGACTCGTAATGGAATAGCCACATCAGTGAACCTGTTACAACGGTTAAAGATGGTGATGCTTCTGCTTGTCAACAATACTCTACTTGTATTTGCTTTGTATACTCAGAGATGGCGGCCGGCTGTGATCCTATTTAGCATGGTTGATGTAAGGATTTTGGATGCGGTGACTGCTTGCCGATGGAAGGTGCAAAGTGGTGTGCTGACAGATGATTGTGGAATTTGTCTTGTACAAGCTGGCGTTGGAGGTTCACCTCCTTCTCTTCGTACCGAGCGTCTATTGGACTTGATTCAAGTGGCTGGGTTTCCGGAGGCACAGGGTGGCATGCAGCCGGGAGGCGATAGGGGGTATTCCATGACTGATCAGGGTTTGCCTCCGCTAGCGCCTGCTTTTTAGGAAGCCTTAGTTTGCTTGCCTTCAGATGTACTTTCGAAGACTGCACCCTTTGGTTTTTTGTAGGTTGAAGTGTTAGCAACCTCCGAGCCACTTCCATGTCTTGTGGTAGCAAGTTAACTGGGTGGAGTGGCTAGATATCTTGACCCATAGGTTGTGCATTTTGGTCTAGTAGTTAAATACGTGCGCTTTGCACATTATTTCTGTTATGAGCAAGGCGCGATGAGCCTTATCTGTTGTAAGCATAAAGCTGAATAATAAATGATCTTGCTTTACGTATCGCCTCCACTTTGGAATGATCTTATCGGTTCCTGGATTTAATTTTTTGTGATTATATTGCCTTCATTTTGGGAGTTGTGTGATGCGGAGGTTGCTTGACTTCTCAACCTCGTAGCTATGTGCGTTACCTCCACTTGTTTTAATATTGTATTTCAGAGGTCACTGCTGGTGATTATGATGTTGCTTGCTTTTTGAAGTACCGGTGCCTGAGTTAGTTCATGGGTCTTTCCCCGGTTCGCTTCGCAACTTGCAGTTGCGACTGCCCGCCTCGATGCCTGATATGCCCGGGCTTTTTCGAGGGCTTTTGGTGTTTCGCGGAGGCTGCTTCATGCCTTCTCATTTCGTTCGCAACTTGTGGTTGCGATTGCCTGCCTCAATGCCTGATATGCCAGGGCTTTTTTGAGGGCTTTTGGCTTTTCACGGAGGTTGCTTCATGCCTTCTCATTTTTCTTAATGGTGGCATGAAGTGACCCTATAAATCATGAATAGTTGTTGAATATTGCAGCCGTAGTGCTGGCTGCTTTCGACTATCTTGGGTATCGCTTTTCGGGTTCCTCTTTATACATTCAGAGGTTAATTACATGCGGTCTTGCCTCATTAAAAACCTCACCTCCAATTTGGAGCCCCTTTTGTGAGGAAAAAAGTGCAAGCCGTTTTTGCAGAAAAAGTTAATTACAGGAATTTAAATCTATGAACCTCTGCTTATAATTCTACGAAGTCCTTACATTCTATGTGTAGTATTTCCTAAGGCTATCAATGTTCCAGGAGTGAGTTGACGTTGTTCCTTCTGCATCTTGTAGATAAAATGACCCTTTCCTTCCGTCTTGCTTGGTTATGAACGGTCCTTCCCATTTTGGCTGTAGCTTCCCTATGTTTTGAGCATTTGGCCTTCGCTTTATTACCCAGTCGCCATCTCTAATGGTTTTGGTGACCACTTTTCCATCCCTCCATTTTTTGGTTTGGTCTTGGTATTTGTCGATGTTGTCGACTGCCTCTAGGCTGTCCGCTTCGATCATCTGTTTGGTGTATTCTTCATCTTTTGCGAGGTTTTGTTTTATTACGTGGAGGCTCTGGTATTTGATCTCCTCTGGCATCATTGCTTCTTCTCCATACAATATCTTGAATGGAGTGAACCCTGTGGCTCTTGATACGTTTGTGTTGTGAGACCATACAACCTTCGACAGCTCTTCTACCCATTTGAACTTTTTGTGATCTAGCAATGTCTTGGAGATTGCTGAGAATATGATTCTGTTTGACCTTTCCACTGCTCCGTTACTCTTTGGGTGATAGACTGAAGCGAAGGCTATTTATGTGCCAATGCTATTGCAAAATTCTTTAAACTTATCTGAATCGAATTGTTTTCCATTGTCGACTGTGAGTTTCCTTGGAACCCAGAATCTGCAAATTATGTTTTGCCAGAAGAATTTTTTGACTGTTTCAGAGGTGATTGTTGCAAGCCGCTTGGCTTCTATCCATCTTGTGAAGTATTCTACTGCCACTACTGCATATTTGCTTCCGTCCTAAGCCGGGGGTAATACGAGATCCATTCCCCATCGTTGAAGCGGCCAGACCGGAGGTATTAGCTGTGATTATGCTCCCGGAGATGCTTGGTGTGGCGCAAAACTCTGGCATGCTTTGCAAATTCTTACTATATGCAATGCGTCCTTGATATGAGTTGGCCAGTAGAATCCTTGCCTGATTGCCTTCGCTGAGAGTGCTCTGGGGCCAATGTGCGATCCACATGTTCCTGAGTGGATATCCTGTAAGAGGTCTTTGCCTTCTGATTCTGTGATGCATTTAAGCAATGGTTGGACTATGCCTTTCTTGTATAAAACTCCGTCTATTATCGTGTAATTCCTTGCCCGTACAGCCAGTCTTGCTGCAGCTGTTTCATTTGATGTCACATGGACTTCATTGATATAATCAATTATTGCTTTCCTCCAATCCTCCGTGTTTACTAGGAGTACCTTCGTAAATGCCTTAGATGTTTTTGAGGTAGCTGGTAATGTCAATTCTTGGAAGAAGGTTCCTTCGGGTACCTCCGTTTGATTTGCCGCTGCTTTGGCTAACTCATCCGCCTCCGTGTTGTCCCTCCTTGGGATGTGCTTTAGGGTAAAACCTTGGAATCTTTTTTCTAGACCCCTGATTACTTCTAGGTACGCGGCAAACTCTGGGTTTCTTGCAACATAGTCTTTCTCTACTTGTCATGTTACTATCTGCAAATCGGTTCTGACCAAGATGTATTTTGCACCAAGTGCATTAGCTTGCTGAGCCCCAGGATTACTCCTTCGTACTCAGCTACGTTGTTGGTTGCTTTGAAGCACAGTCTTGCCGCGTATTTTATTTTGATGCCCGATGGTGATATTAGCACTGTGGAGGCTCCTGCACCTTGGATGCCCCATGCGCCATCTGTGTACAGTACCCGTATTGAAACCTCCGCTTTGTCTTCTGCGTGCTGTGGAGATGTCCATTCTGCCAAAAAGTTTACGAGTGCTTGTGACTTGACTGCTGTTCTTGAGATGAACTTGATGCTAAACTGAGATATTTCTATTGCCCATTTACCGATTCTCCCTGATGCTTCTTTGTTGCCTAGGATGTCGGCTAGTGGTTGTGCTGTTGGTACCAAGATTTCATGTTCTTAAAAATAGTGTTTAAACTTCCTTGATGCTGTGACTACTGCGTATGCTATTTTTTTGACCTCCGAATAGTTCAGTTTTGCTCCCTGCAGCACTTCTGATACATAGTATACTGGGTGTTGTACGCTTTTATTGCCAACTTCCTTTTCTTGAACTAGCACTACGCCGATTGCTCCTGCGGAGGCTGCAACATATAATAGCAAGGTTGCCTCCGCATCTGACGCTATGACCATAAGGTCTTTTGTCACATAGTTTTTGAGCTGCTGGAATGCCTCTGTCTGCTCTTTGCCCCATTCAAATGTCCGAGACCTTGAGTGTTCTGAAGAATGGTAGACATCGTTCTGCTGATTTTGAGATGAATCTGCTGAGTGCTGCTATTCTGCCTGTCAGTCGCTGTACTTCTTTCTTGTTTTTCAGTTCTCTCATTGTTAACACTGCTTTTGTTTTATCCAGGTTTGCTCTTAGCCCTTCTGGACCAACAATGTAACCGAGTATCATTCCCCTACTTACTCCGAAGATATATTTTTCTGGGTTTAGCTTTAACCCTGCTTCTCTGAGATTGGCGAATGTTTCCCTAAGGTCATCCAAGTGATCTCCGGTTCGTTTGCTGACCATTGCTATATTGTTGACATAGGCTATAATGTTCCTCCGGAGTTGAGCTCGCAATACAATCTGAATCATTCTTGAGAATATGATCCTGTATTTTTGAGACCTTCTGGCATCCTAACAAAACAATAGGTGCCGAAGGGGGTCGTGAAGCTTGTTTTTTCTTCATCCTCCTTTCTTAGCCATATCTGGTGGTATCCTGAGAAGCAATTTAATAGAGAGAAGCGCTCGCATCCCGCTGCCTTGTCGACTGATGCATCTATTCTGGGTAATGGGAAAGGATCTTTTTATAGGCCTTGTTGAGATCTGTGAAGTCTATGCACATTCTCATTTTGCCGTTCTTTTTTGGCACTAAGACAACATTTGCTAGCCAGTCTGAGTACTTGACTTCTCTGATGACCTTGTCATCTAATAACCTTTGCACCTCTGCCTTTGCTACCATTATGCGTTCATCAGACATCTTTCTTTGTTTTTTGCTTCTTAGGTTTGATGTTTGGGTTGAGGTCGAGGTGTGTTCAATCACATCCTGACTGATTCCTTGCATATCTGATGCTGACCATGCAAATACGTCCTTGTTCTTTGTTAGCAGTTCTAACAAGTCTTTTCTCTCTACCTCCGATAGGTTGGCACCTATGGTCACTTTCCTGTTAGGGACTGCTGCTTCCAATGGTAATGTTATTGTGTCCTCTTGATCTGCCATTATTTAGGAACTATTTACTTTGACTGTTCACTTCTTCTAGTCTTTTACGGAGGTCATTGTCAGACCTGCAGTATTTTTGAACTCCTCATGCAGCTGAGCCATTGTAGCTGGCTTCTTTCTCGCCAAGTGACTAGTGAATGGGCCAATCCTAAGTCCTTTGATTGCTGCTTCTATGGCTACCCCATCAGGGACGTCTGGTGCTTTAGCCCAGAGGTGTAGAAATCTCTGATAATAGTCTCTGAGGGGTTCGCCCTTGAGGTGCTTGTTGCTGAACAAGTCTAATAATCTCTGATGTAAGCTTTGAAGTTTGCCAGTATCTGGTCTCGTAGGTTCTCCCATGAGTATACAGTGCTTAGTTTCAACATTGAGTACCATGCCAGTGCATCTCCTTCTGCTGCAATCACAAATGATTTAGCCATCACATGATCATTGCCTCCTGCGGAGGCTACTGCAGCTTCGAAACTCATTATAAACTTTCTCAGATCTAAATTGCCATTCAATCTTGGCAGAGACACAGGTTTGTAACTTGGAGGCCATGGTGAGCTTTGCAGGCCTTCGGACAGTGGTGATTTTGGGTCAAAGACTCTTGATGGTGTGGGTAGGCTTGGAATTATGGTGTGCGCAGCTTGCGCGTTCATAGCTGGGGGACGACTTGCTGTGACTAGTTGAGCGATCTCCGATGGACTTGCTGCCGGAGGTTGCATGCTCTGTATTTCTGCTTGCAGAATGGCCATTTGCTGTCTTATCTCGTCCGCTTAACGCGATGACTGTATTGTTCTTTGGGTGGCGGATTGATGTGCCCTTAACCTATCTCTTTCGGCTTCCATGAGGTGCATTTCATCTCTTAGCCTGGCCAATTCGTCTTCTTGGATCTGGGCGGGCGGGTGCTGCTCAGTCGGGTCCCCCCTTTGTGCGGCGTTGTTGTTCTCGTCATCACCTCCGTCCTATGGTGTGGAGGCATAGGTGCTTCGAGTGTTTCTTCTTGGCCTCCCGCGAGCGAAGGGTTGTGGTACCTCCGTCTCGGCGGTAGTACGTCTCCTAACGGGGGCCTTTCTTCTGGGTGTTATCTCCGGCCAGACACAAACGGTGGGCGCCAACTGTTGGGACCGAGTCCCAGCAGGTTTAGAGTGAGGGAAAAATAGCTGGACCAGACGGTCTCTCTTAATATTAAATGGGAAAATTACAATGTGGGCGCGACGGTGGGTGGCTCTGCCGCTACTCGAGGACCATCATCCTTAATTACATAGAGGGCATGGCCTTTTATAGTGGCTCCCTAGCTCAAATTTGAAAGTACAAGCATGCCCCCAATGGGAGTTTCGAAACCCTAGACACTGAATCTATTACACGTGGGCCTCCCAAGGGCAAGCATGTCTGTTACTTGGTCGCCACAACATATGGGCCATGGCCCATCATCGGCCTCGAGAGGCCCAGCATGTCCGCTTGTTGACGATCAGCCTCAGCTCGGCCCATTACACCACCTCGCTGTCGTCGTCTTAGGATGTCATCACCTCCGTGCGGGACCTCCGCGAGGGCCGGTGGCTAGGCTGACTGACCTCTACGAGCATGGGTGGCGACGCTGCTGGACCTCCGTCGCAGACCGTCTTCATGGTCCCCCGAGGTGGCTCCTCGGCGGAGGTCCTACCTCCGGGGGCGTCTCCTCTGGATCCTGCGTACACAGATATGACAGGAATACTGGATTTGTAGGTTAGACTCCAAGCAGAGGTAATAAGCCTCTCCGGCCCTGGGGCGCATCCCCAACAAGTTAATGTGGGAGAGACACGAGGAGTTCAGGGGTATGCTAGCCCAGGCCTGGGTGACCATCCATGGGTGACGACCTTGGATGGGCTGCAGAAGAAGCTTGAGGCTTTATCGGTGAGCCTGAGTGGCTAGGAGCGACAATCCTTTGGCAGTGTTAATCGTGAATTGAAGGATCTGTCGGCACGACTGGATCAGTTGAGATCGGATCCGTCAAGAACAAACCCATCCCATGAGGAGTTAAAGGTGATCAACAGAATCATGGAGCTTAATTACATGGAGGAAATTATGTGGAGACAACAATCTCGTATTGCCTGGCTCACTGAAGGGGACTGGAATACGCGTTTCTTCCATCTGAGAGCGAATCAAAGGAGAAAACAAAATAGAATAACCAGATTATTGAAGAGTGATGGGAGTTTTACAGAAGATGATGATGAGATGGCTGATCTTACGACAGAATATTTTAAGAAACTATATACATCAGAAAGGACGGTGCAGATGGATCAGCTACTAGATAAGGTATCGGTAAAGGTCACCGGAGTGATGAATGACATGCTGCTAAAGCCTTTTAGAAGTGATGAGGTGAAGACAACCCTTTTTTAGATGTTTCCAACAAAGGCGTCGGGGCCGGATGGGTACCCGGCTCACTTTTTTCAGAGGCACTGGGATATATGTGGAGAGGAGGTGTCTGCGGTAGTGGTGAGGGTGTTGAGAAGGGAGGATGACCCAACTCTGATCAACAAGATGAATATCGTCCTAATTTCGAAGGTGGAAAAGCCGGAGGAGCTTGGACAATTTCGGCCGATGAGTCTATGCAACGTGATTTATAAAATAGCCTCAAAAATGGTGGCTAATCGGTTGCGCACTATTCTACCTGAAGTAATTTCAGAGGAGCAGTCTGCTTTTGTACCTGGCCGTTTGATTACAGATAACATTATAACAGCTTATGAGTGCTTGCACTACATGAAGAAGAAGAGAGCCAAATAGAATAGATTTTGTGCTCTAAAGTTGGATATGCAGAAGGCTTATGATAGACTGGAGTGGGATTATCTTCAGAGGATTATGACCCAGTTGGGTTTTCATAGTAGATGGGTGGAGATGATTATGAGAATGATAAAATCAGTTTCATTCTCAGTGTTATTGAATGGACAAAAGTTGGAAGCTTTCAAACCGACAAGAGGCATTCGTCAAGGAGATCCGATATCTCCGTATCTCTTCTTGTTAGCAGCAGAGGGCCTTTCGTGCCTTTTAAAATCAAGTGTTTAGTCATCGAGTCTCATGGGCATAAGGGTGGCTCCGTCTTCTCCGATGGTGAGTCACCTACTCTTTGCTGATGACAGCCTGCTGCTTTTCAAGGCAAAAAAGGGAAAACTCGGAATAGGTGAGGAATGTCCTGAACTTATATTGCAGTGCATCTGGACAGCAGATAAACTTGGACAAGTCATCAATTCATTTTGCAAAGGGATGCAACACCGAGGTGCGAAGAAAGATTAAGGCAATTCTCAATGTCCAGATTGAGGCCTTAAGTGAGAAATACCTAGGTATGCCTACAGACGTGGGTTCTTTAGTGAGTGGAGCTTTTACTTATTTGAAAGATAGAGTCTGGCGAAAAGTTCAGGGATGGATGGAGCAGAGCCTCTCAGCAGGGGACAAGGAGGTGCTTATGAAAGCAGTTGCGCAGGCCATTCCAATATATTCTATGTCATGTTTTAGATTGCCGAGAGGGTTGTGCAAGCATATTGATGGTGTCATCTGTGACTATTGGTGGGGAAGCAAGGAGGGCTTGGTGGCTTTTGAAGGACCCTGGTTCGCTCAATGCAAGAGTTCTCAAGGCTGCTTATTTCCCCGTGGGTGATCTACTGGATGCGGGGGTGGGTTCTTCGCCCTCCAGGGTTTGGAGATCAGTGGTCGACGGGATTCAAGTGTCGCGTCTAGGCCTGATTCGCAGGATTGTTTGGGTGAGACGACGAGGATTTGGGACACGCAGTGGATCCCAAGAGACAGCCTGTTATGACCACTTGCAGCAACAAAACCTAATCCGCCACAGTTGGTCAGTGAGCTAATTGATTCGACTTCGTGGTGCTGGGATGATTAGAAGCTGAAGGATTTTTCACGACGATGGATGTGGAGTTTATCGAGGGTATTCCTTTGAGCACGATGCCGCAAGAAGATTTCTAGGCATGGCACTATGAGAAGTCTGGCGTCTTCATGGTCAGGTCGGCTTATCGTATTCTGGTGCGAAGCCGGGAGACGAATTCAGCTTGGGTGGAGGAGCGTCTGAGCTATTCGGAAGCTGGATCACAAGAAAAGGAATGGAGCGAGCTGTGGAAGATCAAGGTTCCTTCCAAGATCAGGGTGTTCCTGTGGAGACCGGCTAGACATTCAATTTCGACGGGTGATGTCAGGCACCATAGGAAAATGGCTATAGATGGAGGGTGTTCCTTATGTGGAGCAGATGATTCATGGAGGCACGCGTTGCTGGAGTGCAACCTAGCTAGATGTGTTTGGGCCCTAGAAAGGGAGGAGATTACTGAGTACTTAAGCCAAGTGCAATACTTGGAAGCTCGGGCTTGGCTTGCGAAGGTGATGAGATCGCTTAAACAGGAAGGGCTTACAAGGGTTGTCGTTCAACTATGAGCGATTTGGTATGCGAGACGCAAGGCGATACATGAGAATTATTTTCATAGCCCTCTGTCGACTCACATGTTTGTGGAATGATTCATTGGCAAGCTAACGGAAGTCCAGCCGGAGAAGAAACAGGATCGGCCAGAGACATCTCACAGTGCACGGCCACCTCGGTGGATCAGACTGTCGGCTGAGCTGTCCAAGATCAACGTGGATGCGGCAATCTCCAAGAATTTGAGGCGGGCAACATCGTCTGCTGTGGCACGTGATGAGAGGGGCAAGTTCTTGAGAGCCTCTACACTAGTACTGG
This sequence comes from Bothriochloa decipiens, assembly GCA_023333625.1. Taxonomy (NCBI): domain Eukaryota; kingdom Viridiplantae; phylum Streptophyta; class Magnoliopsida; order Poales; family Poaceae; genus Bothriochloa; species Bothriochloa decipiens. The sequence goes on along the minus strand of CM041640.1, from coordinate 22,628,493 downwards.
AAGGAAACACCGACGCGGAGGTGGTTGAGGCGATAGTCTGCCGCGAAGGGCTGGCCTTAGCCAGTGACCTTGGTTTACAAGCAGCCCGGCTAGCCAGTGATTGTGACAACATGGTTTGAAGTACCCAGGGTGAGGGAATGAGCAGATATAGCACCACCATCCTGGAAATAAAAGTCTAGAATAAAGAACTTTGGCAAGATTGATTTCGTCTTCGAAGAACGGAATTCAAATATTGATATACATCTCTTAGCTAGAAGCTCTGTAAACTTACTGGTAGGTACACATATTTGGTTTTTAAGCCTCCTAATGGCATTTGTAACTATATTCCATTGAATGAATAAAGACAGAGCTTTACTTAAAAAATATATGTAATAATGGATATCCTCCTGCTGAAAAAACGTAATGGATATCTAATCACTCATTTTCTTCACACGCGTCGACGCGCGCCACACTTGTGAAAACAGCAGTCAACTGTGGTCACGACTAGACGACGGAGAGACGACACGGCATGATGCATCGTCGTGGCCTCGTCACTGTACCTGCCATGCAGCAGCAGCCAGAAGAGGCCAACGAACAGCCTTGTTGGTGAAGCCCGGCACGAATCTGTTCCTGCATCATATGCGGAGAAGATGCCCACGGCAAAGCACGTAGCTGGACACGCATTAGCCATAGCTTTCTTTGTTGGATGGTGTTCTTTCCGGCGAAAGATTTGTTCCACCTCCTTGTTTATTTATCATAATCGAAGATCGATTTCATGAGTGGTAATCTTATCTCGTCCCGGGCGAAAGCAACTGATCGAGGAGCCGCATTGCCAATATGAATATCCAGTCCAGCAACGCGGTCGCAGTCGCCGCACCTCACAGGCTCCACGTTCTCATCATGCAAGACAGGAGAGCTAGCATGACGATTGCATTGGCAATTTGGCATGTTGGTACTGGTACTGGCCGGAGCCGAGCGGCAAGGCGCTGCGTTTGACCCGGGCGCGCCAAAGCAAAAGGCGATTTCGAAGGGAGGCGCGACCGCGACAGCGACCGCGCGAGTGAGTGACAGGGACTGGTTGGTTCGTGTGGTGTGGCAGGAGAATAAGAACGAAGACAGGCACTCGAGGGCCCAATATGATCCGCCTTGGTTGTCTTTTAGATCGGTTATCGCTTTGCTGCCGTTATATCATACAAGTCAAAAGTAGTATGGCCACGAAAGAAGCTGATATAACCTGCCAATTCCTTTTTTTAGATAATAGCATGTCAATTCCTAGAAGCTAGAGTTGTATTAGATCAAACCTTTTAAGTCTAACTAAATTTAGGAACCAATAATGGAGTACAGTAGTATAGTGGCGGTTGTATATCTATACGATACATGGTCTAACTTAGATTATTAGGTTTAGGCGTTGACTTGGTTGCTGTTATTTATCATCACTCCGCTAGTTACTCTATATACTTTCGCTCTAATTTAAATAAGATGTTTTGTTCTTTTCAAAGTATATTGATGTACCATAAACAACCGATTCAAACCTCCTTCCCCAAAATAATGTAATTCTACATATGAATTGATTCTAATTTTCTTAATTTTGACTAAACTTATAGTTATTATGTACTAAATTTATATGAACAATATTACTAGTATTTGTGACTTCAAATAGTTTTGCTATGGAAATATATTATGTAACTAGTTTAATCATGCTTACTCTTATTATAAATGCGAGTGACCATGTTTCAGAAGTGCATATAGTGAGATAGAGAGGCTGGGCCACTCTCTGACTTCCTCTCGCGCATAGCTCTCCGAGCATACTCCGTAGGTGCATTCTTTTTGGATTGTGGTACATGAAGGATTTCTCTTACAAAAAAAGGGCAACGTCAATTCTACGCGCACAATCACGCAAGAAAGGAGGAAAAAGAACTACTTACTTCAAGACCAGTTGTAGATGCAGGGCAACCAGCCACGAACTGCAGTTGAATATATAATACTAGTATTTGTTAGACTCAAAGATTCAGTGGACATTTGTCCTCGAGTGTTCTGTTTGTCTGAATTACTTTCTACTAGTAGGTTCTGAAAACCAATCGCATCAAAATATGCAAACGCAACACAGATGCAGGAGCGAGGCATATCAAACAAGTCGTGTCGTGTGGCCGTGTACTCGTGCTCGTGTGTGATCGCAACTCATGCAAAGTTCCCTGCTTTTATTTTTCCTTTCCGGCAACCCCGTTCAGCGAGGTAGCCTTTCCATCGCTTCGCTTATCTGAATCCTCGACCCATTCCAGGTTCACGTCACTTTTGTATTCCGAGATCCTTTTTCCCACACATTCTTTCATCAACATCGCCGACGACTTTTGCGCAGAGGGACGGGACGTCCACACGCAACGAGACACGTAGTACGTGCCATGGAGGTGACTTGCTTCGAGAGGCTATAGGACAAAAATACGTCGCTTTGCAGCTTTGCTTTGCATTGGGGTTTGGTTGGCATATCTTTGTTCTCCACAGTGACGCGCACTAGTCTTTAGGCCCCATATTTTTGGCCCATTTCTCGTTCAACACTGGGCAAAAGATTAGGAAATATATCTAATGCAGTTTTAGTCCAGAAAATTGGCACTATATATCTGTAATTCTGTATCTTCAGAGATTCAGAGCTGGCAGATACACTATACCACCACTTTCAAAAGCAGCGCTCGAGCACGCATCACTACTCACTAAAACACAGTACGATTGACAGTAGGAAAGCAAATGTCTAAGACACCTGTGTTACCCATGCATCATGTTCACATTCCCTTTCATGATCTTGTCCTGGCTGCTTCTTGCTTTCCTCACTGATTGGTCAGCTAAAAGACATACAGCTGTAGTAGCTTTGCTCATCATGATCATGGCTAGTGGATCCAACATGTTCACCTCAACTTTGGTCGAACCTGTTTCGAATTATTTTCTTTCCCTATATGTGATTGAGGTAGCTTATGCATGAAGAGATGGATGTATGCTACTCCTATAGCTAGTAGCTTCATGACCATCTGCGTGTGTATGGATGGACCATGCTATGTATACATCACTTTTGTACATATATGCATCTATCCTATCTTTACTTTACTCTGCTTTCTCTAGCCCTTTCTCGGTAGGAAAAGTCTGTATTATTGCATCACTTTGCAAGAGATACGGTTTCAGTGCTACTTCTGCGACGAGAATGTTTGACGCCACGATAGGCACCGCTGCTGCACGTACTACCGACTCTAGACTAACGGTTTAGATGTTACACACGTAGTAGTAATACAGAAGCACTTAGAACTGGGGTCCCTTGACATTGCATAGATGGGCCTGACCACTTTAAGATTCTCGTGACTTTTACCTCCTTTTCCCTCCCCTTGGATCAATCAGATGAACAAAGGAACGCATTTTTTTTCTCTCGGAAAACGAAAAGATTAAAAAGCCTGCATGTAGTGTTCTTTGATAAGGACAAGGAAGCTCTTTTACATCAAGTACTGCATTCGTATATTTTTTTCCCTCCATTTTTTTCTACTTAATTCTTGCCAAGATCTGGAGCACCTGATCTGATTGCGTGCTCTGTTTATTGAAGCTTCGGAGGGCTATATGCTTCGTATAGTCTGAAGTATATATATCAATTTCAGAAAGTTGAGTGCTCAGGTTGCTGGTTATATTTCTTTATTGTCGGAAGTCAGAACTTACAAGCATCTTTTACCCACAAGGGCAAAGAAAAAGAGGTCTGAGAGGATTATTTGGGAGGCACCTAAAAAAACAGTGCACAGGGCATGCCGCATGCATCAGCATCAGCAGTTCAGCACCACGAGCCTGAGCATCAGAGGTTCAGTCGTTCAGAGCATTCGCACAGAGATGGCTATTTCGCACAGAGGTTCAGTCGTTCAGGCTCAGAGCATGCCGAACTGCCGGTAACCACATCACTCTATCAACAGAACGGTGTGACAATAGGATTTACTCCTATTTTAATTAAAAATAATATTAGCATTTCTGTTTTCAATCATGTAGGTTTATTATGAAATTTATAATCTCCACTATAATACGAAACTTCTCGAAGAGTTAGACGCGAACAAACTCACCCCTAGCCCACGGTGGAGATTGAAACAACCCCACAGCCATGCCCACCGAAAATTACGAACTAGGCACGCCCCTAATCACGTCACTAATCACGGAATGAATCTGCCGCCGCCGTGCTCAGTCTTCAGATTTCAAAACACCTCCTCGCGACGATCCTTCTTCCTCTCCTCGATTGCGCGGCGCACGGCGGCTTCGTGGTGCTGACGCGACGCGGCCCGGCGAGCCCCGTCCTGGTGGTCGACTCGCGCCACGAGGAGTGGCGGTGGGCGCCGCCGTGCCCGTACCCGTACGCCGCGGGAGGCGCTGGGTTCAGGGTGTTCGCTCCCGTCTGGCGACGCCGGTCATTGGCCTCCCCTCGTCGACCATCTACCGCTCGTGCGTCGTCCATCTCTGCTGCGAGGATCGAGAAGACGACAACGTGCGAGGAGGAAAGGTACCCTTCGGTCATCCGCAGCAGCAGCGCCGGCAAATATTCATGCCTCCCAAACAACCGCTCTGAAAATTTCGGCAAATAAAGTTACGATGCATGCATGTAATAATCAGGATAAGAACAGTTGTGTACACTAATTTTACTCCAAACAAATTTGAATCGTGAATGATGAAATTATTTCAAGTTCAATCTAGTTTCCTTGGATTATTTCAGCGAGCCATTCCGGACGCTGCTCCACATCGCGGCGGGGCAGGGCCACTGCGGCCTGATCACCGAGCTTGTCCATCAGGATCGATCGCGTGAGCGTACAGCAGGCGGCAATCGCGCGCGCGAGGAGGATCAGGTACGTCAGTTTATGGCCTACTCCGATCGTGAAACATGTTGACGACAATTAGCCGCCGAGATGGATCAACGATGATGGATACATGTCCTGGACGCCGGCGGAGGTGCATACATGTATTAAACAATCAAATCATATTCATCCAAATATTTAATTAAAAAGTTAGAGAAAATATAAAGATGTCTACTTATATATAGTGATATTCTCAAATTGTATATAGACTCAAAAATAACTGTTCAAAAGTAAAATTCTGTAAAAATAAATTGGTGATTTATATATCATTTTCTAAAAAAAACCATAACGTTAGCACGGGCATTATACTAGTATAATTAATTTTCTGGTACTTATCATAATATTGGTACTGTTTTATGTAGCTTTGGTCAAATTTTAATTTATCTGACTCTTTAAAAATTGAGAAATGTACCTTTTGTGGAGGCCTGGTGGGTGGGATTGAGCTAAGGTCTTGTTTATTTCCCTAATTTAGGGATGGCCGAATTTCTATTGTGACACCGTAGTGTATTGTAGCATTTTGTTTGTATTCGATAAAAATATTTCAAACATTGACTAATTAGGCTTAAAATATTTGTTTCACAAAGTATAATCAAATTGTGCAATTATTTTTTAATTTTATCTATATTTAGTATTACATGCTGTATGTGCCGACATTTTAATGTAAGGAAAAATCTTGTTTTTCATGATAAATCTGGAACCAAAATCTAGGATGTAAACCAGGCCTGACAGGCTGAAAGCCCGTGGCCATTTCTGGGCATCCATAATCTACACGCACGCTCGTGCCTACCGGGTAGCTAACGAGTAATGCGCGAGCCCGGCAGCCGGCAGCCCTTGTCGCTGTCGACGCGATGTGCGGCCATTCCAGCCACCTGACGACGTCTCGTCCGTCCTTAGTGGTACTCCTAGGCCAGGCTACGGAGGCTATGCCGCCTATCACGTTCCTGTCACGGAAAGGGAAAAGGCCTTCGCGTCGCGTGTACGTAGTAGTAGTCCGACTCGTGCGTCGCTGATGGAATGCCCAGCGTCACCGACACTTGGCCGGCGTGTACCAGCATGCACTGCATGGTCCAGATCTCATCATCGTCGACGCGACGACGACGACGGTGACGAGAAAGATCAAAGATCGCGCGGTTGGTGAAGGCAGCAACTGAGCGACGTGCTGCTCGGCGTTCAGCCTGCGTGCGATGGCTTGTAGCAGGGGCGGCAGGCCTGGACCGTGGCGTGGAGGGCCCTAGCCTGCAAGGAAGAGCGCAGCGACGACGGCCGGTTCGTGGGGTGCTTTTCCGCTGGCCTCACTCCTCTGTTTGTCCGTTGCCCACGAGCCAGGAAAGGCACAAACGCAGCCGCAAGCAACACACGATGACACGGCACGGCACACGACACGCGAAGATTTTATCCTCCCACGACCACCACGATCTCTCAACACCAATCATCGGATCGGCGAGGAGGGGCCTGGGGCATCGAACGGATCCGCACTGCACTCATCTCCCGCCTGCGGTGCGGGCCCCGGGCCCCGCAGGAAATGTCCAAAACGATCTCGTGGGCCTGCCAGGCCTAGCGTGTTCCTGCGCCGCGCTGTGTGCCGGCGCTGCTGCTGCGTCACCGCGAGTGCAATGGCAGAGAAAGACGCAAGACGCAACGCGATCAGCTGTGTGCCGGCGCCGCTGCTGCGTCACCGCGAGTGTAATGGCAGAGAAAGACGCAAGACGCAAGGCGATCAGACCCAAGGGCATACAGTACTCCGGCGCAGCGAATGATCCGGCGCGTGCGGCGCAGCGAGATGACAACAAAGGACTTGCTAAGTTCTCCTAGTTCACCTCCAAATTCTAATACGTAGAATTCATATTTCTCGTCATATCAAAATATCGGCAAATGCATGAACTACTAAATATAGATGAAATCAAAAACTTATTGCATAGTTTTATTGTACTTTACGAGACGAACATTTTGAGCCTAATTAATCAATGTTTGGGCAATTATTATCAAATAAAAACAAAATTACTACAGTGCCGCACAATGCGCTACAGTGCATCGGGAGTTCCTGGGGAACTAAACAAGGGCTTTGTTTAGATCACGCCGGATTCGGCGTTCTGTACAGTGAGCTGTCAAATCAGCACACTGTAGCATTTCGTTTGTATTTAGTAAAAATTATCTAAATTTTGACTAATTAGATTTAAAATATTCGTCTCGCAAAGTACAACAAAACTGTACAATTAGTTTTTAATTTTATCTACATTTAATACTCTATTCGTGTGTCGATATTTTGATGTGACCAAAAATAAAAATTCTGCGTAAATTCGGGGACAAATATTTGGGTTGTAAACAGGGCCAAGGGCAAAGACCCGGCAGTCCTGCGGCCGATTCCGATCAAAGTTTCGCGCGGTTTTTGCGCATCTTTCTTTTCGCCGCCGTTGGTGCGAAGCGCGGGCGTAACTCTGCTGCCGTGCCGCGCACAGCAGGCGTCCCCCGCGGCGCGGCAGCCGGGAGAGCCAGGAGACGCCGCGACGCGCGCCACACTGCAGCTTGCTTTCCTCCGCTGGCACCCGACGCGCCTTCGCCAGACGACGAGTCTAGAGTCCCATGACTGCACAGGTCCGGGGAAGATCGTCGAGACGAATCGGTGACTGGTGGGAGGTGACGGATGAATTGAGATGAAAACCATGTTGAGCAACAGTGCGGTGGATGTGGTCCTTGTCGTCCTTGGCCGGCCATTTGGCCTTGTTGGACTGGACCCGCCACCTCGCGGTAGAGGGACCTGGCTCATCACTGCTCACTATGGCTGTTGTGGCCGATGCAGCGCAGCTCAGGCCTGTAGCTGCCTGCCTGCCCGTGTCGACGTCGTGCAGGTTGCACTGGATGGTGCCGCTCCAACACTATTGTACTCGTACTACGGCGACTGAGCGACATACGGCATAGTTCGTACGTGCAGGTGCAGCAACATTTGCGCTCCGTGTCCTCCGTCGTGGACGCGCCCACCGTCTGCGTGTCTGCCTCTCTGCTGCCCATGCCCGTCCTCCCCCCTCCCGGCCCTCCCGCCCCGGGGGAGAGGTGGGGGGTCCCTGGCTTCTGCCGCTGACGAGGACGCGTCGGCTGCTTCCGCGCATCACGAGGCGGTGTCAGAACGTGGATCCTGAGTTTTCAAAGAACTTTCGCATGAATGGTCGTTTTGGAAAGGTGCAGTGCAGATGCAGTATTTTCGTGACGGTATATTTTTCCTCCCTCCTGACTGCCAGTGTAGAAAGTTATACACGCGCCCCAGTGGGACTTGGGGAGTAGTTCTAAAAGTTTGTTCACCGGCGATGAAGTATGAGATCTTGGTAGGCCGAGTGATTTGGAGCCCTAAAATGCAGGTCTTGCTGTGAGCTTTTTTTTTTTTTAAAAAAAAAAAGCACTGCTACCTTGATGTACAATTCAGAGGACAGACGGACAGGTTGTCTTGTTACAGATGAAAGCAATGAACCAATGGGATCAGAGACGCCGACCCAGAACCAGAGGAGCTGCAGTGGGGCGCTTAAAAAGAATTCAAGAGTCGGTCGGTCGGCGCTCGGGCTCGGCTCTTCTTCCTCGGCTCAAGTAAAGACAGCAGCCATCAGGGCCAAGCGGGCAGGCGACCCCCACACCACAGCCTGGTGGCCTCCAGAGTGGCATGCGGAGGAGGTGCAGCGCAGTGCAGATGCACATGCAAATGCAAATGCAATGCACGCAGCATACAGCGAGAGACGAAGGATTGCGATGGGGGTCTGCGACACCGGGACGACGGGAGGGAAAGGTAGGGACTACTAGGGAGCAAGAGGGGTGGCATGGCAGCTTAAACAAATGCCGGAGCTACCCAAGACTCGCCATCACCCCCTTTGCTTAAAGAAAAGGGAGCTGTCAGCCCCATTATCGGATAGCACGTTCTCATGCAGTTTGTTTAGTCTCACGGAGTGAGGAGCCTATTAACAAAAGAAAAATAGCATAGAGTATGCGTCAGCAGACAGACAGGGAGCTGGCTAACTCAAACCCCATCCATCACACCTGTAACATGGAGCCTTTAGCGTTTTTTTTTTTCAAATCCTAGATTTGTTTGCAAGCTTCAAGAGAAAACAAACAAGCAGCCAGCCTCAGCAGCTTCTGCTGAAACTGATCCTAGCGTGCGTGCCTGCAGGGCGGGAGAGCGAGTGGGAGTTCTTTAAGCCGCGAGAGGGGGCCCAATCAGAGCGCAGGAGATCACGAACGCATGCAGGCAGGCCAGGGGGGGACACGGGCCACGTGATCGAGGGAGGTCAAGCCACGAAATAATCATCGGAAATAAAGGCCCGGCTGTACTGAAACTGTAACCTGCCGGTGCCCCCCAATTAATCGCGAACAGAGGCGCGGTACAACGCAAGTGCGAATGGATTTATGGGCGAAGGGACAGCGCTGCGTTTGGACCACACCGCCAGTGGGGGGAGGGGATGGTCGCCGGCCGCGCGCCGGTTGCCGAGCCGCCGTCCCGCGGTGGTCCGGAGATCGGGCCGGCGGGCCCGTAGATTTGTACGCGGACGCTACAGCTGAACCAACCAGCCTGCCCAACGACGGAACAGGTCTGGTAGGGCCAAGGTGTGAAACAGATTAGAGGGCAAATGAACAAGGGGGTGTTTCCATTTGCGAGGCGAGGGTGACAAGCATTTTGCTGTGGCTCACCAGTGATGGCCATGTTTTTATCTAAACAGGCAGTGGCGTGTAGTACTCCATAAGTGGTCATACGGACTACAAGGCAGGCGTAAATCCGTGCCTGGGCAGAAGCAGTAGTGTGTGATAAAACCAGAATACCAGATGCAAAGCAAATTGCTGTGTTTGGCAAGTGGATAGCAGGTAGCAGCGTTGGTTTCAATGGAGAGCAATTGCAGCGCGACAGCGTGAAATGCAGTGCAGGTCGGTTGCCCTCTCTTTTTTATTTTTTGGGTCACATTTCAGGACAGATGTTAACAGTTCAACCAACAACAATACGAGTTGAAGAGTAAATTTCCCCACATGGTATATCACACAAATCCAAATCAGACCGCGAAAAAGAAGTTCTTCCAATGCCTGTGACTCTGTGAATGAAAAAGAAGCAAGCCGGGAGTCGCTATACACAAGTATCATATGTACGTGTGTCGACAAAACTAAGCAATTTCCAGCTGCTTGACCGATGTCCTCAAGTGCCACTTGCAACCAGCTTCTCCTTGCATATGAAGCATGCACTCTTATGAATTTATACAAACTAGTAAAGCCATATGCTTAAAAAAATAATAGGAAGGACAGTGCAGCGAAACCACCAACTCTAGCTTGTCTAGAATTCATTCATGTTGTCCTCCACTTGAAATAGGAAAGACTCTACCACCTAGCAATCTTGTCTAGGTTTCAAACCATATACGTACTCCGTTTATAGATCAGAACCGTCGTTTCGTCATGCTATATTCACTATTTAGCCTAGTATATGGAAATTGGAAAGAGAACAGCATGACCAGGGAACCCCTAATGTTCCATACCTCAGACACAGAAGTTTGGCAAAATAAGCCAATACAATTGGCATATTTAATATTCTCTGTCTCTTTCACAGAAAGAAAGCTTCACTATGTCATATGCCCCTTTGGTTTCAAAATCAGCTAGCTTGATATATAGCAATAAGATCCAGGAGAGGAATGCCAAGAATGGAGAATGTTCCAAAGCCAAAAGTGTTTCCTCTAGCACACGCAAATCAACTTCAATTCTGCTTGGCTGGTATATAAAAATTTAACTCTACTTTTTGTAGCAGCAATTTAAACTAAAGACGGCATCCGAGAACCAGATGTCTCAATCGAATTTTCAGAGCATATTAACTTTACCATACCACTCTTTGCTATCACAACACCATTTG
>CM041640.1:22513003-22617788 GCA_023333625.1 Bothriochloa decipiens | reverse complement strand
TAGGCCTAGCTAATACTCCAACATAAGTAAAGCAATCAGAGGTGTGGAACAACCAAGACAATAGTTCCTTTGCAATGTTTTTAATTGCAAGACAAAATGCATATTACCAGGGTTAACATGCCTGCAAATGGTGTAGGTGTGACGATGGTCGATGGATGAGGCAGGCATGATCAGCACCGCCATGCCGAGACAGACACCAGCTCGCCACGCTGCCAGTAGAGTGCCAGACCCATTCCGCACTTCTCCACATGGAATCCTCGTACCTGCACCCGCTTCAAGAGGCAGTCAGCTTGTGCTTCTGCAAGGTTGCTGAGCGGCACCGGAGCAAACCCGGCCAATGTAAACACTGTCCGCCAAGCCATTGCCTTTTCAGCTTTACGCCGGCCAAGTACTGCATCCTCTACTCTCGGTTGGATCAAGAACCTCTCAATCTTACTGGCAGCATCCATGTTAGTGCCAGCAGCATCAAGTGAGTCGAGAAGGAACATACAAGACTGGAAGCAATTCATAAAGTGCTGTGAAAATGGGAGGTCACCCCGGTCACTGCCATGGTCAATAGCTACGGCAATCTTAGGAGCAAGCTGTTTCACCAACTGAAGCAACATCGGAAGCGGTGGCGTGCGTGCAGAGCAACCAACAGGGATGCAAACAGCGACAACCTCATCGGCAGAAGGAGGACTGAGTTCCGCTGGATTAAATGCATCGAGATTGATGGCAGTGAACTCAAATGGAATGCCAAGGTCGACAGCAAATTGAGAGAGGTTGTCCCGAGTAAGATGCAGCTCAAGCGGGTGGTGGGAAGCACTTGAAACGAAGGCCGTGAGCTTCAACATTGGCAGGGTGACGTTCCCACCTCCACGGCGGTGTGCAAGCTCCTGCAGGAAAGAAGCCCACTGGCCGCCAACACCAAGGTCGAAATCAATGATGCGGATACAGGATGAAGTTGTTGTGGCGATCTCGTCAAGAAGCGCCTGAGTGGCAGTGAAATTGGCGAACTGGAGCACGGGCGAGAGGTCGGAGAAGGACTTGTATGCACCGAGCTTGAGGGCGACGTCGAGTGGGGAGGTTAGGCGGGTGGAGCCTTGGTGGCCGTCGGAGAGCGCGAGGAGGAGGGCCTCCTTGAGGTAGGAAGCCGAGCGGAGGAAAGGCTTCCCGATTGGGGGAAGCTGCTGATTGAGCCGCGCCAATATCTCGCGCGCGCCGATGGAGTTGCCGAGCTCAGCCGCCTTTGCCGCCGCAGCAAGCTCGTCCAGAAGCTGTTGATGTTGCTGCACCGCCGGGGTTGTTTTCATCGCTCCCTGCGGCGGTTGCAGCGACGTCTGGAGCTGGAAGGGCGCTGTGGTATGCAGTGGTGGGAGTGGTAGACCCTGCAGCGGCGGCGGGTGGAGCTGGTTTTGGAGGAGGAACAGGTTGTTGGGCATAGAGTGGTGGCGCTTCGGCGGGGGCGGGAGATGTAGCTGGTGCTGATGGTCGGGGAAGGAGGGGAGCGGCATGAAGGAGGAGGCCGCCGGCGACGTCTGGTGTTGATTGAGGAGCAGACTTGCCGACGGGACTCCAAGAAGCGGGGGCTTTATGTCGCCACCGTCGTGGAAAGGCATAGTCGTGGCCGCCGCCGGCGGCTGAAGCGCCGCCTCGGTTGGCAGGAGGCCGAAAGTGGAAGTGGCCTTGCTGCTGCTGCCGCTGCTGCTGGTGAGCGACCTCGCGCCGGGGGACGACAGGTCGGAGGCCAGCGCCGAGGCCGAGGCACCGCCGCCGGCGAGTGGGTGACGCTGCAGGGAGAAACCGAGCGGGTCCGAGGCCGGGAACCCAAATCCGGCGGCATTACCGAGGAGCGCCGGCGGCTCCATGTCGCCCGGCGCGGTCATGATCCAGTTGAGGAATGTCTGGTCCTGCCCGGCCGCCGCCGCGGCGTCGCCGAGCACGGCATCCCAGCCCTCCTCCCCGACGAAGCCGATGTCCAGGGTCCCCGGTATGGGCGGCAGGTCACCGCCGGACCACTCCTCCTTCCTCCCGCTCCCGCTTCCACCGCCGCCGCCGCCGTGCTCGCCTGGCGCCGCCCATTTGGTGGCCTCGGCGGAGGCGGCGGCGCTGTTGTCCGAAACCGCCGCCACGCCGGAAGACGAGTCCCCCGCGGCAGTGGCGCCGCCCAGGGACGAAGACAGCGTCGATGTCGAGTAGGGCGGGCTCGGGCTCCGTCTGCAGTTCAGCACCGACGCCGGGTCCACCAGCATGCCGCGGGCATGCCCGCGTGCCCGCCAGAGGACGACGGCAGCCCGAGGGGCGGAGACGGCGGCCTGCGCGTGGACGAGTGGAGGAGCGCGCGGGGACGGCGGCGGGGACCGGGGAGGCGCGAGTCGAGCCGCGCGCGACCGCGAGCTGGGAGGCGGGGTGCCAGGGTCCCCGGGGTCGCAGCCTCGCCGGCCGCTTCGCCGGGGACGCGGGGTGCCGGGCAGCCGAGGGTCGCGGAGGAGGCGAGTTGGGGAGGCGCCGAGGGCCGGAGGTAGGCTGACGGCGGCCGCTGGTGGGAGTGGGGGAGTGGGATTGGGAATTTGGGATGAACGAAACCTGAAGCATAACCTCTTGGGCAATGGACCCCACATGTCAGTAGGGTTTGGCAGGTTTGCGGGTACGGGTCCTTACCCGTCTACTGTTTGAGTTGGAGCTGGCCCCACCTTTCTCTCTCTGACACTGCACTGCCATGGTCCCTGGATGCGTGCAACATAAAAAAGTGTGCACCCCTCTCTCTCTCTTTCCCCATCCATCCTCTCCCCTCTAATCCTCGCCTTTTGTCTTGTTTTTATTAGCTTCAGAGTGTTTTTTTTTTGCTGCGCGCGCTTGGTTTTGCTTTGCGTCCCCTATGTTTCCGCTCCCGCGGATGGGGATGGATTTATCTATCTGATTTGGTTTCCCGCGAACTTAAATCGTGGACCTCGTACGTGTTCATTGGTCCTGCAAATCTTTTGACGGTTAGTAGTTCCTGCTCAGCGCTTTATCATTCTAGTTACTTGATTGTACAGTGCATATCTACCGTGATTCTAGTTGCCGCAACATGACCATCAGACGTTTCTTCCGATTTAATGTAACGCCCTAGATTTTAAACGGCTCAGATTCACTCTGTACGTTGAGCAAACCACACCTACCACGTTTAAACGGCTCAGATTCACTCTGTACGTTGAGCAAACCACACCTACCACCATCCCACTTAAGCTTTCGTCCTCGCTTCGCTTAAAAGGATTAATCCGGGGATGGTGGGATGGACTCTAGAAGCCTTATATGTTGGTCTATCCGACTTTAACAACCAAAGTGGGACTAAACTCTTCAAAAAATCTCATAACAACCACGTGGGTCACTATGGGCCAAACGGGCTGGGTGTGACATACACCCCTCTCAAAGAACTCGACGTCCTCGTCGAGCCCAACATACCCACAACTGGACAAATGTGACCAGGAACGTTCCCCTCTTGGCACACGCGACCGTGCGCCCAGTGCCAGCACATGTGCCACGCCGTGCACTCCGCAGAGCCTACACGCGTATGAACCCCCATGTCCAGCCCCTGGCCCTCACGCGCCCGTGGCCGCGAAGGTCGGCTCCGATACCACTTGTAACGCCCCAGAGTCCAAACGGCTCAGATTCACTCTGCATGTTGAGCAAACCACACCTACCACCATCCTACTTAAGCTTTCGTCCTCGCTTCGCTTAAAAGGATTAACCCGGGGATGGTGGGATGGACTCTAGAAGCCTTATATGTTGGTCTATCCGCCTTTAACAACCAAGGTGGGACTAAACTCTCCACAACATCTCATAACAACCACATGAGCCACTATGGGCCAAACGGGCCGGGTGTGACATTTAAATAGAAAACACTTTCTCACCTCTTATCGCAGGGCAGGTTTCGTAGCTATTTCCATACCACATAGTTACGGCTTGTCAATGGATTTTTTTTCAATCTGAACCGCTGGCTTTTACATTTATTTAACTAACTATTGTCCTTACAGGCAGAGCTATCTTGTGGCAAAACTGGGCTCCGGATCCCCTTGCCTTCATGAATTTTGTAAAGCGTGTATATGCTAGCCTGTTGTGACTTGCCTTATGCTTGGTCTCCGCTAATCCTTGTCCCTTGCTTGCCTTCCACGACTCCACAACTACGTACAATACTATTTGATTTCCTTTGTCTCTGCGTACGTAGTATAAAACATAGGAGTACAACTCTATAGCTATGACTGCTTTTGGGCTCTCAATGAATCCTTTGGTTTTTTTACTTTTAAGCTTTAATTTATATAAAACATGTAGGGTATTTTTATTTCTCTATGTTACATGAACTTTATTATAGGCTTTATAAAATAATTAACTTATCCAAGTAAGAATATGGCTTAATTTTGTGACGAATGGGATTTTATATAAGTATTCAATGGTAAATTGGCCCCCCTATGTTTTGCTCCGAGCGCCGCCACTAATTATCCTTGCATAGGATTGGAGTTTTTGGTGGCTATTTTCATACCATGTAGTTACCAGTTATGAATCGACAACCCCACACATTTTGAAGCATGCTATTGCATATTGTGAGGATCGAAAAACTTTTGTCCTTACCTATGATTGGAGGTTTCAGTGGCTATATTCGTACCACATAGTTACCACTTTGAAATAGACAACCCTGACCATCTGAACGTGCTAGTGCATTATGAGTACTGTATTTCTAGTTAATACTTGTGAATAGGCAACCCTAACCATCCGAACATGCTAGTTCATATCATAAGTACCGTGGTTCAAATTATTACTTGTGAAAAGGCAACCCTAATCATCCGAACATGCTAGTGCATACATGACTACCGTGATTCTAGTTACTACTTTTGAATAGGCAACCCTGACCATTATTCGAACGTGCTAGTACATACTATGAGTACCATGATTCTAGTTACCATACAAGCGTGCAAGCTTTTAATATTTGAAATAATATACTTGTTCTCACCTATGAACAGAGGTTTTAGTGGGCATGCCACATAGTACCACGATTGGATGAGGGTGGACGAATGTTCCCATTGAAGATGCGACAAGGGAGGAGGAGGGTGCTCTCCCCAACATCGATACATGTATCGTCTGTTTGGTTGAAGTGCTGAAGCCAACCCGAATGGTTCAACCCATTTTCTGGTTGTTTGGATGGAGGTATGGGATGGGTTGGGTTCCGACCCCAGGAGAATATACCTCCAATATGCGGGTTGGGTTGGTTCGACGAAATCTGGCGGACGGAGCCGCTCCGCTCGGGTTGGGAATATCACGTGCAATGCATTCACCCTATACCTTATCCCTTCACCTTCCCCCACCACTCGACCGCTCCATCAGACCGACGTCGCCCATCGTCGAGCCCCGCATCTCCGCCAGGGTCACGCCGCGCCGGCCTTGCCATCGCGCGCGTCCACGCCTGGTCAGCCACGCCGGCCCTGCCTGGTCCGCCGCCCCAGAGGAGGCGCCCCGCCCGCCCGAAGCGCCACGCTAGAGGAAGCGCCCGCCTCCAGGTCCGCCCCGAGGAGCTGCCCCACCCGCCCCCAGGTTCGCCCGAGGAGCCGCCCCTAGGTACCGATCTCCCTCCAGTCTGAGGTCACATGACCTTTGTTTACACAAGTTCTGATGCATATGAGGTCACATGACCTCTATTTTTCAACAGTACAGACTTCATAAATGGATATTGGGTTTATGTATTAGTGATAGGCGGCACACACCACACACCATAGCGGTGGTACGATAGATTTTTTTAGGGAATTGGCCCCTACTTCTTGTTTTTGGTGCCCAAGAGGACTTTTCATTGATACGATTCTTCTTGATTGTGCTGCTATATGTAGAGATGAATACCAGGCTCAAGGCATTTGTTTTTGCTGCTGTTGCACATTGGTTGTTGTGTGTCATGGCAATTGTTGCTCGGTCTAGGAAAAGAAAACGAGTTGCAAGAAGGGAAGGGATTACTTATGCACCAATATATGAAAGGGATAGGAAGAAAATGGAATACCTCAATGACAAAATTTGGAGGAATGACACTACTTGTGTAAACATGCTGAGAATGAACAAAGCACGTTTCTTTAGGTTTTATAAGTTGTTTAGAGATCATGGTTTACTTGAAGATACCGTTCATATGTGTGTTGAGGAGCAAGTGGCAATGTTTCTGCATACTGTGGGGCACAATATTAGGAATAGAGTAATTGCAACCAATTTTGGTAGATCCGGAGAAACGGTCAGACGTTATTTTAATAAAGTACTTCATGCTATTGGTGAGCTGATTATATTAGGCCCCCTTCATTGGACACTCTAGCTAAAATTGAAGGAGACACAAGGTGGTATCCATACTTTAAGGTGTGAAGCTCAACCTTATGTCATATTGTAAATTTATTTTTTGCCAAACCTAATTGAACTAATCTTGACTTCTTTGAACATCAAATAGGATTGTATAGGGCACTTGATGGTACACATATAAGAGCCACTATTCCAAAGGAAATGCAACATGCTTTTTATGGTCGATATAAGCATTGTACTCAAAATGTACTGGCAGCCGTAGATTTTGACCAAAAGTTCACCTATGTGTTGGCCGGATGGGAGGGGACAGCACATGATGCACTAGTTTTACGTGATGCTTTAGCACGTGTAGGTGGCCTTCGTGTGCCACAACGTAATAACCTATGTCTTGTCCATATATTTGTTCATCAAAACTAATGGATCATTGACATGTAACCTCACTATGCATCATATGTTAGGTAAATATTACCTAGTTGATGCTGGATATGGAGCCAAACCTAGATTTTTACCCCCTTTTCGGGTTGTACAATATCACTTGAATGAATGGGGGAGCAATCTGGTGCAAAATGAGAAGGAATTGTTCAACCTTAGGCACTGCTCATTGAGAATCATAGTAGAGCAAGCATTTGGAGCACTAAAAAGGAGATTCAAAGTACTTGATGATGCCTCTCCTTTTTTCGTTATGAAGCTCAAGTTGATATTGTTATTGCTTGCTGCATCATTCATAATTGGGTGATAGAAGATGGGAGTGATGAATTCAATGTACCAAGTGACAGCAGTGAGGACAACTAACACACTACATATGCTGGGACAACAAGTGAGAATGTCATTATGCTAGCATTTAGGCAAGGCTTGGCTGACCAAATGTGGGCAGATCGTCTAAGCCATGAAAACTAGTATTGGTCAATGTAATCTGTGTTGTATTTTATTTGATTGGATAATGTAATCATTGTATTTGATGGCTGAAATTGTATTTGAGGACATATTCCTAGATATATTTGATTGCCACGTTGATTCCTACTTGGTTGGCATTATTATTTGAGGACATATGTTGCATTGTTTATTTTATAGGGGAATGGATCTAGAGGGTATTGCAGGGACTGGTGGACATGCTACTTGGACTTCCACTTGGTCAACCTACATGCTCGAGTACCTTGCCAATTTAGTGGTTAATGGCACCAAGACTTCATCCACCTTCAAGGCGGTTCACTACAATGGGTGTGCAAAGGCTCTCCAAGAGAAATTTGGCATTGTGCGCAGTGGTGAGCAGGTTAAGAACCACTTTAAGACATGGCAAAAGAAGTTTCGTAAAATATATGACCTTCGTGGTTTGAGTGTTGCTGGTTGGAATAAAGATACCTACACTATAACTCTTGATGATGAGCACTACAACAATCATATTAAGGTATATGCTGAATTATAGTTGTTGAATTATTAGTTCTCACATAATAGTTGCTGAATTATAGTTGCTGAAAGATAGTTGCTGAATTATAGTTGCTGAATTGTACATATATTGTAGGATCACAAGTCTGATGTTGATTTTCTGAACAAGCCTATTCAACACTTTATGGAGATGAACACAATTTTTGATAGTACCATGACTACAGGCAAGTTTGCAAAGGACTCAAGTGTACCTCTAGGTACACAGGAAGAAAATACAGATGATTGGGACACCAAGGTGCAGAGGATGAAGGTACAGAGTGATAGGGGTGCAACTCAAGACGACAATGCAGCAACTTCATCGGTTACCAATGCCACCAATCCTAAGAAGAAGGACAAGGGCAAGAAGAGGGCCATGACTGACCAAGATCCATTGGTGACTATAATTAAATGGGGAAGTATCAAGTTAGCCAAGGCGATAAAGGAAGCGGGAAAATCTGACAATGATGTGCCGTCTGATTTGTATGACAACGTGATGGGTATGACTGGTTTCAATTCGACTCACTTATCCTTCTACCATTCCTACTTGGTCCAACATTCCTCACATAGCAAGAGCTTTCAAATCCTTGCCTTTTGAACATAAACTCAATTGGGTTGCAAAGCACATTGCTGAGAACTACCCTAATCCTGATCAGTAAGGGTAAGTTGTAGTCATGGGATGGTTCTTTCGTTAGTATCACATAGAACTTTATATTTGTGGTCTAAGTAAGCTTGTACCTTGCTATGTGGAATGCTTGAACTTGCTATATATTGTATATGGCTTAAACTTGATGCATCGTGCAAGCATCAGACTTGATATGTGTGTAATGTGCCTATGGATATGGTCTAAAACTTTTATTTTTAATATGGTCAAGACTTTTATATGTGCCTGTTATATTATTTTTTGTGTTGTTTCTTGATGCACGGCGCAAGCATATGAAATATTATTATGTGTTGAAATATTGCATGGTGCAAGCATATGAAATATTACCATGTGAGAATTATATATAACTATTGCTGATGTAAATATTGCTATGTGTTGAGCACAAATTATATGTTTGAAGGCTAACATCACCATTTTAGTGCAAAGGTGACTATATCCAGGTTCTGTTTTAATCCATCCATCCAAACAGAAAATAAGATGGATCTGACCCCATCTCAGTCCTCCAACCAAATAGAAAACGGATCGAACCCATTTTCGCAACCAAAAAAATCAAGGGTTGGAGCCGTCCCCAAAATATAGGTTGAAGCCACTCTAACCCAGTGATCCCACAACCAAACACACGGGTAGACGTCGAGATGGATAGACTATGATGGCAACAGAACAACAAGAAAGGAAAATGCTAATTGACTGCCTTACGATTTTCCATATACTAGAAACTCCTAAAAGTAGCTTTTATTGTCTTTTCGCAAGAGGATTAGTATGGATATATATAGGGAGAAGAATTTTTATCTCAATATCAAGTAGCAATATGATACAAATCAATGTCCCATCTCTCCCTCTACTCATGGGGCCTAAATTGTTTGGGCCTTTAGGATTTATTAAAATTTTTACACATGGGCTCAGAAGAACTAGACCGTATAAATTTGAACACCTCGTCTTCACTGTTTGACTGTAAGTTTCACATACATTTTTTGCTTCATACATTGCAAATACTTATGGATGTGACGATCCTAACATGTTTAGCAGCAAAGACCAGGCTTATTATTCTTTGGACATATTTGAAAACTAATTTTGAGACATAAGCAAGAAATAAATCAAACCTTCATTCTCATTGCCTTTTGGAAATTTTGCTCATCATTTTCACACCATATATAGTTACATGCTTTTGTTTAAATAGATTGCGAATAGAGGATAAAGAGTACTCGTAGAAGACTTCCACACCCTGATCATCCGAACGTATTCTGCAAAGCACGAGCTTATCAGATCTGAAACTAACGTTTGAGGTGTAACGGAAGCAACATAGTACCCTCGCCCTCTTGCTGTTTGGAAGTTGCATTCGCCATTTTTGTTACCAACATGTTCAGCAAACTGGCCTGGAAGCACAAAACATGGGCGATGGGCCGCGGGCGGCCTGCTAGACTTGCTTTGCCCGCACCGTGACAACGTCACGCTCGATCGGCCCGTCTGGCGTTGCCGCCGCCGACGACCGCCCATCAGACCTGCGAGGAAAATTAGCCCCATTCGCTGCCGGCTGCCGCAGCTCAAAGTCGGATCAAAAGGCATGCCAGGCGTCCGTCGCGTCGCTTGGCGCCGCCGAGCGCCGATCCATCCAAAGCCAGTGACGGATCTGCACCTCGGGCTGCCCGGGCAGCATCCCTGTGAGTTTGATTTTACCTTTAGATTACTGTAGCTTAGCATTAAATTCACTATTAATCTTTAACTTAAACCTTAACTCTCCATTAGTTAGCCCCCCGGCCGCCTCATCCTGGCTCCGCCACTGTCTAAAGCCGCTTTCGGCCGGCGGGCGGCGGCGACGATGGGATTATCTTGCGGCGTGCCGTGGCCTAGCGGGGGTACCACGCTACTTCTAGCGTCGGCCTCGGGGAGGGGGACGCTTAAGCTTTTTCAGGCCGGTACCTGGACTTGGACGTCTCGGCGACTCCGCGTGAATGCTGAAGCAAGTGCGTTGTGGTGGACATCGTGACATCCACAATGTTAGCCTTAATAAATATTGTATTATATTGCATAAGCATCTCATGAGCATCTCATTTTTCATATTTGAGTTGGGTTGATGCTTGCTTTTATATTTCAATAAATGGTTAATTTAGATTTTAAAAACTCTTTTTAGAAAGTGCTTGTTGCACTGCTCATCTTAAGTTAGATCTTTAATATGATTTATAGAGAAAATAATTTAGAATAAAAAGTCTATTTTTATCAAATCATGAAAAAAAATTTTAGTCACTCAAAAATAGCAAAAACAGTGTCTATATATTTAAATTTTATTGATTTTATAATTTAAATTTGAACCAAATTTATATTTTCAAAAATATACCGAATTGGTAAAAACTTTCTATATATGAATTGTTACTCTCTTTAAATGGAGCAACTTTCATATTTTGAGTTTTTCCAAATTCGCAATCGTTTGTAAAATACGGAGAGTCAAATTTTCAGTTCAAATTCATAAAGGGTGGGACCCACTTGGCCCCACCTGTCGGCCTCTCTCCTCCACCCCTGTCTTCTTCCTCTCGCTGCTGCGCGTCAGAGCCACTACTGCCGCTGCAGCGCCACTGCTGCCCGCCTGCCCTGCTCGCTGCATCAGCGCCGCGCCAGCGCTCGCCCTCGATTGCGCACGCGCGCCCGCGCCCGGTAGCCCGAGCCGCGCACTGCTTGGCCCGCTGGGCCGGAGCACCGCCGGCCGCCATCGCCGCGCCGCGCGCCTTGCCTCGCTCCAAACGCTACACGACACGGCCACTCAAGCACGCGCGCATAGACTTGAGTGCCCACGCTCGCCCCTCGCTTCCCCGCTGCGTCACTGCCGTAGCTGCGCCTAGCGCCATTGGCGCCGTCCCGTCGCCCTCGCCGCTCAGGCCAGCCACACACACCAACGCTCGAATTGAAGAGCCCGAGCCGCGTTTTATCTACCCCTCCACCTGCCTCACTGCTTCCCCCACTCCATTTTCCCCTCGCAAAGCCACCGCGGCTACGGAGCTCGCCATGGCCGCCGTCGAGTCCGCCGCCGCCTAACTCCCTTTCCAGCCCACCATTTTCCAGGACAAGAGCACCATCCTGTTCGCCATCACCTCCTTCATCTTCCTGACATCATCTGGTGCCCGATTGCTCAAAGTAGAGGCCGAATTTGGCTGCCCCCTTTTCCCCGCGCGCCACGGCCGCCATGGGCGTCGGAGCGGTTCGCCGTGGTCGTGCTCCCTTCGTCCCTCTCCGCTCTGTTTCTCTTGCGTTCTAGGGTCGCTAGGGTCAGCAGATACCCGAATCGAAGTTAATGACGCAGTTCATGGCCTCATTACGCTGGAGCACTAGCCACCGTCGCGTGCAGCGCCGCCGCTCGCTGGCAACCCTCGCGGTCGGCAGCCCGGCCACCTTTTCCTTCATTTTCTTGCGTATCCACGTCGCCTTGACCTCACGGAGCTCGTGCGCTAGTCGTTGCCCATCGCCGAGGCTGAATCCGGCGAGCTCGTCGACATGCAGCGCCGCCGCTCGCCGGCGTTCCGCGTCGCCGTCAATTTCGGCCACTGTGGCCTTCATCTTCTACCTCAACATGTTCGCCTCGTCGTGCTGAGTCTATAGGTACCGGCCTTTTCGGCGAAGGTGCTCGCTGCCGGCGGCCATTCCCTGTTCGGTCCCGCTGACGTCACTGTTGGCTTCAACAGGATGCCTGCCTGGGTACACAGTCGGGTGGAGTTAGCGTAGGAACCTGTCTGGATACACGCGGGGTATGCGTAGCATTTTTGGTTCGATTTTTTAGAAAAATATACATTTACAGATTTTGGGAAAAAGCTTGTAAAAATCATAACTCATTCATTTTAAGTCCAAATGAGATGGTTCAACTTTTAATATTTTTCTTATGAGTTCAATATTTTTCTTATGAGGAGTACTATGCATAAAAAATATGAAATACCATGTTTAGAATACTTTTCTGTACTGTTTTATTTAAGGCTATTAAATGAGCAAATTTTTAGAAATGCATAAGTAATTCAAGGTTTATCCTAAAAATGTGATTCTTCTTTTGTTGCTCTAGTTAGGATACGCTTGGTCTATGAAAATGTTAGTTAGCCATGTTATGTGTAAAAGTTGCTCTGTCTTGTTAGGGTGCTAGTTTTGCTAAAGGATTAAGAAATTCATAATTAAATAATTAAGTAAGTGAATTGCTTGATAATGTCTTTAGGCTGTTTTGGGGCTAAATAGAAGCTAGTTGTGCTTGAAATCTACTGTATGACATGTTTCATTGTACAAAATATTTTATGCCCAATTATTGTTGCTACCTTGTGATTTTTATGTGGGATAAAATACTTACTGTTTTAACCTAAAAATTTTATAGTAGGCTTAGTTTAACATGCTTAAGCTTCTGTAATGTTTTTAAATTTTTCTGAGTAGTATAAAAAGGTGTCCCAGTTCTTCCCTAGTTCAATTGGGTGTTTAATTAGGGTTTGTGTTGTTATTTCATGTAATTGTGATGCTCTGTTTGTTTGTTAACAAAGATAATTGCTGGTGGGTTGATGAAAGCTAGCTTAGGGTTTTTCATAGTAATACCGACGTATCGCGTGCATTCTATCGTCTGCCCCATGGTCATGCATACATTCATAACATACATCATGCCCGCTGTAATGCATACATGGTATTCATGTGCATTGATGCATCATACAGGTTTACCGACAGACCCTACACCGGTAGTTTAGGAGGAGCCGGAAGTGGAAGGACAGCCGGGAGCAGTGCTGCAGGAGGCAGCAGAGGACAAGGACCCAGACGCTAACTTGCCAGAGTGCCCTGACCACCAACCTAGCTGCTTTGAGAAAGGCAAGCCCCGGAGCATTCCTCCCTACTGAGTTACGAATAACTTATTTTGCGTCCTTTACTGTTTATGATGCATTAAGTTTATAAGAGTTGATCGATACCGTTGATGTATTATGATTACCCTTGTCCACCTGAGTTACCCAAACACCCTGTTAAGTATAGGTTCGCCTATATGCTTAGCCCTGCTTAATTAGACCGGTAGAAATCAGGTGATTTCTTATCATCCGTGAGATATAGGTGGTGACTCAGAATGATGAGCTATATTATTGTTTTAGAATAACCATGAGGAGTAATAAATCGAGATCGGGCGGGATTGGTGCTATGGACAGAACTGGAGGCTCTGTGTTGTTTTATCCCGTCTGTGTCGAACTAGGGCCCCATCTGATGTCTCGTCCCTCTTGTCATGTTAAACACATGCCCCCATAGATAGCTGGAAGGGTGCGATCATCCGACCGCGAAGCCTCGAGTTCTGTTTGGGCCAGGTTTCGACATGAATGCATCGTATTGGAAAAGGTGGTGTGTGACCACAGGTGCGCGGAGAGTGAGACCTTAAGACGGGGCGTATCATTTGATGGAGCGCTGACCTGTTGGCAGCCGAGCGGCCCTTGGGTACGATAGTTCCTGTTGATCCCCGACTCTACTCGAACAGGCCTAGGTGACCTAAGGTGCCTTCGCGCGACATGTCTGGGTTTGTGTGGGGATACCTCGCCAGCTGGTTTGCAATCGATTATAATCGCCATCGTTCCTGGATAGTGAACACTGACTTGAGCACTGGTATCGTAGTAAAAACTTGAACAAAGAGATGAGATGGTTATGATATTGATGCTGAAAGATGCTCAATAGAATTTGGTTACTATTCTTACTTGATAATCACACCATGACTGTTTAGTTCAGGAGCTAATCTAGCAAGATCAGGTTAATGACCTTAAAAATGCAATGCCAGAAAGTTATAATAATTGTTCTTAATTAGCTCAAACTTTTCATGTAAAGAAATGAGTCAGCCAGCCTCCTTATAAAGCCTGCATACTCCTTGGAGTCATTTTATTTTTTATTTATGACGGGTAAGTCTAGTTGAGTACATTCTCATACTTAGGGTTTTATTTTCCATGTTGTTGCATGGTGAGATATTCTATGACTACTGCCAGACCTGTTTCTACCCAGCTCTGGGAAATGAATAGACCTTGGACAAGGTCATTCCGTATTATCGTACCTCTATGCTTTTGTTGGATTCGATATGGACCTGGCATTATGTTTAAAACTATGTGTGCGTTTGTGAAATAACCTTATATTTGCTTCCGCTATTTGAACTTAAATTTGGTATTGTAATAACCTTATTATGACTCTGATGTAATCAACTATGTGCGAACCTTATGTAATATTATGGATGGTGTATGTTGAATCTTGTTTGATCTGGGTAACAAGTTGAGATGTTTGAAATCATTCGAGGTTTCACGGACTACCGGATTAATATGGACATAATGTGCTAACTAAATTGTTTCGACGGTTTACTTGATATCTTGGGTTTATATTAATTGGGCCGTTCTTTTTCAGACATCCATCCTCATCGATTCCTGGCAGGTCTTGTACAGGGGTCTGGCCTCACCCGGCGTTTGTTCAAGCGGCGGCGAAGACGAAGGTGATAAGGTACATCGGGCATTGCAGGGTAGCTGTCAGGCTTGTGATGGAATGGCGGATGGAGTTGCTTCGCGTCTCGGCAGTCTTCTGACGGCGCCGGCATCTTCAAGATCAGGTTCTCAAGGGGTGTGTCCTCGGCCGATGGTTTTTCTTGGTTTGTTTGATCCGTCTCCAGGGGCGGGTGGCTATTTCGGCTCCTTTCAAAGCCTGTGGGCGGTAATCATGATCCTGATCTCCGACGTGCACCTATGTGGCGGCGGATTCCGACGTCTAATGATGCGATGGGATGACACAGTGGATCCAAAGGACCTCATTGTTATTTTCTTTTTCCGTAGGACCTCTGTGTTGTTTGGGTGGAACAGTTACCTTTGCTCCTGTTGTATCCTTTTGTATGCGCATCTGTATGAGGCGTTGTACGCTTTCGTTATGTATTAATACAGGTGTGCTTATAAAAAAAAAGATGTTTCAGCCACCAGTGACCTTGATTAGCAGGTGCGACAGTTCAGCTGAGGCTGGCTGGGAAACCTCAAAACAGGGACGTCCTAGCTCTAAAAACCTTGTAGTAAATCCGTCTGGTCTCGATTGCTGCTGATACTACTATATTGTTTGCAAGCTTGTACGAAACCAGCAAAGGTCCATATCCGCACGATTGCACGTAAAAATCTTCACGTGTGCCGAGAGTAGTGGTGGTCGCCTAGAAGGCAGGTAGGCACGGCTCCAGGAGGACAATTCACGATGCAGTTGTACGTATGATTTGACGCGACACGACTCGCTGTCCTGCTTTTACAGACATAATGTACAGTACCGTAATTAGTTTTCGTTGCTCCTATGCAGTGGGTGCACGTCGGCATGGACCGAAGTACAGTGGTAAAAGACACGTCTTACCCGGATTAAATTAGTGCACTGCCCACCCACCAGTGACCAGCCCGGAGTACGTCGGAGTACATGCATTCGGAGGAACGAAACAAACATCAGCAAGAAAAGGGAAATCTTGAGCATCTGTGGTTGTTGAGGGTACGTTGGTGGTTGTTCTCACCGTCACCCAGTGACTGAGTTGTAAAGGGGTGCAATGATTCAATTAACACCGGCTACTTCCTCCGTCCTATAGTATTTAAGACGTTTAGCACTCCATTCAAGTGACCAGATTCGAAGTTTCATCAACGAATATAGACACAACCACTGTCCAGATATAACGAAACTTCAATGCACCTCATTCAAAGCTAAAACGTCACCAAAATAGGACAGAGGGAGTATGTACTTTGTGTATTCATTCATCTATTCTTTAGGACCAAAGGAATCAAGACAATGTATGATTAACTTACTTGCTTAGGATCATTCTTTAGAGAATAGACTCTATGTATGTGTCACAATACCATTATTACCATATTTTACCCCTCCTTATACTTCGATGCTTAGTTATACTATGATCATAAGTATGTCAATAGTCATCACTTTATTCCACTCTTCCTATAGTAAAAATATAAATAACGATATCTGGAATCAGTGGTGGAGGCAGGGAGCCTACCCCTCATAAAAAACAAAGGACCTAGATGTAGTTGTGTAAAAAATAGTCACATGAAAAATAGTTAGCTAATTCTTAGACCAAACTCTTTTTTTATTTGGATAATTAAAAACTATTAGGGACGGCTCCACTTTCAAGTGAAGAGTTGGAGCAAAAAGAAGGAACCACGTATTCCAGTTTCTCTTCTGAAATAAATGTTTCCAAAAAACATTCCTGCTCTGGGGCTACAATTAAGTATTACACAGTAGTACGTTGTTTCAGCTTAAATGATCATTTATGCCATTTAACTGATCGGTTCTCTCGTTTAATTATTTGTTTACACCAAACAGTGGCTAAACGATAAGTGACCGACTATTTACGATTTAGTGTTTAGGATAACACTAGCTACAAAGACAGATAATACCATTTTTTACAAGAAAAAAGTACCTAGAATGCTCCAAAAACTTATAAGTTTCGAAACAGATGCTCCCACCCGTTTTGCTTCTATTTGCCATCATAACTTTTGTAGTTTTAAAATTAAAATTATTGTCAAAATGCTATATTTGAGTTTTTGTTAAATTGTTTACTCCATTTTTTATTGCAACATGTTTGCTGACTAATTTTTTACCGAACCATGAATTTAAATGCTTTGAGTTTGTTAGTAAAAAAATTGGGGCTAAAAGGCATAACAAAGAACACAAATGCAGCATGCAAGAGTGAATTTTAATTTTAAAACCTCCCAAGCTAGTATGATGTTTAAGGCTTCTGAGCATAACAGTTCGAAAGCCTATCTAATTTGAATGTAATTCTGTCTCTTCTTACTTAATGAAGCTCTCTATTATGTTAGATGCGATAAAAGTTGGTCATATTTGTTTTTTTAGCATCAATTTGACAAAATTACAAAAAAAGAGGCTTTAGGTTCTTTGTTTCGAATCAATGGAAAAAGGCTTTGAAATTTGTTTTACGTGGCGTTCAGAAATACAGACAAGTCAATACAGATGAGTAGATATCCGCGCTAAGCGCTGAAAAATCGGCTAACAGACGGAACGTAGCGGGTAAGAAACACAACGAGGAAACATCACTTTTTTGGAGGGGAACGAGGAAACATCAGCTAACCGACGGAAACAGCAGCAGAAACGGTCCATTAATAAATTCGGCCCGTAGACGATCTGACAGACGTTTGGTTGGAGGTGCGGGCTTCTGCCGTCCGACTCCGACCAGCGGCCGCGCTCTCGTGTGGCACCTTTCCCCGACATCTGCACGCCCAAAGCCCACCACGCACGCCTGCGCAAATCCCCGGGCTTTTCCGTGCAGCGGGCCCAAGAAAAAGGCCTCCTCCGTGTGCTCGCCTCGGTACATTCATGCATGGCTGTGTGGTGGGGACTGAGGAGCCCGTAGTAACTGAATATGGTGGATCGACGGCGCACCACCCCACGGCTACACCACCTTGTATTGTAATGGATGGGATGCAAATGCTTGCTGAAATGTTTTCTTTATACTCCGTAGCTTCCTGTAATGTGATGCACGTAACTGTGACACTTTGGAGCAGTCATTCTCACAGACAATAATGCAGTGCAAAAATTCCAAAAGAAAAAAAAAAACGGCAGCAATCTAAAGAGATCACTGCACGCGCGCGTGTGGTGTTCAGCAACCAGCAGCGCAGCTTCCAAATGACGATATGTGCTCTGAGAATTGAGAAGACAAGAGTTTCCTCTCTCTCTCTCTTTTTCATGGTGTGAAAGGTAAGAGTCAATTCTCATGCATGTAACGATATACATATTTCCCCTTCAATTCGTTTGCAAGTTGAAAGTGATCAACTTTTGGAGGACAACGTTAACTAATAGGGCTGGAGGCTGGAGCATACCTATCAATAGCCTTTAGGGCACTAATCCAGATTTAAGCAAAGAGTAGGAAATCATAACACTGCACATTGCGGGGCCTGCGGTGAGGGCACAACAAAACAAGCTAAGGTACGTCTCTTCTCGACGTTTTCACAATCCAAAGGAGTAAAACCAAGACAAACATTGCTACTAGTTAGCTGGTGTGCCATAGAACTTGGTAAAAAGAAAAACAACTAGTAACAGCTTTTAAGAAGCATCGGGCTTCACCCATGCACCTTCTTCGCGTTCATACACTTGTATATAGTCCCAAGGGCGGTTCACCGAGAGTGTATCCTCCTCCACTGCACCACCTCACACGTGCGCGCATTCCTCGGCTAGTTCCTCGCACGGCCATCAAGATGATCGCCTGGCTCCCTCATGTGTCTCCCTTCATATCCACTTCTTCTCCTGCTGCTTCCTTCTCATTCTACTACTGCGCGCTTTAGCTTGTCTTGCTGCCATGCCTACTAGCAGTGGCCTAGTAAGATCTCCTATTCTTGCCCCACCAAAAGGGCAGCTAATGAAGCACAACACTACTGCCGTTCTCCTCCTCTCCATCGTCGTTCTCCTTGCAAGCAGCTCATGTGAGGCGCGAGGTCCTCCTATCCATGGCAAGGTCCGCAGCTCCAGCAAGTCGCATCGTCTACCAGCAGGCAAGGTTGGCATCATCGCTGACGATTATGCGAGGCTTCTCAGTTCATCTTGGTTGCATATTCTAACTCGTTTCGTTTCGTTCTCTTGTGTAGGATGTGGCAGCAACAATCTTGAACGCTGACGGTTGTCTGTCAAGGCAGATGGAGGCTAGAGCTAGACGCATGATGATGATGGCTTATCAGCAGGCGGATGCGAAGGTGACGGAGGGAGTGAAAATGGCAGCATCATCTGCTTCTGGTGCAGTTCGAGCTACGCCTACGCCTGCCGTTACAGTTTCACAGCGGCTTTCTCGACGGGAGGACACCGGGTTTCATCTCGATTATGCCGGGCCAAGAACACATACCCCTTCTCACAACTAATGCGCGGGCGGGATCAGATCATTTCCTGACCAATTAAGCTAGCTACTCTTTCCTCCTACTCACTTTTTTTGTATTTATTGAAAGCGACCTATGTACATGATTTTCCCAGCCCTAGCTAACTCTTGACGAGAAGATCTCACAAAGCCTGTGCTACTGCTCTTTGTGCATGGGCTGCCAATAGTCTTTTGTTGGCATATGGTCCACTTTAATTTCGCTATATTGTTGGTAGAGTAATCTGGTAAGACTGCTAGAGATTTTGTTGGGTCAGGGATGAGAGACATCAGACATGTATACATGCATATACGTGCTTGTCCGCAGTGATATAGTAATTATTTATATGAGCATCTAGCAAGATCATGTATATGATCATGAATTAGCGTAAGCACTAAACTAAGAATACTCCTATGTGGTGATGATTGATAGTAAATAATTAGCAGCGTGCACATATAGCTCATGTGTGGGTTAGCCCCGTGCTTCTTTTAGTAAATTTCAACATGTTTAGCGCCTTAAATTTTGCTAGTTGTACCTATGAAGTTATGCAAGTACTCTCAAAAGAGATATTTAGCACCATATAAAATTGCTAATTATACCATGTGAGGTCCAAATTATCTAAACTTACACTAATTTCTGTGTGGCATGCTAACTTTGTGATGATATATGGCCAAGACATATGGGATTGATGAGTAAATTTTCATAAGGCCTTCAAACTTGTCCCATGCTCTCATCTAGGTCTCGTTACTCTCAGACAATTTTAATTTGCTAATTGTACCACATATACGAAGTCACTATTTTCTATTAAATTCATAGCACGGCATACTGATGTAAAGACGTGGCCCTGACATGTGAGGTTAACATGTCATTCCCATCTTCTTTCACATAAACTCTATCTGTCATCCCCCTTCCGCTTGTATCTCTTATCCTGATCCATGGTCTATCCACACCACTATTTCTCTACAAGAATTTCATAGTAACACTCATTTTAGTAGGAAGTGCCAACTGGAAAATGTCATATATTTAATATTTCCTCCATTTTGAGTTATAAATTATTTTAATTTTTCTAGATACATTAGTTTTATTGTGTATTAGCAATAGCATATATAAAAAAAAGCCTCGACCCCCACAGGTAAGACGTTCCTCGAGGCATTGACGAAAAGGTAGAAGATTCTCTTTTTTCATAGGGTCCCGAAAAATTCAAAAAAACTCTACCTAATCAGAACATTCCATTAACGATGGGGATATATACACAAGTGCACGAATGACCTCCAGTCCCGGTCGCAACCCTCTCTATTTCTGGTATGCCAACCAGGGTTGCGAATTCGGGACTAAATGCCCCCCCTTAAGTCCCGGTCTTAGGACCGAAATTAAAAGGTACCCTCTAATCCCGGTTTGTGGTACCAACCGGGACCAGAGGCTGAGCCAGCCATGCACCATGCGCTGTCACGTTGCACGTCTCTTGTCCCGGTTGGTAATACAAACCGGGACTAAATGTTTTATTTTGTTTTCTTTTTTTGTTTTTATTACTTTTCTTTTGTTTTACAGTTTGGTTGTATTGAATATTATACACAAATATTAAGGATTGAAACTAAGAAGTTAATTTGGATCTTACAAATTACAACTAGCCATTTATCATGTTCATAAAAGCTTAACTAAAGATTATAATAAACTAGATGTTCAACCATAAAGTTAATTACACATATGTCCAACTACTCTCGCAGTACAAGATCTGCGTAGTGTAGATCACCGATTTTGTATCACATAATGCTATCGACGAAGTCCAAAGTATTAATTAGTGCACTCTTCGTTGCCTGACAACTAGTAGGACAAGGGCGACTAACAACGATTAACGGTGGTTCCACAGTGAATGGCTCTCCCCTCTTAGTCGCTATCGCCTTTGCTTGATACCTTTTGTAGTTAGTATCGGGTCTTCATAAGTATATTTTCACTCATAACCCAATCTATGCATGGCCTGATTTATAATGGCTTCAAAACTGCATCCTGCATAGCTCATGCCATACTCCTCGATCTGTAAGTGTTGCAGAGAATATGATTATAAGAACCAAGCTTTATAACTTATAACAACAAAAAGTAGATGTAAGCTATAAAACTAAGAGTTTACCACATCATTTAGAAGGTTCCGAGACATCTCTGCACACAAGTCCATAAGTTTATCACGCATGTTGAGCTTTATAGCTTGAATCTTCACTGAACATAGAGTAGGCAAGGTGATCACAATCCTCGCGAGCCTAGTTGCACATGTTTTGACGGCATATTTTATAGCAACCGATCGATCAGGTACCTTTACTCCAACCTCTAGGATTTGTAGAAGTCTGCGACCACGACCACGACCAAGACTAATTGCAAAGCGGATTTGACATTGCAATAGTGCACCACCATCTATATTATAGGTTCGAATATCCACTTCTGTAATCCTGAAATAAGATAGTGTCACTTTCAGCCAAATGATTGGGTCAATCCTCTGTGGTACATTTAAGAATCATATATATATTTATATATCAACTACACATATATGAAATTGATAAATTTACTACAAACATATAGATAGGTTGCTTACTATGTGGGGTTGCAGCTGCTCCACTTCCGGCAACGTTGGATAGAAACCCCTCGAGCGTACATAGCCGATGAAACCAATGACTTTCGGCGTAGGGAGAAGACGTCTAGCCATTTCTTTAATTTTGACTAAAGTTAAATTTATTGAATGTAATCATGTTCATATATGCAAAATAAAAAAATTAGTGACCAAATTAGGCCAACACATAATATCATGTTTCACTTTCATAAGTCTTAACCAAAATAAAATTACAACTCCAAGATGCTATGTAAAAGTAGAGTAATATATTTAAGCCAACATTGCATCAAAAAATTACTACCAATTTACCAAACAATAATTAAGGAACAAGTCGAAGAAGATAAACATGAACGTGACAGAAACACACCTGCGGCTGCGGAGTGGCGGCGAGGGCGCGCAGAGATGGGGGGGGGGGGGGGGGGGGAGGCGGCGGCGCGGTGGAGGTCGACGGCGCGGTGGAGGTTGGAGCTAGGGCTCCTAGGCGGCCGGGTGGCGGACGTCGGGGCGGCAGCGTCGGATGCGTCGGGGCGGGGGAGGTCGATGACGCGGTGGAGGTCAGGAGCGGTGGAGGTCTGCGCGTCGGTGCGTTCGGGGCGGGGAAGTCGATGGAGGTCAGGCGTGTCGAGACGGGGAAGTTGGGCGCGTCGGGGCGGCGGCGTCAGGCGCGTCGGCGTCGGGCGCATCGTGGCGGCGGAGTCGGGAGTGTCAGGACGGCGGCGTCGGGCGCGTCGGGGCGGATTCGGTGGAGGACGTCAAGGATGTGGTGGGGGGCCGTTGGCTAGGAGGAAGAAGAGAATGGGTGGCGGTGGGGAGGAAGGAGGGTTAGAGGGTAGGGATGGGCCTTTAATCCAGGGCTATGGTTCTAACCGGGATTGTTAGGCCTTTAGTCCCGGTTGGTAACCCAACCCGGGACAACTAATGCCCGTTTTGGCATAGGGCCAAAATTTTAGCGAGGGTCAATTTTATTTCCCATCATTTTTTCATTGTTTTTAGTGTAATATATATAAAACATTCAAATAATATATTAATTTATATATAGTGTATTTATTTCAACATAATATATATACATATTTATTCAGTTATACATAAGGCATAAAAATATTATAAAAAGCATAAAAAATTAGATAAATCTTAAAATATTATATTTATTGAGATTCCTTATAAGATAAATATACGATAACAAAGACCTTAAAATAAAATTACATATACGATAACAAGGACCTTTTTTTACATAGGTCAATTTTACAATCAAAATGTACAAACATATTAAAATTTAACCACCTCAGTAGCGTTCTTCTAGCATTGCACGAACCTCAGAACGCCAGGTGCTAACGAGCTATGCCGATTCAAGATGATCAAGGAGGCCGTAAAAACTCATGCATGAGCGCGCCATGATGAACCTATGCCTCTGGGCTCTCGCTGTTGGGGACGGT
Organism: Bothriochloa decipiens; assembly: GCA_023333625.1. Classification (NCBI taxonomy): domain Eukaryota; kingdom Viridiplantae; phylum Streptophyta; class Magnoliopsida; order Poales; family Poaceae; genus Bothriochloa; species Bothriochloa decipiens. The sequence continues at coordinate 22,594,568 of CM041640.1, read as the reverse complement.
GGACACTGCATGACTTCTTCAGCAAACGAGCCTCCGATGAACTAATGCCTCTGGATTTGCAAGCACAATCCAGAGCCCATCGGATTTCGCTCGGCGCCGTCACCATGCAGTACCAACACCGCCCCATGACGGCAACAGTGCACAACCATGGATGGCACTGTCAACCTCGTGGGGACTCCAACATTCAGTGTAGCTCTATTTTTAGTAGCATTCTTTTAACACCTCCACTGTATACCATTTTTATGGACTAGGATAGGCAAGGATATCTGTATGTATAAGGGTTTCTCCCATAGAGACCCCATTTGAGTGGATTTTTTAGAAATAAAAGATCGTGTAATGAAGTAGAGTGTGTGAAATGAGTAGAATGTGTGTAGTGAAGTAGTACTGTGTGTGTAAAATGCTGAAGATGTATTGTGGAATGAGATGGAGAGATCGGTACTCTATTTATAGGAGTGGCAACCGTAGGGATAGGTGGGAGCAGTGTTGGGACGTTTAATCCCGGTTGAAAATAAAAACTGGGATTAAAGGCCATTTAATCCCGGTTGGTATTACAAATCAAGATTAAAAGTCCCTGCTCTCACCTACCCAACACAGACAAACACTGCTTCCACCTACCACCGATTTTGTTTTTTTGTGTAAATCGATTTGTTTTTTTCAGCTTCAAAATAAATGTATGAAACTATGAATAAATTTTGATAAAGAATTTATTTTAGTATTTAAATTTTATCCTACTAAAGTTTTCAGTTTTGTGATATTTATATGTATTTATGTTACTCATTATTCATACCATGATATCCTATTAAAGTAAAAATTTATGTATAGCATGAAGAGGTATTACGTCACAACCTGGGTTCAGCGTCTCCAGACAAATAGAAGTAATTAAGTTATTACATGACCAAATTAAAACATGAACCTTACAATAGCTGCGACAAAGAATCGCTCCAGCACGTCGACATTAGGAGCGAATTAAATAATGAAACACGCAAAAAATACAAATTATAATTAAAATCAGATTAAACTATAACCTTGCAAACCAAATAAACTAAACACCAATCACTATCTTCAGCGGATCGGGCCATTCACTTCGACCTACCTATCTACAAATGTGCCAGTTTTGGTCTCTGATCGTGTATCCCCTCTCAGTATCGTTATAGTGCAGTGCCCGTATAATTGCACTCTCTCGGGCCACGTGAGACAGAGAATGGTCGACCGTAGACAGAACCTACTGAAACTTCACTATTGTGGTGAGTGAACCTTATGTCGAACTGTTTGCCATCAATAGTATCCTGGCCAGTGGTGTCAACCCAATCCCAATCATAGTTGAAATAATCTGTAGCTTGGTTAAGAATGACCATCAAGCCACACGAAGAATGGGTAACATCCTGAAGCGTAACCTGCAAGTGGCAGAAATAAAGATAATATTATTATATTAGTAAATAACAAATAATATGCATGACAGAATTATCAATGTAAACTGATTTTACCACATCAAGAGTGTTGTTTTGCGCGCTACATTCGCTAAATGTAACAACAATGTAACCAGGGCAACGCAGAGCCATGTCCTGTATGAGAAATCACATACATTATATCCTATATGTCGAAGTGCGTCCAAATAGAATCCGGCTGTAGATTGTTGGGCGCTCCTCATGGATGCGCCCGGTGTCCCCCTCCGGCGGATAGTGTGCCCAGGAGCATTTGGGGCTCGACTCCTCGAAGGGATGGTAAATCTAATTTCACGCTGCCAGGTCAGAGCATTGGGAACAGGGAGCGTGACCACGTCGAAGTGCTCAGCAAGGAATAAGGAAAGTGCATCATGTAACCATTCTGCTGGCTCCATCTACTACGACATAAAAAAATGCAATGCAATAATCATATTAAACTAATTATACTTATTTATATTAGCATAAAAAAATAGATGTTAAAATTTTTTAATACAATGGCTAGCTGAGGGAATCGCGGAACGGTGCCTGTGGTGGCGGTAGAGGAGGTGCTACATTGAAACCTAATCGATAAAATTTAACAAGTAATAAGTAAAATAAACCTAAATAATAAAATACAAAAAATATATAGAAATATGTGTGTATATGCCAAAGAAATATCCCGGAGCCATTGTTCGAAGAGAAGTGAATTAGTTTTCTCACGACTTCATCGATTTCACCATGTGACTTTACATTCATGTAGAAATGTATGTACGACAAATAAAAATAAATTCACCATATCGACTTAACCATAGAATAAAATAATTATTTACCATTGAAAGATTCGAAATTATATGAATAAAAATTGCTAACCTTTTGAAAAAGATGATGCACGGTGCAAAGCTTGCTCCCCCAAGTAAGAACACATAACTGTTTGAGTTATTTTAGGATGTTTCGAGCAGGAAACAACAAGAGGATATATATAGGGAATCATAGTCCCGGTTGGTGTTGGTATAACCAACCAGGAATATTGACCCTGATCTAGTCTCGATTGGAATAACCCACCGGGATTAAATTTGCCCGCCCTGCTACGCGCCTGCAAAAGCTACGTTTAGAGCCGTTAGAAAAGGCTTTAGTTCCGATTAAAAATACCAACCGAGATTAATCAAGTTTTTTTTCCAGACCAAAAAATGGTCAGGATTAAAGATCTGAATCAAAAGCCATTTACTGGTCATGGACCTGCAGCCGCATATCACACTGCGAATAATTAGTGAACCACGTATTTCGCTGAAAATAGGTGTGTGTTTTTTTTTTTCCGAGAACAGGGAGTTGAACTGCCGTCCGTGTGGGTTGCGCTTCCTGGATCCTACCACTGCACTACGTGCACGTTCTCAACTGTCGACCTGTGGGTTGCGCTTCCTGAATCCCTACCAATGCACTACGTGCACGTTGTTATAGTTTGAAATGATCTCTGTCTTAATTTCAAAGTGACGTTAGTGATCTGCGTATAGTCTTGTTAGAGATGGCCGGCGGGGCGTGGGGGTCGTGTCGTATCTGTGAAACGTGGGGAGGACGCGCGGCGAAGGAAGCGGAGACACGGCCAGTGGATCGTATCTACCGTGTCCGGCGGCGGCGTTGGCCGCCCACGCTCCCGTGCCGCGGCCGGCGGCTTCGTTTGACACAAAGAGGTCGGGCCGTCTGGTACTCCGGTCTGGGGGACCGACCAAGCGCACGTAACGTGCTGGACTGCTGTCACGGCCCACGTAACGTGCGAGTCCGGCCGGGTTCTCCCGGCCCACGTTATTTACTGGGCCACAATGCTTCGCTTTACCGAGATAAGATAAAATCGTGACCAGGCCTGTTTGTTTGCTGCTGTTTGCCTCGACGTCCCTGCCAGGCTAGAGGCTACCACTGTGGCACTGTCCCATCTCGGGTTAAACGATAGGCCACCTCTTGTCAAAAAAAAAAAAAAAACGATGGGCCACCCGACCGGACTACTAATCAGCTTCAGCAGGATGGAATGACGGAAAATGTCAAAACGATGTCGTTTTACGGGCTTGGTGCACTGTGCCAATCGTCACGCGCCACGGCGCCAGCAGCAGCATTTGCTCGTGCAGTTGTGCAAAGCTACGCTATCCCGGCTAGGAGGACTCTAGCTGGGTAATCCGGTATCAGCCTATCAGTATCAGGTACTGCTATCCGCATCGCCTGGGCCCACCGGACCTCTGCACCGGAGGTACATGCGGGCCATCCCCGTAGTCACGGGCTATACAATTCTACATATTTGCTTTGTCAAACTATCTCATAGTATTTGATAAAAGGATGGATTGTTGGGTCACAAAATTCAGCACCAGAAAATATCAACCTCATTGTTGATTCCTTGTGAGGCCTTCTTTGCTTTTTATTAGACCAAATACCGTGGCCCTGCTTTTATATCAAGCTTAAAAGGAATTTTGTTGGGGTTACCATAGGTTAGAATATGAAGAAAGTTCATCAATTCTTCTTTGTTTTTAACACCATCAATTCAAGTGAGTTTGGGCTCATATATCAAGTGAGTTCGGACTCATATATTCATGGTTACAAATGGATCAAATGGACTCTAGAGGCATGACACTATTTGGTGGCTTTGCAAGATGACGATGCTACCATCTTAGTCATTTCATGGACGATGGATGCAGTTAGGGGCCTAGTGCATGCCATGTACGACTGCCATCCAATGCATCATGGTAGGAGATTCTTGGTGTGGAATGAGATCTAGCTCTATTCGTTTCGCCCCCAAAACAAGGGGATCGGGAGGGGTTGAGGGGGATTAAATCCCCTGCAAGTTGAAATTCTCCTCTTCAATCCCTCTCAATCCCCATGGTTTAGGGGTTCAACGAACAAGCCCAAGAACTAGGTGACATAGAGGAAATAACTAGGCAATGTCATAGAGGCGAGGTCTATTTGTGTGGTAGGAACACGTATAAAGGGATATGAAGGATTTGTTTGAATCCCTTAGAAGTAACTAATACCTATATATTTAGCTAGTGAGAACCCACGAACAACTATTATTAGTTGTGGATCCAAATAATGCCCTAGAACGCTTTTAGAGCTAATTAAGGATCCAAATAGACCCTAAGTAGGATTGCTAAGAGAGGCAAATATAGGGAGAGAGGGGGAGGGGTGCATGCTAGAGTTTGAAATATGGACGTAATTGACTTTAGTCACTTAGACATAGATCTAAGATTTCAAATATATACTTTTCGTTTGGAAAAGGGGAAGAACGTGTTGTAATTGCCCTAGAATCCTAGAAAAAGTAGATCACGCGAGATTGTTAACGAAATGCCCTTATTCTTCCTCCAAAAGACAGGAACAATTAACAAATCGAATAAGTATTATTACAAGTTCAAGTGCTTGATTTTACATACACAACAAATGACTCTCAACTGATTACATGATTCATAAATATAAAAACTAGAAGCAACACTCCTCTTTTTTCTTCGAGAAAAAGATGTTGGACTCTTGTAAAGAAATGATCAAATACAAAAGAAAACGGAAACTCAACAAGAGACAATAATACATGCGAACTGACAAGTATTTGGCTGGAATGGTTCTACAGGTTTGTAGAACCCCCGAAGGTTCACAAATGAGACAGAACAAGAAATCAGCAGACACATTGCATGTGTGCCATGCAGGGGCGTGCTGAATTACGTACGTGAACCTTGGCCCGGAGCTTACTCACAAATGTAGCCCTTGGGCACGCACTTGCCACAGTAGTTGATAAGGGCGCTGAGCTTGACAGGGATATCGATGACGATGCCGAGCACGTTGGCCTTGATGGCCGTGCAGAGGCAGACGGCGGCCTCGAGGTCTACGAGGCCATCGAGAAGGGTGCAGCAGGGCTCAGCAGGCACCTTGCCAACCTCGCCTTTGACGAGGCCGAGCACATTGGCGCACACGCCGAACTTGAGCGCGTTCAGGGGGCACTTGCCGCTGGATGGAGGGGGTGGGGTAGCGGGAGGCGGCGGCGATGGTGGCGTTGGGGTTGGGCAGCTGCCGCAGGCGTTGGCCACTGTGAAGAACAGGAGGCTGAGAGCCAAGAATAGGACGGCCTTTGATGCCATAGCTCGTGGATAATAACTGGAAGCAGAAAGAAGAGACGACTATATGTTTGTGCTAGCTAACAGTGAGATGGGATGGTTTAGGGAGGGGGAATATGGGTATTTATAGGAGAAACATGAGAACCTTACTATAATACAACTTTGTGTAGCTACAACATGGTCCCTTACAATAATAAGGTAAATTTGCACGAGCTCGATCTCTCGTCTACTACTCTCAATCACATATATCATGTCAGTTTTTATTTTTTTTTTTTCTAAAACTGCTATGTCATGTATAAGGCCTCGTTTGGTGCGGCTCCTGTCGTGCTCCGGTGTTGGAGCCTGAGCCCTTTCGCCAGAGACAGGTTTTGATACATCAAAACAGCTCCCGGCTTCGTGTTTAGTACCGAAGCATTTCTCCTCGCAGCCTCGTCTAGTGTGGCTCTATCTACTACGTGACATAGTCGTATGGGGAGTCGACATAGTTCCCTCACCAAATAGGCTCTTAAGTAAAATATACAACTCACATTTGACTTCCTTCATCTTAAAACAGATAACTTAGAGGATTTAAATTTTCTTCTAAAAAATTTAACATTCTACAAACAAAAACATAGGGAGTTGTATATAGAAGCTAATCATCGCTGATAAAAATGATAACTACCAAATCTAGGAGATATCCTCGGAGAAAGGAAAAGGAGATTAGAGTATATACACGTTTTTCTTTGCCAGCATTCTTAATTTCCCTATTTTTCTAAAAAAAAACTTATTTATTGCGGGAGATGGAAGTATATAGTTTATTAGAACTCTCAAGTCCATCAATTGTTCCATCAATTGTTACATCTCTGCCGGCATAGGGCACAAAGACCAAACATGTTTTAGTAGTCTTAATATATAGCTCAAGTTGTATCTCCACGAGGATAAAGTAAAACTAAATTAATTCTTCTCTCACTTCCTTATTGACTCCAAGAAATCTCACCAAAATATCACATGGGCCCCTTGTCACATGTATCATGTATGATCATAATAATGCACTAGAAATAGTCTAGTATTAGTCCATTCTTACATCGCCTGCCATTTGAAAAGCATTAATATAGGTAAACACAACACCTTGGAACACAAAGTCGTATATATATCTCCATCCGAGATGACATGTTGGTGGTTTTATCGATTCTATTTCACAAACCAAAAAGAAAAAAGAAGAAGAGAATGAGAAGTGAGAAGATAATGGGCAATCACATATAGACGCTTTTTTCACGTCTTTTTATGCCCCCTGTAGATGTACCAAGAGAAAACAAAATACAACCGTACGTACATAAAAATTTGGTACTTCTATCCTTTTTAACCATATATGTGTTTTTTTTTTGGCTCCTAATAAGTAGAAAAAAAAAGTACGACCAGTTCCTGGCCCACTAATGCAAGGCGATCACAGAATATTTGGGCCACCTCTCCCCAAACTGGTGGTAGCCCAACGGATGAGCATTCATATATACGCGTTGCTTGTGCAGTTGTGCCCAGTCTCGCTCACAATACTGGGCTCTGATTCGTGTCGACTGTCGTTGTGTTAGGTTCAATGTTCAAAGCACACACAGAACTCCGTAAGTGTTGGATAGCTCGATCTGTCTGGGATGTTGAATGAAAGAGCACATAATCCACATGGCGGCGAAGTGAAAATTTTACCCTCGGTCTCACTAAAAGGATACCCCAGAATTGAGTACGTCTGAAACTAACAAGATGTAGTTATCTTATTATCCCATGCCGTCCCCGCAATCAGCAGATACGTACTTTTACTAGTCAAGTGCAGCTAATACGGCCGAGAAACATTATCATGTACGTGCCTACTGTTCATTTTTACAGGCCTACAGGCTGGGCACAGCATAGCAGCAGCATATGCTCGGGTGTATATGGATCTTCCTCCCAAGTACGAGAACGAGGTGGACATGGCAGTGAACCACGCAGTGTAATCATCCATGCATGACTACTGACTCTAGGCCTAAGCTAATTGTACGTTTTTGCATTTCTGATATTTCGCTTGCTATGATGAAGCCGGTAGTGTAGGCTGAGGCGGCCCCGCTGGGCGCTCCCAGTTCCGTTGCTTGAGCTGGCAGCAGTGTCGCGGCTTGGAAGCTAGCTAGCCCGGACCACCCGGGGCCGACGCGCCCGACGCAGCGCCATCATGCACCCTGACCGCACTGGCAGGCGTCGCCTCCCAGCTGTGCCGTCCCCGTCCCCGTCGTCGTCCCGTCGCCAGCTGCATGCTCACCATACAGTAGGAGAAACGGCCTGGCCGGGCGTGCTCACGGGCCACAACCAGCTAGCGTGCGGCTGTTGTGTGCCACGGTGGGCTGGCTAGATCTGTAGGCCATGTTGCCGGCGGCCGTGGGGTTCGGCCTCAACTCAAAACTCTCTCTATTCACGGTGACTGCCAAGGCAGGCATCAGCTTTCTCGTCCGCCAATCCGCGGGATGCTATGCTATGCTATAGGATGACTGTACCCGGCCGGCTGGCCATTGGATTCGATCATTCATTGGACAGTTGACGCGTCCCAGTCTCGTCGACCGAGTACGTACCGCCTTCTGGTCCCGGTGGTGCATGCCCGCAGCGGTCGCTCGGTCGGTCCTCGCTCCCTTTGGTTCTGCGCTGCGCCGTGCCCCTGCTCATCTCCGAATTGGTGTACGCACGCACGAGATCTGAGAGTATCTCTCATGGCTGGGGCCTTCGCCGTCGTATGCAGCGTCGTTGGGCGTCCCGAGCACCGATCACGGGTCGCTGGACGTATACATTACGCACCTGGTTTTGGTGTGTATGGTATACGGTCCATGCGTGGTTTTGTTGGTATATACGTTTCGACCGGCCGGCGCCTGCTGTCCACCGATAGAGGAGAACGTGGTTCCACAGATCAAGTTTGTGGATGACCGGCCGCATGAACAGGATCCGATCTGGATCCGGCTATAGCCTCCATTATTATTGGGGGATTACCATCTTATCGCGCGCGCTTCGTCGAAACAGCGAGCGGTTGTGGATTTGCAGGGTGGGACGGAATGATCAACCGTGTGTATGTGTTTCTGGTTGCTTTGGAGCATTCCGGGAGCTTCGATTATTCTGAGTTACGCGCCTACGCCTGCAGCAGCTTCTGCGCGGTCGCGGCCCTAATTGCCTCCGACAACGCGCGTGGTGCGTAGATAATACATATGGTTTCCTTGCGTTCGGTAGTAGATTTCTAGACCAGAAAAACTCGGCTAACTACATCTTTCCATCAGTTGGTTAGCAGCTTAGCATCAGCGCGCTGATCTGCGCGATGGCCCTTGCCTCTGACGAATGTGCGGTGCGTAGATAGATGGTTTCCTGTTGCCTTGAGTAGAAAACTAGGACTAGACCGTACTGTTCATTCAACCATGTGTTCAGTTGGTTAACATTTTAGCATCAGCAAAGCACGTACTGTTCATTCACGGAAGGAACAAGAGAAGGAGAGAAAAAAAAAACCGCAAAGGAAGGTATTTCTCCATTTCACACAGTTCAGGCCTTCAGTCCGCCTCTGCGTCCGCCGACAACGCGACCCAAACTCCACAATGCCACCAGCCGGCCATCCGTCCTCGGTTGTGGCCTCTATAGGCCGCAGGCCCAGAAAGAGAGAAAACCCGTGGCCAAGCGTGCCTCGCAACAGCCTGCCAATCTCCATCCCTCGCGGAGCCGTTGGAAGTGAACCTAGCTAAAACACTCAACACGAATGTCCCAGTCCCAGTTACAGTACAGCAACGTGCGCGTACATGTATGTATCCTTGTGGTGCTGCTGCGATTAACTTTCTCTCAATATGTCGTGCACATTATTCAGATCCAACCTGTCAGACTTGAAAGCACTGATGTGTGTTACTAGTAATACCAGAGAATGCATCCATTACACGTACACTGACGTGCAAATTAGCAAGTTTTCACACGGCACTTCTCGCGATGTGCGCAACGCATTAAGAATACGGTACAAGGCTACAAGATGAGACGAGTTTGGAACATGTATGCGCGCGCTGATGAACAGATAAAACTATTTATTGATCATATACACCGATCGAATACAAAACGAATTAACATTTGAACCTGACAAAGACAGATCAGAAACCAATACAAGCAACGGAAGCCAAAGCTGATCAAACAATAAGAGCTACGTGCGTGGCCATGCATCGCATGCGCATAAACACATGCATACAGACCAGCTAGTAGCACGAATAAAACAAACCAAATAAACCTGAATTCAAACGATAATCCAGCTACACTCTGCAGCGACGACGGGCACGCGGCTGATGAATGCATATACTTAGAGGCACTTGAAGCCGGTGGGCACGCTCTTGCCGCAGTGGTTGAGGATGAGGCTGAGATCGACGGGCAGGTTGAGGTTGATGCCGAGGATGTTGCCCTTGATGGCGGTGCAGAGGCAGAGTGCGGCCTCGAGGTCGACGAGCCCCTCCAGCAGCGGGCAGCATGGCTCCGTGGGGGGCACGCCCGCCTTGGCCTTGATGAGGCCGAGAACATTGGCGCACACGCCCAGCTTGAGCGCGTCGCGGGGGCACTTGCCGAACGATGCCGGCGTCGGGGTTGGCGTCGACGGGGTGGACGGGGTGGGACAGTTTCCACCGCAGGCGCTGGCCATGGCGAAGACCGCCAGGTTCACAGCCAGGAACAGCGCGACCGAGGCCTTGCCTGCCATTGCTATTTGCTTGATCACAAGTATGAAGCAGAGTGATTAGGCTGGGTGGCCTTAGTAACTCGACTGCTAAGCGCCTGTGATGGTTCATGGATGCTGCACGGTGTGCCATTTATAGGAGCAACGTTCAGTGGATTATATTTTCTGGACGAAAACGTTCACTAAATTATTGGAGCGTTAAGCTTCCCGTGACCATGGATGCATGTGACGGTGATTCTTGTTTGATGGGTGATCCGGATTTGTTTCAGATATATAAAGCCCAACAGTGCTAGCGATCAAGATTGCTGCATTGTCGATGCATGTTGACGTTTTTCTCGCTCGAAGCTTTAGTAACTTGGCATATGGGTTGGCTGGTTTGTACCTTGTAACATGCATGGGATGCCATGGAAATGGGTTTTTAAAATTGTCGTGTTATTCAGATGGTGAGACGAAGCCAACTGGCGACTTCAAAACAATCCTGTGATTTTTGTTGTATTAATCTGCGTTTACTTTGACATGTAAGAGCACGGTTGTTCGCTTCAAAAGAACGAAGATTGCAGGGATGCTGAGGCTTTAATAGTTAATATTGATCGAGGCTGGTAAGAGAAAATCAATTTTGGCAAAATACATCAGCTTGAGCATTATGCACAAAGAAGAACTAACACTTATGTTTTCAAGTTATTTAGAAGGATCAACTAGGCTTCCGGTCGAGCAATAATATTGTGTTAGTGAAATTCCTATGGCATAACGTGCAGTGTCCATTTTTGCTCAGTTTTACCCGGTACATTTTGCATACACATAATCACCAAAAACTCTAGAACTGATTTGATTTAAGCTTTATTACTATGGTGGATGAAATTATTGTTTTTAGAGAAAATTCATGGTCTAATTATTTGAGAGTTAAGGACCATCAACACCCTCCCGTCTGTTTGACTAATTTCTGCACCCCACCATTTCCGCCACACGTGTGAGCTCACATGGTCAGCCCTTCCTTGGTCTATCTCTCTTTCACTCACTCAACTTAGTTGTGAAATAATCTTGCCATGTCGCGGTGAAACTCATTCCCTGTTATACCAACTCAATGCATCACTGATACGATCAGAACGTTGTTGTTGTGTGCACGAGCTTTGTCGTGCCTATAGTCACCATCACAACCATGATTGCTCTAAGTAACTCTATTCCCGCATTCTCTTAATCTAGGTCGAGATCCACCTCTAGGAGTCCCCACTTAAATTTGAGGTGGATCTCGACCTCAAATTCGATCAAAGTGTGGACTCCTAGAGGTGGATCTCATGGGCTACTTGAATTTGAGTTGAACACATGGGATCCGCTGCCAGATGTCTCGACGTAGGGCCACCAAGTTGTCATTGCCGAATGCAAAGCACCTAGAGTCTCTAACCATCGTTGTATTCCCCTAGGCCCTAGGTGTGTTCGGGTGAGTGGGACAAGTGCAATAAATGACCTCACCAACGACGAGAAAACATCGTTGACCATCATGGTTTCGCTATATGTATTGTAATTGTTATGTATTTCATTTCAAGCACACATTGGTTTGTAATATTATTTCTGCTGCAGTCTAAGCGTGGGATGTGTTGTATTGGAACCCAATATGTGGTTAGAAAATGTAAAAGTATTACCTTTAAGGTCTTTTGTGGATATACGGTAGACTATTGGATTTATATATTGGTTTAAGTGCATATATAGTTGTTGGTCCTTGAGATTTAAGGCCAGAGTACTGAATCTCTTACAATTTTGGGGAAATGTATTATGTGAGGTGGTAGTTGTTAAATTTAATACAAAGTTTTTTTTGACAACAAAATTTAATACAAAGTTGGTTTAAGTGTTATATGGACAATATCCTTATATATGGGGAGTAATTTGGACTTTTTCTGTTTTTCCTATATTTTGTATATCATCTCACCAAATAAATTAAACATAATAGCTGAATATTGAGTCTGTCGTTGAAAATTATTAGATTAGATTTTTGGTATTATCGTCTCCTGGTTTTAAACAAAATTGAGACCGTTCAACTCTTCCTTAATTAATAAATTGAGCGGTCGTCAGTAATACTACTCAATGGAGTCCCCAAAAGAAGTGTCTATATGGTGATACTAGGTGAATTCTTCACGCGTTGCCGCGGGTATGAGTATATTCCTCACGTTGTGATGTTCGAATTTTCTTATGTTGTATATATGAGATAATTTATTGATATATCGAAGTGTGTTCACATCAAACTGAGCATTGCTTAGGTTGTCACGTGGAACTTATTCTCAGCTACCCGCTATGGACATTGACTACGTGAAGAAGCACTGTAGCATATAGAAGTAAATCTAGTTGGGCCGCCAAGCACGCCATACTGAAGTACGGAGCGGATTGCTTGACCAATTCCCATGCATGGCAGATGCACTCACGAAGAGACCGTGAGCGCTTCAGGCCACCCAATGTTGTTCGCTCCTCTCTGCCTTGTCCGCTCGCCACCTCTCCACTGAGGCGCTGAGCCGCTGACACCGTGAAGCCACACATGTTCTCTACTCCTTGTCGTGTCCGCTCAGCTGCTCACGTACCGCTTCGGTTGCGACAGAAGATTGATGACGGTAGGAGAACTGAAGAGATGACACATAGTGGAGAAATGAAGTGGCACATAGAACTGAAGAGATAACACATGGTGGACGAATGAAGTGGCACCGACGGTTCATAGGGTTGCAGGGCCCCAAGGCCACCTAGCTTAATGAAATTGTAGAAAAATACTCTAGTGAGCTACAGGACCCACTAATGATGTGGCTTCATGAGATCGCAGAGAAATATGCTAGTTGGTTTTAGCTTTATAGGAGTTTAAAATTGTTGCAGCTAAAATGCAACGCACATGACATAAAATGCAAACTGAAGAAGTAATTTTATTCATATAACATGGTTGCCGAATACAAAATAATAATACAAATAGTTCAGGAAAAAGCGAAAGGTGTTGGTCTCAAACCAATAAGCATAGGCTAAAAACGAATGATTAGCAAGAGAACGTTTTCACATTGAGGCCATAACAATGCTGGCGTGGCCATGGTCCGCTCATGCGTGCCAGATAAATGCATCCATCGGTTTGCTTAGAGGCACTTGAATCCGGTGGGAACGGTCTTGCCGCAGTGGTTGAGGATGAGGCTGAGATCGATGGGCAGGTTGAGGTTGATGCCAAGGATTTGGCCCTTGATGGCGGTGCAGAGGCAGAGTGCGGCCTCGAGGTCGACGAGCCCCTCCAAAAGCGGGCAGCATGGCTCCGTGGGTGGCACGCCCACCTTGGCCTTGATCAAGCCAAGAACATTGGCGCACACGCCCAGCTTGAGCGCGTCACGGGGACACTTGCCGAACGAGGCCGGTGTCGGGGTCGGGGTCGACGGGGGCGGCGGGCAGTCGGCGCTACTGGAGGCGCTTGCCATGGCGAACACCATCAGGTTCACTGCGAGGAACAACGCGACCGAGGCCTTGCCTGCCATTGCTACAGCACAGAAGCACTTGCTTGATCACTAGCTCGAAGCAGAGTGATTAAGGTGTGATTAATAGTAATTGATCGCTAAGCGCTTTGTGATGGTTCGTGGTGGTGCTTGAGCGTTGGATTTATAGGAGAAACATCTGTGCAATACTGGGTGGTTGGTGGAGAGTTTAACATTCCCGTGAGCATGCTTACATGTGAGGGGATTAAGATGGGTGATCTGGATTTGATCCCCAAATATTTGTGTGGTACGACTCTAGAAACAGGTTTCAATGTAGAACTGCACTAGTGGCCAAGATTGCTGCATTGGTCGAAGCATGTTGATGTTTGTTCTCGCTTGATGGTTGATCATTTTTTCAACTTAGCAACTTGTCATATGGGTTGGCTGTTTGGTATTTAGTAACATGATGATAGGTGCCATGATGATAGACGCCCAAGTTGTTTGAAGAGTTGAAGTAGTTTTTTGTGGTACTTAACGGCATCAATATTTATTCTGTTCAGTTCACACATTCAAGTTCTGGAGCAGGAATTTGCTTGAGAACCGTGCCAGCAAACAACGAAGGGTGTTGCCCTTCTTCTGCTCCTTTAAATTTTTGTTCTTTTTTGTTTGAATGTTGGCTAGGTGATTCCTCTTGTGTCTATAAAAGAAATACTATACATCTAATTGACCATACTTTTGCAATGGCTAGAAGCTTAAGAGACATAAGTGACGCATAGAAGCTCGTTTTTTATGGAAGACGCATAGAAGCTCGTAGATAATTTAGTACATAAAACTAAACGAAATTATTAATCATGTCCGTGTTCTTTCTATATTTGTTTTCTAACACAATGCTCATATAGGATTTACCAAGTACTCTATATATACTTTCCGGAATGTCTGCGGGCTTAACTCTAGAGCCCGTCGTCGGACAACGTGAGGACAATGATGTCGGACGCACACGCCCACATTGTCTTTTTGGTTGAAACTAAACTGCATGCTGTAAACCAATGGCTTATTGCCTCCATGTTGGGAATGAATTACTCTGACTTTGCTTATGTGCTTGCGGCCAACATTCGTGGTGGTGTAATTGTGGCGGTGAGATCGCCGGACGCCAGGCTAACCGAGCCATACATTGGCTGCTACACTGTCACCGTGAAGGTGCACGTAGGGAGCTCCGATCCATGGTGGCTCACTATTGTGTACGGGCCACAAGACGAGAACGAGAAAAGCCTCTTCCTCGAAGAACTGGAGGCTATCAGGGATCAGTGTCAAGGACCGTGGGCACTCACCGGCGATTTCAACTTGATTCTCAGTGAAGAAGATAAGAACAACAGCCGCAACAACAGGAGGATAATGCAGCGCTTCAGGCAGACAGTGGCCTCCTTGCAACTGCTCGATCTGCATCTGCACGACCGGTGCTACACTTGGAGCAATGAAAGGGAGCAGCCAACGCTGGTCTGGCTTGACCGCGTGCTGGTGTCACTCGACTGGGAGGAGCGGTTCCTTGACTGCCACCTTTAGGCACTGGCATCCGACGCCTCGGATGACTGCCCCTTGCCATTGCAAATGAACTTAGCGTTCACCCCCAAGCCAAGATTCGAATTTGAGATTTTCTGGCCAAAATTCAATGATTACTAGGACACCCTTGTGCGGGGATGGACATGCCCTGAGTCGGTGCAAGACCCGATCAGGAGGCTAGATGTCATGTTCAGAACGCTGGCGAGGGAACTGCGAAGCTGGGCAGCACAGCGGATCAGACTGGTACGCGAACGGTTACTGATGGCCAGAACATCCTAAAGCTCGATCAACTTTCTGAAATCCACGCGCTGTCGAACTCTGAAACAGCACTGCAGAGAGACCTCAAGCTCAAATGTCTAGGTTTATCGTCTCTGGATCTCACCATTGCTCGGCAAAGATCCCGCGTCAGGCACCTAGCGGAAGGGGATGCCAATACGAAGTATTTCCACCTCATGGGCAGAGAACGGAAAAGGAAGAACACCATTTCTCGGTTCAAGGTCGCTGGGGCGTTCACATCAGATCGCAAGGCCATGGAGATAGCAATCAATGATCACTTCACCAGTGTGTTTGGGAGTGATGGCCAGCCATCTGGCGTAGTTGACTTCGAGGCAATCGGGATCCGCAGCCAAGACCTATCAGGCCTGGAGGAACCTGTCACAGAGGAGGAGGTGTGGCAAGCAATTCAGGCATTGCCGGCGGACCGAGCGCTGGGACCGGACGGATTCACTGGTGCATTCTACAAGGCGTCCTGGGGCATAATCAAGGGCGATGTCGTTGCAGGTATCAACACCGCTCTGTTCGGGGACAGCAGAGAGTTCAGTCGCCTAAATGGTGCCCTCATTGTCTTGTTACCCAAGTCCCAAGATGCCTGTGAGCCAGCATATTTCCGACCGATCACCATGGTACACAGCCGGGCTAAGCTAATCTCCAAGATTTTGGCCCTATGTCTAGCGCCACGGATGCAGGGCCTAATCTCGCCAAACCAGAATGCATTTATCAGGGGGAGATCAATACATGACAATTTCAAGTATGTGCAGAGGGTGGCGGTTATGCTGCGCAGAAGATGATCCCAAAAATTCTGCTGAAACTTGGCATTGCCAAAGCTTTTGACACCCTGGAATGTCCATTTCTCCTAGACGTGCTACAAGCCATGGGATTTGGCTCCTGCTGGCAGCGTTGGATCATCTTACTACTCTACTCCACCTCCTCGAGCATCTTGATTGTTGAGACCTAGTCCCAGCAGGTTTAGAGTGAGGGCAGAAATAACCAGACCAGAGTCCCTCCTTTAATATTAAATTAGGAAATTGCAATGTGGGCCTGACAGCAGGTAGTGCTATAGCTACCAGAGGACCATCCTCCTTTAATTATATAGGGGGCATGGCCCTTTATAGTGGCTCCCAGGCTCAAGATTGAAAGTACAAGCGTACCCCCAATAGGAGTTTCAAAACCCTAGAAACAGACCCTATTACATGTGGGCCCCTTAGGGGTAGGCTGGTCCACCATTCCCTGGCCACGGCCACGGGCCGTGGCCCATCATCGCCTGCAAGAGGCCCATCAAGCCCATTAATTGTCCTCAGGCTCCTCAGCTGGGCTCGGCGCATCGTCCAGGTGAAAGCAGTCTCGGGCCGCCGCCCTCTCTGCGCAGAGCCTCCGGAGAGCGAGGCTCCGTCGATTAACCTCCGCTAGGATGACGGTCATCGTCGCCGAGCCTCCGTCGTCGATTGGCTTCGAGACCTCCGGGAGGGCTTCTAGGCGGAGACCTAACCTCCGGGGGGAGAGAATCAGTCTCCGCTTGTGCCACGATCGTCGCCACCGGATCTCCACTATCGACCAGTTTCATGTCTTCCCCGGAGGCCACCGCCCAGAGATCCGACCTTCGACGGCTCCTCTTCAAGACCTGCAGGCTTGAGCCAGGTTGATACAATCGAAACTATCAGTCAGACATAAGTCAGAGGTATTAAGCCCCTCCTATCCTAGGGCGCATCCCTAATATTCCCCCCTTGAGGGTTAGGTCCAGCGGAGGCGGGTCTAGCCATCAACACGCCCCTGGTCGTGGAGGCTGTGCTTACCTCGGACTCCCCCTGGCCCGTTGAACGTTGGACCAGAGGCCTTGCTTTTTACCGTTGTCCGGTTTTTAATCTTGTGCGTTGATTTGAGTTGATTTATCTGCTGCCATTCGATTCGTGGATCATCATGACTGTTGGGCTAAGAAGTCGAGGCGCCGCATCGCTGCCTATATAAAAGGGGGAAAGCGGTGAAAATGACCCGTACTCCCCTTCACTTGCCTCTGCGTAGCTTGCTCTTGTTACTTACTGCCTCCACTTCCATCGCGTAGGTTTCTTTCCTTGCTTGATGCCTCTGCATTTGCCTTTTCCCTGGCATCCTATCATTGTGGCACCCAAACGTCCCTGCTGCGTGCGTCGTCGTTCGTTCGCCAGCCCGTATTCCCACTTCCAGGGCGTCAGGGTCGGAGGCTTCCTTGATCTTTTCGAGCAGTGCATGTTGGCTGCTGTGGAGGCTTGGGATCTCAAGGAGTCACTATCTGATGTTGAGGCTTCCCCTAGTGATCTGATGCCTCCGAAGAGTGCTTTGTCTGACTCAGAGGTCAGCTACGACTTTGGTTGCAACCGGATGACCCAAGCGATGATCGGTGGCCTTGAAGAGAAGGGCTATATTCCTGCTGGCTGCGGGCGAGCTCTAGGTGTGGAGACTGTCCCACTACCTGAGAGAGATGAAGCTATTGTGTTCAGGGATTTCTTTACCTGCGGCCTCTGCCTCCCCTGCTGCAATTTTGTTTGGTACGTGCTTGAGTGGTTCGACGTACAACTTCATCACATGACCCCTCATGCGTTTCTAAATATGAGTAAGTTCCTTTGGGCTGTCGAATCGTACGGTGGAGGAATTAGTATAAACACTTTCACATAATTTTATGAGTTGCAAAAACAACCAAAGTACATTGGAACAAGGCTTGCTCAGTTCGCATCGTGTATCTTCGTGGCCAAGAGGAATCCCGCCAAGGGAAAGGAAAAGATTGCTATTTCTTGGTGCCAGCGGGGGAAGTGGGAGCCCGCTGACTCGATGGACTTTTGGTTTTATGTGAAGACTTCTGGCGCTTCTGAAGTCAGAGAGGATGGCCGGAGGATCATTACCTTTCCCTTCACCTCCGTTATGACTCAGATGGATCCTCACACCAGCATCAAGCCAGAGGCAACCATTTCTAAGAAAAGGAAGTCTTGTACCAGAGCGTTTGCTGATGCCTGCCGTTATTCTGGTGTAGAGATCTTGTGGAGGAGATGATTGCCTCTGATTTCTGGCCTCTGCTTGGCGGCAAGGACAGGAAGAAGTTTGTCATACAAAAACTGGATCTTCCTATTTTTGGTGTTGTTGGCGGGATCCCATGTCCGCATTTTGGGTTGCAGCTCCCGGAGGGTCAGAGCAGTGAGGACTTTGTCCGTGCCATAGAGCAGAAAGCTGTCAAGATACTTGGTGAAGTCTCTGAAAAGGAATATCTCACCCGAAGGTCTGAGGCAGGTACCATGCCTCATCTCAACAGGGTGTTTGAGGAGCTCGGCATTCACTACACTGAGCGCGAGCTCCCTGAGAAGTTAAGGAAAAAAGTGAGAAGAAAGAATTCACTGTTGCCGGCACTGCTATAAAAGCCGCCGAGGGAAAGAAAAGAAAGGCTGGCGGTTTGACGCGCGGAGCCCCAAAGAAACAGAAAGAGGCCTCTGCTGAACCTGAGGAGATGGAGGATGTTTTCAAAGATCTTTATGATGAAGGGAACATGAGTGCTCATCCGGAGGTGGTGACTGAGACTGTGGTAGAGGCTGACACTTCGGCACTGCTTATTTCTGAGGGCCCATCTTAGCGGTCTCCATCGCCTGTTGCTTCCCCAAAGGTGTCCCATGATCTGACAGTTGTTGCCTTCGGTTCACCTTTGGTTCAGCCTGTCTTATCTTCTGCTGATCCCCCGCCTCAACGTGTTGAAGTGGCACTCCCAGAACTTCCTGTTAAGCCATTTGCCAACGCGTATCTTGACGCCAGCTCTGACGAGGATGAAATGGAGGCCAGAGCCATGGCTCATCATGCTGAGGAGCCAGCGAAGACTGCCCGACCTGGAGCAGAGGATACGGAGGTTCCCAAGGATGCTTACATTTTGAGTCAAGGTAATGTTCTTACTCGGAGTATGACCTATATGGATTTTTTGACTTTGAAGGTTTCTTGTGGTTATGCCTCTGACGGGGAAGTTTCCTTGCTCGGTGAGCATGTATATGATATTTTCTTTAGACTTTATGTTTTCTTGTTTCTTTGTTTGACTTTCATTTTTTATGTCTGCTTCCAGATAGCCTTGCTGCTAAGGCCACTCAAGCTGCCCCTCTGCCGCCTTCGGCGTCAGGTGTACCATCTTCTGGAGGGGCCGTTACTGAGGCAGTGCTTATGGCTTCGCAACCTCCGGTGGGCATGGTTGGCTCTGGGTCTTTCCCGTCTGGCAGCTATTTTGATGAGGGCATGAGTGCTCTCCTAGGCTGGGCTTGAGGTATTAACCAGCTGACTGATGTTATGGGTGAAGATTTGTACCAGCGTCTGGCTGGGCTGCCGTTTCAGACACTAATGAAAGCCAATATTAATCATCATGTTATTGTAAGTTTAGTTTTATCTTCTCCGTTCTTAGCCATTTACACTTTGTCATGTATTTGATTTTGGCATTGCTTTATTGCTACCTCTAGAGCACCGCCTTGTCCATGGCTGTTGAGACCAGTAGCTGTGCTGAACTAGTCAAAAAGATGACGCTATTAAGGTTCTGAAGGCGGAGATCGAGTCCCAGACTCAAGAAAGGGAGCGTGTGGCTCAGCAGGACTCTGGCTTGGAGAAGCAGGTATCAGCTCTTGAGGTTCATTCTGATGAGTTAAGAAAGTCTGTTGCTGTTGCCAAAAAAGTGGAGGCTGTTGCCAAAGAAGCGGAGGCTACTGCCAACCAGTGTGCGGACAAAGTTGCTGAGATTTCTAATCTCTTGCGCCAAGAGGTGAATGCTGAATGGTGTTTGGCGGCAGCTCTTAAGACTAAGGTTGAAGAGCTTGAGAAGGAGCTGACTGCCACTAGATTGATCGGGTTGGAAGTGGCTGGATCCTATGTCTCCGCCGTCCGGGCATTTGTCGGTGCGGTGACTCCGGTTAACCCTGAGGCTTCTACCTCCGGTGTGTTTTCCTGGATCAAGGAGAACCTCGACAAGCTTAGTGAGTTTATGACCAGAGTCTCTGATTTCAGTGTGAAGATCTCCGCTACCTATCTGTGCAAGCTTTTTGTGTCCAAGGACATTGTTCAAATTGGAAACTTTGATTGTCCTAAGCTAGAAGATCCCACTGAACTTGGCAGAACGGATCGGTTTGTTAAGACCATCATGCGTAGCTTCATGGAGAAGTTCAGGTCCAAGTTTGGCCGGTCGGAGACCATTACCATGGCTAATGTTACTCGTGAAACAGTGTGTATGGTTAACTTTTCTTGACTTGTTTTATTGTAAGAGTTGTGTTTGTGATTCTCTTCTCTTATTTTTTGCCTTTTTCAGCAACTGAAGTATGGCAAGCACAGCGGTCACGGCCCGACGGCTTCTGGCGGCACATCTGCACGTACCTGGGGATCTGCTGATGCTGGCGTCTCCACTACTCAAGTTCCTCCTGCAAGTGCTGGGACTGATGCCATGGTGGAGCAAGCGGTAGCATCTCCGGGAGCTCGAATGGGGCCTTAGGACTTGACCACTACGGAGGAGGTGTAGAAATTTATATTAATTTGTGGTTCTATAAATTTTGTCTTTTTCTGACTTGGTGCCTGTGCGCACGTGTAAAGAACAATTTGAATTGCTCTTGGTTTTGTAAATTATTAATGGTCAAATCATCCTGCGTAGGTCTGCAGTTTGGGGCCTGTGCAGGAGGTTGAGCCTATTACCTTTACGCGTGATGATGTTTACGTTAGCGGTGAGCTGTGGGATTACTGGAAGTTGGCATTTCCTAGGCGTGCGGTGGATGACATGTTCGATTTTGTACTCAGCGATTTAGACGATGAGCGCTCTAGCTTTACTCATTCTCTTGCATGGCGTGGTCCATCTGGGCCTTTGTAATTATCTTTGTTTACACGGTGGTTAAGTGTTGGGATTGAACTATCGTTTGTGAACTTGTTTATTTCGACCTCCGCTATGCTGCGGAGGTCTGTTTGAATTAGTCGGAGGCCTTCATGCCAGGTTGCAGGTGTGACCTTCAGAAGTGATTTCTGTTTTCCTCCTCAGAGGTTGTAAGCACTTTGAAGTGCATTTATGCATTAATAACTTTATTATTGTCATACGGTGGGTATTACAACCGATGTTTCTCTTCGACCACTAGTGGTGTCAATTTTGCTGTATTTATGTTTGTGGTCTTCGGCTATGCCTCCGCGCGTCCTGACACTTGTTCTGCGGAGGTGCACTATGGTTGATCTTAGCGGAGATGGGGGGACGTTACGAGTTCTTACGCTGTATCCCCCCTGTCTCAGCTCAGGCGATGATCCTAAGTGGGTTGTGCTGTCAGCTAACTTCTTTGGTCTTATCCCGGAGGCCCTCATCATCTCCGGGATGTTTCTTTTGCTGACGCCCTTACAAATTCTTGTGCGGTATCTTATTATTTTTATTTGTCCGTATGTGCATATCCGCCTCCATCTCATTTGAGTGGATTTTGGTTACGGGGAGTTGCTTGTGGTTGGCCCTTTCCTAATGCTTAGGCGTGCGGGCTTTGAGCTCTATCCCTTTTATAGTACTCCTTATGTACTTTGCGTATCTTTGCTATTTATTTTTTGATTTCGTCCGTTGCTTGTTGAGGCGAAGGGACGTAGGTGCTTTTAATATCGGTAGTTGTGGTTGGTTTAGTGATGGTTGGGAGGTCCTTATAAAAAGATCTATACCCCTTGATCATTTAGGCTGCTTCATTGTGTATATTATACTAATGGTACTTCCTAGTAGCTGTCTTTGCGCTGGTACTGTGTGAGGACTCGTAATGGAATAGCCACATCGGTGAACCTGTTGCCCAAGGTTAGAGATGGCGATGCTTTTGCTTGTCAACAGTACTCTACTTGCATTGCCTTTGTGTCTTTGAAGATGGCAACCGGCTGTGATGCTACTTGGCGTGGTTGATGTAAGAATTTTGGATGCGGTGGTTGCTTGCCGATGGAAGGTGCAAAGTGGTGTGCTGACAGATGATTGTGGACTTTGTCATGTGCAAGATGGCATTAGAGGTTCAACTCCTTCTCTTCATACCGAGCGTCTGTTGGACTTGCTTCAGGTGGCTGGGTTTCTAGAGGCACAGGGTGGCATGTAGCCGGGACGCGATGGGGGATATTCTATAGTTGATCAGGGTCTGCCTCCGCCAGCGTCTGCTTTTGAGGGAGCCTTAGTTTGTTTTTCTTTAGATATACTTCCGGAGGATGCACTCTTTCTTTAGATATACATGGAAGTGCTGGCAACCTTCGGGCCACTTCCATGGCTTGTGGTAGCAGGTTAACTGGGTGGAGTGGCTAGATATCCTGACCCGAAGGTTGTGCATTTTGGTCTAGCAGTTAAATATGTGTGTTATGCACATTGTTCCTGTCATGAGCAAGGCGCAATGAGCCTTGTTTATTTT
Source organism: Bothriochloa decipiens (assembly GCA_023333625.1). Taxonomy (NCBI): domain Eukaryota; kingdom Viridiplantae; phylum Streptophyta; class Magnoliopsida; order Poales; family Poaceae; genus Bothriochloa; species Bothriochloa decipiens. Next base: position 22,571,786 of record CM041640.1, on the reverse strand, counting down.
TAGCATAAGGTTGAATAATAAATGATCCTGCTTTACGTATTGTCTCCGCTTTGGAATGATATCAGTTCCTTAATTTTTTGTGATTATATTGCCTCCGTTTTGGAAGGTATGTAATGCAGAGGTCACATGACCGTGAACTTATGCATGTTACCTCTGCATGTTTTAATACCTTCTTTCGAAGTTCACTGCTGGTTAGTGTGATGTCTCTTTCTTTTTGCGGTACTGGTGCCTGAGTTGGTTCACAGGTCTTTCCCCAGTTCGCTTCACAACTTATGGTTGCAATTGCCTGCCTCGATGCCTGATATGCCAGGGCTTTTTTGAGGTATTTTGGCATTTTGCGGAGGCTGCTTCATGCCTTCTTATTTTGTTCGCAACCTGTGGTTGCTATTGCCTGCCTCAATGCCTGATATGCCAGGGCTTTTTTGAGGGCTTTTGGCTTTTTACAGAGGTTGCTTCATGCCTTCTCATTTCATTCGCAACTTGTGGTTGCTATTGCCTGCCTCAATGCCTGATATGCCAGGGCTTTTTTGAGGGCTTTTGGCTTTTTGCGGAGGTTGCTTCATGCCTTTTCATTTTTTTTAATGGTGGCATGAAGTGACCTTGTAAATTGTGAATAGTTGTCGAATATTGCAGCCGTGGTACTGGCTGCTTTCGACTGTCTTAGGTATCACTTTTTGGGGTCCTCTTTATACATTCAGAGGTTAATTACATGCGGTCTTGCCTCATTAAAAACATCACCTCCAATTTAGAGCCCCTCATGTGAGGAAAAGAGTGCAAGCCATTTTTTTAGGAAAAGTAAATTGTGGGAATTTAAATCTATAGACCTCCGCTAGTTAATTACATGCGGTCTTGCCTCATTAAATACCTCACCTCCAATTTGGAGCCCCTCATGTGAGGAAAAGAGTGCAAGCTGTTTTTTCAGGAAAAGTAAATTGCGGGAATTTAAATCTACGGACCTCCACTTATAATTCTACAGAGTCCTTACATTCTTAGTGTAGTATTTCCTAAGGCTATCAATGTTCTAGGGGTGAATTGACGTTCTTCCTTCTGTGTCTTGCAGATAGAATGATCCTTTCCTTTTGGCTTGCTTGGATATGAACGGTCCTTCCCATTTTGGCTGCAGCTTTCCTATGTTTTGAGCGTTTGGCGTCCGCCTCATTACCCAGTCATTGTTTTTGATGTTTTAGTGACCACTTTCGCATCCCTCCATTTTTTGGCTTGGTCTTGGTATTTCTCGATGTTGTCGATTGCCTCTAGCCTGTATGCTTTGGTCATCTCTTTGGTGTATTCTTCATCTTTTGCGAGGTTTTGTTTCACTACGTGGAGGCTCTGGTATTTGACCTCTTCTGGCATCATTGCTTCTTCTCCGTATAGTAGCTTGAATGGAGTGAACCCGGTGGCTCTTGATATACCTTCGGCAGCTCTTCTACCCATTTCCCCTTTTTGTGATCTAGCAATGTCTTAGAGATTGCTGAGAATATGATTCTATTTGACCTTTCCACTGCTTCGTTACTCTTTTGGTGATAGAATGATGCGAAGGCTACTTGTGTGCCGATGCTATTGCAGAATTCTTTGAATTTGTCTGAAACAAATTGTTTTCTATTGTCAACTATGAGTGTCCTTGGAACCCCGAATCTACAAACTATGTTTTGCCAGAAGAATTTTTTGACTGTTTCGGAGGTGATTATTGCGAGCGGTTTGGCTTCTATCCATTTTGTGAAGTATTCTATTGCTACTACTGCATATTTGCTTCTGCCCTGAGCTGGAGGTAATAGGCCTATGAGATCCATTCCCCATCGCTGAAGCGGCCAGACCGGAGGTATTAGCTGCGATTGTGCTCTCGGAGATGCCTGGTGTGGTCAAAAACTTTGGCATGCTTTGCAAGTTCTTACTATATGCAATGCGTTGTTAATATGAGTTGGCCAGTAGAATCCTTGCCTGATTGCCTTCGCTGACAGTGCTCTGGGGCCAATGTGCGATCCATATGTTCCTGAGTGGATATCCTATAAGAGGTCTCTGCCTTCTGATTCTATGATGCACTTAAGCAATGGTTGGACTATTCCTTTCTTGTATAGAACTCCGTCTATTATCGTGTAATTCCTTGCCCATACGGCCAGCCTTGCTACAACTATTTCATCTGATGTCACATGGACTCCCTTAATATAATCAATTATTGCTTTCCTCCAATCCTCCGTGTTTACTAGGAGCACCTCCACAAATGCCTTAGAGGTTTCTACGGTGGCTGGTAATGTCAATTCTTAAAAAAAGGTTCCTTTGGTATCTTCGTTTGATTTGCCGCTGCTTTGGCTAACTCATCTGCCTTCGTGTTGTCCCCCCTTGGGATGTACTTTAGGGTAAAACCTTAGAATCTTTTTTCCAGACCCCTGATTACTTCTAGGTACGCGGCTAACTCTGGGTTTCTTGCAACATAATCTTTCTCGACTTGTCCTGTTACTATCTGCGAGTCGGTTCTGACCTTGATGTATTTTGCACCAAGTGCTTTGGCCTTGCAGAGTCCCAAGATTACTCCTTCGTACTCAGCTATGTTGTTGGTTGCTTTGAAGCAGTCTTGCTGCGTATTTTGTTTTGATGCCTGATAGTGATATTAGTACTGCGGAGGCTCCTGCACCTTGGATGCCCAGGCGCCATCTGTGTACAGTGTCCATATTGAAGCCTCCGATTTGTCTTCTGTGTGATGCGGAGATGTCCATTCCGCCAAAAAGTCTGCAAGTGCTTGTGACTTGACTGCTATTCTTGAGATGAACTTGATGCTGAACTGAGATATTTCTGTTACGCATTTTTCGATTCTCCCTGATGCTTCTTTGTTGCCTAGGGTGTCGGCTAGCAGTTGTGCTGTTGGTACCAGGATTTCATGTTCTTGAAAATAGTGTTTAAGCTTCCTTGATGCTGTGACTACCGCGTATGTTATTTTTTGACCTTTGAATAGTTCAGTTTTACTCCCTGCAGCACTTCTGATACATAGTATACTGGGTGATGTACGCTTTTGTTGTTAACTTCCTTCTCTTGCACTAGCACTGCGCCGATCGCTCCTGCGGAGGCTGCAACATATAATAGCAAGGTTGCCTCTGTGTCTAGCGCTATGACCATGAGGTCTTTTGTGACGTAGTTTTTGAGCTACTGGAATGCCTCTGACTGCTCTTTGCCCCATTCAAATTTGTCTGAGACCTTGAGTGTTCTGAAGAATGGTAGACTTCGTTCTACTGATTTTGAGATGAATCTGCTGAGTGCTGCTATTCTGCCTGTCAGTCGTTGTACTTCTTTCTTGTTTTCCAGTTCTCTCATTGTTAACACTGCTTTTGTTTTATCTGGGTTTGCTCTTAGCCCTTCTGGACCAACAATGTAACTGAGCACCATTCCTCTGCTTACTCAAAAGATACACTTTTCTGGGTTCAGTTTTAACCCTGCTTCTCTGAGGTTCATGAATGTTTCCCTGAGGTCATCCAAGTGATCTCTGGCTTGTTTGCTGACTACTGCTATGTCATCGACATAAGCTATAATGTTCCTCCAGAGTTGATCTCGCCATACAATCTGAATCATTCTTGAGAACGTTGATCCTGCATTTTTTAGACCTTCTGGCATCCTAACAAAACAATAGGTGCCCAAGGGGGTCATGAAGCTTGTTTTTTCTTCGTCCTCCTTTCTTAGCCATATCTAGTGGTATCCTGAGAAGCAGTCTAATAGAGAGAAGCGCTTGCATCCCACTGCCTTGTCGACTGATGCATCTATTCTGGGCAATGGGAAAGGATCTTTTTTGCAGGCCTTGTTGAGATCTGTGAAGTCTATACACATTCTCATTTTGCCCTTCTTTTTTGGTACTAAGACAACATTTGCTAGCCAGTCTGAGTACTTGACTTCTCTGATGACCTTGGCATCTAATAATCTTTGCACCTCTGCCTTCGTTACAATTATGCATTCGTCAGACATCTTTCTCTATTTTTGCTTCTTAGGTTTGACATTTGGGTTGAGGTCGAGGGTGTGTTCAATCACGTCCGGACTGATTCCTTGCAGATCTGATGCTGACCATACAAATACGTTCTTGTTCTTTATTAGCAGTTCTAACAAGTCTTTTCTCTCTGCCTCCGATAGGTTGGCACCTATGGTCACTTTCCTGTTAGGGACTGCTTCTTCCAACGGTAATGTTATTATGTTCTCTTGATCTTCCATGTTGGTTTTTCCCGCAGGCATGTCCGGAGGCTCCTCTGCTTCTACGGTGTTGATGTTTCTGTGCTTTGTAGATTGCTTTCTCTATGTTCCTTGCTTCTTTTTGACTACCCTGCACTGTGATGATTCCATGTAAAGCTGGCATCTTCATGCAGAGGTAGCCCATGTGTATTGCCACATTGAACTTGTTTGTGAATCCTCTTCCTAGTATCGCATTGTACTGGTAGTAGATGTCGACCACATCAAAGGTGACGTACTCTGTCCTGGCACAGTCCCCATCTTTGAATGATACTGGTAGTGATATCTTGCCTAGGGCATTGATCTTCTTTCCACCAAATCCAATCAGTGGGGTGTCCGGTGGCTGTAGCTAGCTCCTGCTGAGTTTCATTTGGTCAAACATGTTCGCGAAGATGCCGCTGAACTCCCAGAATCAACTAGTATCCTGCTTACATCCCAGGCTGCTATGTTTGCCTTTATGACCATGGCATCTGCGTGCGGATAGCTTTCAACTTGGAGGTCTTGCTTTGTAAATTGTATGGCATCTTGGACCATTCTGTTTATTTGTAAGCACCCTAGACTGCCACATTGTTTACCAGCCGGAGGTGGTCTTTCTTTTGCTTTTTGGTTTTGAATTCTAGTGTTGAACCTCCAGCTATAAGTAATATCATGCCAATGGTTGGTAGTGCCGAATGTGGATTTAACTGGTTTTTCATCGGAGGCTCTGCCTTCACGGTTGATGATTGGGATAAAGTATACTGCGGAGGTGCTGTTAATGCTTCATACTACCTTTGTTGTGCCACCGGAGTTGTCTACATCTGTGTTGATTCAATGAGCGTTATGTGCGGAGGTCTTTGATTGATGTAAGTTAGACCATTTTCTGCTCTATTTTGGGTGTAGCCCTGGTGCTGTGGTGTTTGCTGATAGACTAGTCTCCAGGCCAGTAATGATGTCAGATAGTACTGTTGAGCCAAGTTGTGCTACGGTAACGGCTCTGGAACGTATCCTGGGAAACTTGGGTTGTATTGCTGATAGAATTGCGATCTGTGAGTGTGATTAACCTCCCTGCTACCTTGCTGCTAGGGCTGTAGCTGTGACTGTTTGGTTTTCATCCTGTCAAGTGTCTCTTGGGCCTCCGGGCAGTCCCGTGTGATGTGCCCTTTGTCCTCTCCATGGAAGAGGCAATATGGCTTCCTTGGTTTCTGGCTTTTGCTCCAGTTCCTGGACTTGTTGATTTTGCTGTAACCTTGCCCTTCTTGATTTCTCTGGTCATAATTTTCTCTTCTGTCCCTAGTATTCAGAGGTTGGCTACCCTACAAATTAAAAACTTGTTTCTGCTGGTTCAGGTATTGTTGTCTTTGCTGGTTCATGTTTTCTCTTCTGTTGCTATTGCTTGAAGACTGTTTACTTTGACCATCCACTTCTTCTAATCTTTTCGGAGGTCATTGTCAGACCTGCAATATTTTTTAAACTCCTCATGCAGCTGGGCCATTGTGGCTGACTTTTTTCTTGCTAAGTGACTAGCGAATGGGCCGATTCTAGATTGCTGCTTCTATGGCTACCCCATCAGGGACGTCTGGCGCTTTGGCCCGGAGGTGTAGGAATCTCTGGTAGTAGTCTCTGAGGGGTTCTCCCTTGAGGTGTTTGTTACTGAACAAGTCTAATGATGCTAGTGACTCATTCATGTAAGCTTTGATGTTTGCCAGTATCTGGTCTCGTAGATTTTCCCATGAGTATACAGTACTTGGCTTCAACATTGAATACCATGCCAGTGCATCTCCTTCTTCTGCAATCATAAATGATTTAGCCATTACATGATCGTTGCCTCCGGCGGAGGCTACTGCAGCTTCGAAACTCATTATAAACTGTCTCAGATCTGAATTGCCGTTGAACCTCGGCAAAGACACTAGTTTGTAACTTGGAGGCCATGGTGAGCTTTGTAGGCCTTCGGACAGTGGTGATTTTGGATCAAAGACTTTTGATAGTGTGGGTAGACTTGGAACTGTGGTGTGTGTAGCCTGCGCGTTCATAGCTGGGGGAGGACTTGCCGTGAATGGTTGAGTGATCTCCGCTGGACTTGCTGCCGGAGTCCGCTTGACGCGATGATTGTATCGTTCTTTGAGTGGCGGCTTGCTGCGCCCTTAACCTGTCTCTTTCGGCTTCCATGCAGTGCATCTCATCTCTCAGCCTGGCCAACTCATCTTCTTGGTTCTGGGCTGGCGAATGCTGCTCAGACGGGTCCCCCCTTTGTGCAGCGTTGTTGTTCTCTTCATCACCTCCGTCCTCTGGTGTTGAGGCATAGGTGCTTTGAATGTTTCTTCTTAGCCTCCCGCGAGCGGAGGGTTGTGTTACCTCCACCTCGACGGCGGTACGTCTCCTAATGGAGGCCTTTCTTCTGGGTGGCATCTGCGGGTGTTATCTCCGGCCAGACACAAACAGTGGGCGCCAACTTTTGGGACCTAGTCCCAGCAGGTTTTGAGTGAGGGCAGAAATAACTAGACCAGAGTCCCTCCTTCAATATTAAATTAGGAAATTGCAATATGGGCCTGACAGCAGGTAGTGCTACAGCTACCAAAGGACCATCCTCCTTTAATTACACAGGGGGCATGGCCCTTTATAGTGGCTCCCCTGCTCACAATTGAAAGTACAAGCGTACCCCCAATGGGAGTTTCAAAACCCTAGACACAGACCCTATTATATGTGGGCCCCTTAGGGGTAGGCTGGTCCACCATTCCTTGGCCACGGCCGTGGGCCGTGGCCCATCACCGCCTGCAAGAGGCCCATCAATCCCATTAATTGTCCTCAGGCTCCTCAGCTAGGCTCGGCACGTCGTCCAGGTGAAAGCAGTCTCGGGCCGCTGCCCTCTCCGCGCAGAGCCTCCGGAGATAGCGAGGCTCCGTCGATTAACCTCCACTAGGACGACGCTCATCGTCGCCGAGCCTCCACCGTCGATTAGCTTCAATACTTCTGGGAGGGCTTCTAGGCGGAGACCTAACCTCCGAGGGGAGAGAATCAGTCTCCGCTTGTGCCACAATTGTCACCACTGGATCTCCATTATCGACCAGTTCAATGTCTTCCCCAAAGGCCTCCGCCTGGAGATCCGGCCTCCGGCGGCTCCTCTCTAAGACCTGCAGGCATGAGCCACGTTGATATAGTCAGAACTGTCAGTCAGACATAAGTTGGAGGTATTAAGCCCCTCCGGTCCTGGGGCGCATCCCCAACACTGATCAATGGCCAACCGGGGATGCCAATCAGGCATCAGAGGAGGGTCTGGCAAGGGGATTCTCTGTCGCCATTGCTGTTCATCTTCGCCATGGAAATACTAGGATGACTATTTGCAGTGGCAAGGGAATAAGGGGTGCTGCGTAGCTTGAACAGAGATGGAATCAAATTCTAGTGCAGCATGTACGTGGACGATGTGATTCTCTTTGCACACCCGACAGTCAATGATGCATAGTCTATCAAGGGCATCCTGCACATCTTCTTGGACACATCAGTATTTTGCATGAACATGGCTAAGTCGTTGATCACGAACATATTCAGAGATGGGCACATGATGGAAGCTATTCAGCTAACTCTGGGGGTGCCAGCAGGCTGAGTTTCCGATCAGATACTTGGGGCTGCCACTAAGCATAGCCAAGGTCCCAAAGGAGCACATCCGACAGACGGTTGAGGTGGTAGCAAAGAGGATGCCTGCCTGTCATGGCCCATTGATGGCAAGGAGTGATCGACTAATCTGGGTTAAATCCGTGCTTACCGCAATCCCCATCTATTGTATGATTGCTGATGGTCTCCTGCCATGGTAAATGGCAGAGATCGATGCCATCTGTCGCCGTTTCCTGTGGGTTGGAAAGGACGCTGATACGAGAGGAAAATGTATGGTGGCTTGGAAGACTTGCACGCAGCCAAAGGAGCTCGATGGACTTGGCATCACCGACCTAAGTCTAGTAGCCACGGCCTTTGAGCCAAAATGGCTATGGCTGCAGAAAATGGATGCGAACATAGCATGGTCAGCACTGCCCAAAGAGGCAATGACATTCTTGTGGCAGAACCTCCTAAATAATATGGCCCACATGCACTAATCATTGTCTTAACAGACCTCTGATAGCCATGCATGTGTTCCATAAGACTTAAAAGGTCTGTCGGGTGAATCCCGAATCATCCACGATTCTCCGAGCAGGATCAATCATTATAAAGAGACATTATAGTATTACAACAGTTTTATACAAATAATATACATCAGAGTAAAAGAGCGAAAGGATTACAATAACATAAGTTTACAAACCATTTAGTTCAAATCTTACAAACCATAATTTTAATTATTACAAACCATAGTGGTAGTGGAGTAGCGATAGATAACTTTATTACATCACCCAAACGTTTTGCTCTGCCCAAGAGCCAATCAGCCTACTCGTCATCACTCTCCACAACGACCGTCATGCAACAGTGTGCAGAGCAAACCTGTGCATGAGGCATACCTGCAACAGGGGTTTAACAAACCCTGAGTACAAAAGTACTCAACAAGACTGACCTGACAAAAAGAGGGGTGAAGACTCAGGAATGCAGGCTAGAGGGACAAGATAAGGCTGCAAGAAACAAGGACTTTTACAGAAAAGCTCTTTGGATCAAGTTTTAATTCATCATTAGTTACAATAGAAAGTAAAATTTTCCTAATTTAGATCAAGATTATCCAACAACTTCATTCTTAAACCTTTCCAACATTCCACTTATTAATTACTGTAACAACCCGAAAATCCGAGCTACAAAATTTTTTTTGACAAAACCTTGAGTGATGTGGTGCAACATGTCATCATCTACCCCCCTTATATATGCATCAACCCTAGCATGTCATGCATAGCATTCATGTGTTTACAAATTAATTAACATCCCATGTCAATGCTTTATGTTTCATATGTTATAAGACAAAGTTGCAATAGTTTTGTTTCAATGTTTCATTAGCTCAATCATCATGTTGCATTAAAAGAGTGATTGGATTTTATTTGGTTTATGTATTGATTTATAAAAATGGCAACATAATATCTATTTTGACAAATGAATATTAAGGGGATAAAACCCTAACATTATTTGGGCCATGTATACCTACTATTTTGTTGCTCATATTTAGCACACTACAAATATATATATGTATATATATAAATATATTTGAAAATGAAAAAGGAAAAGAAAAAGAAAAGGAAAAAGAAAAGATGAAAACGGCCTGAGCAGCCCAGCCGGCCCAGCCCGCACGCGTGTCAGCACTCGCCCGCGCGACCGCGCGTTGCGTGGCCAGCCCAGCAAGACGACCCAGCCGCGTTCGCCCGCATGCCCACCTGCGCGACCGCACGCTACGCGGCCCAACCAGGCCGACGGCCCAGCAAGAGCCGCGCGCGTCCGCACGCCGCACCGATGCGCCGCAGCCGCTGACGATGGGGCCCCGTAGTGGGACCCACATGTCATCACGCCGCTGAGGTCACCCGGCAGCACTGCTTTTCTTCCCCGCGTGCGGTGCGCAACCACCGGAGTCACCCGCGTCTCTGGCCACTCGATCCCGTGTCGCCCCGCATCGACAACCGACCCGCCTACCACCTCGGCCGACAGGCTGACGCCACAAAGCACCCGCGCCCGCCTGTCCCCTCTCCTTTCCTTCACCACGAAGGCGCCTCGCCCTACCTCTCTACCCGCTGGAGCCCACAAGAGCCGAAGAAGCCTCCTGGAAGCTTCCCGTGGATGGGATTGCCCCCAGCTGCTCGAGTTTTTTCCTCCGCCGTGCCATTGCCGCGCTACCTACCACCATCGGCCCTATAAGAGTGAACCCCGGCACCACCACGGTGGCCCGTCAATTGCACCCAGCCAGTCCAATTTGGAGTAGAGGAGAAGAAAGGGGGAAGAAGAGAGCCGGGAAAGGAGAAGAAGCCGCCGCTGGAGTTGGGGAAGAAGACCGCCGCCGCCGACTCAGAGCCGCCGCTGCTGCGTCGGGAGCAGGAAGGAGGAGCAGTACCATGAGCCGAAGCCGCTTGGACTTGTACCGCACCTCCATCCTCTACAATCCTTTGGTGAGCACCGCGCCATCGCCGCTCTCCCGAACCCCCGCCTTGCCTCTCGACCATGGCGCTCCGCCGTGAGCGCATAGGCCCAGGTCGCTACCGACCTCGCTGGACACAACCACACACATGCATGAGACCAGCCAAGCCTCCTTGGACCACGGCATCGGGAGGATGCCGAAGCGAAAGCCACCCTGTCCATTGCTGCTCGCCGAGCGCCGCCACGGCGAGATCACCCTGCCACCTCTCTGTTGAACCTCGCCCTCCATTGATCCTGGATCCGTGCTCGCCTTGATGAGACAGACCCCGTGCGCACCCTAGCTCCGCGATTGCCTCGCCGGAGCACTGAGCCGAGCCGTCATGCCGATACCATGCCCGCGCGCTGCCGCTCTAGAGCGCCGCTGTTCGCCATTGTTTACCCGCCGCCTCTGACCGCCTCGAAGTGCAAGAACACGACAACAAGCTCCACCATGACTTGCTGCATCGACTAGACAAGAAGGTGGAGGCCGTGGATCCTCCCGGAGTGCCGTAGCCGTGCACCGTGGTCACACCGGAGCTCCGCCGTGGGAGTTGCTGCCCGCGCTGACTCTGCCGTGTGTTTTGGTCACCGCCGGCGCTTCGGACAGGTGCCGCAGGACTCCAATCACGCATCTACGTAGTCAATTGAAGCTGGAGTGACTCGGTGTAAGGAGCGCTCCGAGCGCCGCCGCCGCCGAGCAGCCGTCCGCCGTGGAGATCGTCACCGGAAGCCAAGCCTCTACCTTGAAGCCCATCATCGTGTCCGCCGTGAAGTCCCGAAGTCGTTGGGCAAGATAATGAGGCCGGAGATCCACCGTGGCACCGGGAATTGGAGTTTCCTCGCCGCCGGTGAATAGTGCCGTCGGGCTAAAGAAGAAGGGGGAAGGAGATGAGGTGGTGGACCAGGAGATGGACGTGGTGTACATGAACCTGAGTGGCTGCCAGTGGGTCCAAGCTGAGTCGGTGTACCGTGGAACCGAGCAGTGAACCGCGTGGACCTGAGAACTTGCCGGTGCACCCGGCTCACGTGGAATGGAGACGCTGACAGTGGACCCCAAGGACGCTGGTGCACCATGGACCAGAAGCTGTGGACCGAGCCCGTTGTGGATTCAGCGTGATGACGTGGCAGCACCAGAGCGTGCCATGTGGCAGGCCTGGCCCGGCCCATATCCGGCCCACTCGGCCCAATAACGGCCCGTTAACGGCTTGACTTGGTCAATGAGGATGTCAGCACGACATGTCAGCATGACGTCAGCCGCTGTGTTGACTCTGTTGACCCGCATGTGACACGTGGCCCAATCAGAAGCTGCCACGTGTCAGCACCAGATAAATCGGCCCTTTTTTTTCAGAAAATGGTTAAATCTTTGAAAATTCATAACTAATTCATACGACCTCAGAAAATTATGATCCACATATCCAAGTTTTCTATAAATCGAGCCCTATCTATCTAGGCTATGTTTGAGTGCATTTGGATCTTCTATTTTACATTCGTTCTTTGTGCTAATCTATAGGGGCCGCTTCCGCGACCGTTAAATCTCGTTACAGGCTCGAGCGAGGACAAGTCTGACGACAGTGACTACCAGGAGAAGTCTGACAGCCACGTCAGTGAAGGTGCCACACACCACCCAACCTCATAGATCCCATTACGCATGGCAATTATTGTATGGCTAGTGCTTTAAATTCATGTTGCTATAATGCTATGCCTGTGCTAGGACTGCATGATAGATTATTCACTTGATGAGCCCTACCTTGTTGTAAACTTTCTCCTGCTTACCCGCTGTTATGATAGCCACTTGCTTATCTGCTATATTTATATTTCTATACTTCACTCGCTTACATTTTGATGCGACGTGACGAACCCGGGAAAGGCCTGGAGGGTGCCAGGCTGGATGTTTGAGTTGATGGGTCAGATGGGCATGTGAGCTGATGATGTTGTATTCGGTTTTGGGGTGGAGCTTACGGCAGGGAGTAGGGTGAGGGTTGAGTCAATCGAGCCGGGATCTACGACGAGCTTTTGAAGCAAGTCTTGCCGGGGAATGATTCTGGACATTCCCACGAGAGGAGCCTGTGGCGGGCTAACTGAGATGTAATGGTGGTCTTTGGGTGTGATCCTCTGAGAGGTGGAGCCTGGGACGAAGATGCCGTGGTAGCACGTTAAAGATAAACCCTGATGAAGAAATCCCGGTTTGGTCAAATTTAGGAACTACTGCGCTGGTATCCGGACCTTAGGAATCTCTTACTTTCCACTCGCTCTCCATGGGGGAGACGGCCGAACCGCTGCATAGGTCGATGCCACTGCTTCTAGGCGAGAAGTGATAGGAAGGTATATGCACAGGATGGACCTAACACCCTACCGAGACGATCATGGCACCCCCTTCGGGAGTGGGTACATGGCATGGCATCCTCTACGGGAGTGGATACATGCTCTCTTCATAGTTTCAGCGATCCAGTGCTGGATCGTAGAGTGGCATCGCCTATGGCAGTAGGCGCTCGAAATCTGCCTGGGTGCGCGTGTGCATTGATGATGGTTATCTGGTGGATTAGTGAAACCTCTGCAGAGTGTATGGTTGATCGATCGATACATATGCCGAATCTTCGGCTATGAACCTTTCCTATGTTTCGCATGCACCGGACTAGTGAGTGGAGTGTTCTACCTTCCCCCTGAGTGTACCTTTCGGTCGTGAGCCAGATTAAGGGCTGCGGGCCGCTGAGGCAAGCCAAGAGGGAGTTGGTTTGTCGACCAGAGGCTGAGAGGGTGTTGGAGGAGATGGGATGATGCTACTGATATGGATGGAGATGGATGATGGGAATGGGAATGTGTTTAACACTTGATTATTATTTTATTATTTATATACTCGGATAATGCCTAGGAAAACCCCAGCCTCATAGGTTCCTTTTGAGATATCTTTTTTTTGCATCCACTTCCACAAAGCAATACATAGGATGGGGGTGTGGCCAGTACAAATCGTACTGAAAATTTGGTTTCAGGTTCAAGGAGTGAGTACTCATCTGGAGAGTACAGCGATTGAGGGTTTTGTGTCTACGCTCAAGTTGGAGAGAAGATGCTAGCTTCTGCACCTCAAGCTTTTAATGTTATGCTACATGAACTCTGTTTTTGCCCAGTGGCAATGTAATAAGTTATTGTAACTCCCTATATTCTGCACTCTTTTGTTCGACGTATGGATTATGGATTTCAACTGTTATCGGGTAATGTGATTTAAATGGTCATATTACACTCCGACACTATGGATTTCCCTTCATGGAAATCAAGGTCGTTTCAGTTGGTATCAGAGCCATACTTGACCTTAGGACGAAACCCTAGAAATGGACGTTAGTACAGGACAAACCAGTTTTTCTTTCGATTATATACCGACCCTGCATTTCCTCTTATGCAAGGCTTCTCTATTGTTACTGACTTGCTGACCCTTTTCCCTTTGAAACGTGCAGATGACAAGCCTTGGACCCCCGCTTGGACCGTTGAGCAGCATGCCCAAGGCAGAGTTTACCTACGAGGGACACGAGTTCCCAGGCTTTCCGTACACCCTGCGTCATGTTCTGGGAGTACTCAGAGTGCCTGTCGAGGAGATCAAGTACACCTGCACTGGAGCACCTGACTCAGGAGGAGGAATCAAGGGTTATGTGGTCACTCACCTGGAGATCCCTACAAGTCAGACTCTACCCTCAGTACCAGCACTCCTGGAGATGACAGTCGAGGACTCAATCGAGGAAGGAATCCAGTCCGTGTCACTCAAGGCGCTGCGTGAAGTGATGAAGATCGCTTACGAGCACCTTCACAACACAAAGTTTTGTCTTCTTCCTTAGGTCATGAACTCTCTTCTCACACCACAGCAGCAGGATGACCTGGTCAGATCGATCATCCTAGCTGAGTCCAGTCTTTGCAACCGTGCCTCCGCCGCTCACCTCTTCGAGCAGAACAACTACATAGAGCACCTGGAGAAGAAGAGATGCCTCGACCGCAACACTCTGATGGAGTACCAAGAGTTCTGCTAGTAGGAAGCTAACGAGAAAGAAGGACTCGAGGCTACCGTCGCCCAGCTAAAGGACGAGCTCGCACGACAGGTGAGGGCTCACAAAGCCAAGGTCGCTGACCTGCGAGACAAGGTTGAGGACATTGGGTCAGGGAGAAAAGATGGACAAGGACAAGGAGATCAGAGAACTATAGAAGAGAAGATGGGAAGATGGCAAGAGCAACTTCACCGTGCAGTGTGAGAAGTCAATGCTCGTCAAAGCCCTGAAAAAAGCAGAGACAAAAGCACAGTGCAACCAAGGCCATCTGATTGCCCTGATGATTCAGAATGAGACCTTGGTGGACAGGTACAAGAGACTCAATACAGCTTGGAAGAATGCCAATGAGAGACATTGCCAGGAGTACGCTGAGTTGCGTGACCGACTTCCTCTGTCTGCCAGACGCAAGAACCCCTTTAAGGGAACTTTCTAGATTGGCCAGACTCTCTTGAGGCACGACCACTGTCCAGCTCCCACCAACCTGCCGCTTACCAAGGAGTTCGGAGAAGCTCAGGCTTATGTGAAGCGCCTTCACATGTCACAGGAGGAGTTGATCATTCTTGGCAACTGTTTTCACCCAGCAGTATACAACACGCCGATGTACGAGTCAGAGTAGTGTGGACCCTGCGTGGCCACGTCATGAGTTAGAGTTGAGCTAGTTTTTATCTAAGAGTTCTGATGTACCTACCCTGATGTACCCTTCAGGAGTTACCTTCTCGTAGTGCGAGTCTCACACGTCATCTAGCGTAGCTGCTAGAGATGATGCCATGTAATGCAAACCATGTAATGAATGATTGATCTTATCGCATTTTATAGCTTTTATTGCTTCTTTGTATGAGTGTTGGATAGATTAAATGTTTTCCTTAAATTGTTGAAATCATTTAATTATAATTAACCAATAAGTACTAAACAGCTGTCGACCCGTGTCGTAGATGTCTGCACATCGCTCCGCACATCTGGGCAACTGTCCGCCTCCACCCGAGCCCGAGCTTGGGCGTGGAAGACACTATGGACGAAGGGGAGGTCGTGTTCCACCCATCGACCTCAACCAGGGTGGGAACGATCATGAGCGGACCCCGCCAGCTGAAGGTGCTGCTGGAGGAGGTGATGCCAATGGCAATGGGCCTCCACCTCAGCCGAACCCTCTGCCGCAGCTGATTCTGCCACCGCCACCACCGCCAAACCTGGCGGAAGTGATGGCGCAACAGACACAGCTGCTTGCCGCTTTGGTCAATGGAGCCAATCACCGCTTTGGAGGAAATCCGAATGACTTCTAGAGGAAACTTGAGGGTTTTCTGAAGCTCAGGACACCCACTTTCGATGGCACCTACAAAGAACCGCTAGAAGCTGATGATTGGCTTCGCGAGATCGAGAAGAAGCTGGAGCTTACCACTTGTACCCCTGAGGAGCGAGTCGGGATCGCTGCTCACCACCTCACCGGAGCTGCGCGTTCCTGGTAGGACAGTTACCGCCAAGCTCATGAGGACCCCTATCACATCACCTGGGATGAGTTCGCAGATGAGTTCATCGAGTACCATGTTCCTAAGGGAGTCATGGAGCAGAAAGAGGAGGAATTCCGCAACCTCACCCAGAAGGGATGTGACATCTGCGAGTACACCAACACCTTCACCAGTTTGTTGCGCTATGCACCTCTGCATGTCGTGACTTCTAAGAAGGAGAAGATCACGTAGTACAGGAAGGGTCTGAACCCCAAGATCAAGGTAGCCCTGGGAGGCACCAAGAGTCACACCCTTCGTGACATGATCGATCATTGCATTCAGATCGAGAAAGACCAGAAGGAGGCAGGAGAAATGTCCAGAAGGGAGAAGAAGAAGTCTGAGGGCTTCTACCGTGACCATGAGCGTAAGAGGTTCCATCGGGACAAGATGCCTAGCCATCCTCTTTACGGCAAGGACTCTACCTATGGCTCGGGTAAGAGTGGTGTCGCTTACTCTGCTGACCACTCACGCTCTCCCTGTGACCATCGCTCCCGTGACCGTTACTCTTGTGACCACCGCTCTCGTGACCGTGCTGGGAAGGACCGCCACCCCCATGAGCACTCATCGCAGCCACGTCACAGGACCATTCAATCTGCACCTGTTCGTGCTACGCCAAACTCAGGCAGCTGGAAGGCCGCTGCGCCAACCCCTACAGGCAGTGTGCCGTTCACTTGCTTTGGTTGTGGCAAACCTGGCCACAAGGTGTTCGACTGTCCTAAGAAGACACTCGCACCTGCTGCACCCAAGTCTCAGTACCATGGATCTACAAGCCATGGTCATCTCACGCACATGAACGCAGAAGAAGCTCAAGCTGCCCCAGATGTGGTGTACGGTATGTTTCTTGTTAATGGCATTAAAGCATCCGTTCTGTTTGATTCTAGAGCTACATGTTCATACATCTCATCTAAGTTTGCATGAGAGAGTAAGATACCTATCACTCCACATTTGGAGCCTATAGTCACCAATTCTCCTCTTGGTGAGATGAGAAGCACCCATATCTGTAAGGGAGTGAAGCTTTCTATCGAGGGTCTAACCTTTTGAGCTAATCTTACCCTTCTACCATCAAATGGTTTGGATGTCATCCTAGGCATGGATTGGCTTACTGAGCACAAGGGTTTGATCTCTTGTTCACCCAGATATGTTTAGATAATTCACCCTTCTAGCCAAGCAGTCAGATGTGCACCTCAGAAGGATAAATCAATATCTATTTTATGTGCCCTAAATGCACTCAAGTCGCAGGAAGAATCTCAGAAAAAGGAGAAGGCTCTCGCCGATGTCCCCATTGTTGGGGAATATGAGGATGTGTTTCCAGAAGAATTGCCCGGCATGCCACCTAATCGAGATGTTGAGTTCATCATTGATCTTGTGCCAGGAACCGGTCCCATCTCCAAGAGACCGTACCTCATGTCAGTGGATGAGCTAGAAGAGCTCAAGAAGCAGTTGAAGGAACTTTCCAATAAGGGCTTTATTAGGCCGAGTGCTTCGCCCTAGGGATCGCCTGTTCTGTTTGTGAAAAAGAAAGATGGTTCGATGAGGATGTGTGTTGATTAACGCAATCTCAACGCCGTCACCATCAAGAACAAGTATCCTCTGCCAAGGATTGATTACTTACTTGATCAGCTTCATGGTGCTAAGTACTTCTCAAAGATTGATCTCAGATCTGGTTATCATCAAATGAAGATTCGGGAAGAAGACATTCCCAAGATAGCTTTTGTCACACGCTATGGGCAGTATGAGTTCACCGTTGTATCTTTCGATCTCACAAATGCCCCGGCCTATTTCATGAACATGATGAACAAGGTGTTTATGGATGATCTTAATCGGTTTGTTGTGGTTTTCATTGATGACATTCTGATTTATTCACCTACTACCAAAGAACATGAAGCACATTTGAGGATAGTGCTCGAGAAGTTGTCCCAACACCAGCTTTATGCTAAGTTCAGCAAATATGAGTTCTGGCTTGAAGAAGTTCTTTTCTTGGTCATGTACTCTCAGCAGACGGAGTTGCTGTAGATCCTGCAAAGATAGAGGCTGTAAAAGAATGGGAACAACCTCGCAATGTGTCTAAAATCAGGAGTTTCTTGGGATTGGCAGGTTAATATCGCTGATTCATTGAGAACTTCTCGAAGATAGCTCGTCCTATGACAAATCTCTTGAAGAAGATCAACGAGTTCGAATGGACACCTGAGTGTGAACACAGTTTCCAAACTCTAAAGGAGAAGCTAACCACCACGCCTATCCTAGCCTTACCTGATATCACTAGCGACTTTGTCGTCTACTGTGATGCCTCTCACCAAGGACTAGGCTGTGTGCTGATGCAGAATGGGAAAGTTATTGCTTATGCTTCCTGACAGCTGAAGGAGCACGAGCAACGATACCCCACTCACGATCTTGAGCTAGCAGCTGTTGTGCACGCTCTAAAGATCTGGAGGCACTATCTTATTGGCAACAAGTGTGATATATACACCGATCATAAGAGCTTGAAGTATTTCTTCACTCAAGAAGATCTGAATATGAGACAGTGCCGATGGCTAGAGCTAATCAAGGACTATGACATGGAGATTCACTATCACCTAGGAAAAGCGAATGTAGTCGCTGATGCTCTTAGTCGCAAGACCTATTGTCATGCTCTGTTCATCTCAACCCTGCCAACTGAATTGAAGAAAGAAATTGAAGATCTCCATCTTGAGATAGTACCCCATGGCCTGTTGCACAAACTTTTCATCGAGTAAATCTCACCGAGCAAATTTGTGAAGCTCAGAAGAGTTATGAAGAAATGGAGTACATATGTGGGTTGATGAAGCTAGGCTACAGCCCCGAATTTAGAGAAGATGAGCATGGAACCATCTGGTTCAAGGACAGAATCTGTGTGCCCAGCAATCCTGCTTTGCGAAAGGAAATTCTTTCAGAGGCACATGACTCTAAGTATTGCATCCATCCCAGTGGTGCAAAGATGTATCAAGACGTGAAGAAGCATTTCTGGTGGAAAGGCATGAAGTCAGACATTGCAAGACATGTGGCCAAATATGACATCTGTAACAGAGTCAAGGCCAAACACAGAAGACCCGCTGGATTACTCAAACCACTCGATGTTCCTGAATGGAAGTGGGAAAGCATATCTATGGACTTTATCATGGGATTACCTCAATCCCCGCAAGGTCATGACTCCATATGGGTAATAGTCGATCGTCTGACGAAGGTAGCACATTTTATACCAGTCAGGACTTCGATACGCATAGAGCAGTTGGCAGATTTGTACATCAAGGAGATTTTGAGGCTTCATGGAGCTCCTAAGAGTATTATGTCAGATCATGGACCCCAATTCATGTCTTGATTCTGGCAAGCTCTTCACGAGTCCATTGGGACTGACCTTGATTACAACACTGCTTATCACCCATAAACAGATGGTCAAACAGAGAGATTGAATCAGATTCTTGAAGATATGCTTCATGCTAGTGTTCTCAAATATGGAACAGATTAGGAGAAGTGTCTGTTATTTGCCGAGTTCTCTTACAACAACAGCTACCAGGCAAGTATCAAGATGTCACCCTTCCAGGCTCTTTATGGCAAACCATGTAGAACCCCATTGATGTGGGACCACCCAGGCGAAAGAGCAGTCTTTGGCTCTGCTAAGATCAAGGAAGCCGAAGAAGGAGTAGCTCAAGTCAGAGAGAACTTGAGGATCGCCCAAAGCCGACAGAAGAGCTATGCCGACAAACGGCGTCAAGACCTTGAGTTCAAAGTTGGGAATTTTGTCTACCTCAAAGTGTCTCCACTTCATGGTACCGTCAGATTCCACGTAAAAGGAAAGTTGGCCCCAAGATATGTTGGACCGTATCGTATCTGTTAGAGAGTTGGGAAGCTTGCATACAAGCTTGAACTACCTCCCGAGTTAACAGGAGTACATCCCGTATTTCATGTCTCACAGCTACGCAAGTGCTTAAGGGTACCGGAAGAGGAAGCGGTCATCACTGATGTGCTGGATATCCAGGATACTCTTGAGTACAAGGAGCACCCAATCAAGATCTTGGGTTATGACACCAAAGAAACCCGAAGCAAGTCTATCCCTATGTGCAAGGTTCAATGGAGCAATCACTCTGAACGTGAAGCAACATGGGAAGATGAGAATCAACTTCTGCTACAGTATCCTTACCTCTTCGAAGGGTATGACACCTCTTAAATCTCGAGGACGAGATTCTAATGAGGGGAAAGGACTGTAACAACCCAAAAATCTGAGCTACAAAATTTTTTTTGACAAAACCCTGAGTGATGTGGTGCAACATGTCATCATCTACCCCCCTTATATATGCATCAACCCTAGCATGTCATGCATAGCATTCATGTGTTTAGAAATTAATTAACATCCCATGTCAATGCTTTATGTTTCATATGTTATAAGACAAAGTTGCAATAGTTTTGTTTCAATGTTTCAATAGCTTAATCATCATGTTGCATTAAAAGAGTGATTGGATTTTATTTGGTTTATGTGTTGATTTATAAAAATGGCAACATAATATCTATTTTGACAAATAAATATTAAGGGGATAAAACCCTAACATTATTTGGGCCATGTATACCTACTATTTTGTTGCTCATATTTAGCACACTACAAATATATATATGTATATATATAAATATATTTGAAAATGAAAAAGGAAAAGAAAAAGAAAAGGAAAAAGAAAAGATGAAAACGACCCGAGCAGCCCAGCCGGCCCGGCCCGCACGCGAGCCCGCGCTCGCCCGCACGACCACGCGCTGCGTGGCTAGCCCAGCAAGAGTGAACCTCGGCGCCACCACGGTGCCATTGCCGCGCCATTGCCACGCCATTTCCTCCGCCGTGCCATTGCCACGCTACCTACCACCATCGGCCCTATAAGAGTGAACCCCGGCACCACCACGGTGGCCCGTCAATTGCACCCAGCCAGTCTAATTTGGAGTAGAGGACAAGAAAGGGGGAAGAAGAGAGCCGAGAAGGAGAAGAAGCCGCCACCGGAGTTGGGGAAGAAGACCGTCGCCGCCGACTCGGAGCCGCCGCTGCTGTGTCGGGAGTAGGAAGGAGGAGCAGTACTACAAGCCGGAGCCGCTTGGACTTGTACCGTACCTCCATCCTCTACAATCCATCTATGAGCACCGCGTCATCGCCGCTCTCCCGAACCCCCGCCTTGCCTCTCGGCCATGGCGCTCCGCCGTGAGCACGTAGGCCCAGGTCGCTACCGACCTCGCTGGACACAACCACACACATGCACGAGACCAGCCAAGCCTCCTTGGACCACGGCATCGGGAGTTGCTGCCCGCGCTGACTCTGCCGTGTGTTTTGGTCATCGCCGGCGCTTCAGACAGGTGCCGCGGGACTCCAATCGCGCATCTACGCAGTCAATTGAAGCTGGAGTGACTCGGTGTAAGGAGCGCTCCGAGCGCCGCCGCCGCCGAGTAGCCGTCCGCCGTGGAGATCGTCATCGGAAGCCAAGCCGCCACCTTGAAGCCCATCATTGTGTCCGCCGTGAAGTCCCGAAGTCGTTGGGCAAGATAATGAGGCCGGAGATCCACCGTGGCGCCGGGAATTGGAGTTTCCTCGCCGCCGGTGAACAGTGCCATCGGGCTAAAGAAGAAGGGGGAAGGAGATAAGTTGGTGGACCAGGAGATGGACGCGGTGTACATGAACCTGAGTGGCTACCAGTGGGACCAAGCTGAGTCGGTGTACCGTGGAACCGAGCAGTGAACCGCGTGGACCCAAGAACTTGCCTGTGCACCCGGCTCACGTGGAATGGAGACGCTGACAGTGGACCCCAAGGACGCTGGTGCACCGTGGACCAGAAGCTGTTGACCAAGCCCGTTGTGGATTCAGCGTGATGATGTGGCAGCACCAGAGCGTGCCACATGGCGGGCCTGGCCCGGCCCATATCCGGCCCACTCGGCCCAATAACGGCCCGTTAATGGCCCAGTGGGGCCCACCTGTCAGTTGACCGTTGACCGTTGACTGCTGACGTCAGCAGTGACGTCACCCCGGACCCACTTGTCAGATCTCTGTTGACTTGGTCAATGATGACGTCAGCATGACATCATCAGCCACGTCAGCATGACGTCAGCCGCTGTGTTGACTCTGTTGACCCGCATGTGACACGTGGCCCAATCAGAAGCTGCCACGTGTCAGCACCAGATAAATCGGCCCTTTTTTTAGAAAATGGTTAAATCTTTAAAAATTCATAACTAATTCATACGAGCTCAGAAAATTATGATCCACATATCCAAATTTTCTATAAATCGAGCCCTATCTATCTAGGCTATGTTTGAGTGCATTTGGATCTTCTATTTTACATTCGTTCTTTGTGCTAATCTATAGGGGTCGCTTCCGCGACCGTTAAATCTCATTACAGGCTCGAGCGAGGACAAGTCTGACGACAGTGACTACCAGGAGAAGTCCGACAGCCACGTCAGTGAAGGTGCCACACACCACCCAACCTCATAGATCCCATTACACATGGCAATTATAGTATGGCTAGTGGTTCAAATTCATGTTGCTATAATGCTATGCCTGTGCTAGGACTCATGATAGATTATTTACTTGATGAGCCCTACCTTGTTGTAAACTTTCACCTACTTACCCGCTGTTATGATAGCCACTTGCTTATCTGCTATATTTATATTTCTATACTTCACTCGCTTACATTTTGATGCGACGTGACGAACCCGGGAAAGGCCTAGAGGGTGCCAGGCTGGATGTGTGAGTTGATGGGTCAGATGGGCATGTGAGATGATGATGTTGTATCTAGGTTTGGGGTGGAGCTTACGGCAGGGAGTAGGGTGAGGGTTGAGTCAATCGAGCCGGGATCTACGATGAGCTTTTGAAGCAAGTCTTGCCGGGGAATGATTATGGACATTCCCACGAGAGGAGCCTGTGGCGGGCTAACTGAGATGTAATGGTGGTCTTTGGGTGTGATCCTCCAAGAGGTGGAGCCTGGGACGAAGGTGCTGTGGTAGCACGTTAAAGATAAACCCTGATGAAGAAATCCCGGTTTGGTCAAATTTAGGAACTGCTGCGCTGGTATCCGGACCTTAGGAATCTCTTACTTTTCACTCGCTCTCCATGGGGGGAGACGGCCGAATCGCTAGATTGGTCGATGCCACTGCTGCTAGGCGAGAAGTGATAGGAAGGTATATGCACAGGATGGAGCTAACACCCTACCGAGACGATCATGGCACCCCTTCGGGAGTGGGTACATGGCATGGCATCCTCTACGGGAGCGGATACATGCTCTCTTCATAGTTCCAGCGATCCAGTGCTGGATGGTAGAGTGGCATCGCCTATGGCAGTAGGCGCCCGGAATCTACCTAGGTGCGCGCGTGCATCGATGATGGTTATCTGGTGGATTAGTGAAACCTCTGCAGAGTGTATGGTTGATCGATCGATACATATGCCGAATCTTCGGCTAAGGACCTTTGCTATGTTTCGTATGCACTGGACTAGTGAGTGGAGTGTTCTACCTTCCCCCTGAGTGTAACTTCCGGCCGTGCGCCAGATTAAGGGCTACGGGCCGCTGAGGCAAGCCAAGAGGGAGTTGGCTTGTCGACCAGAGTCTGAGAGGGTGTTGGAGGAGATGGGATGATGCTACTGATATGGATGGAGATAGATGATGGGAATGGGAATGTGTTTAACACTTGATTCTTATTTTATTATTTATATACTCGGATAATGCCTAGGAAAACCCCAGCCTCATAGGTTCCTTTTGAAATATCCTTTTTTTTGCATCCACTTCCACAAAGCAATGCATAGGATGGGGGTGTGGCCAGTACAAATCATACTGAAAATTTGGTTTCAGGTTCAAGGAGTGAGTACTCATCTGGAGAGTACAGCGATTGAGGGTTTCGTGTCTACGCTCAAGTTGGAGAGAAGATGCTAGCTTTCGCACCTCAAGCTTTTACTGTTATGCTGCATGAACTCTGATTCCGCCCAGTGGGGATGTAATAAGTTATTGTAACTCCCTCTATTCTGCACTCTTTTGTTCGACGTATGGATTATGTATTTCAACTGTTATCGGGTAATGTGATTTAAATGGTCATATTACACTCCGACACTGTGGATTTCCCTTCGCGGAAATCAAGGTCGTTTCAATTACGTTGATGGTGCTGAGATCAAGTCTCCTTTTCTCGTGGAGCAAACAACGATTCGAACCACTTATCTACCCAGCTGGGGCTTCCTAACCACAAGACATATGTAGCACTTAAGCTTGCATATATCGACCCAAACTATGGATCCTCCATAACAAGTCCGGGTTCACGCCACCCGAGAGCACGGTACCCCTCGAACCCGAGACCTTGTCCCCCGAGGGTCTCCGCCGTCCCCACCATCTCTCCACTCCCAGTGCGTGATTGACCGTCTTATCATAGCATAGCCATAGAAGGGCTTACTACGGGCATGTGGTTAGTACTATAAAAGTTCATGATCCAAGGGCCAAGTCAACGATCGGGTCCTAGGGCATCAACAGACAAAAACACTACAGAGGGACTCCTTTCCCAATGCAAGTTACCCGTCCGGACTCAAATTATTAACTATCATCATGGTTTAAATGTTGAAGCCAAACTCATCTTTTCTCGGAAACTTCTTTTGAAAACCTATCTATTTAAGCAAGGCTAAGCATTACTACGCACTTTCCAAAAATAGGTAACAAGGAGAAGGGTATAAAGGTAACAAGGCAGATAATGCAGCAAGATAGGTTACCATTCAACTTCTATTACTTAATGCAACATTTCATTAACTGAAGTGATTCAAATTTTATGAAATCAAGAAAAGGGTTTAAATTCATCTGGGGCTTGCCTTGATAGTCGGAGAAGATAGGCTCGGGCTCTGGATTAGCACCACAATTCTCGACACCCAACTCCTGAGGATGTTCTTCCTTGACGGCTGGATCGATAACACACTCCTCGTTCACGGGGACTACACGATATAACATGACATGCATCAACATGATGAAATAATACACATGATGCTCAAAGATGCTAAGCTCAAACAATTAAATAAAGTGCCAAAGGTCATTAAGGTTAATGACCCTAGGTCATCACTCAATCCAAAAGTCAAACAACCCTATAAAGATTAAACATGATTAACAGGGTTAATTAAAAACGTAAAACATAAAAAAGGCACAAAATTAAAATTATCTAATTAAGCTTAAAATATTATATTGAAAAGCTCTTGGTCTAATTAGATGGCAAAACAATTTTTAGAAATAAAAGCCAATTATTTTATTTATTAAAAATCATTAAACATGCATTTTTCAATTAAAAGAGGTAATTTAAACTTACGCAAAATTACTCAAAATTGGCATATTATATTTATCCTAGGTAGAGGACATCATAAAGAGCATACATATAATTTTTCAGAATTTTTGGAACAGTATATGAATTATTATGAATTATGAAAGAAAAAGCATTTTTAATTATTTTCGGAAAATAAAAAGGAACAGTGTCATCTTCTTCCTCTCGACGTTGACCGCGGCAGGGCAAATTTTGACCACGGCAAACTCGTCGATGGCGAGGTCGCCGACGATGAGGTCGGTACCAATGTGATCCTCCTGACCTGACTAATCGATTGGTAAAGCTTCTATGGCATCTAGGGCTCGGCAGCAAACTCGCTGTCGGCCATGGCGGCCAAGGCGGCGCGGCGACCTATGGAGCGGCGGCTATGGCGCGTTAAAGAAGAAAAGGAGGGTGCCATAAGCATCAGTGGCTCACCACGGGGCTGATGTGCTAGCTGGTGAGGTCGATGGTGGACTGGAGTGAGGTCGACTGCGTACGACGGCGATGACGACGAGCTCCAGCGGTGGCAAGACGTGATTTTGGCACGTCAGAGTGGTATCTACAGAAAAGAAAGAGTTGATTATGTGTGCGGTGTCAAGGCGAACGCAACGGTGCCGAAGATGAACGACTAGACTCACCGGAGAGGGCTATTCCCGGCGAGCAGCTTCGGCAGCGCTCTACCGGCCGCGGAGAAGATGACGGTGCCCTAGGCGATTCCGGTCACGAGGCAAGGCGTGAGTGGGTGCAAACGGTGCGCAAGGATGAGGTGAGGTAGTGGGAAATATGGAGTGGACGAATGTGAAATGGTGGCGGTGAATTTTGACCAGCGATGACGAGCTCGACGACGGCGGCGGAGCAGGAAAGAAGAGGAGAAAAGGCAATTGGCCGGCGATTTTATAGCACGGCGACGACACTCGGATGGTTGACACGTAGGCGGTGGAATTCTCCAGCGTGCGGCACGAGCTGATGGTCACGGCAGGCCGGCATGGGCAGGGGAGCCACGGCGACGGCGGCGAACAGTGAGGGAGAAATGAAGGCGATGACGTCAGCGGTACTGTAGGTCATGATGTCACTTGGAAAATTTACAAATTACTCTAGAATTTACATAAGAACTTGAAAATATCCCAGAATATCATTTGTATAACTTTTCAAGAGCTACATTTTTCATTTAACAAATATTTTCAAATTCTGCATAGTTTTTGAAATATGAATTCAAATTTGAAAAGGGAACAAAACCCTAAAAAATATTTGAAATTAATTTTTATTTTTCAATAAAACATGAAAATCTTCAAACCTATGAAATTCTAAAATTTTTAATCCAAACATTTTTATATAAAGTTTTCCCAAATTATGCATAATTTTTGAAATATGGATTTAAAATCAAAAGGGGACAAATGCTGAAAAACTGTATTTTTAAATTCATTTGAAATTCTTTTTGGAAACTTGAAAAACTTTAAATACCATTATTGTAACTCTTGTCAAGATCTACAAACCATATATCGAGAGTATCTCAAAATTCCTTATAGATTTTAAATATAAAAAAGGGGGTAAAACAGGGTTTTGAAATTAGGGTTTTATGATTTCATGCGACACCGCATTTCAGAAACACAAGCAACCTATGAAAAGTAAACTTGTTTTAGTTAATGCACATCAAGGTTGACCTAAACATGAATGCTTTGCAATGCATACGATGACATGACATGTTTTAGTTAATATAACACCAGGGGTCTTACAATTCTTCCGAGCTTCCACTTGCACAGTGATCGGGAATGGTAGGAGCATCCTCTTCTGGCAGGATAGTTGGATCAATAGCATATCGTTGAGGACTATGGCTCCAACACTTCTCAGATTCGGCTGCAAGCGCGCCATCCAACATCAGACAGTGGCCGAGGGGCTAGCTGGAAGGATCTGGGTACGCATGATCTCCGACGGAGTAACCATGCTAGCAACGGCGGAGTACCTCCAGGTTTGGCATGCCATACGGGACGTTGAGCTCACAGACACGCCGGCAAGATGATCTGGCGATGGGAGTCAGATGGCGGGTTCTCAGTGCATTCGGCTTACCACACGCTGCACCTGGGCTCTCACTCATTTCCAAGTTGCATCAGAGTGTGGGAGGTGTGGGCACCCCTCACAGTCAAGTTCTTCCTTTGGCTGGCGATCCGGCGCCGCCAATGGACTGCCGACCGGAGATGACGCCATGGCCTCAACACACACGAGACTTGCTTTCTGTGCGACCAAGAACCAGAGGACATTGTACGCATTGTTGTGCGCTGTTCGTTTACTAGGCAAATCTGATTCCAGGCGGCAGCGGATCTAGGAGTTCAACTAACCATGCAACCTGATAGCTCCATCCTGGAGTGGTGGGAACAATGGCGCAACCTTTGGCAAACCATGTCAAAAGGAATAGACTCGTTGTTCACGCTCATCGCCTGGGAGGTGCGGAAAGAGCGAAATGCCAGGTGCTTCCGAGGAGCAGCTACAACCATCGAAGCCGTCGTGGCGGTGATCAGGCTTCAGGCAGGCCTCTGGGTGCAGGCGTGTGCAAAGCACCTAAGTTGCTTACTTCAGCGAGTAATACACTAATGAGCTAGGTTATGTAGGTGCGCGCTTCATTTCCAGATTTTGTATGAGCACCGCCTTTGTAACAAACAAACTCTTCTCTCTTAATACAAAAACGTGCAAATCTTTTACGTGATTGAGAAAAAATATATATACTTTCCACGCATATTCATAGCCCCCCGTGTGTCGTACATCTACAAAATACTAATATGTGTAATTGTGGCTCATGTGTCTTTAAAATGTCATTAATCTAAAATTTGGATTTACTATTTAAGTAAAAACTCCAATGTTTAATGTATTTGTTATTTTAACCTTCTTTTGTATTTTATTCAAAAACATAAGTTACAACTTACAAGTCATAGACTGCATTTATTTAGTTACTATATTAGCATAAATAAATAGTCATATTAGTGTCCAGGTGTTTGCTTACCTTTAAAATATTTAGATTTGTTAGTGTTTTTGTAACAACACAGTGCTCATACTTAAATGAATTAATAGATATGTTTATTACTATAATTGTATAATTTATTAATGTTCAAATTTATCTAAAGCAACAACTCAACTACATAATTGTATGAAAAGTGCTAATATAATTTAAATTCATTGTTAGTGCCATAGTTTATGCAGCTAGATGGGAATCACACGGTAGTTTAGGGAATAAGTGTAACTATGAGCCGTGGAACGTTGATATCATTTATATGGGCCTACTTATGTACTCCCTTCGTTTTAAATTATAGTTCACTTTAACTTTTTTGGTGTATACACTTTGCTATGTATCTAGACATATTATTTATCTAGGTACATAGCAAAATGCATGCACCAAAAAAGTCAAAGTAAACTATAATTTAGAACGAAGGGAGTAATATAATATCTTTTTAGCATTTTTTTTCTTAGGAGTATTCCAAGATTTATACCGATCATAGGGAACGAAAGAAGAAGGCGCTAAATAAAAAGATCACCTTCTACGGAGTATCTACCTACTAGTAGAGATTTTGATAGTGTTTTTGGTCCGTTGGAAATTACACGCGGCTGAATAGTATCAGAAATTCCACGTCTTAAATGGTTATGTATTATTGCCCCAGTTACCTATGTTTTATCTAGCTGTATTTGCAAATGTGTATTATTGCCTCATAATAAGATTTGACATTAGAATAATATGCATATGTTTCGAACAAATATAGCTTTATTCATCAAGCATATTGCTGGATACAAATGAAAGAATAACAATTCAAATAGTTCAGTGACACTCTGTCCATGCAAAGGACGAGGCACTTACATAAGATGAAACACCCAAAAGCGAAAGCTGCTGACCAAACCAGCTACATATGTACGTACTTCGCGTGTTCGCGACTTTGCACGTACTCATGCAGAGCTAGCTAGAAAGCAAAGACTGGGAGACGAATAACAAGCAGAAGAACACGCCGGCATGCTCTTGGCTAGCTAGCTTAGAGGCACTTGAATCCGGTGGGCACGGTGTTGCCGCAGTGGTTGAGGATGAGGCTGAGATCGATGGGCAGGTTCAGGTTGATGCCGAGGATTTTGCCCTTGATGGCGGTGCAGAGGCACACGGCGGCCTCGAGGTCGACGAGCCCCTCCAGCAACGGGCAGCATGGCTCCGTGGGCGGCACGGCCACCTTGGCCTTGATCAGGCCCAGCACGTTGGCGCACACGCCCAGCTTGAGCGCGTCGCGGGGGCACTTGCCGAACGAAGCCGGCGTCGGGGTCGGCGTCGATGGGGTAGAAGGGGTCGGAGTGGGGCAGTGGCCACCGCAGGCGCTTGCCATGGCGAACACCACCATGTTCACGGCCAGGAACAGCGCGACCGAGGCCTTGCCTGCCATGGCTACAGAGTAGAGAAAGAAGTACTTGCTTGATCACTAGAGCAAAGCAGAGTGATTATGGTGTGCCTCTTGATAATAACTGATCGCTAAGCGCTTTGTGATGGTTCGTGCTGGAGCTTGAGTCTTGCATTTATAGGAGACCATCGGTGCAGTAGCGATTAGTTGTTGGTGAGTTCACATTCCCGTGAGCATGTATGCATGTGAGGGCGATTATTAGATGGGTGATCTGGATTTATTCCATGAATATTTTGGTGCTAGTCCAGAAACAAGTTTCAAAGTAGAACAGCGCTAGTGGCCAAGATTGCTCCATTGGTCGATGCATGTTGATGTTTGTTCTCGCTTGATAGTTGATCATTTATTCAGTTTAGTAACTTATCATATGGGTTGGCTGCTTGTATCTAGCAACATGCTCAAGTGCTAAAGATCAACGGAGGTACGCGTACCATGCATGATGGTGGACGTACGCCCAAGTTGCATGAATAGTTGAAGTGTAGTTTTTTGTGGTACATACTGAAGGGTGTCGGACAACATCTATTGCGTTCAGTTCGAACATTCAAGTGTTGTTGGGGATGCGCCCCAGGGCCGAAGAGGCTTATTACCTCTGCTTAGAGTCTAACCTATAAATCCAGTGTGCCTATCATATTTGTGTACGCAGGATCCAGAGGAGACGCCCTCGGAGGTAGGACCTCCGCCGAGGAGCCACCTCGAGGAACCATGGAGACGGTCTGCGACGGAGGTCCGGTGGCATCGCCTCACATGCTCGCGAAGGTCGGTCGGCCTAGCCACCGGATCCCGCGGAGGTCCCGCGCGGAGATGGTGACGTCCCAAGACGGCGACGGCGAGGTGGTGTGATGGGCCGAGCTGAGGCTGATCGTCAACAAGCGGACATGTTGGGCCTCTCGAGGGCGGTGATGGGCCGTTGCCCATATGTTCTGGCGACAGAGTAACTGACAAGCTTGCCCTTGGAAGGCCCACGTGTAATAGATTTAGTGTCTAGGGTTTTAAAACTCCCTTGGGGGCACGCTTGTATTTTCAATCTCGAGATGGGGAGCCACTATAAAAGGCCATACCCCCTGTGTAATCAAGGAAGATGGTCCTCTGGTAACAGCAGCACCACCTACCATTGGGCCCGCTTTGTAATTTTCACCAACTTTGTATTGAAAGAGAGTTTGACTTGGTTGTGCCATTTCACCTTACTCTAAACCTGCTGGGACTCGGTCCCAACAATTGATGCCTACCGTTTGTGTCTGGCCGGAGATAACGCCTACGGATGCCACCCAGAAGAAAGGCCTTCGTTAGGAGATGTACCGTCGCTGAGGCGGAGGTACCACGACCCTCTGCACGTGGGAGACCAAGAAGAAACGCTCGAAGCACCTACGCCTCCGCACCAGAGGGCAGAGGTGACGATGAGAACAACAACGCCGTGCCAAGGGGGGACCCGTCTGAGCAGCACCCGCTAGCCCAGAACCAAGAAGACGAATTGGCCAGGTTGAGAGATGAGATGCACCGCATGGAAGCTGAAAGAGACAGGTTAAGGGCGTAGCAAGCCGCCACTCAAAGAACAATACAATCATCGCGTCAAGCGGACAAGATAAGGCAGCAAATGGCCATTCTGCAAGCAGAAATACAGAGCATGCAGCCTCCGGTAGCAAGTCCATCGGAGACTGCTCAACCAATCACAGCAAGTTGTCCCCTAGCCATAAACGCACAAGCTGCGCACATCATAATTCCCAGTCTACCCACACCATCAAGAGTCTTTGACCCAAAGTCACCATAGTCCGAAGGTCTGTAAAGCTCACCATGGCCTCCAAGTTACAAACCTGTATCTCTACCAAGATTCAATGACAATCCATATCCAAAGCAGTTTATAATGAGTTTCAAAGTTGTAGCAGCCTTCGCAGGAGGCAACGATCATATAATGGCTAAATCATTTGTGATTGCAGCAGAAGGAGATGCACTGGCATAGTACTCAAGGTTGAAGCCAAGCACTGTATACTCATGGGAGAACCTACAAGACCAAATACTGGCAAACTTTAAAGCTTACACAAGCGAGTCGCTAACATCATTAGACTTGTTCAGCAACAAGCACCTCAA
Source organism: Bothriochloa decipiens (assembly GCA_023333625.1). NCBI lineage: Eukaryota > Viridiplantae > Streptophyta > Magnoliopsida > Poales > Poaceae > Bothriochloa > Bothriochloa decipiens. The sequence continues at coordinate 22,540,235 of CM041640.1, read as the reverse complement.
GGGCGAACCTCTCAGAGACTACTATCAGAGATTCTTACACCTCCGGGCTAAAGCACCAGACGTCCCTGACGGGGTAGCCATGAAGCAGCAACCAAAGGACTCAGGATCGGCCTATTTGTTAGTCATTTAGCAAGAAAGAAGTTAGCCACAATGGCTCAGCTGCACGAGGAGTTTGAAAAATATTGCAGGTTCGACAATGACCTCCGCAAAAGATTAAAAGAAGCAAACAGTCAAAGTAAACAGTCTTCAAGTAATGGCAACAGAAGAGAAAACAGGAACTAGCAAAGACAACAATACCAGAACCAGCAGAAACAAGTTTTCAATTTGTAGGGTAGCCAGCCTCTGAATACTTGGGACAAAAGAGAAAATTATGACCAGAGAAATCAAGAAGAGTAAGGCTACAGCAAAAGCAACAAGTCCAGGAACTGGAGCAAAAACCAGAAATCAAGGAAGCCATATTTCCTCTTCCACGGAGAGGACAAAGGGCATATCACACGGGATTGCCCGAAGGCCCAAGAGACATTTGACAGGATGAAAAGAAAACAGTCACAACTGCAGCTCTAGCAGCAAGGTAGCAGAGAGGTTAATCACACTTACGGTTCATAATTTCATCAGCAATACAACCCAAGTTTTCCACGATACGTTCCAGAGACATTACCGCAGCACAACTTGGCTCAACAATACTATCTGACATCATTACCGGCCTGGAGACCAGTCTATCAGCAAACAGCACAGCACCAGGGTTACACCTCGAATAGAACAGAAAATGGTCTAACTTACATCAACCAAAGACCTCCGCACATAACGCTCATCGAATCAACACAGATGCAGACACCTCCAGCGGCACAGCAAAGGCAGTATGAAGCATTACTAGCACCTCCGCAGTATACTTTAGCCCAATCAGCAACCGCGAAGGCAGAGTCTCCGACGAAAAACCAGTTAAATCCGCATTTGGCACTACCAACAATTGGCATGATACTACCTATAGCCGGAGGTTCAACATTAGAGTTTGAAACCAAAAAACAAAAGAAGGACCACCTCCAGCTGGTAAACAATGTGGCAGTCCAGGGTGCTTACAGATCAATAGAATGGTCAAAGATGCCAATAGAATTTACAGAGCAAGACCTCCAAGTCGAAAGTTATCCGCACGCAGATGCCATGGTCATAAAGGCAAACATAGCAGCCTGGGAAGTAAGCAGGATACTAGTCGATTTCGGGAGTTCAGCGGACACCATCTTCACAAATGTATTCGACCAAATGAAACTCAGCAGGAGCCAGCTGCAGCCACCAGACACCCCACTGATTGGATTCGGCGGAAAGAAGATCAACGCCCTAGGCAAGACATCACTGCCAGTATCATTCAAAGATGGGGACTGTGCCAGGACAGAGTACATCACTTTTGATGTGGTCGACATCTACTACCAGTACAATGCGATACTGGGAAGAGGATTCACAAATAATTTCAATGTGGCAATACACATGGGATACCTCTGCATGAAGATGCCAGCATTACATGGAATTATCACAGTGCGGGGCAGTCAAAAAGAAGCAAGGAACATAGAGAAAGCAATCTACAAAGCACATAGAAACATCAACACCATAGAAGCAGAGGAGCCTCCGGACATGCCTACGGGAAAAACCAACATGGCAGATCAAGAGGACACAATAACATTACCATTGGAAGAAGCAGTCCCTAATAGGAAAATGACCATAGGTGCCAACCTATCGGAGGCAGAGAGAAAAGACTTGTTAGAATTGCTAACAAAGAACAAGGACATATTTGCATGGTCAGCATCAGATCTGCAAGGAATCAGTCGAGATGTGATTGAACACACCCTCGACATCAACCCAAATGTCAAACCTAAAAAGCAAAAATAGAGAAAGATGTCCGATGAACGCAAAATTGTAGCGAAGGCGGAGGTGGAAAGGCTATTAGATGCCAAGGTCATCAGAGAAGTCAAGTACTCAGACTGGCTAGCAAATGTTGTCTTAGTGCCAAAAAAGAATGACAAAATGAGAATGTGCATAGACTTCATATATCTCAACAAGCCTGTAAAAAAGATCCTTTCCCATTACCCAGAATAGATGCATCAATCAACAAGGCAACGGGATGCAAGCGCTTCTCTCTGTTAGATTGCTTCTCAGGATACCACCAGATATGGCTAAGAAAGGAGGATGAAGAAAAAACAAGCTTCACGACCCCCTTCGGCACCTATTGTTTTGTTAGGATGCCAGAAGGTCTCAAAAATGTAGGATCAACATTCTCAAGAATGATTCAGATTGTATTGCGAGCTCAACTCCGGAGGAACATTATAGCCTATGTCAATGATATAGCAGTAGTCAGCAAACAAACTGGAGATCATTTGGGTGACCTCAAGGAAACATTCGCCAATCTCAGAGAAGCAGGGTTAAAGTTGAACCCAGAAAAGTGTATCTTCGGAGTAAGAAGGGGAATGATGCTCGGTTACATTGTTGGTCCAGAAGGTCTAAGAGCAAACCCAGATAAAACAAAAGAAGTGACAACAATGAGAGAATTGGAAAATAAGAAAGAAGTACAGCGACTGACAGGCAGAATAGCAGCACTTAGCAGATTCATCTCAAAATCAGTAGAGCGAAGTCTACCATTCTTCAGAACACTCAAGGTCTCGGACAAATTTGAATGGGGCAAAGAGCAGACGGAGGCATTCCAGCAGCTCAAAAACTACATGACAAAGGACCTTGTGGTCATAGCGCTAGATGTGGAGGCACCCTTGCTACTATATGTTGCTGGCTCCTCAGGAGCAATCGGTGCAGTGCTAGTTCAAGAAAAGGAAGTCGGCAACAAAAGCGCACAGCACCCAGTATACTATGTATCAGAAGCGCTGCATGGAGCAAAACTAAACTATTCGGAGGTCGAGAAAATAGCATACATAGTAGTCACAGAATCAAGGAAGCTTAAACACTATTTTCAAGGACATGAAATCCTGGTACCAACAGCACAACTGCTAGCAGACATCCTAGGCAACAAAGAAGCATCAGGGAGAATCAGTAAATGGGCAACAAAAATATCTCAGTTTAGCATCAAGTTCATCTCAAGAACAACAGTCAGGTCACAAGCACTCATAGACTTTTTGGTGGAATGGACATCTCCGCAACACGTAGAAGACAAAGCGGAGGCTTCAATATGGATACTGTACACATATGGCGTATGGGGCATCCAAGGTGCAGGAGCCTCCGCAATGCTAATATCACCATCGGGCATCAAAACAAAATATGCGGCAAGACTGTGCTTCAAAAAAACCAACAACGTAGCTGAGTACGAAGGAGTAATCCTGGGGCTCAGCAAAGCCAAGGCACTCGGTGCAAAATACATCATGGTCAGAACTGATTCGTAGATAGTAACAGGACAAGTAGAGAAAGACTATGTTGCAAGAAACCCAAAGTTAGCTATGTACCTAGAGGTAATCAGGGGTCTGGAAAAAAGATTCTAAGGTTTTACCCTAAAGCACATCCCAAGGGGGACAACACGGAGGCAGATGAGTTAGCCAAAGCAGCGGCAAATCAAACGGAGGTACCCGAAGGAACCTTCTTCCAAGAATTGACATTGCCACCTACTGCAAAAACATCTAAGGCATTTGCGGAGGTACTCCTAGTAAACATGGAGGATTGGAGGAAAGAAATAATTGATTATATCAATGGAGTCCATGTGACATCAAATGAAACAGCTGTAGCAAGACTGGCTGTGCGAGCAAGGAATTACACGATAATAGACGGAGTTCTATACAAGAAAGGCATAGTCTAGCCATTGCTTAAGTGCATCGCAGAATCAGAAGGCAAAGACCTCTTACAGGATATCCACTCAGGAACATGTGGATCGCACATTGGCCATAGAGCACTCTCAGCGAAGGCAATCAGGCAAGGATTCTACTGGCCAACTCATATCAAGGATGCATTGTATATAGTAAGAACTTGTAAAGCATGCCAGAGTTTTGCACCACACCAAGCATCTCCGAGAGCACAATCACAACTAATACCTCCGGTCCGGCCGCTTCAACGATGGGAATTGGATCTCGTAGGCCCATTACCCTCGGCTCAGGGTGGAAGCAAATATGCAGTAGTGCCAGTAGAATACTTCACAAGATGGATAGAAGCCAAGCCGCTTGCAGCAATCACCTCCGAAATAGTCAAAAAATTTCTTCTGGTAAAACATAATTTGCAGATTCAGGGTTCCAAGGACACTCACAGTCGACAATGGAAAACAATTCAATTCAGACAAGTTCAAAGAATTCAGCAATAGCATCGGCACACAAATAGCCTTCGCTTCAGTCTATCACCCAGAGAGTAACAGAGCAGTGGAAAGGTCAAATAGAATCATATTCTCAGCAATCTCCAAGACATTGCTAGATCACAAAAAGGGCAAATGGGTAGAAGAGCTGCCGAAGGTTGTATGGTCTCATAACACAAACGTATCAAGAGCCACCGGGTTCACTCCATTCAAGCTACTGTACGGAGAAGAAGCAATGATGCCAGAGGAGATCAAATACCACAGCCTCCACGTAGTAAAACAAAACCTCACAAAAGATGAAGAATACACCAAAGAGATGACTGAAGCATACAGGCTAGAGGCAATCGACAACATCGAGAAATACGAAGACCAAACTAGAAAATGGAGGGATGGAAAAGTGGTCGCAAAAAACATTAAAGATGGCGAATGGGTAATGAGGCGAAGGCCAAACGCCCAAAACATAGGGAAGCTACAGCCAAAATGGGAAGGACCGTTCGTAGCCAAGAAAGGCGGAAGGAAAGGGTCATTCTATTTACAAGATGCAGAAGGAAGAACATCAACTTACTCCTAGAACATTGATAGCCTTAGGAAATAGTACACATAGAATGTAAGGACTCCGCAGAATTATAAGCGGAGGTCCGTAGATTTAAATTCCTGCAATTTACTTTTTCTGCAAAAACGGCTTGCACTCTTTTCCTCACCAAAGGGGCTTCAAATCAGAGGTGAGGTTTTTAATGAGGCAAGACCGCATGTAATCAACTTCTGAATGTATAAAGAGGACCCCGAAAAACGATACCCAAGACAGTCGAAAGTAGCCAGCACCGTGGCTGCAATATTTGACAACTATTCATGATTTACAAGGTCACTTCAAGCCACCATTAAGAAAAATGAGAAGGCCTGAAGCAACTTCCGCAAAAAGCCAAAAGCCATCAAAAACGCCCTGGCATATCAGGCATTGAGGCAGGCAATCGTGACCACAAGTTGCGAACGAAATGAGAAGGCATGAAGCAGCCTCCGCGAAATGCCAAAAGCCCTCGAAAAAGCCCTGGCATATCAGGCATCGAGGCAGGCAGTCACAACTGCAAGTTGCAAAGCGAACCGGGGGAAGACCCATGATCTAACTCAGGCACCGGTACCGCAAAAAGCAAGCAACATCAAAATCACCAGCAGTGACCTCCGAAATACAATATTGAAACAAGCGGAGGTAATGCACACAGCTACGAGGTTACGATGTCATGCAACCTCCGCATCACACAACTCTCAAAATGAAGGCAATATAATCACAAAAATTAAGTCCAGGAACTGTTAAGATCATTCCAAAAGCAGAAGTGATACGTAAAGCAAGATCATTTATTATTCAGCGTTATGCTTACAACAGACATGGCTCATTGCGTCTTGCTCATAACAGGAACAATGTGCAAAGCGCACGTATTTAACTACTAGACCAAAATGCACAACCAATGGGTCAAGATATCTAGCCACTCCACCCAGTTAACTTGCTACCACAAGACATGGAAGTGGCCCGGAGGTTGCCAACACTTCAACCTACAAAAAACCAAAGGGTGCAGCCTCCGAAAGTACATCTGAAGGCAAGCAAACTAAGGCTTCCTAAAAAGCAGGGGCTAACGGAGGCAAACCCTGATCAGTCACGGAATACCCCCTATCGCCTCCCGGCTGCATACCACCCTGTGCCTCCGGGAATCCAGCCACTTGAATCAAGTCCAATAGACGCTCGGTACAAAGAGAAGGAGGTGAACCTCCAACGACAGCTTGTACAAGACAAATTCCATAATAATCTGTCAGCACACCACTTTGCACCTTCCATCAGCAAGCAACCACCGCATCCAAAATCCTTACATCAACCACACTAAATAGGATCACAGATGGCCGCCATCTCCGAGGATACAAAGGCAATACAAGTAGAGTATTGTTGACAAGCAGAAGCATCACCATCTTTAACCGTTGGCAACAGGTTCACTGATGTGGCTATTCCATTACGAGTCCTCACACAGTACCAACGCAAAGACAGCTCCTGGAAAGCATCATCGGTATAATGTACACAACAGAGTAGCCTAAATAACCAAGGGGGGAACAAATCTTTTTATAACGACCTCCAAATCATCAATAAATCAGCTGTAGCTACCTATCATTAAAGGAAGCAAGTACAAAATTAGTACCTGTACCATCACGCCTCAAGAGGCAAAAGCACAAAACAAAAAATAGTAAATAACAGATATGCAAAGTACACAAGGGGTACTATAAAAGAGGTAGAGCTCAACATCTGCACACCTAAGCATTAGGAAAGTGCCAACCACAAGCAACTCCACATAGCCAAAACCCGCTTAAGGGAGATGGAGGCAGATGTGCGCATACGTATGAACAAAAATAATAAGATACCACGCAAGAATTCGTAATGAGGTTGGCAAAAGAAATGTTCCGGAGAATACTAGGGTCTATGGGACAACGCCAAAGAATTTAGCCGACAGAGCAAGCTAGTCAGGATCATCGCCTGAACAAAGATAAGGGGATACCACGTAAGAACTCGTAACGTCCCCCCGTCTCCGCTAAGATCAACCGCAACTCACCTCCACAGATCAAGCGTCAGGACACGCGGAGGCATAGCCAAAGACCACAAAGTCGAGCACAGCAATAAAAGGGTAACACACAGTAAAATCAACGCCAGCACTGGTCGAAGAGAAACAGTGATTGTAATACCCACCTTATGTTAACAATGAAGTAAAATTACTAGTACATAAACATGCTTCAAAGTGGTTACAACCTCCGAGGAGGAAAGCAGAAATCACTCCCGGAGGCAACAATTACAATCTGGCATGAAGGCCTTTGACTAATTCAAACAGACCTCCGCAGCATAGCGGAGGTCAAAATAAACAAGTCCACAAATCACAGTTCCATAGCGACGCTCAACCTCCGCGCAGGCAAGAATAATTACAAAGGTCCAGCTAGACCACGCCATGCAAGAGAACAAGTAAAACTAGAGCATTTATCATCTAAGTCGCTGAGAATAAAATCAAACATGTCGTCCACTGTGCGCCTAGGAAACGCCGACTTCCAATAGTCCCACACTCGTCGCTAACGTAAACATCATTGCGCATAAAGGTAATAGGCTCGACCTCCTGCACAGGCCCCAAACTGCAGACCTGCGCAGGATGATTCGGCCATTAATATTTTACAAAACCAAGAGCAACTTAAATTGTTCTTTACATGTGTGCGAAGGCACTATGTCAGCAAAAGACAAAATATACACAGCCACAAATGAAGATGAATTTCTACACCTCCTCTCCAGTGGTCAAGTTCTGAGGCCCCGTCCAAGCCCCCGGAGATGCTACCACTTGCTCCGTCATGGCATCAGTCCCAGCACTTGCATGAACTTGAGTAGCAGAGGCGCCAGCGCTAGCAGATCCCCGGGTGCGTGCAGATGTCCTGCCAAAGAAGACGGGCCATGACCGCTGTGCTTGCCAGACTTCAGTTGCTGAAAAAGACAGAAAATAAGATAAGAGAATTGCCAACACAACTCTTGCAACAAAATAAGACAAGGAAAGTTAACCATACATACTGTTTCTGAGTAATATTAGCCATAGCAACGGTCTCTGACTGGTCAAACTTGGACCAGAACTTCTCCATGAAGCTACGCATGGTGGTCTTAATAAACCAATCTGTTCGGCCAAGTTTAGCAGTATCTTCCAGCTCAGGACAATCAAAATTATCAATTTGAATAATATCCTTCGACACAAAGAGCTTGCATAGATAGGTGGCGGAGGTCTTTGCACTAAAATCAGAGACTCCGGTCATGAACTCATTAAGCTTGTTGAGGTTTGCCTCGATCTAGGAAAAGATCCCGGAGGTAGAAGCCTCAGGATTAACCGGAGTGGCAACACCACCGAAGGCATGAAGAGCAGAGACCTAAGAATATGCAACCTCCAACCCGATTGACCTCAGAGCATCCATCTCAGTCTCAAGATTTCTGACCTTCGTCTTCAAAACTTCCACTGATTGACGCTCCCTGTCTAGCTCCCTGCGAAGATTCTCGGACGTCTCATTGGCCTTAGCCGCTTGCTGAGCCGCAAGATCCACAGTCTTTTGGGCATCATCAAGGGACTATTTCAAATCAGTAGATTTTGTCTCAAGACCAGCCAATTGCTTCTTCAGCTCGGACACCTGCTGCAACAATTCCTCTTCCTCACTAGACTGGGACTCAACCTCCGCCTTCAGTGCATGGATGGCCTTATCCTTCCTCTCAAGCTCAAAGTGGCTAATAGACTGGATGACCAATGACATAGCATGACTCTAAAAGAATAATAAACATTATCACCAATAAGATAAGCCAGGCAGACAACAGGCCAAAAAGCATATATCATGAAAAAACTTACAATGACATAGTGATCAACTTGGGCTCGCATCAGAACGTCATGGGGCAGCTACACAAGGCGCCGAGTTAGGTCACAACCCATCACCTCCGTCATCTGGCCAATACCATCGGCCCACCCAAGCAGAAAATGCCTATCATCATCAGCGCCGACATCAGTCGAGGCCGCCCTAGGAATACTAGAACTTGGCGGAGGTGGGGATGGGGCAATGATGGCCTCAGGAGCAGTTGGTTCGAGGTCACCGGAGGTTCCATCTGAGCAGCCTCCACTGTATTATGAGCTAAACAAAACAAGCAAAACAAGATAAATTAAAGAACTGGTTAAATAATCCTAAGATTCAAAACTACCACATACGGGCTCACCAAGCAACGATATCTCCCCCTCTGAAGCCCTACCATAGGATACCTTCAGAATAAGAAAATTTAGGTAAACCATACTCCGAGTAAGAACCTCACCTTGACTTGAAGTACAAGAATCCTGTTCCACTGTCACGTTCTCCATCTCACGCTGTTCCACCTCTGCGGGCTTCTCCATGCCATCGACAATGACAACCATGTCCTTTGCAAGCCTCCCCACACTATCAGTTTTCGCCGCCACCTCCTCTGACTCATCGTTGGAGCTATCATCAACGTAAGCACTGGCAAAAGGCCTCACAGTGACCTCCGACGAAACAGTCTCCTTCTCCAGTAGAAGCATAGGTGCGGTAAACGGCATAACAGGCCAAAGTGGAGAAGAGCCGGAGACATCACCTGCAAGGATGGGAGAGGCCGACGACGACTGCCGAGACAGACCCTTCTTATCATGTGCTGTCGGAGCGGCAGTCTCCGTCATTTCTAGATCCATGCCAGAACTTTCCTCATCATACAAACCTTCAAAAACATCATCAACCTCCACAGTTTCAACGGAGGCCCCTCTCTGCTTCTTTAGCGCTCCGTGGGTCAAAGCACCACCCTTCCTCTTCCTCCCTTCGGCAACCTTAGTAGCAGCAGTAGCACTAGCAACAGTAGCAACACTAAGCAACTCCTTCTTGTCAACCTTCTTCTTCACCTTGTCAGGGACTTCACGCTCGTAGTAATGCACGCCGAGCTCCTCAAAAACCCTGTTAAGACGAGGCATGATACCAGCCTCCGACCTCCGGGCAAGATACTCCCTCTCAGAAACCTCTCCAAGAATCTCAACAACCTTTTCCTCGGTCAGGCGGACAAATTCCTCCTTGCTCTGACCCTCCGGAAGACAAAGCCCAAAATGTGGGCAAGGAATGCCACCAGCAACTCCAAACACGGGCAGATCTAGCTTTTCTATAGTAAATTTCTTCTGTCCCGAACCACCAAGCAGGGGCCAGTAATCGGAGGCTATCATCTCCTCAACTAGATCCCTCCCACCAGAATAATGGCAGGCCGCGCTGAAAGCCTCCGTGCAAGACCTCCACTTATCAGAGTCAATAGAACTAGGCTTTACACTAGTTAGAGGATTCATCGGAGTCATCACGGAGGTGAAAGGAAACCAAGTAATGCTCCTACCATCTTCGTCAGGGAGAGTAACACTAGGGGTATGAACGTAAAACCAGAAATCCAGCCAATCAGCAGGCTCATACTTTCCCCTCTGACACCAAGAGATCATAATTTTTTCCTTACTCTTGCTCGGCTTCCTCTTAGCCATGAAACTGCATGATGCAAACTGGGCTATCTTAGTGCCAACATAGCGCGGTTTGCTTCTGCAGCTCATAATACTTCGTGAAGGCATTCATGCTAAGCCCACCTCTGTAAGACTCAACGGCCTAGAGAAATTTGCTCATGTTCAAGAAAGCATGGGGAGTCATGTGATGGAGCTGAACCTCAAACCATTCAAGAACATACCGAAGAAAGTTGGTTGAAGGGAAGCGCAGGCCGCAGGTAAAGAAATCTCAAAAGACGACGGCCTCATTCTTCTCAAGTTTTGGCAAGATCTCTCCACACGGAGGTCTCCCTGAACCAGCAGGGAAAAAGCCTTTTCCCTCAAGCTCTGAAATCATGCTCTGCGTCATTCGACTATGACCAAAGTCATAGGAGACCTCCGCTGCAGCCGCAGCAACCTTTGGAGCCATCAAGTCAATTGGGGAAGCTTCGACGTCCGACAGGGACTCTTCAAAATCCTTAGCCTCCACGGCAGCCAACTTGCACTGCTTGAAAAGATCTAGGAAGCCTCCGACTTTGACACCCTGGAAACAGGAATAAGGGCCAGAGAATGGACGACGACGTGTGCAGTACGGGCGTTTAGGTGCCACGGCGGCGGGATGCCAAGGCAGAACTAGAGCGGAGACAGCAAGTAGCAGAGCAAACTATGCGGTGGCAAATGAAGGGGAGCACGGGAGCAGAGTGGCGCTTCGCATTCTCAGCCCAACGGTCACAACGATCCACGAATCGAAGGGCAGGGGACGAACCGACTTAAAATCAATGACTAAGATTAAGAACCGGACAACAATAAAAATGCAAAACCTCCGGTCCAACGTTCAACGGGCCAAAGGGGCAGACGGAGGTAAGCACAGCCTCCGCGACCAGAGGCGTATTGATGGCTAGACCCGCCTACGCTGGACCTAACCCTCAAGGGGGAATGTTGGGGATGCGCCCCAGGGCCGGAGAGGCTTATTACCTCCGCTTGGAGTCTAACCTACAAATCCAGTGTGCCTGTCATATCTGTGTACGCAGGATCCAGAGGAGACACCCCCGGAGGTAGGACCTCCGCCGAGGAGCCACCTCGAGGAACCATGGAGATGGTCTGCGATGGAGGTCCGGCGGTGTCGCCTCCCATGCTCGTGGAGGTCGGTCGGCCTAGGCACCGGTTCCCGCGGAGGTCTCGCGCGAAGGTGGTGACGTCCCAAGACGGCGACGGCGAGGTGGTGTGATGGGCTGAGCTGAGGCCGGTCGTCAACAAGCGGACATGTTGGGCCTCTCAAGGGCGGTGATGGGCCATGGCCCATATGTTGTGGCGACAGAGTAACTGACAAGCTTGCCCTTGGGAGGCCCACGTGTAATAGATTCAGTGTCTAGGGTTTCGAAACTCCCGTTGGGGGCATGCTTGTACTTTCAATCTCGAGATGGGGAACCACTATAAAAGGCCATGTCCCCTGTGTAATCAAGGAAGATGGTCCTCTGGTAGTGGCAGCACCACCTATCACTGGGCCCGCTTTGTAATTCCCACCAACTTTGTATTGAAAGAGAGTTTGACTTGGTTGTGCCATTTCACCTTACTCTAAACCTTATGGGACTCGGTCCCAACAAGTATTAAGAAGAATTTGCTTGAAAAGCGTGCCAGCAAACGATGGTGCACCCCTTCTTCCGCTTCTATGAATTTTTGTTCTTTTTTGTTTTTTCATCAATCACGCAAGGGTTTGCACACCTCTATACTAAGATAGAGAAAATGTTCAATACAACATGTCTTACCGGCACCCTAGGGGCTCAATAATTATAGATAAATGCTTGGATCCTGCTAGTGTACTGCAAGCTATCCTATTACTGGACAGATCGACCGAAACTGTGACACTGTCTAGAAGGCCAGCCCGACGGTGGCAGCGCCACTTGTGCAGGCCTAAGTCACCGTCTGGTGGGAACAACTCTCATAGCGCCTGCTCATTGGAGTCACCCCTGAACATCTCCTCGTACTCCTGCAAGGTCAACGAAGACAACATCTCGCCACTTAGGCCTAAACGCTTTCTGACAAGATACTCACCATGCTTCAAAGCCGAGACATGAAATATGTTCTGCACTGCTGTTCGCTTGCTTCTGGAAAGGAACGAGGGAGAAGTGAAAGGCCATAGGCCGTATCTTCTATGGGCAACTCTAGTAGAGGCGACTGCCTCGACTTGCTGATTCGCTCAATGAAGCGCTTGAGCCATTTCTCAGTCGAAGCCACTTAAGCCGATGGAGTGCGGTCGGCGGAGTGGTTCCTCTTGTTTGTAAAAGAAATACTAGTACATACTTTTGCATGGGCTAGATGCTTAGGAGACATAAGTGACTCATATAGAAGCTCCTAGATAATTTAGTACATAAAACTAAACAAAATTGTTGTGTATTCATTTTCTATCCATGGTCTGTATTCGGTTGTGGATTTATTACCAGTTACTCTATACACTTTCTATGCATATTCGTTGTCCCCCGTGCATATATCGCACATCTATGAGATACTAATATGTTTTTAATTATGGCTCATGTGTCTTCAAAATGTCATTAATCAATTGGGATTTAATATTTAAGATAAAAACTCTAGTGTTTAATGGCAGAGGTAATTTAATTTCATTTTGTTTATTTTCTATTGTCAGAGGTCGGTAAGTTAGATGCCAATGTAATGTAGGGGTTATTTTAGGTTATCTTCCAATAGAACTAGGTCATTTATATTCAAATTTAGGGGTTCACATCAGATCGTTTCATAACGGAACACACGTGGAAATTTAGTGGCATATTTATGACATTTGGACTAGTTGGATTTGGCCTATACATTGTGGTTTGAATGCTTGTTAATGTGAGATCGTGAGTGTTAGTCCTACCTTAATTCTCGGAAAGGTAAATATGTAAAACTTCTACTGTTCATACCACCAACTTCGCATTATTGTTTTTACATGGAGCGAGCACACAAGTGCAAGTAGATTGGTGGAAGCGTGTGGGTCACTTATCTTGTAGCGCGGGTCTAAGCCATTTAGACTCTAGAGCGTTACAATATTTACATGTTTATTATTATACTCTAAAATGTCACAGCTTGGCGAGCCTAGAGAGGTTGTTGACACCAAGCTCAAAGACATTGTACGCCCACCACAATCATAAGGAGCAACTAGCCAGCATGCCCATAGAGGCGTTGCTACAGGATATTTGATGGGGATCACAAAGGCCTCGATGCACTGAAGCATGACGGGGAGCTCCATTGTAGGCGTCATGGCATTTTTTTTGACAAGAAGCGTCATGGCGTCTGTGGAGCGAAGCACAATGAGGGAGTCCTTCGAGCGGATGGGGTAGATATAAACATGATGTGATGTACTTGGTAGATTAACATTATAGATTGCAGTTTCATAGTTTGCGTCATGGCTTTGGACTAGTTGGATTGAAGCACATCCATCCAACTATCAGTCCAACTATAGTCCATTGTAGTGTAAACATGATGTGATGTTTTATTGTACATTTTTCTCAGGAGTACTCCAAGAGTTATACCGATCATAGGGAACACAGAAGAACTAAAAAAAAAAAAGATCACCATCTATCTAGGCATCTAGCTACTATAGAGATTTTGAGTGTTTTTGGTCGGTTGGAAATTATACACGGATGAATAGTATCATGAATACTAGTAATTCCATGTCTCAAAATGGTTATGGATTATTGCCTCAGTTGCTTATGTTTTACGTAGTCTTTGCAAATATGTCTGAAAATGACATATGCCTCATAATAAGATCTGATATTAGAATAATATGCACAATATTTGGAACAAAATATAGCTTTATTCATCAAAAGCGTATTGTTGGATACAAATAAAAGAATAACAATACAAATAGTTCAGTGACACTGTCCATGCAAAGGACGAGGCACTTACATAAAAAAAGAAAACACCCAAAAGCGAAAGCTGCTCATCAAACTGGCTACGTACTCATATGCAGAGCGAGCTAGCTAGCAAGCAGGCACACGTACGACGTAGCACACGATAAGAAGCCTGCACCAAGAAAATAAGAGACGAATGGCAAGCACAAGAACTCGCCAGCATGCTCTTGGCTAGCTTAGAGGCACTTGAATCCGGTGGGCACGGTCTTGCCGCAGTGGTTGAGGATGAGGCTGAGGTCGACGGGCAGGTTGAGCTTGATACCGAGGATGTTGCCCTTGATGGCGGTGCAGAGGCACACGGCGGCCTCGAGGTCGACGAGCCCCTTCAGCAGCGGGCAGCATGGCTCCGTGGGCGGCACGGCCACCTTGGCCTTGATGAGGCCCAGCACACTGGCGCACACGCCCAGCTTGAGCGCGTCGCGGGGGCACTTGCCGAACGAGGCCGGCGTCGGGGTCGGCGTCGACGGGGTGGACGGGGTGGGGCAGCTGCCACCGCAGGCGCTGGCCATGGCGAACACCGCCAGGTTCACGGCCAGGAATAGCGCAACCGTGGCCTTGCCTGCCATTGCTCCACGAAGCAGTGTGTCCTCTTGATCACAGGCACAAAGCAGAGTGAGCTTCGAGAGGAGCTAGCTCTTGATGGCTCGATTATTGCTTAGTGCTTGTGATGGTTGGAGACGGTGTTTGGGTGCGGTATTTATAGGTGGCTCGAAACTAAGCGCGGGATGCCGATTTGGATGGGTTCGAGCTAGCGAACAAGATTGCTGTAGTGGCGAACGCATGTTCCAGTTTGTGCGGTTTGCGATAGGCAATCTTGGCAGACTCGATGTGTTTTTGTACCTTGTAACATGCCATAAGCCAAAATAAATCTCGGTCCATAAGAAGGTAGTGGTGATGACCGACGATGTCGTTGACGATCGGGGAGCGGAGTTCATCATTCAGAGGAGCTCGATTCGCTGGGCCGGGCAAACTACTGTGTGCCTCTTTGAGCCCATGGTTTACTTGGGTTGGGCGGGACTGTTGTGTTGTGACTATTTAAGCTCATATATAAAGGCCCACATTTCTGATCTCCTTAGGAATTTCATGATGTGCTAAAACCACACCGCTGGCGTGGGTTGCGGGCCGTCGAATTTTCATTTTCCATCATCATTCGCCAGGCTAGTCTGAATGCTGTTCATCGGAGTTTTATTTGCCCTTAATAGATTGTTAGTATAAGATTAAAAAAGAGATCGTTAGTATATATCATTTTTTATGGGGTGAAAACGTTTTTAAGAAGAAGAACATGTGCGTTTCATGTAGATAAAACTTTGTTGAGTCCATTTTACTCTAAATGGTTAGAATTAGATTCCTATATAATATAAAATAAAAGAATAAAAATGTACATTGAAAGTGATTCGTCATTACATTTTAGATTAGATTCTGGGAAACACAGAACAAGAATGGCCTCAAACAAAGAGAAAAGGGGAAAAAGTGATGCATTGTTTTCCAGGAAACATTCACACTGGATCCTGCGCTAGAGTTGCAGTTACTTCGCATCTACAACCGTGCGCTCACACCACCTTCACATGCCACGAAGCGATCAAATGAGACGAAGTTATCAATCCAGCGCGCAAATCCGTGCAGTTTAGCCAGTTACCCCAAGCAAGCGCGCACTCAGACGTTCAGCGAAGCCCCTCGCAAATCGCAACTCCTCAAAACCTCACACAGCCGCGGGGCGCGGCGCGGGCGCTCAAAGCCACAAGGAAACCGCCGTGATACCACTCGCTCCACGGGCACTCGACCCAGGCACACTTGCGAAACCGCAATATCACCAACGCGCCCACGCAAACGGCAAACCGTCGGGCTGCGCCAATGGACATGCCGCCGGCGACGCAGGAACGGCGGGCGATCCCCGTGGTGGACCGGCTGCTCGACGAGCTCTGCGCCTGCCTCGACGACGCGCTGTCGTCCAGGCAGCGGAGCCCCTACGCGGAGGAGCGGCTCCGCGACAGGATCAGGGCGAAGACCGACTTCCTCCGGCCGCTCCTGGCCGCCGAGGCGGAGTGCCACGGCGGGGCGCGCCCCGTGCACCTGGCCGAGGCCGAGGCGCGCTTCGCCGTCCTCAAAGATGCGTTCGATCAGTGGGCGCGGCGCGCAGTCGCCGCCGCACCTGAACCGGTTGAGGAGGAGGAGGAGGAGGAGGCCGACTGCTTGGGGTCCTCGCGCTCCACGTGCTCCTGCACCGACTCGTGCCAGGAGGCGACGGAGGGCGACGCCAAGCGCGAAGACGCCGTGGAAACACGTATCGAGGAGGGCGCGTCGGATGTCATCTCCGAGGACAACGACGCCGAGGGCGAGACCGCGGAAATTCGCAGGGAGGAGGCGGTGGATACTGTTGCCATGGAGCAGGAGGCCATGGGAACACGCGAGGAGGTGACGCTGGACGCCGTTGCCAAGAAGCGCGACACCGATCGCGAGGCCGCAGCGGAGACGGGGAACAGGGTCGTCCAGCGGCGCTGGTGGAGGCAGAGTGCTGCTGCCTGGTGCGGTGCAGCCGGCGTCGTCGCGGTGGTCGCGGTCGGGTTGGCGGTGGAGTTGGCCGCGCTGGCCCACCACAATGTCAACGTTTACGTTGTTCCGACGTAGAAAAGACGAGCAACACTAGATCAGGCAAGTTTTATCATACAGTAGTTCTTTAACTCTTCGCTGTTGTTGCCGAGGTGCTCATCTTGTACTCTTGTTTTGCTGCAAAACTTCCTTCGATGGCCAAACTGCTGTGGCTACTTACATTTATGTGTGATTCGTGTCCCTATTTGAGCACCACCACGTTCTCGGTTCTGTGGGGTACTTTCAGTAATCCCGAGTTCTATATTTGTTTGGCTTAGACGTGACGAAATGATAAATCGTTGCATATCAAGCATATCTATTTGACACGGACATTTAACGTCCTCTCGCAGTGTTGATTGCTTTCCATTCCATGTATGGCATATTTAGCTCACTCAGAGCAATTTCAACGGCTTTATAAATAGACTTGATATTCTTGTTTTTATAAAAAAAATTTAAAAATCTCCTATCCAACGGTTTGGCAAAGGGGCTTGGCATTTTTAACAATTTGACAAACACAGGGTGATATTTGGCATATATGTCAAACTACGGTTCGCTTGGCAATCGGCCTTGCGCGCTACTTCCACGGGATATTTTCCCCTCACAAAATCGTTGGAAATTGATTCTTTTTACCTTTACCATATTAATTTAAGAGTTGACAAATACCATATTTTACCAAACAAAAAATACAAAACCATTGGTGTTGCTCTCACAGTCTGTCTATGCTTGGCTGAAGAACTACGTTGGAATCCTGTTCTATGTCCTATCGGTGATATATCATGTATGATTTTCTCTATATACTCCTTACATCTCGGAATGATAAGCTTTATTTTGATGTTTTTTAGAACACATCCGTTGATGCGCTTTTCATTAAGTGAAGTTTTCATCGTTTATGACAGACGCTTAGACAAGCACCCAAACATAAGTCAAACAAAATAGATTCTGACCCTATCTTTTATCTTTTACTATATATAATCAATATAATTCAGAGACACTATGAACCAAAATCCATTGATACAAGTTCAAATGTTCTATACTTGCACTTTTTTTTAATAATTTTTGGCCTGAAATGTGATTATCAATCAAGATGGATGAAGTAGCTGTTAAATTCAAAGGACATTGGAAAGTAGTACTCATAGGAAATATTGTGGGTTTATACAACTCTGAACTGTAGATTCTTGATGAAACCTTTCTATTTCTAGACTAGCTATAATACTGTGTGCTATTGTCTTGTCAAAAAAAAAAACTGTGTGCTATTGAGAGTGAAGCTATATTCAAATGCGAAACAATTTCGGTAGTGGTTGGAAACATACATATGCCTAAACCTTGATGTCATTCATCAAGTGTCCAATGAACACAGATGACATGAAGACTAACACTACAAACATTAGGGAGAATCCTTGTTGAGACGATCTTGTTTCTTCGAGCAGTTCCTGAAACAAGATTGAGTTCAAATGTTCATGTATTTGTGATTTGTCAGTAAAATACTTGTAGCCAATCCTTACGGAAATTCAGGGCATAGATTTCATATATTTCATGATATATAAAAAACACTGTAGTAGTATGTTCATCAGCATTTTATCAGCTTGTGTCAGGTCGCTGTAATAATGCAGACATGTATATAGTGTGGGCACCAGAATCAGTGCTAACTGTAAATCACGTCATTTTCTGTTTGCACACCTGTACAGTATCTCACACAAACTTTTCTACTTATGAGAAAAAACACATGAAACATGTGACCTGGTGGCCAATGCAAAATTGAAAATAAAAAAATAATCCCTAGATGAAGCCGAGATAACCAGTCCTCATCAATTGAATGGTTAACTTTGTTTGATAACAAACTTTAAAGCTTAAGTTTTCAAACTATTTATCTGAAGGGAAAGACTTACCATTTTGTATTGAAGCTTCAGTTTTTCTTCTACTGCAATTGCACATTCCTTCTCTTTAGCCATCCTTGATTTTACAGAGGTAACCTGAACAAAAACAAACACATACAGTAGACAAACACATACAGTAGAAAACAAAGTAAAAAAAATCGACCAACCTAGGAGGAGCTAGGTGGATTTTTAATAAGAAAAAAATAGGCATCCAAATTCGTTTCCGATAGGATTCGAACCTAGATGGCTAGGTGTAGTGCCACATTTGATCACCTAGCCAAGTGAGCTATCGCTCCTTTCCCCCGTAGAAAACAAAGTGAACTGATGGATTACATACCTTGGTATTTTTCTGTATTTATAAAGGCAGTAAACCATATATGCTGGATTAATTGGCAAAACAATTATCTACGCTATTCAAGTGTAAAATTACTCATTAGGTTTTTGTTTTCATGATCATGCAGAAGAGCTGTGTTACAGTTTTTTTAGCATCAGCTGCATTACTTGGGTGTATCATTTCATTAAGAAGAAGAAAATAAAGACAAGGGAGAGGGCAGGAACACCCTAACCCCAGACATTAACTAAGCTTATTTGTAGTGATTCTGCTCTTTTTTTTCTCTAAGGACAGAACTAATAATTGTTCAAGGTAAGTGACCTAATTACTCATTAGGTATCACAGTTCTATATTGACAAGTTATTATATAATAATGACAAGTGACGATGACATTGTACCAAAAAGAGCAAGTACATATGTGACACCGACAAATTCTCAAATGACAACTATGCCGAGAAAAGAGTTACCTCAGCACATGAAGGTTCTTCTCCAGATGCCCGTATATAAGTAGGTGCCTGCAGAAGAAAGAAACTATAGCATTACATAATCCATGTCAGGTTCTCCTTTGTACAGTAGCATCAAACATCGGTGGCATCACATACAGCATTAAATACAGGTGTTCTTTGCTCTTCACAGATTATCACCTCTGACCGAGGGGATGTATCCTCTTCCTCTTCTTCCTCTGGAACCGGTGATGGAGGATTAGCAGCAATGTACACCACACGCAGCTTAAACTCCTCAATTACCCTACCTGGTGTTTTAACGAACTGCAAATCACAATAGCAATATTTGACGCCGTCAGTAAATGGTTACACGATACATGAACTGAATTCCCACAAGAACGTACCAACTCAGGAAGGAAGTCTTTCATCGTCGCCCCATCCCGCACCACAACACTTTGCACAAGGAACTTGTCCTTGCAGTGGTGATCAAGTAGCATCTCCATTGGAGCCTGCATAGTAACTGCGCCAATGCCACTTCATTGCCAATCTGAATCGAATTAACCAATCAATCGACAAACCAAGCACATGCTGCTCAGACAGCACCTGTGAGATTGCACGAGCTCCGGGGAGGAAGTATACCGCAGGCGTGCCTCACGGAGTATTTCCTTGGGTTCGTTGTTTTCACCTACGCATCGAAGGCAATCATTCTCCCTCCCAATGTACGGCAGCAACAGCAGCAGCTCGGAACAGCAACAAGGACAGGGAATTTCACCTTGAAGGCCACGTACTGGTCGGTCCTGTTCGTCAGCTCCATGCAGCAAGACCGCTGCTTATTGACCTCATCTTCTCATGGCAACAGAAGCAAGAAAACCTGAATCAGCCACGAAAAAGCATCACCAAGCAACTAGTTATGGAGAACTTACAGGGAATCTTGAGCTCGGAGGGATAGACCCGAAGCAGCTTACTGCTCATCGTTGAACGCGCAAAGAACAGGAAAGCAAGAGTGATGGCAGAAAGAATCGATCTTCTACTACTTTCCTCGGCAAGAACCAGTGAGCTGGAGAACGCGAGAAGTGGTTGGTGGTGTGGTTCCTGGCTCTGGAAGCAAAGTACACGATGACACCATCACACGAAACAAAGTGCATTGATGACCTGGGTTCAGTGGAGGCGCAGCTCAGCTGCTCAGCTCAGGGGAACGGAGGAATAAAAGGATACGGATTAGGACTTTGGGGTGGGGTTCAGGAACTAGTTTATGAATCTTTCTAGCTGGCCCTCCATTGGTTTTGTTTAACCAGTGGCTTCGATCAGCGGGATGTGACCTTTTCGTTTCGGTGTTCTTCTTTCACGAATTATTTGTGATACAGTGCTTTTTCAAACGAATTTTGTGAGAATAACTGATGACAATTCGTTGGAGTGAGGTTTTCAATAGTTTGCTCTGTAGCTGCAGCATGAAGTTCAATAGCTTATTTTCTTGGTTTCTTCTCCGTGCTTTTAATAAAGCCTATCTGGCAGTGGTTGTGCAATCAAGTACAGGTGAGATATCAGCCTCAAAAGCTTTTGCATCGAATCCAACTTCTTTCAGCAAAACGCTTTGATCCAGACTGGACCAACTAAAAGTTGTGTCCTGTTAATATAAATGAATTTTACCCATTGCCACGCAAACGAGGCTTTTCCTAAAAAGTGATGCACCTGGCCTTTCGACTTGAAGAAGATGAACAAAAGGATCTCAAGTCATATCAGATGTGCATCACATCTAGAGCTCAAAATGGAGAATTGCGCACGACGAACCTGCGCTAGAAGAAACTCAAATCCCTCGTGAAGTCGCAGCTCTGCAGAAACAGGATGTTGCCGACCACTTGCCGTGTCCACGGCAGAGCATTGGCACGACGGCACACGGCACACCGTTAGCATCCTGGCAGGGCGGTACTGAGCACTGAGGCAAGGCAACGCGGAGCGCCGGAGACGCCGAGGGCCATGAGCGGGCGGGGACACCGGCCAGGAGGGAGAGGGAACCCTTTGGAGGCGGCCGCCGGGGCCGGCATCCGGGCATCCCGCGGCGCCGCCGATGGCGTGCTGGTATCTCTGCCGGGCCACGGCGGACCATTGGATTTGGTTCTGAGATGGGCCTGCGAGCCCAAAAGCCAAAAACTCCCACTGTGAAAGTCACGATTTCGCCGATCACAAAGCCCATATGGGAAAAATAAACGCCACAGCACTTGACCTGGCCCAGCCTCTTCTCAGTCAACGGCCAGCTTCGTCCATGCCGGCCTGGTTGTGCATTCGCTGTGACAAAGCCCAACCCAGCGGCCTAATCCAATCATTAGTCCCATCGTGCTTACGCAAATTCAACTGGCGCTCCACGTGACCCACAATTATTAGCTGGAAGTGCGCAAGCACAACCACCCTTCTACGCCGCCTAAAATTATACTACACGGCCACGCAGGCAGGTGGTGGTGAGCTGCTGATGGCTCACGCTCAGGCTCATCTCTGCTGACTGCTGTGCTGTGCTGTGCTGTGCTGTGCTGCTCGACCCGGTTTGGTCAGCTGGCCAGCAGGCCGGGCCCGTCGAAGCACAGCCGCGTTCCTCGGGGTCTCGCGTCTTCTTCTACTGCTCCCTCCACTTCCACTTCCCCTCCTTTTCCCACTCCCGTTGATCCGAGCGGGACAGATCAAAAGGAGATCGAGGGGGAAAAGAAAAAAAAGAAACAGGCAAGGAAAAAAAAAATATCCACCGCTCCCGAGGCAGCACGGCGGCGGCGAGAGTGCGACAGCTCCGGCGGCTCCACAGAGCCAGCCGGCGACCGAGCTCCGGCCGCCCGCGGACGCTCCGGGGGCCCCGGCACGGTGAGGCCCGGGGGTCCACTCTCGTACCCAGATCTCAGGGTGGTGCTTGCCTGCTGGGAAGTGGGGCTCGTTCGAGTCCCTGCCTTCCTGGTGGGGATGGGGCGGTCCGCGGGGCTGTGGTGGCGGCTCGCGGCGGCGGCGTGGGTGGTGTTGACGGCGGCTGCAGCGGCGGCGGCGGAGGGTGAGGTCGCGGTCGCGGCGGTCGGGGCGGCGGCGCCGAGGCGGCACGCGTACGCGTCCATGATGTACATGGGCACGCCGCGGGACTACGAGTTCTACGTCGCCACGCGGGTCATGATGCGCTCCCTGCGCCGGCTCAGCGCCGACGCCGACCGCGTCGTGATCGCCTCCCTCGACGTCCCGACGCACTGGGTCCAGGCGCTGTAAGCTCTCTCTCGCCGCCGCCTCCGCCCCGTCTTGCTCTTTGCCTCTTCGCGCGCGCGAGCGCGACACTCGGGCTCCCGCCCGGGGTGGTCCTGAATTGGATCGCTGGGCGTTTGTTTGGTAACGGATGCCGGATGCCCATGCTGTTTTGATGCGAACTTTGCTGTCCTCCGATCAGTTTGGGGGTGCGGTTTCAAGTGCTCGGCGGGGTTTGACTTGATGCCTGCTTAGTTCATTCAAGCAAAATCCGTGGTTATTTTCATGTTCGGTTGAGTCAAGTTCACGCCCGCGCTGAACTTTGGTCCATTTTGTTATCTGCTCAACTCCTTCGACGCGAATTAATGGTTATTTCGATAGGTTGATGCTCCTGTATAGTATGATTATAGATTGTCTTCTTCCTTGTCCAGTTCAAGTTTCATTGTATTCGTCACATTTGCTTAAACATGAGGACCATCAGGTGTTCCAGCCGTATTTGAAGTGATTTCTGTCTTTTCGTGCTATCTGAACTTCTCTGACTAGCCGATATTTGTTACTGTTCCGACTTGTACTTTGGGTGGTAGCGTGAGATGACTGTGTTCGTGCTTTGGCTGTATCTTTGGAAATGGCCTCAGAATTCAACGGTCTCTGAGTGCGTAGGTCCCTTTCATGTTGACTTTAGTAGTAAGGCCATGTAGTTTGTTGAAGTGAGTGTTGAGATATTTGTTGAGAAGCTTTGAGCCACGAATTTCCAGCCCTGGCCATTGAATTTCATCAATTGTAACTGTGTTATTATATTGTATAAATGATGTTTTCAATGGACTACTGACTTGGCCTATCTACAAAATGTTTACTGAACAGTTGTGATATTTGACCTGCTGATTTCCACTGCCTCACGTTCTAGTAAGTAGTTAGCTGATGGGGACTTTGTGGCACAATATATCAGTTGGACTAGTATGTAAAATATATGTCGTATTGTCCAAACAGCCACTTTCATTATTTTATCTTGCTAAATATTTGTCTGTGCTATGAGCTTGAGTGGATGCTCGTTTTTTTTGGATTTTGTCTTTTCTGGGGGTATCCTAGTGGTCCAATGTTCCTTTGTTTGTTAGAATATTATATCTTCAATTGTTTGCTATATTGAGATTTTTTTAACTATGAGCTTTTAAAACAGAAACTTAATTGCACTAAATGGATAAAACTTTACTGCTTTTCTGTATTACAAAACATGACCCCATGTTGAGGTTATTATACCCTTTGGTTTGATGTGGGCATTAGGAAATAGCACTATAGCAGTACTGTATTTATTGTTGGCACTAAAAAGGTGCTGCTAATCATAAATGGACAATAGTGGTCGTATAGAGTGAAACAAAAGATTAGGTTAAAGACATCAATATTTTTCTATTTCAAGTAGCAAATATGAATGTTGATGCCATCATGCCAATTATCATGTGACACTGTTCTTTGAAATCGTGCATGGAGCATCCCTTTTTCTTTTCAGTTTTATACTCCTATTTTAGCATTGAGCATACACTTACAGCGGCAATGTATATTTCGGATGGAATGTCTTTCTTTTCCTGCAAAATTGGACTTGTTTACTTCAGTAACATAACATGTTCTTTCTTACAGTTTTTGCCACTGTTAGTAATATATATGCATTGACTTTTTTAGGAAAGATGATGGTGTAAAGGTGGTCTCTGTGGAGAATTTGAAAAATCCTTACGAGAAACAAGAAAATTTCAACATGCGATTCAAGTTGACTTTAAACAAGCTGTATGCATGGAGCTTGGTTTCATATGAGCGAGTTGTTATGCTTGACTCTGACAACATTTTCCTCCAAAATACTGATGAGTTATTTCAGTGTGGTCAGTTTTGTGCTGTCTTCATCAATCCCTGTATCTTCCATACAGGTCTATTTGTGCTTCAGGTAGAGCTACTTACTCCTTTCTTCTTCTTCTTCTTTTTTGAAAGTAAAGGTAAAGCTACTTACTTTACGGACATTCTGTTTTCTGCACAATTTTTAATTCTTGCAGATCATAAAATATGTATTTCTGTCTTTGAAATGGTTATAAACAAACCTACATTGCACTAATGACATCCTTTGATGTCCATTACTTCAGCATAGTGGAAATCTAACTGCCTTTTGATAATTGATTCCTTGTTCTTCCTTGTTTAGTAATATGAAATTTATTTTGTTCACTACTTCAGGAGTTCATTGCAATTTTTTACTTGAAATCTATTAGTCTTCAGGAGTTTGGTGTAATTTTCGTTTTTTACTTTCTACCTCAGCAGTCAGCAGCACATAACTTTTAACTTTATGTTGTTTCCAGCCCTCAATGGACGTTTTTAAGAACATGCTACATGAGCTAGCGGTTGGACGTGAAAACCCAGATGGTGCAGACCAAGGCTTCCTTGCTAGTTATTTCCCGGACTTGCTTGATCAACCAATGTTCCATCCACCAGCTAATGGTGCAAAACTTCAGGGCACTTATCGCCTCCCTCTAGGCTACCAGATGGATGCGTCCTACTATTGTGAGTGCTTGTAGCAGTATGGTTATTCCACATTCTCAAACATTCTGTCGGTCCAGACTAACAGACTAAACTTTCAGATCTGAAGCTTCGCTGGAGTATTCCATGTGGACCGAACAGTGTGATTACATTTCCGAGTGCTCCATGGTTTAAGCCATGGTACTGGTGGTCTTGGCCAGTTCTACCTTTGGGGCTTTCTTGGCATGAACAACGTCGTGAAAACCTAGGGTGAGTGGTCTATTTTACTTACCTTTTTGTGATGCTTATTTTCTATTGCATGCTCAAATTCTGACCTTAGTGACATCCTACAGAACCAGATAAGGATTTCCGCATTATTATATGCTAACGTGGTTGGTAACATGTCATGAAGAAACACATTCTATCTTCTTTATTTACAATAAAGATGCTGGGGTGGGGGGGAATTGTCATGCCTTTTTGTCTTTTAGGATAGAGTTGCATGCGGGAACAAGCTGTCATGTTTCTTTTGTATTGCTAATATAAAGTTCCACAAAGTAGGGGATTCTCATAATTAAGGGTACAACACAAGGGGGGTCATGCTGGTTAAGGATGCTGACTTCTAGTTTCTGATAAATGCCGAACGTTTATTTTTGTTATAATCTGTTACTGTTATTGAAAACAGGTATTCATCGGAGATACCAATAGTATTAATTCAGGCTGTACTGTACATTGGAGTCATAGCAGTGACCCGACTGGCACGGCCTAGCTTGTCCAAGATGTGCTACAACAGAAGAATGGAGAAAAGCACTATGTTCTTGCTCACCCTTCTCAGAGTAGTGGCAGCTTGGTCCATACTTGCTGCCTACACCATACCCTTCTTCATCATCCCAAGGACTGTACATCCACTGCTTGGCTGGCCTCTCTACTTGCTCGGTTCTCTCTCTCTTTCTTCCATTGTGATCAACATTTTCCTCCTCCACCCAATCACCGTCCTCACAACATGGTTTGGATTCATCGGCGCACTCTTGGTGATGGCCTTCCCTTGGTATCTAAATGGTGTCGTCAGGGCCTTGGCAGTATTTGCATATGCTTTCTGCTGCGCGCCCTTGATCTGGGCATCTTTGGTCAAGACAATGAGCTCCTTGCAGGTCCTGATTGAGAGGGATGCATTCAGGCTCGGAGAACCTAACCAGAACGCTGAGTTCACAAAGCTATACTGAGGTGCAGATACATATGATTGATCACTTCTGATGCTCAGTTTGAACAGCTAATCTTTATTCACGTTGGCAAATTCTGATGGCCAATTCAATTGTACAAGTAAATCGGCAGCCTGGGAGCAAGAGTTATTGTACCTTCTAGAACCATCTGGAAACCTCTAGAACCCATGAACCATTGATTGTTGTTGTCTTAGACATGTAGGTGACATATACAAGGGGAAAGGAGGGGTAGAATTGGTGCGGAACTGAAGAGGAACGGACCGGGGTCAAGTTTTAGTTATTTTGATTTTGTTCCTCTGAAAAGCCAAGGCATTTTTGGCTTTGTTTGTAATTGATATGATCAGTTCCATCACCAATGAAGAGAAAAGGGTTGAAAGTTCAGATGGTTCAGATGGTGTACTGTTAGAAACAGTACTTTGTTTTTACCGTGGTATAATTGTGTTGGATAATATAGCCTTTGACTTCTCCCGAACAGTTTTTCTTTTTATTACTGTGATGGAGATAAAATGCAGTGGTTACTGATACTGTAAGTTAAGACTGCACACATTCGTGGCTGTCGGATTTCGGAACTCTGGATATGTTGCTACAGTGATAAACAGTGTTGTACTAGTGGAAGGCTCTGCTGAACAGTGCTCCTCACGACCGGGGACTGTTTAATGTGCAGTGGCTATTGTCACTGCACCGGATCCGTCTTATAATAATCGCTTATCCTTAATTGGCGTGTCGCTGCCTCGATGCGACTACTACGGTAGTACAAAGCACAGAAAAGGGAAGCTTCCGCCATTCTCGAACCAGGGACTTCCATCTGTTGGACTGGATGCGACAAATGTTGTGTCATTTCTTGTCAACAAGTTTAATGCCACTCCCTCCTAGTCCAAAAATAACA
>CM041640.1:22473854-22512993 GCA_023333625.1 Bothriochloa decipiens | reverse complement strand
TCTTGTCAACAAGTTTAATGCCACTCCCTCCTAGTCCAAAAATAACAAAATATAGTATAGAATAAATATCACTAAATAAACAGAAATATATGTTTATTGTTATTTAGAGTCACACATGTTGACTATATATATTTTCTAAACTTAATTAAACTTATGATAATTTAACTTTGACCAGACGTAGAATTATGTGTTTTTTAAAGGATAAGAGTAGTACTACTAGCTTAGGCTAGTCACAGTGAGAATATTGTGAGTTTCATCAAAATTTAATACTAGGCTTGACATAAATATTTTTATGACATGACAAGAGAGAAGAATTATAGTTTACGTAGATGGAAAAAAAACTCCCTTGTGTTGCTTTTCAACTTCGGATGAGTCATTTGAAGTGGTTATTTCATCTACTTCCTCTGTCCCAAAATAGTTGGCGCTTTTGCATTTAAATTTTTCTATGCACATTTCTCTTCTCCTAATACACCTTTTCAAAGGACCGAGGATGTTGCCTAGAGGGGGGTTGAATAGGCCTTTTCGCAAAACCTAAAACTCACAAACTCGAATTTGCGAAAGTCAAATACCAGACCGGAAGTTCGGGTGGTCTGGATCGGAAGTCCGGTCAGGGGTACCAGAACTTCCGGTGCAGACCAACAGAACTTCTGGTTCCCTAAATGAGCTACGAAATCAGACTGAATCGAGTTGGGATTTCAGATCCAAGTGTTACCACACCCTCCTAGAGGTTGTTGATGATGATGTTGGGCTCCTCACGGCTTGGCACCACACCAAGTCGTAGATCGGGACCTCCCACCTATGAAGTGAGGGGGTAGAGAGGAAGAACAACAAGAACACAAGAACAAAGGGTAGTCGAAGCTACCGTCACAGCAAGACAAGCTATTTTTACCAAGGTTCAACTCCCACGAAGGGAAGTCTACGTCCTCGTTGTTGAGGGAGCTGTGGGAGACCAAGGGATTCACCTAGAGGATACCACTAGGTCACTCTAGCGGGAGTCTCTTCCAACTCCTTATCCTTTGGGTTCTCCCCCTAGAGGATACCACGAAGGTCGTCACTCTAGCCGGAGTATATTCCAGCTCCGTTTCCTCCTTCACTAGTTGATTTCTTCCCTTTCGGCGGTGAAATCAAACCAGCACAAACTTTTCGAGGCACACCACAATCTCTTGGGTGCTCTCCGACGACGCCTAACCGTCTAGGACAGAAGAGTCCAAGAGTAACAAATGCGAATCACGAAATAGACAATATGCTCAAGTGTTCAAGAGGTGGCTTGCTCACAAATTTGAATCTCTCTCTTAACCCACAAAATGGATTTGTCGATTTGGATCAATCACTCACTAAGAGAGGGTTGGGAGAGCAAAAAATGAGTGTGCGAGATCAGGCAACGGTTAGAATGGGGTGAGAAGATATTTATGCTCAAGGCTCAGATGAGCCACCGAAAGTTCTGGTGGTAAACCATTGGAACTTCCGGTCAGTCGAGATTTGACCGTTGGGCTTGAGGAGACTGCCACAGAACTACCAAAACTTCCGGTCAGGACACCGGAACTTCCAATGGTGGCTGAGACTTTCGGCCAGAGACCGGAGGAAAGTTCTCGCACGCGCACGCTCGTGCAAACAGTACCACCGGAACTTCCAGTCAGAGACCGGAAGTGAATTCTCGCACGCGCTTGCACGCGAGCTCTTACCACCGGAACTTCCGGTCAGCGGGACAGGAACTTCCAGTCAGGGGGACCAGAACTTCTGGTCAGCCTTTCTCTCAAGCAAACTAAGGTAGATTTGAGCATTTAAGAATATAAATCTATGACATGATGCATCCCTCTTAATAGTATGACTTTTCTATCAACTCAAGACCAAAAACAAATAAATATAAACCTCTTGAGTTGCTTTCTTTTAACCGTGAAGCCGATTCTTTCAATCTTCGTCAAGTGAGGGTGTCAACATGTCAACTTTGATTTCTTCTTGAACATAGCCATCTTGAGCACGTGACTTGATTCCATTCATCAAATAGAGATAATTCCAAATGTACCAAGTCATTTTTATCAAACACTCCGAATAGTGAATTGATCCTCCACATCAATATGACCTTCGAGACTTGATTGGTACCTCAACTAAATGCAAGTACTTTCTTCTTCCCCCTAGCTAGGTTCTTCGACCATCAAGCCGTCGCTTGCCCTTCACCCTTGCTTAGCCATCAAGTCACATCTTGTGTTGATCATCCATTCATTTGCTCAATTATATTTTCATTCCAATGTAGCAAGCCTCAAATATGAGACCATTCCATATGCAATCACTCATGTCTCATCATATAATTCTCAACATGCTTGCATTCACTTAGATCACGAAAATCCCACATAGATAAGCCTTTGCATGAATTTTATTTGCATTGTTGTCTTGTGCTTGAACTAGATTGTTTATACAACAACACATCATTTTGGCTTTATTCAACTCAATCAAGTACTTGTGAGATAATCAATTTCCTGTCCAATCACTTAGCAAAATCGTTAGACCTTTAATTATGTTATCAATCAATCAACCAAAACTCACTAAAGGGCTAGATGCACTTTCAATCTCCCCCTTTTTGGTGATTGATGACAACACAATTAAAGCTTACAAGAGATTGATAAACAATAAGATTTTGAATCCTATGATATAGTGAGCTCCCCCTAAATGTGTGCATTGAAGGAATTCAGATTTTGGCCTCACATGCCAAATGCATATATTTAAGATGAACTGTGGAAACTTTTCTATGTCATATCTTCCGTGGGGTGCAAGGTGTAACATGATAACCGTGATGCTCATGACAGATCATGATGAAAGTCACACACTAGCATAAGTGATCCTTAACAAGTGATCCTTAACAAGAGCATCAACTTAAACTATCCTTGCACACACCACACAAATTGTGAAAAATCTTATATGCCTCCTTTACCCCTTTTTATCCACATATCAATCTCACTATCTCCAAAATTTCTCCCCCTTTGGCATTAATCTCCAAAAAGGGTCTCTCCACCAAAAGGATGAAATAATGGTAGACAATTGACAGCTAAGGGTAGGTAAAAATTTAGCATATAGGACTTCTCATCTAAGATTTCTACCAGACAAAGTATGCAACAACTTAAGTCAAGATTCTTGGGAAGTAGCATATTTGGCTCATACCTCACTTAGATGACAATGTAACACGAGACAAACTCATGCCATCACCACAAGAGGCATCAACCAAATATCTAAGGAGTTATTTAATCATCACCACAAGAACAAACTTATGGTGTGACTCAAGATATTGCATACACATGCACATACTATCATGTAAGGGCCTAGATGCACAAAGGTAATACAAGAGTTTATGGAGTGATATACCTTTGTTCTAAGCCTCATAATCTCCGCATGAAGATGATTTCAATAGTTGGATTTAGTGTTTTGATGGGACTAGTGCTTATTTATGCAAAGTAATTTTATTTGTGCCCATCTTTCTTCATCATCGTCTTTAAGGAGATATCATAAACTTGTGCTTGTTCTCAATCGAAAGTCCATTGCTAGCTCTTGTTGTTATTTAGAGATACCAATTGAAGACATATTTCTTGATGTACTATATTGAAAGATTAACCACCAAAATCAATTGGAATATGATCTTCACGATTTTGACACCAATGTGAAGGAATCTTCACAAATTGATGCCAATTGGAATGAAATCTTGTATCTCATAATGTCACCTATGTGATGCTCACAATGACAAGAGATGGCATTAAATTGCACAAGCTATAGCTTCACAACTAGTGACCCTTGGATGTGGAAAGCAAGTAGATCACTAATTACAAAACCTCATAACATAGACTAAATTCCCCCTTTTGATAGTGCATACATATATATGTGGAACGCAAGAACATATGCACTTTTGGTCAATTAAGTCCAAAACAAGGGAATTTAAGCTATATTATGGAGAGTAGCTACTTTGAGAGAAAAGATTGAAATCCAAATGAATGTGAGAGATAATTTTACCAATTTGGATTGAATTATTATAGCTTACTCATGAGAAACTCATTCTTACCAAGAGACTACACAAATCACTAGAAGAAAATGTTAGTCTCAAAAGACACAAGACATAGGATGGGCTCCCCCTTAATATGTGCATCAAGTACTCGAATTACTTGTGAAATGCATTTGAACCAGTTTAAGATTCAGGAGGAGTTCACCCTATAACTTGGTCAAGGCATGATAAATTTGCAAGAATTAAAAATATGCCAAAAAACATACCACCACCGAGGTAGATGGATCATACTCTTTATTGATAAGATTCTGGGTGATCAATAGGATGTATCAAGTGTACTTGATACGCTCTAGAGAGGAGAAATATCAATAAAAGCCCACTCTTCAGTTGTTTTTCTCCAACTCATTCAGATTTAGTTCCATTATCCATTGGAATCATTCATCGTCCTTTCCACATGTGTAGGACTGCACAATATACACTTGAGAGAAACCATTAGTCTCACAAGAATTAGGCTAAGCTCCCCCTAAATTTGTGCATTCAAGAGTACACACAGTTCATTTAAACACATTAACAATATGAGGTCAAAAGAGAGCTTTGCACTATATTCCAACTAATCTCAAACTTCTTCAGGCTGATTGAAACCTAATAGTTTCAGCTGGTTTCAGTTGCTTCTACTTTATTTCAGTTAGCACCAACTGATTTGAACTCACTGCCACTACTAGTGATTGTTGAAGCCAACTGGTTTCATTAAGTTTTTAACTGATTACAGCTATTGTCTCTGCAGCTAATTGCTTTTTGTTCCAACTAGTTGCAACTGCCTGCTACTAATTATCTGAGTGAAACTGATTTAGACCCATGGGTGATCCCTTTTCCTTCATTGATACTCCTTGATATAAAATTGATACTTATCTTTTTCGAATGATTCTCCATGACCAACTTGAGAGACAACTGAACCTAGTTGTTGCAATGCAATCTGATTCCATACAGTCAGTTTTCAGATTCTGTTCTCCTCAGAGAAGATTTCATATCTCTCAGACCACTTTCCCAATATGCATAAAATTTGGTAGAGAGCTGCACCTATGTGTTCTTTAACTTCTGGAGAAATTTCAAATCATTTGGACTCCATTTGGTCAGCCAAATCCATTTTCTACCAAAACTGCTAAGGTCTGAAACTGCTATGCTGAAGCTGATAGAATTGAACTCAAAACTGATTTTCTGCTAAACCAATCTTCATGAAAATTGTACAGCAACAATTATTAGATGTGTACAGTATGCTCACAAAGTTTCAAGTCAATTTATCAGTATTTGAATCTCCAAATCATGCTTGAAGGCAGCCAACTTATATTTTCAGATTTCTAGACAGATTAGCCACTCTCAATTCTTCTTTGCTTCTGGTCCATTTTTTAGGTGAATTTGGTTGAGAATTCTCACAAGATGTTACTTCCATTCAGTACTCTTATCAATACTTGCAATCTTGTGAATTCTTCTAAAGTAACTCATCCAACTCAACCTCAAACTTGATTTTATTCAATCTCAGATTTTGATCTCTCTGTCCTCTAGTTGCATCTTCTTGCTTTGGATGAAGAGTAACCTTCAAGATTGTGGTTTATACAGTTTGACAAATAACATCCTCTTTTATGAGTCTCCTATAAATCTCAAACACAAGAGGACATTAGTGGCACAAGCACTAGTTTCCCATTTAGTGACCCTTTATATATGTGGAAGGCAAGCGGGTCACTAAAATAGAGAAACCTCATAATATAGACTAAATCTCCCTTAATGTCTCATGCACACTCTTTTGAGTGGAATGTGAACATGAATGTGCATGATTGGTCAATTAAGTCCAAAAGGGAAGATTTAAGCCATATTATGGTGAGTGGCTAACATCGGCAAATCAACACCAAATTAGTTAGAGAGAGAATACATCACATAATTTTGGATTGATGACTTTCATATGATAGCGCACTCCATTTGAGAAACATATTTTCATTTAGTGAGACTTTGCCTTGAGCCCAAAAATCTCCACTAAGATACACAAATATAGCATGATAAACATGAAGATGATCTCTCTTGTAAAATGATCATGCTCTCACATGAATCCAATTTTCATTGATAGGACTACAAGGTCACTGGAAGAAATGTTAGTCCACAATGGCTCAAAAGTAGAAATTTGAGCTCCCCCTAAATAAGTGCCACAAGTAATTTGAATAACTTACAACAAGCACTTTATTCTATCATGAATATGGGAGTCAATTTTCCACTTTGGCCAATATCAAGATAATTTGCCATAATTTAAATTGAGCTAGGAATACTCACAAACTACTTAGGCATAGTGAATCACAAGCTTCTGAGAAAATTATGGATATATAAAATCACATGAATCAAGATTCTCAGTTGCAACCAAATTACATATTCTGTCCCTGCCATACCGGACATGTCCGATAGGCCTACTGGACGTGTCCAGTAGGTGTAGGACAGAACCAACTTGTTCTTCCACTTGTGATTTTCCTTTGGCACTAGTTATTCTTGTATTCCTGCATCTCAATAAAAATATTGCTCTACTAGAGAGCCATCAAGAGCACCACATGGCAAATCATCAAGAGATCAAATGAATCTAGTTAGCCACTTGCAATATTTCACAAATATTTCTATGTGTGAACTATTGAGCACTAGACACACATAGTGGCTATTCTATAGAGTTTAGGTACT
Source organism: Bothriochloa decipiens (assembly GCA_023333625.1). Classification (NCBI taxonomy): domain Eukaryota; kingdom Viridiplantae; phylum Streptophyta; class Magnoliopsida; order Poales; family Poaceae; genus Bothriochloa; species Bothriochloa decipiens. The sequence goes on along the minus strand of CM041640.1, from coordinate 22,506,302 downwards.
TGTTACCAATGGTGAGAATGAAGTAGAGGATATGATCATTAATTTATCTCTGGATCAACCATATGAGAGGATATAATGAGTGTTGGTTGACAGCTTGAGTGAGTATTTTCAAATTTGCTTGCTCAAGCACCCTGAAGTCTTCATCTCACCACCAAGTACCTGCATCAACATCCTAAGCACACTTTGGTACCCAACTCTTGTTGGGTCCTTTTGAGTCAGTCAACAAGTGCTTAGGCACCCAAATGGCATTAGCGCTAGTTTGTGGTGAACACATCACCTTACTAGTGCTAACTCCATTAGTGGTCTTGCTAAGCATATTATCATAAACAAATGTGTTTGGCTTAGGAATATTACCATTTGTGCAATCATAGCTTAGATGCCCCCTTCTCCTACAAGCATAGCATATGCAGCCTTGATTTGCCTTATGCTTGTTTTGCTTATTTGGACATCCATAAACCATGTGCCCCATCTCATTGCATCCATAGCATTTTCTTTTTGTAACTTGGGCTATATTTCTATCCTCTTTGTACAAAAGGAAATTCTTGTTAGGATGGCCCAACTTCTTGCAAATGATATGAGCACTTAGTCCATCATTCTTTGCTTGCTTGGCCAACTTGTTGGAATACTTTTGTTCAATGGCTTCAACCTTGTCGGTCCAACTCTTGTATGGACACATAGCCACTCATGTCCATACAATCCACAACCATAGCATAATCTTTTTCCATGTTTCTTGCTCTTGGTTGTTTTGATGTTGCTTGAAGTGTGATTGTTTTGTTGGATTTTGGAGGAACCAAGATTTGAACCCTTCTCAAGCTTCTTCACCATGTTATCACGGTTATCTTGAGAAGGTTGTGCTTTCTCCTTATCCTCCAAATGAATCACATCTTTCTTTATCCTTTCCACTTCTTCCTTGAGCTCATTATTTTCTATAAGGTCTTGCTCAATCAAAGATTGGCTTGCTTGAGAAGCACACTCATTAGTACAAGAAATATTTATTTGAGATGGTGTACAAGTGAGTGCTTGTGTGAGAGGTTGAGATGATTTTACCGAAGTTACCACAACCTCATTTGCTACCTCAAGCATAACATGTGATTCTAATATCTTTTCATGTGAGCACTTGAGTTGTACATGCTCGGCTTGAAGAATGTTGAGTTTACTTGAGAGTATGTCGAGCTTTCCCTTGAGCTCAACGTTTTCCTTTTCTAGTTGTGAGACACTAGAAAGAGAGTTAGTAACAAAAGCATGCTCAATTGACAACTTTTCATACCTCTCATTGATTGTCTTTAGTTCTTCTCGCTTGGAGATGAGAAACATTTCTTGCTTTTCATTCTCTTCTTCTAGCTCATCATTCTTTTCAAGTATCTTCGTGAATGTACGCTTGTCTTTGTTGTTGAGATGATAAAAAAATGTTGCTATGGTCAACTTCAAAATCACTCTCTTCTTGATCATCTACTTGTACAATTTCCTTGACTTGCTCTTTCTTGGTTGTCTTCTTCTTGCTTTTCTTGGCCATGAGAGACAAGTGATTAGTGTCTTGAGATATGGAACTTGATTCATCACTTGGCCGCCACCGATCTTGCTCATCGTTGCTTGAAGTTGCTTGCTGCTCTGCTGTCCTGGCCATACTGGAGAAGTCCGGTATGTGCTGCACAGTCAGCATAGCAACAACTTCCTCCGGTTGCTTCGGCTCGATGCTCTTGAGGTCAATTGAGGCTACTTCACAGTAGGAGGATGCAATGGACATGTTTTTCATTGCCTTCCACACATAGCACTCATCGCATTTGGATTTGCCATATAACTCAAAAAGCTTGACCCAAATGACATGAGCACTCTCCGGAGGTGTTTGTCCATTGTAGATTGCCTCATCTAGAACCCCCACACTCAAAGTACTCAAAATTGCATTAGCAGCTAGAGCATTGAGTTGCACACATATCTCTTCCTCTTTTGAAATATTTTTGTAGTTGCTCCAATCAACTATGGAAAGAGATATGCTTGCATCCACAATGTGCTCGACAAGAGGACTAATAGTCCTAAAAAGATTGAGTACATGAATTGACCAAGGTAAAAAATTTGAACCATCATTTTGGAGAAGCAGGAGCTCCGACTCGTTAGGCGTCGACATCCTTTATCACGGCGATGAAGCTTTTAGTGAGAACCTCGGCTCTGATACCACTTGAAAGGACCGAGGATGTTGCCTAGAGGGGGGTGAATAGGCCTTTTCGCAAAACCTAAAACTCACAAACTCGAATTTGTGGAAGTCAAATACTAGACCAGAAGTTCCAGTGGTCTAGATCGGAAGTTTTGGTCAGGGGTACCAGAACTTCCGGTGCAGACCAACAGAACTTTTGGTGCCCTAAATGAGCTATGAAATCAAACTGAATCGAGTTGGGATTTCAGATCCAAGTGTTACCACACCCTCCTAGAGGTTGTTGATGATGATGTTGGGCTCCTCACGGCTTGGCACCACACCAAGTCGTAGATCGGGACCTCCCACCTATGAAGTGAGGGGGTAGAGAGGAAGAACAACAAGAACACAAGAACAAAGGGTAGTCGAAGCTACGCCACAGCAAGACAAGCTATTTTTACTGAGGTTCAACTCCCACGAAGGGAAGTCTACGTCCTCGTTGTTGAGGGAGCTGCGGGAGACCAGGGGATTCACCTAGAGAATAGCACATAGGTCACTCTAGCGGGAGTCTCTTCCAACTCCTTATCCTTTGGGTTCTCCCCCTAGAGGATACCACGAAGGTCGTCACTCTAGCCGGAGTATATTCCAGCTCCATTTCCTCCTTCACTAGTTGATTTCTTCCCTTTCCGCGGTGAAATCAAACCGGCACAAACTTTCTGAGGCACACCACAATATCTTGGGTGCTCTCTGGCGATGCCTAACCATCTAGGACCGAAGAGTCCAAGAGTAACAAATGCAAATCATGAAATAGACAATATGCTCAAGTGCTCAAGAGGTGGCTTGCTCAAAAATTTGAATCTCTCTCTTAACCCACAAAATGGATTTGTCGATATGGATCAATCACTCACTAAGAGGGGGTTGGGAGAGCAGAAAATGAGTGTGCGGGATCAGGCAATGGTTAGAATGGGGTGAGAATATATTTATACTCGAGGCTCAGATGAGCCACCGGAAGTTCTGGTGGTAAACCATCAAAACTTCTTGTCAGTCGAAATCTGATCGTTGGGCTTGAGGCGACTGCCACATGGCTATCGGAACTTTCGATCAGGACACCGAAACTTCTGGTGGTGGCAGGAACTTCCGGCAAGAGACCAGAGGAAGGTTCTTGCACATGCACGCTCGTGCAAACAGTACCACCGGAACTTCCCGTCGGCAGACCGAAACTTCTGGTCACTTACCGGAACTTCCGGTCAGAGACAGGAAGTGAATTCTCGCACGCACTTGCACGTGAGCTCTTACCACCAGAACTTCTGGTTAGGGGGACCCAAACTTCCAATCAGGGGGACCCGAACTTCCGGTCAGGGGGACCAGAACTCTGGATATGTTGCTGCTGTGCTACAGTGACAAACAGTGTTATAGTAGTAGATGGCTTCCATGATCAATGATAAACATTGCTGAACAGTGCTCCACACGATCGGGGACTGTTTAATGTGCAGTGGCTATTGTCACTGCACCGGATCCATCTTATAATAACCGCTTATCCTTAATTGGCGTGTCGCTGCCTCGATGCGACTACTACGGTAGTACAAAGCACAGAAAAAGGAAGCTTCCGCCATTCTCGAACCAAGGACTTCCATCTGTTGGACTGGATGCAACAAATGTTGCATCATCTCTTGTCAACAAGTTTAATGCCACTCCCTCCTAGTCCAAAAATAACATAATATAGTATCGAATAAATATCATTAAATAAACAGAAATATAGGTTTATAGTATTGTTATTTAGAGTCACACATGTTGACTATATATTCATCAGTTGGACTGGATGCGAAAAATGTTCCGTCATCTCTTGTCAACAAGTTTAATGCCACTCCCTCGTAGTCCAAAAATAACAAAATATAGTATAGAATAAATATCACTAAATAAACAAAAATATATGTTTATTGTTATTTAGAGTCACACATGTTGACTATATATATTTTCTAAACTTAATTAAACTTATGATAATTTAACTTGACCAGAATTAGAATTATGTGTTTTTTAAAGGATAAGAGTAGTACTACTAGCTTAGGCTAGTCAGAGTGAGAATGTTGTGAGTTTCATCAAAATTTAATACTAGGTTTGACATAAATATTTTTATGACATGACAAGAGAGAAGAATTAGTGTTTACGTAGATGGAAAAAACTCCTTTGTGTTGCTTTTCAACTTCGGATGAGTCATTTGAAGTGGTTATTTCATCTACTTCCTCTGTCCCAAAATAGTTGGCGCTTTTGCATTTAAATTTTCCTATGCACATTTCTCTTCTCCTAATACACCTTTTCAAAGGACCGAGGATGTTGTCTAGAGGGGGGTTGAATAGGCCTTTTCGCAAAACCTAAAACTCACAAACTCGAATTTTTGGAAGTCAAATACCAGACCGGAAGTTCCGGTGGTCTGGATTGGAAGTTCTGGTCAGAGGTACCAGAACTTCCGGTGCAGACCAACAGAACTTCTGGTGCCCTAAATGAGCTATGAAATCAGACTAAATCGAGTTGGGATTTCAGATCCAAGTGTTACCACACCCTCCTAGAGGTTGTTGATGATGATGTTGGGCTCCTTATGGCTTGGCACCAACCCAAGTCGTAGATCGGGACCTCCCACCTATGAAGTGAGGGGGTAGAGAGGAAGAACAACAAGAACACAAGAACAAAGGGTAGTCGAAGCAGCCGCCACAACAAGACAAGCTATTTTTACCAAGGTTCAACTCCCACGAAGGGAAGTCTACGTCCTCGTTGTTGAGGGAGCTGTGGGAGACCAAGGGATTCACCTAGAGGATACCATGTAGGTCACTCTAGCGGGAGTCTCTTCCAACTCCTTATCCTTTGGGTTCTCCCCCTAGAGGATACCACGAAGGTCGTCACTCTAGCCGGAGTATATTCCAGCTCCGTTTCCTCCTTCACTAGTTGATTTCTTCCCTTTCGGCGGTGAAATCAAACCGGCACAAACTTTCTGAGGCACACCACAATATCTTGGGTGCTCTTCGGCGACGCCTAACCATCTAGGACCGAAGAGTCCAAGAGTAACAAATGCGAATCACGAAATAGACAATATGCTCAAGTGTTCAAGAGGTGGCTTGCTCACAAATTTGAATCTCTCTCTTAACCCACAAAATGGATTTGTTGATTTGGATCAATCACTCACTAAGAGAGGGTTGGGAGAGCAGAAAATGAGTGTGCGGGATCAGGCAACGGTTAGAATGGGGTGAGAATATATTTATACTCGAGGCTCAGATGAGCCACCGGAAGTTCTGGTGGTAAACCATCGAAACTTCTAGTCAGTCGAAATCTGATCGTTGGGCTTGAGGCGACTGCCACAGGGCTATCGAAACTTTCGATCAGGACACCGGAACTTTTGGTGGTGGCTGAAACTTCTGGCCAGAGACCAGAGGAAAGTTCTCGCACGCGCACGCTCGTGCAAACAGTACCACCGAAACTTCCAGTCAGAGACCAGAAGTGAATTCTCGCACGCGCTTGCACGCGAGCTCTTACCACCGGAACTTCCGGTCAGCGGGACAGGAACTTCCAGTCAGGGGGACCAGAACTTCTGGTCAGCCTTTCTCTCAAGCAAACTAAGGTAGATTTGAGCACTTAAGAATATAAATCTATGACATGATGCATCCCTCTTAATAGTACGACTTTTCTATCAACTCAAGACCAAAAACAAATAAATATAAACCTCTTGAGTTGCTTTCTTTTAACCGTGAAGCCGATTCTTTCAATCTTCGTCAAGTGAGGGTGTCAACATGTCAACTTTGATTTCTTCTTGAACATAGCCATCTTGAGCACGTGACTTGATTCCATTCATCAAATAGAGATAATTCCAAATGTACCAAGTCATTTTTATCAAACACTCCGAATAGTGAATTGATCCTCCACATCAATATGACCTTCGAGACTTGATTGGTACCTCAACTAAATGCTAGTACTTTCTTCTTCACCCTAGCTAGGTTCTTCGACCATCAAGCCGTCGCTTGCCCTTCACCCTTGCTTAGCCATCAAGTCACATCTTGTGTTGATCATCCATTCATTTGCTCAATTATATTTTCATTCCAATGTAGCAAGCCTCAAATATGAGACCATTCCATATGCAATCACTCATGTCTCATCATATAATTCTCAACATGCTTGCATTCACATAGATCACGAAAATCCCACATCGATAATCCTTTGCATGAATTTCATTTGCATTGTTGTCTTGTGTTTGAACTAGATTGTTTATACAACAACACATCATTTTGGCTTTATTCAACTCGATCAAGTACTTGTGAGATAATCAATTTTCTGTCCAATCACTTAGCAAAATCATTAGACCTTTAATTATGTTATCAATCAATCAACCAAAACCCACTAAAGGGCTAGATGCACTTTCACCTTTTTTAAATACATCTCTATATATGCTTTTTGGGGGTATTTTGGTCTTTAGCCTTCTATATTGGTCTCTATGAGAGTCTAATGACAAGTATTATGGATCTAAGCGAGTATGATTTGCATTCCGTCTAATTTCTGCATTCTTGAAGGAAATGTTATGATTATGAATGGTCTTATAATAGTGTTGGCGGTCTCAAAATATAATGGATTGGTATAGCGTTGGATGATGTTCTGCACTATCATATCATGCACGCATATGTAAATATGTAACCATAATGTTGTATCAGCTGATTGACAACTATAAATTTCATCCGACTTTTGGATTATTCAACATAATAGTAGCAATATACATATATAACTATATTTTCTATAAAGATAAACCCCACTAGCCTAATTCTGTAACCCCTCCTTTTTTTTAAAGTGAAACCATGGGGCAACAGCCCCCAGCAGATTTCAGTTAAAACAAAAGGTACCAAGTAAAAAGGGACTTATAGATTACAAAACTGGGGGGAGGGCGGGGCGGGGCTAACCAGGGGCAGAGCGCAGGGAGCAAACTAAAAACTAGCTGAACAGAAAATAAACTACACTAGCTGAGAGAAACACGAGGAAAGCAACTACCACATCATCCACTTATACTACTGCAGTTACTTTAGAGCTAGGATGCTTCGGTTTGGTCTCAAATCTCAAATCAGTGGCAACACAATTCACGTAAGAACTGCCATCCAGTACGTCGTGTGGAAACTCCCACCACCACGGTGGAATCAAGAGAATTGATTGGAATAAACCCCGCACTCACATACTACGACATATAAAAAATGAAGAGGTAACCTCGTGCTCTAACCCTTGCTTTTAGGATGCCACAAGTTGTAACACCCGTGGCCGGCGACGAGATCAGATCGCCGACATGAGCAGGAACAGAGGTACTGGAGGAGCACTGGCTCCTACCCGAATACTGGGGGTTTCTGAATGAATTCTTCGATGCCTGATGGTGTGCGTCTCCCTGTTGTTTTGTAGTCTTAGTCTTGGACTAGCACTTGGGCTGTAATAGCAACAAATGGGCTTGCCAGCCCATGGTTCCACTTGGGCACAATCCATGGTACTGCTGGGTATGACATTACCCCCGCCGCAAAACACAGCTTGTCCCCAAGCTGTGGTGTTTAGGAATTGCTTGCACAAAACATCAAAGGTTTCAATCCATGAAAAGCTTCCATTGCAGCAATTATATTCATATCCAGTCCATTGCATGATGCCGGGATCCCACTGCCGAAAAGAAACATGTGTCTTCTGGTGTTGAAGATTAGCCAAATAACTATCCAATAAGAAGCTGAACTCCATCTTTGCCATGTTATCTGTGTCACGCAAGTATGCTACAGCCCTCACAAAGTTATGATAACAAGAAGTTCTCCTGATAGCCTTAACCATGAGCTGACTAGCATACCTCCAGAATGAGCCAATAATCAGCACTGATTCTGTGTGAATGAGCACAGGTCTACAAATACATGGATCCCACTGTCTCTCGAGCAGCCTATGTATCTCAAGTTGTTGCTGCTTATGGGCAGGCGTACGTTTGCTCCGTGGACTGAACCGACTCCAAACAATCAGTATTAAAATGTTGGGGCTTATGGCCTTGATCCTCCAAGGTGTCACTTCATCATATTCTTGCATTTGTTCCCAGGTGCTCACATTCCCACAGTCATAATTCCACTCTTGGCTCAAAAAATTGGTGCCTTTTTGTCCCTGCTCAATATTGAACTCCCATACAGATTTCTCCAAAAGATTGCTATGCATAACTAACCTTTTCTCAGAGAGGCTTGGATTGATTGCTGCTTGCACCATAACTTGATTGGCAGAATTTGAGATATCACTAAAATCCATGCATTCTGTCAACAACAAATGAGCCAAATGCCTTGTGAGGATAATGATACAAAGTATTCGTAAACTGAACACTTCTGAAAACTTCTGGGTGAACATAGTTGACTGGTATTTCACCAAGTCTCAAGGTCAATCCATGACAAGATAGCTCCAAATTCCAGGATCCCATTGGCTTAAAATGTATGTTTTCTTGTGCTGCATCTCCAGCAGATAAGCATTGACGACTAGCGCAGATGTGCAAAGTTGATCACAGACCCGCATGCTTGAATCAAAGCAGAGAATGAGGTTGCCAACATCGATGAGCGCATCTTCCAGGATCATCTCAGCACTAGAGTTTTGCATTTCACAATCAAAGTGCTTCTTGTCCCATGCCACTTGCTGAAATAGTGAGCCAAGTCTCTCAGGTATAGATGGCAAGTCCTCATTCATGTCAAGGCTGGACAGACTGACCGGCATCTCATCCACACCAATCGCCAACATAGAGAAATGGTCATTGACATGAGTGAATGAGTTGTTTTTGGCTGGCTCAACACTTACTTTCCTCTCATCACAGTAATCTCCACTCTGAGCTAATTTCGGCAGTAAACCGTGGTGCAAGTCAATGTCAGCTGGTGCTGCATCACATAACATGCTCTTACAACGTATTTCAACGGACGCCTCCTGCTTGCCTTGCAGCTGGGTATCCAATGCTTCAGCATGCTGTTGCAAGAGACCTTGTGAATCAAAGCCATGATGTGGCTCCTCATCCCAGATAACATTCGTGCAATTCTTTCCATCGAAGAGCTCCCCTCATCATTTATTGGAGCCTTGAGAGAGACCAACTCAGCAATTGGTTTGTCATCCTTGGCAATCAAACACTCTCCATGAGCTAATAGCTTCAACATACTGCCATGTGACTCAACCTCTTGTAGCAACTCCTCATCCCACACCACAATCTTGCTAGGAAAATCACTAGACACTTGGTCTGCGGTGTTGATGCATTGCTTGAGAAGAGGGGAGGTGTCGGCATGGGTAAGCACTACACTGGTGTTGAGCCTGACAGTGTGCATCTTCTCGTCATACACACTCAATGCTTGCTGTTGCAACAAGCTTGCATTCGTGTCAATATCAGATTGCATCTCCTCATCCCATCTAACCTCAAGAGGCATATCAGTGAACAAGTTATCTGCATTATCCATGTCACTACTATGAGGGAGCAAATCACGGATGCCCAGATCAACCATTGCGTTGTTGTCCACATCCAAGCACTTGTCGAACTGAGTTTCTTCCTGCACTGATGCATCTTGGCAGTCAAGTCCATGCAACAACTCATCATCCCAGACAACACGCATATTTTGCATTTCATCCAACATCATATTTGAAGCTCCCTTTGATTTCACTGAATCCATGAACTGAACATACTTAGGCTTTGTTGCATCATACTCACCAACAAAGTAATTGCCACCTTGAGCTAGTTGCTTCAGCAAACCAGGATGGTCTAACATATGTTGCTTTTCCTCATCCCAGACCACATCTGTAGTATCATTGTCCCAAAGTAGCATATCATCGAACACCATGCAGGCAGCCACCTCAGGCACAATTGACGTAAACGATAAATCATGAGCAAGATGAACATGGTCCTCAAGATTGGCCGTTAGACTGAGCACTACAACTTGAGGTTGTGGCCTCGACCTCTGTCCATCAGAGTACACTGGCATCGCATTGCCTCCCATGACGAGGATCAGTATCTCATGAACTTGTCGCAGGGAATCAAAGCTTGTTGGAAGCACTGCTGTCGTGTGCTCGCAAAAACTGCTGCTGCTGCTGCCGAAGGAGCTTCCCCACCAACGCCACCACGCTTCCACTTCGCCACCGATTCGGGCCGAGAGAAAAAAATTTTGGACACCACTCCCAAACGCTGCCGGAACCGCATGAATGAGTGGATCGACGCCGGAATTTTACGTGCGAACAGATGCCGCACAACCTGTCGGGTATCTGGATACCCTAAAACCTCAATCCAAACGAATTAATTCCCGAACAATTAAACCTAAACCATAAAAGAAGCTCACAATCAGAAATAAGGGTCCACCAGCGTACATCGAGCTATAATGGACCAGTCCACGAGCAACATCGTCCGAGTCGAGTCCGCCCCCTACTCGAAGCGGGGCCTCGGGTGACGGAAATCTGTCCGGACGGATGACCCCATCGAGTGACGGAACTCAACCGCGGCGGACGAGCCTCCTTCGACTCACTCGGCCCCCTCGACCACGTACCTGCAGACAAAATTGAAGACGATAAATGCATCCGCCAACTCCTTCCTACCCACATGGCTACAGCGCGGTTACAGTGATCGGGTACAGTGGTCGAATCCTTCTTTTACCTCCCATACCCGGAGAGCCAATGGTTCGTACTACACTATGACGCCATACTGGGCACTGTACCCCGTTAGACGCCCCCTCGAAACGCATTCGCCAACATCCGTACCGTGTTTCCCGGGGCTTGGCCTTATCCATTCGGGCTTCGACCTCCTCGATCACCCCTCAAGTCAGACCCCGACGCCTCCGGTCAGCGCTCTAACAACTCCCGATGCGACATCCACGGGGACTCACACGTCCGCGCATGGACACAGGTCTTTCACCGACCATCACCGGCATCATCGTGACGCACCCGGAGCACAACCATCATCTCCAAGCACGTCGTTACAGGGCAGGCCATGCCCGGTGCACGCCTCTACAATAACCATGACGCGATCGGCATCACCCCCTTGACGTCATCACCTACGACAGTCCTAGGATTCCTGTACACATGAGCCTCCCCTTAGTTTATAAAAGGGGACTCCAGGGACTAGTTTGGGGCAATTGAACAAGGATCGGACAACACTTAGAGAAATTCTAGCACTCCAGCAGCAGGGCCTACGCATAGCACTTCTAGACTTAGGCCTTGCTCGTCACCCCAAGTTCGTATACGCTCGCTTGTATCCCCCCTGTACAAGCACTTCGGTGCAAGATAATACAACATCTCCTCCCCCGCTCGACGTAGGGCCTTCTTTGCCCGAACCAGGATAAACCCTTGTGTTCTTCTTGCATCACCATCCGGATTAGGGAGCACGCAGTACACATTTACTCATTGGCTTAGGGCCCCCTGGGTCCGAACACCGACACAACCCTTACCGAATAATCCGCTCGTGAGAAGAAGTTGCAGACCGAGAAGAAATTGCAGACCGAGATGAAATCTGCTCACCGTTGTACTGCACCGTCGGATCCACCGCCGCCACGCACACACCGACTCCGCATCACCACCAGTCGCTATGATCCGCTAGCCGAAAGGGGATCTGAGGAAGGAAGTCGATGGAGTTCGCAGGCAACTCGATGAAGTCGCTGCCACCAGCTGCCAGTCCTCAACTAGAGACCTCCCGCCGACCCAGCACTTCAAATTCACCGCAACCAGGTCACGTTGCCACTAGTCTGGATGAAGTACCAAGCTCGAGCTGGGTGTTGACACTGCGCCGCTCGTAGACGCCGCCGCAAAGATGGAGAAGCTGAGCTGCGCCAACAGTCGTCGTCGCCACCGGATAACTAGCGTCGGAGCTGGCTGATGAAGCCCGCACCCACGCCGAGGATAGATAGGCTACCACTGTAACACCCGTGGCCGGCGACGAGATCAGATTGCCGACGTGAGCAGGAACAGAGGGAAACCGGAGAGATCTCGGTACCGGAGGAGCACTGGCTCCTACCCAAATACTGGGGTTTCTGAATGAACTAGAACATCAGGCGCTCTTCTGGCGCCCTACAATGACTCAAACAATAGAAACTAATATCCATGGTTCATAGTTATGGACTTATAATTAGGTAGCATTTAGAATATAAGCACAAACACTGAGTCATTTTACCATAACCACAGTGCCAGCAACTAAGATTAGGGCACATTACACCCAACACAACACACACTATCGAGCTAACATATATTTGTGAAGTCCTAATTTTCAAATGAAATGAGAACCTATTTTTTATTATTATCTAAATTAGCTACATGTATTATAGACAATATTTAACCATGGATGCCACAGAAGTAAACAACTGGGCACCTCAAGTTACATAGGTCACCAAAATATTTGGTCAATTAATACAACAAAAAAAATTCCAATGACAAACGTGAGATGCCCCGCACAGGTGAACCGACATATATAAAAGTGATGGCATCAGTTGGTGGAGACAAAATCTGTGGTTCTCCTTTGCATTTAAGAATCCTTGTCAACACTGCAAAGCGTAGATATATAAGAGATAAGCATAACTAAGGATCATCCTATATAAGGTTTTTTTTAATGTTTGGTTGGTCTGAAGTTACCATTTTCCACTCAAGTGAAATAAGTAAACATTCTAGTTTCTAGTAGAGAGGGTCACCTACCTCTTCATTGTAATACTCTTGTGTCTTGTCCGTTGAATGGTGGGATGAATCTATACCCAAGCCTGAATCTGCAGCAGTGGGCTGCAATGAAGCATGGTAAAAACATTACTGCTATTGATTCAAACACTTAAGAAAATGCAAATTATAGAATCATTGTATATCATCTAAATGTCAAGGAGTTCCATTTCTCTTACGATGCTAACCCTCACACAAATAGTATTCACTTACACATCAACTACTTGTTATCATAACCACATAACACTAATTAGTTTAGTTTACCAGTAAGCTTTTCTAAATATGGTGTACAATGAAGAAATATGTTAGGGTAGTATTCGATTGAGACAGGTGTATACGAAAAGAACTTGGAAGAAACGCGATAGTAGCTAACTAAATCATTTTTTAATAACAAAGATTGGTTACTGCAGATTCTCCTACCATATTTCTCTTAAAATAGTTACAGAGATACATACAATCAAATAGCAGAAGTAAAAAATACTTACAGGGATACATGCAGTCAAATAGCAGAAGTGAAAAACAAAAAGGTAAAGAAAGTTTTGCACCACCAATCAGAGATACATGCTGCCCAATAGTAACATGACTATAATTTTCAGCCATTTTTTGAGCGTATAGTGGTTGTACATTTTTTTCCAGAACGGATGAACTAAATTTCATTACTGAAGAGCAATGAAATTATAAGACTTTAGCAATGCATAGTTAGTGTCTAACCAGCGCTAACCAAAAAGCCAAATTATACTGAACACCCAGGGTTCAAACAAAAGGTAGCCAAAAACACCGAACCCATCAGTTTAGGCAACTAACACCCAAAACCAAGTTAAGAGCTGCTCGCCATCAAGGCTATGAAATCAACGACTGCAGGTACAGGTGGATGACCATCTCGCAGTGTCGCTAGTGACCCTGCAGGTATAGATGGTGGATTGATAAGCTCTAAATCTGCTCCTGCTAAGACGGAACAGGAAACCAGGGAATGCCTATATTAACACTTAACTGAGCAGTTTTAACATCCAACAGGTTTGTCAATGTTGGCATATCAATATCTTTTAGAGGCAAATAAAATCAGCAATCAACTAACGTACTAATGGCACCCCAAGATTGGAGACCTGCAAGCTTGCCCATGGCTTTTGTGTTGTTTTTTTAAGAAATGCTTTTGTGTTGTTCTGTGTTCCAATCTGGAGATGGACGTTATGAAGGAACAGAGAGCTCACCTTGGCACTAAGTTCATGGGGAGCAGGTAGCCCAGGGAGCTGCCGCCACCACAGACCCTCCAGGGCCACCAAGTAGCAAAAGAAAACATTGTATGCATCAAAGACCGAATGGAACAACATCAGCCATATTTGAAACCCAAAATTTGTTTGCATGCAGAGTACTTTGCTTGCTTACTCTAATTCGTCACCAAACCATAGTGACAAACCAAGGAGTTGTTGTCATATGCTAGCCTATGAAAATAGAGTAATTCACAAACATCCACTAAAATCAAGCAACATCAGTAGGACCAACAGAAGCATGTACTATATCAAGGAGAGAGATTTCGGCGAGTTAATTGCAGATGTTACGGAGAAAGATGGTAAATATAGATATCAACTTTATTTATCTTCTTAGTAATGCTTCAAATTGTCTATTTAATCAATGTCTACTACAATTTAATTGCAATTGTATGTAACACATATTTCTGGTGCTAGGAATAGTGAATCTGTTTTTAAAATCATGATTATGATAAGAACTTCTTTTCCGGAGACTACATTAAGCTAACACCGAGAGCAGAACACTACAAATCTCATGAGTTTTCAATCTAATGTCTAATTTATATCAAATCGAGAGAGGGATGGGGAATATGGGAAACCACCTACTCTATCGATCAATCAACACCTGTAACAAAGCCACAAAAGGGACGAGTGATTAGAGGAGATAAAAGAACGGAGGAGAGATTACCCGGCCACTGGGTAAGTACTCTGGCCTTGGCGAGCTTGAGGGTGTGTGCACACATATGGTCGCCATCGCCACCGTTTGCCTTCCTCCATTGTGGAACCATCTGGCAGCCGAGCCTACGGGCCATAAATCAGATCCCGGTCACACTGTCCGGTAAGCCAAGGACCACGACACTCATGGTCCGCGCACCGAGGACCCAAGCGACGCCGTGGATTCTGGCCGCCCAAATCCCACTGTCCTCACCAGAGCAGAGGAGGCCAACCCTGCCCAAATCCCATGGCTGCGTGAAGGTTGCCCAGGAGAGGTGGAGGTGCGGAGGAGGCGGCGGCCGCTGGGAGCGCAGAGAAAGGCGGCGGCGGCGGCGGCGAGGAGAGGACAGGAAGAAGGGATCGAGAGGTCTGGTCAGGCTAGGGTTGCGGGTGGGAAGGGGTTTGGAACGCGAGTGATTCTACAAACTGTAAGGGCTTTTTTTGTAAAATAGACAACAACAAGTGTCAGCACGCGAAGGAGCCAGCAATGCCTGAAATGTTGTGGTCCTCGCAAACTCGAGTGACTTTTAACAACTCCCGATTCTTCGATGCCTGATGGTGTGTGTCTCCCTGTTGTTTTGTAGTCTTAGTCTTGGACTAGCACTTGGGCTGTAATAGCAACAAATGGGCTTGCCAGCCCATGGTCCCACTTGGGCACAATCCATGGTACTGCTGGGTATGGCACAAGTCTCGCTTGATCTAGCGGTCGATTTCCACCTCTTGATTCTTTGTTGGGGATTTAATTTTTCACGCAGCATTTCTACTCCCTCCTGATGTAAAACTGGATGTGTGGGGACATGCTTGATACCTTCAATTCAGTTCTAAGATTGATGCATGAAAGCAAATGATCAAGAGGCGGCGCTGCAGATTCCATGGCAGCCGGTATGCATCATGGACCTTTGTAATCCTCAGTTTGAAACAAAGCTCTCCCAATTCTCGCTGAACCCTCATTTGATACACATTTCTGTTCATTTTCTGGAATAATATTTATCTGAGATGCATTGTTTCGTGTGAATACAGAAACCAGGGCCATCTTCGAGTTAATAAATTCAGATATTGCAGCAAGTTGTTTTTTGTTGGCTCAATTTTCAGAACTATTGGACCAACCAAAACAATGCTCATGTGGCTACGTAGAAATACTTTCAGAACTACTATGACACAGTTGACACTAACAAGGATTGGAGGTCTTGGAGCCATGGGTACAAAGAAATACTTTCTTTTATCTAAGATATTTAAAAAATAATTGCTTCGAGTTCTCGGAGCAACGCGCGGGGTATCACCTAGTTTATCATATTAACACATACAACTTTGTTCATAGGATACCTTCAACACACTGAATATCTATTTTTCTAAAATATTAATATATTAGATAGAAAAAAACAAAATTTAAAAATAAGGGCAAATGTGCTGCACTAGATTGAAAAAGGATCCATCTAGTGACATGTGAGACCTATGTACCAGTGCCATATCTTTTTCTTATTTCCTCTCCCCTTTATCTCTCGTGTCCCTCTCTTTCCTCACATGCCACGTCAACCCCCTCATAAACCACAGATAAGTGGAGATTGAAGTAGTGTTCCTTTCTTTGAGTGAGAGAGGATAGATGCCAAGAGACGAGAAAAGAATTAGGTAAAGACAACGAGAAAAGGAATTTGCTGGAGTGTGTTTTTATCACCTTATTTCCCCTATATGGTTATATGCAATCCGCTATATATATCTAGTTGGATTGACGGAAAAAAGCTTTCAGGTTTTAGGGAGTATATATGTTGTACTAAATTAGAAGAATTTAATCCCTTTTATGTGTGGAACCCACATACGAGGGACTTAAGAAAATAATTATCCTATCTGTTTTTTTTTAAGCAAATTATCCTATCTCTTCTATTGCCTGTCACTCTCTCCTCACTCACTCTGCCTTGAGCACACGCAAGCATGGTGGCATGGCTGGCCCAGCAAGGTCACTCTCCCGTTTGCCTCGACCTAGTGGTGAAGGCCTAGTGCGAGGGCTGTGGCCTGGAGCCATAATGGTGACATGACACGTCGGCAACTACATCCTGTTCGCACACGTGTGTGGCTCCTCTGTTGAGGCTATCAAGGGCAATGCATGAGTTGGGGTTGAGGGCAGTTTTTCCTTGATTGAGAACAATTTTAGGGAAGAGATTGAAAAGAGGATACAGTGCATGAGTTAATTAAGGGCAACAACGCCATTACATGATCTCAATGCTAGTAGGCATCTTCCATTTACTCCATGTCTCACTAACACGAGGCTACCACTTTTGGTCATCAACTGAGGAAAAGACAGGTCCCAAGCAACGGCGGAGTGGCGTTGCGTTGTCCCAACACATATATGAGTCTTCTCTGCAGTAATATAGAGGATGATATTTTCGAAATTTATGAGATCTCTATTGGTTGACATGTCTACCAGGTAAAAGATGTGGAAAACGAGACAGTACACCACCAAGGTCCGTGGTGCATTATTTGTTAAATGAAAAGATGATGAGATTTTCTCAATTTGATGGAGATGTTTTAAGCGGAATAGTATTTCTTGCAAAACAAAAAGGCTTTCAGTTTACTAGTACGCGCCGTGCAAAAGCGAGCATGTGGTCCTGCCCCTGTACTTCGACTTTGTATGCATCGGTGAGGAGCTGCGATTCTGTGGTCCGATTCCGATGTGTCATTCTCGCCGAGCCTGCCGCCTGCGGACCGCCTTCCGGCGTCCCAACGTTTAAAAATGCCTCCAGGCTAGCTAGACTAGACCACGCAACGAGACGCTCTGCTACCGTACAAAACCGCACGCAAGCAGGTCATCACAGCGCAGCGCTGGTCGTACCAGGCCACACCGCATCGCCGCCCGATTCCCCGTTCGCACCGCACCGCACGAGCACGGGACGACAAGGCAACCAAACCACCCGCGCGCGCGCGCTGGCAGCCGCGTCCGGCGCCCGGCCAGCCGGACGGACACGGCCTCACGAGCGCACCCGGCAAGTGACCGTTGCGCTTGCCTAGCTGCCGCGCGCCTGGCCTCTTGCGGCAGCGCGCTGTACAGTGGTGCATCGGTGGTCACCACCGCCCTGGCCCTGCAAACAAGAGACGGCGTTCATCGAGAAGCGGTACGGGTTGCTCGTCCCCTTGCGAGAATTTTTCGGACCTTCTCTCGGCGTCCTGGTTTCGGCTGCATCCGCGACGTGTGTAACGTTATTCTTGGAACTCAGCTAACGCGTTCTGTAAGCTAGGTGGATTCAATATACTGTATGGGTTCACCAATTAGTACTGCTGAGTTGCCGATCCAAGGCTAAATATGACTTTCTCAGTCCCCAGACTGAAATTGCACTGTAAAAGCAGGATGCATATGCTGCATGGATCCAGTCCAAAAAGGCAGTCGCTAATGCACATACTACATTAAGCATCAATGCATCATCATCCTGCGCGCATGTGGTGCTCGTAGGTAGACAAATCGGGAAGTGTACCTGACGACGAGCGGACCAGACGTGATTAGGAGTGAGGTGCGTGCCCATGATGACCCAGAAGCCAGAAGAGACCAAGGATGAACGACGATGAAAAGGGCTAGCCTTAATACCACACCGTCACCAAAGTACCAAACTGCTCCAATCGTCATCTACAACGACCGCTACAAAGAGAATAATAATGTACTCGATCGTAGCACGGACAGAAAAAAGCGCCCCGATCGACTTTGCTATTCGCGGGGCCGGGCCGCGGCGGCGTCCACCTCGATCCGCCAGCATGCCGATGCCGGCCGGCCGGCCGGCATGCCGCGCCCGCCTCCCGAGGTGAAAGCGAGGCCTTTTGCCTTTGGGCTGCTGTTCTCGCCCTCGCCCCGCCCGCCCGCGGCGTGCGCGCACCGCGCATGCAGGCATGTGCGCGCCACCGCGCAGTGCATGGGCATGCGGCATGCGGGGTGTACGTTCGCTCTTGGGTCGTTGCTGTTGTTTAAGGTTCTCGACGCGGATTAGTTTACTCTGATCAGTCTAGGTCTGTGGAGTGGATTAGACGATTAGTGCAGCTCTTGTAGTATGCGGTGGCCGCATGCGAGCTGGCCCGTGTGACCGGTACTGAAGGCCGTGGCAGGGGCGTTCTTCGGACCGTTCTATCTCGTGCCTTGCGGTGGCGGCGCCTCTCGGGCCCGGCGGGACGCGCGCGGCAGTGAACTTTGTTCCTACTCGGCGTGCGCAGTGAGTGCACGGCTCTTGCATATAGGGTACGGTGAAACTTAGAGAAAGCATGACCGTTGGCATCCGACCAAGGCAAGAAATTCCACGGCTCTTGCATGCCGCCTTTGCACTGTTGCATTCATGCTCGCTACCTGCTCGATCTCTCGGCGCTCCCGCCGGTCCGTGTACGCTTGTGTCTCCATCCGATCTACCCTTTTCGGAGGGCCCCCACCGTCGATCTGGACCATGCATCGTCTAGGGATCTGGTAAAGCTCATCTTTCACATACACAAGTTTTCATGCACTGCACCCTTTCGATGCTTGGCTGACGGTATTTCATCGTGAGAAAAAAAAAAATATTATATCATGACCCATAATAAGCTGAGCTAATAAATTCAAGTGACGGGTGCAACTGTGCAAGAATTTAATTAACGAGCGACACATGTTTAGTATTGGAGGACAGCAGTAAAAATGAAAGGAAGCTGCTTCCGTTGGAGTCGACGTGACAGATTAAACAGACAGATTATGGTACGGGTATATTACGAAATCTAAGTTATATAGCACAATGTTCGCTCTGTGTAAACGGCTGGAAAGTCTACTTCGGCCTCGTAAAACCTGCTGAACACTCGTAAAGAAACAGTAGATCTCACTCGCCTAGCTAGTCGCCAGTATATATATATATACATACATATATATATATATATATATGTTTGGTACATATTCTATTAGCTAGTTGATTAACATTAACCAAGCTAGCTAGCAAGCTATAGGGTACGGTGAAACTTAGAGAAAGCATGACCGTTGGCATCCGACCAAGGCAAGAAATTCCAAAACATACACGCCGGGGGTCTGCAGCGTTGTTGCTAGCATTTGGAGCGTTCCCGTCTCATCGTCGACTCCATTATTTCCGTTGGTACATTCTGGCCTCGCTCTTCACTCGCCTCGCCTGCCTCTATATATGCCGCGCCCTCTCGCCCGTGTAATAGCTACCTCACGTCCTCGCCTCTCTCTCCGTCGTCTCAGCATATATGTTGTGCATGTGAAGAGAGAGGAAGAGGGTGAGAGAGAAAGCTATCTAACTGATAGAGTGATAGGGCTGTTGACAAGACACAAAGGTAAGCACTTGACGGACATTTCGCGAAGCCGTATGGCTCGCATCGTCCTCCTGTTGGTGCTGATCACCATCGCGAGCCTCCTGCCGGCGATCGCGAGCCAGCAGGCAGCGACCAAGTGCGAGTACACGAGACACCCCGGCCACCACCGGTACAAGCACCCGGTGGGCGTGCGGAAGATCGTGGTAGACGCGAGCGGCGCCGGCGACTTCGCCTCCATCCAGCAGGCCGTCGACTCCGTGCCGGAGGGCAACACCATGCGCATCATCATGCAGATCAACGCCGGCACGTACATGTAAGTTTTGCTAGCTAGCTAGCTCTGGCCTCCTTTTTTTTCTCATTCGCTGAGGCTGATCGAGGTTCTTTCATTTTGCCGACGGGCCGTGCAGAGAGAAGGTCGTGGTGCCGGCGTCGAAGCCGTACGTGACGTTCCAGGGCGCTGGGCGCGACGTGACGGTGCTGGAGTGGCACGACCGGGCCAGCGACCGCGGCCCCGACGGGCAGCCGCTCCGCACCTACAACACCGCCTCAGTAACCATTCTCGCTAACTATTTCAACGCTAAGAACATTAGCTTCAAGGTGAGCATCAGCAGCCGTTTGCATGCATTAGCATTGCCCAGTGGAGTGGTCCATGATGGTGAACGAAAGGCGCGAGTGTACACTCGTCGTACGCGAGGTCACAAGATGCACAGGGAAAAAAGGGATGTGGCTATATGGCCTGGTGCATCATGCAGTGGCAGCACGGTGCAGGGGCAGGCAAAGTGACAAAACCACAGAGTCACAAGTCTGCACTTGTAAATGCTGCCGTCTCTGTGTATCCTAGCGAGCTCTCGTTCGTTTTGAATTTTGAATCCCTATATTTCTTGAGGTTTTGCTTGAGCAGGTTCACTGGATGGCTTCGGCAGCGACAGGCAGCCAGCGGGACGAGCAACGCCTTTTCTGGTCGATTTCGGTTGCCCCATGCAAGCATCGCATCTAATCTAACTGACTCATTTCTCTTTCCAATGTCGTCTTTGGCAGAACACAGCTCCGGCACCAATGCCCGGCACGCAAGGAGGGCAGGCGGTGGCGTTCCGCATCTCCGGCGACAAGGCCTTCTTCTTCGGCTGCGGGTTCTACGGCGCGCAGGACACGCTGTGCGACGACGCCGGCCGGCACTACTTCCGCGACTGCTACATCCAGGGCTCCATCGACTTCGTCTTCGGCAACGCCCGCTCCCTCTACAAGGACTGCGATCTGCACTCGACGGCGCAGCGGTTCGGCTCGGTGGCGGCGCACGGGCGGCGCGAGCCGTGCGAGCGCACCGGCTTCGCCTTCGTCAACTGCCGGGTGACCGGCACGGGGAGGCTCTACGTGGGGCGAGCCATGGGCCAGTACTCGCGCATCGTCTACGCCTACACCTACTTCGACAGCGTCATCGCGCCAGGCGGCTGGGATGACTGGGATCACACCAGCAACAAGAGCATGTAAGTGTTCAGCACTTCACACCAGTTACATACATATACCGTGCCTTTCAGCTCCTCGGCTACTAACCTCTGCATCTTCCACACCGGCGTGCAGAACGGCGTTTTTCGGGATGTACAGGAACTGGGGGCCCGGCGTCGACGCCGTGCACGGCGTGTCCTGGGCGCGGGAGCTCGACTACTTCGCCGCCCGCCCCTTCCTCGGCAAGAGCTTCGTCAACGGATACCACTGGCTCACGGCTGATGTCTGAAAGAAAACACACATTCAAGAGTCACGAGACAGATCGATTACAGCAAACCATATTTATTCGTACATCACAAACACAGAACAGAACACCATTTTACGAGCTAATATATATGTATAGTGAGTTAGTGACCCAGCAGCACAGAAGTCAGATTCAAGATTCCTTTCGTCTATACAAAGTGGAGCACCATTCGATACAAGATTACAGTAGTTTCCAAAACTTCGTCATGTATACAAGTGTAAACTAGACAGTGAGCACTGAGCAGTGAGTTTGTTATACGTCTGTATATGAGGCATTGTCTGTGCAATTCAAACTGTTTCATTATTTGCGAATCTACAGAGGACTGGTATGCAGCAGCTTGGTCCTTCTAGGATTCTAGCATCCCAGGAACCTTGAAGGCAGGAACAAACCTTGGACTTGGAAGTTAAAGTTTCATTTGCAGGATGAGAATGAGATGATGTTTAGTGGACGGGAATTCTAACTCCGAACCTAACACTTCTGCTTTTGCCAATCAATTCTGACTCCAAAGTCCAAATCTAGCAAATCTGTACGGTCAATGCCTCAATGGTACAAATAATGTAATGTTTTGGTCCATCCCTACCTTATACCATAATCCTTTATTCAGTAGGAAAATGAAGGAGTGGGTATTCAATTAAAACCATGAAACCTATCACGTCCATAGTTTGCAATTCCAAGAGTAGATACCTATTATTCTCAGATATAAAGCATTGCAGACGAAGTCACACCATAGTAAGCATCACATTCAAAGTTTAGAAGCTTAACTAACTACATTCCACGCAAATTTGAAGAATTTTCTATGGTTAGTGTGATGATTTATTTCAAGATGGTAACTATAGTAACCAACGCTTCACTCTTTTATAGAAAAAAAAAAGTAGACTACAGGGGAGGGGGGAGGGGGAAGCAGCAAGTGCAGCCTTTATTCAATATTCAAGGGCATTTTAGTGCATTATCAGAAAAAGGTATTTTATTAATGCCCAAATTTTTGGCACAAAATCAAATATATAATATACATGGGTTAGATAAATGTACAGGTATATCATTTCATATCGAGCCTGTAGCCTCCATCTCAAAACAGGTCTCTGTTGTCTCATTTTGTTTTTTTTTTTTTCATACCCTGCATATCATGCTTTTTTTTTGACAAGATTACATATCATGCATTTTCCCCCCCCTGTGTACAAGATAAGCAATTTTTTGAAAACCCCACCTTATCTGAACCATAGTAATAGGGATCCACATTAAGAGAGACAAAACACCACAGTCGAACATAAATGACACTTACGAGTAGAAAGGAAAATAGGTGCTTCAAAAA
The DNA here is from genome assembly GCA_023333625.1 of Bothriochloa decipiens. Lineage (NCBI taxonomy): Eukaryota > Viridiplantae > Streptophyta > Magnoliopsida > Poales > Poaceae > Bothriochloa > Bothriochloa decipiens. The sequence goes on along the minus strand of CM041640.1, from coordinate 22,483,236 downwards.
GTTGCACTTGTGCTCATATACTGAACGAAAGTACTAGCAAGCAGAAGCATATCTAGAGCCTATAGCTAATAGAATCCATCTGGAGGTTTTTGGTCAATTATTTTGCATGGATCACCTCTATTCTAGTATCAATAATTTGAGCATTCAATCATAACCTTTCCCAAAAAAAATAATCATATGTCAAAAGAAGTGAACTATCTGACAGATCAAGTATGCTTCTCCTAAATATAAGTAATATCAGATTGGTTCCATAGTTTAACAGAACATTGCTAAACGAGAATAGATCCTTCAAATGACTAACTACCAAATCAGTCCCATAACATAGTAAGAATTGTAAGGACTCCCCCGCAAACTTCAATTTACTAGTATCAAACATATCAGGAAAAACATCAAATTTCAAAGTGTTCATTTTTGCAAAATTGTGGAAGGGCCAAGGTAGATGCACTAAACCAGGTTTCCTGAAATAAATTTAATCATGGAAATTCATTTTTCTTAGCCACTATTAAAGAGAAAAAATGCTACTATTCAAGAAAAGCTTCTTGCTCCCTTTCACGAGATATTTCATCTACAAACTGCAAATGAGAATCTACTAAGGAATTGATGCATATATGCATAGAACAGAACATGACAATTCAGTTAATTACCAATATATCTCAACACATGTTAGTGGATCATCTTGTCTGTTTAGAGGAAAGGTGATTCTTCCTGAACAATGACCGATCTAGAAGTTCTGTCCCCAGCACCAGCATAGGCTTATCTAATCCAGAATCATCAGCCTCAAAATAAAGGTCACAATTTCAATTATCTCAAAGCAAAGATCATGTTCCTTTCAGGGTCAAATTATCAATAACTGGAACATTTCAACCAAAGGATGGAATTTCAACCAAAGGATGGAATTTCAAATATCTCAACGCATTCTAACTTCCTTATGTAGCAAAGGCATCTTTGAAAAATAAAATTTCAAGGATGGAATTAACCTACAAGGATGTTCTGCATTGCTGCATATGTCCACGTAGGGAAAGAACAGAGCATGAATTCAGTACTACCCGCGAAAGGATTCAGTAAAGTCATCGGATTGAAGTGTACTGGGGGTCGAGCCTCCAGAGGATTGAAGAAAAAAGGGGAGAAAGACTGCGCACCTACGGGGGCTCGTCAGGGTGCTCAACTGTTGGTGAAGGCCGCCGCCGGGCTGCCGGAGGAGGAAGGGCAGCGAAGCGTCGCTACGACGCTACCTCGGGAACCCGGCGCGCCGTTGGGTTTTTCGCGGGTGCGGCCGTTGGACAGTTGGTGGTTGGAAAAAAAAAAAATCAATGCTCCCCTAGTTTGGTTGGTTGGGTGGCTGGCTGCCCACTAGTACATCGGTCAAGCTGGCAAGCCCTCCGGCCCTCGGCCTGCTCGCCGCAATGCATCACCAGTTCGCGCGCCTCGTTCCCACCGCCCGCCCCGCGCTGCCGCCGCCGATCCACGGCGGAGCCGTCGGCCGGAGCTCTCCGGCCGTCCACTGGCGGGCCGTGCCGCTTCGCCGGGCGGCGCTCGCCACCGCGGCTGGCCGGCGCGCGTGCCGCCCCCTCGCCGTCTCCGCCCAACCCACCAGCCCCCAGGCCGGCTTGAGGTTTCTCCGAATCCTCCCTTTGTCCTCTATACTTCTTGCAATTTTCTTCTTTGTATGTATGCACTTCTGGGTTCACTGGACGTGGGGGGAAAACTTTGAGATACGGTCGGATTCTTTACTTGGTCCACGGCATACGAAAGGAATTGTAAGCGCAGCCCGCTCTGCTGTTGCTCACTTTGCTCTGGATCATCTCCGTGTCCAATTTTGTAGCTATTCGGGAAGGGGATCTCCTAACACACATATTCATATCAGTTATGTGATGACTTCCGCGTGTTGGTCGTTAGCTATGCCATTCTGTCATCTTTAGCTACCACCTTTTACCCCCGATTCCATCTGTAATGTTGATGATTTGGACGCCTGGATGATGGTAATACCCAATCTCCTGAAAGAAACTGGACTCCTCCCAATTGAATTTTATAAATGCACATGGATTCTGGATGGTAGATGCTGAACAATTGCTAATTCCATTGATTGTCAGGCTGGAGGAGAAGGTTTTTGAAGTGGAGATGAAGGTGCGTGACTATGAACTTGACCAGTATGGTGTTGTCAACAACGCAGTCTATGCTAGCTACTGCCAACATGGTGAGTTCTGTCCATATTATAAAGTTGCAAATAGCATGGACTGTTAGTCAACACCAATATAATTAGTCAGTCTTATATGCCATCATCGTTTCTTCTCTAAAATTTAATTCTTGTTTAGGTAGCATATTGAGATCACATATCTGATTCTATGCCTTGAAATTGACCAGGTCGTCACGAGGCGCTTGAGAGTGTAGGCATCAGCGCAGATGCAGTGGCACGCAGTGGGGAGTCGCTGGCCCTCTCTGAGCTAAACCTAAAGTACTTTGCCCCTTTGAGGGTAATGCGCTCCTTTCCTAAGCCACACAGAAACCAAAATTAAATAAATCTGATGAAATTATTTCAGCTTGAAACCTTGTATTGAACATGTCACTGCATAGCAGTTTCTCTTGCATCTGATTTGCCCCTTCATTTTTTTGGACTGGTAGAGCGGCGACAAGTTTGTTGTTAAGGTGAGGCTTGTGCGCATCAAAGGAGTACGAATGATATTTGAGCACATCATTGAGAAGCTGCCTAATCACGAGGTATGCAGAACACCAAGTTACACATTCAGAATCCTCGCACAACAACCAAAAAAAAAAGTTAACAGCGTGGGTTTAAGCTCTTCTGCCACAATGTTATGTCTGTGCTGGATTGTGTCAGCCCATACAGTTACATGTTACTTATGCATTTATGTGCAACCTCTATATACAGCAAAAGATACATATATCTAACAACTTTCCACGACCTGTTTCTCATGGCAGCTAATTCTGGAGGCAAAGGCAACAGCTGTTTGCCTGAACAAAGACTACTATCCTACCCGTATTCCTCGTGAACTATTGTCCAGGATGCAGCTCTTCTCATCTGAGGACAGCAGAGGGTCAATTGAAGATGTTAATAATCGGAATAACAGCTGCAACTAATTCTGGAGGCAAACACAAGGGCTTTTTGTCTGAACCTCCTACTCCAAAATTATGGATATCATCCAAGCTGCAGATTCTCATCCAAGAATATAGCAGAGCTTAAATGACTCTGGTAATAGTCGCAACAATTATAGCATTTAGTTTTGGTGACTGGCGGCTGCATAATAGTATCATCTAGTTTTGGAGACTGGCGACTGCTTGCCCCTGCAGTGTCATCGAAAACCACCTATGTATCTCAATCTGAGCAGCGTTGTCATAAAGGAGCACAATCCATCTGCATTCTTTGTAACTGTTTGTCTGAAACATTTTATCTGCAGTCGCTCTTTGTTACAGAAAGCTCAAAGCTCTTCTTACTCTGGAGGAATAGCATGTGCTTTAGTACATCTGCATGTTGTATAGGAACAGGAAAGGAAATTGTAGGAAGTAGGATTATGAGGTGCTGATGGATCAGGTGCTTGAATCAACTGTGTAGACACTCTTAGGCACTCTGAAGTGACCAGATATATCGTTCTGCATATCGTCTTCATGCTGCCGTTGTGCCATTGTTCCGGGATGACACAGCTGAAGAGAATTGAGATTTTGTACAGGTATAGATGAATATGATCTGATGATCTACAAGATTCTCCAATGATAGTTCTCAGGAGCTAGAATATTTTTCTAATTTCAAGAGTGTGTTTGGCAGCTGTATGGGAAGGGACATGGGAATTAGGTGGGAGTTGATAAAGTGAATTATTGTAGGAAATTGACATTTTGTTCCAATTGTCCGTTTAGTTCGTCGAGGGAAATAAGAGGGGAAGTTGAGATTGGATGAAGAGGAAATTTGTATCTCCTTTCGGTGCGAGTTTTTAAGTAAGAATGTAAAGGACAAACCATGATCGACAGTGAGGATGTATTTATCTTTCATTAGGTCAATCTCACTGGAGGTTTCATGGACATTAAATAACATGACACTAGATTAATGAAGAGATGATACTATTAGATGGAACTCCACAAGGAGTGCTTTGTTTCATGTCCACATGTTGAAAGCTGAGGGAAACTTTTACTCATGAAAATCATTTCGTTTCATAACATCAAACAATATTTAAATACGTAAACACATCAAACTATGAAATGAAACTACACTATCTATCCTGTTTCTTTTCTTCACCCACACGTCACTCTAAGAATATGTACAATATAGTTAAAATAATATGTACAATAAAATATAGAACTAGAAATTGCTTATAAATAATATTTTTAATTGTAAAGATATTTGCACCTATAGCTCCTATATAGATAGGAGCAGTGCTGAAAATGGCCACACGGCATATGGACATACTTTTACTAGATCACATGGCATATTATGGCTTTGGATATATGAGAGTGATGAAATTCTTTTTTTAGGGCTCGAGTGGGGGAATTCCCCCACCTATTTTTTTTCTTTATCGATAAGGTAAAAAGGGGTACAAAATTACAAATGCACGAGTTGTGCAGGCAAAGAGTGGCCAAATTCTTTCTTGTTTAAAATTCTATTTCTGAACTTACATACATCGCTACTAAACAATTAAAGTACTCCATCTGTTCTAAACTATAAGTCATTTTGATTCTTTTGGTTCATTCACTTTGCTATGTATTTAGACAAAATTTTATGTCTAAATACATAGCAAAATAAGTAAACAAAAAAGTCAAAATGACTTATAATTTAGAACGGATAGAGTACGTGATATTCATGGACTTTATAGCTACGACTACCAAGATATATACTAAAACTTATTGTCCACAAGAAAGATCGATTGGCTCTAATTCTAAACAAAAACCGTATGGATGGACCAGGGAGTAGAGTCCACGACCTGCTATCCCTTTCGATCTCAACAGGGAAGTCCCGTACCGCCTTTACATCAAACGTGTTATTCATGCCATACTCGATACGTACTTGGATATGTTAATTCGTTTCCTCCAAAAATACAAGTATTTTCAGTTATTCTAGATAAAACCCGTCCTAAAGTTTGATAAAGTTTAGTACAAGAAAATTCATTATTTGATGTATCAAATAAGTTTTATTAGATATTTCTGAAACATAATTCTTATATATAATTTACCTTTTGGCATGGTAGATATTAATTTTTTTCCTCTGTTTCAAATTGTAAGAGGTTTTTTTGGAATTTTTAGATAGATTGTTTTTACTATACATCTAGACGTAGTGTATATTTAAGTGCATAACAAAATCTGTGGATCTAAAACCAAAACATATCTTATAATTTGAAACAGAAAGAGTATTCTCTATATAGTTTTGATCAAATTTAAGAGATGAAGTGAGGAATTGGTTAGGAATTAGGAAAACTAAAAACCTCTTATATTTTCAGGATGAAGTGAGTACTTGTCAATCAAATCATGTCTTGTACGTCCTATCAACTTAAGAGATGTAATTACTATAGTTGGTACATAGATTCAAGGTCCAATTTCTTTTCAAGTAACGCAGCCAATCTCTAAACGTGGATTAGTCCCGGCAAGGACATGCACATGTACGCATCTCTAAAAGATTGGGTCGGTAGGTTTCAAGATAAACGAAGTCATCATAGATATTTTTATATCGACCAACACATCACCTTCCACTACAAGATAACATATTTAGATCTTGGAACAAGAACACATGATAAATCAAAACTTGAACCAAATTAGTATATTCAACTCGACCAATTAAATTACCCTTAGTTCAGTCTTTTTTAGGCCTAATTATGCACGCGCTCTCTCTAATATACTCATGTTTTTACATAGCGACTCTAATCGGAACCCTTGAATTAGAGTCTCTATTTTAAATTTTAGGGCTCCTCATTTGAAGGTATGTTTTTTCACTATTCTTGCAGACCGGAGACAAAAGCCCCTACCGAAATAATTTTATTAAAAGCAAATTTAAAGAAGAGTTACTCAAATCTATTCTAGTAGACACAATCATGAGACCCACTCATCATTTTTCTCCTAGACATCCGCATCCAGTTGCTCCAATCGATTGAGCTATGGATGCCACGGGGCATGTCAAGCGGATGGACTCGCTGAGGGGCTCACCGAGGAATAGAGAGGATGGGCCTCCGGGGACGGATATAGGCGTAGGGAGGGGAGCCACGCCGAGGAAAGAGAACTACGGGGGAGAGATCGGATGAGCTATCCTAGGGGAGATGACCGAGATTTGCCAAGGAAGGCGTCGCCAGAGGCAGTCGTGTGATCGCACAAGATCCAAATCCAGGTAAGAGGGAAAGGAAGGAGTCACATGCAAAAGAGAAACTCATCATCCAACAGATATGGATCTAGGGGTGCGTCTGTAACAAGTATAACGACGGCCCAGCGAATTGAGGAAAAATTTGGGCCAACTCGAGCCCCATGAGAGGGCTGCCATGGACGCCACGGTCGCAGCACGCGGGCCAACGGCGCCCTAGGCACGCACAACGTAGGTGGAAGAGGAGTGCAACCCCCAAACCGCCGTCACTTCATCCTTTCGTCAGGTTTCCTAAATTGGAATAGTTGGATAAATAAAATGAGGATGGAATAGTAAAAAGAAAGTCCATGTTATGCGAATTTCCTAGTTGGCTTAGGGTTGAAACTAGCCCATCTATAAATAGAAGCTGTAATCTTTGTGATCAATTCAATAATAGAAAGGGGTAATTCTCATCTATCTCTCCCTCCTCCCTGCAGCCGCGGCCCCCTCCTTTGCCCACGTGTGCCGCCGTGCGCCGCCGCCTCCCCACGCCGTGTCGCTGCCCTGCGTTGTCCCTCCCCACGCCGCCACGTGCCCCGGGCTTAGGCCCCCTTATAGCGCCCATGGGCATAATAATTATTTTGCTTAATTCAGAAACTAAATAGGGCAGGCTTTCTACACATATTCTTTTATTTATATATTGTTTCAAAAACTTAGAGCGCTCCCTCTTTTCCTTAATTCCAACACATTACTATTTTTCTTTGTTGGCATCCTAATTAATACGCATAGAAGCTATCGTAGTTTCTTGGTTAGGCTTCCCTAAGTGGCACGCATTATGCATTTGTTTTTTATATATTATTTAATCACACATAATATATAGGTATTTATGGGAGTGTTTTGGTACATACGGGAAATTTACACATACTTAGGTCTTGTTTGAATGTATTTATATTCACCTCAATCTATATGTGTAGAAGTGGATAATGATAGAGTTTAATTTAATTTACATCACAATCCACTCTGTCTCAATCCATACGTGTAGAAGTGCATTCAAACAAGTTCTACAGGTATTTAAAAATATTAATATACTAAAAAGAAAATGAAAGATATCATGTTTTATTTTTTTCTTCCATTTTCTCATTCTCATTTTCACCCGGATGGACAACTTTTTCCGTTGCACTTCCATTCCTATCCGAGCGTACAGTATCGTGGGGGAGCGTATAATATCTGTGGGCGAGCGTACAGTATCTGTACTAGTGTACTGTATGTACATTTGTACGTATGTATACACAGCAGAAGCTAGCCACGACCCGTAGATCGACTACAGGCGTGAGTTGCTTGTGTGTTCACTGTTTACCATGGAAGTTCCAGCAACTTTTCAAGGACGTACGACCCGCGTATCCGGTTTGTGTGGCGTCGCCGCAACAAATTTCAACACCATGGGACAATGACTGACTTAAGTTTATCCGGTCGCTGTCATTCTTCATCATTATCTAGTATGCCTAACTGATCACAGATTCACAAGTTTCGGCACGCCCCTTAGCACTCCATGACTCGGTGGACCCACTTCGAGCTGACCCCACTAGCCATCTACTCTCAGGAAGACCACGGCAACGACGGCATTAGCTACCAAAGTCCAAAAGCATGGACACGCGCACGCGCGGCGCGCCTCCAACTTGACCTCGTTGATTCACACACGCCTTCTTCGTTCTCATGCTCAAGGTACTTGAACAGTCTGCGGTAGTGTACAATCCAATGGTCCTGTGCAACAGTAGTCAGCACGTACCCCAAACTTGATGCTGCATGCCATTGTGAGTTTGTGACTAGTTGTGAGAATGGCAAAGCCCAATGGCTCGCTCACACACAGGATTGGAAATTTTCGGAGTAAAACCCCCGCCACGGGCAACGAGAGCTAGGACAGTTGAACAGCCGGCAAATTCTGGCAGGCATCATGGCATCACCTTCTTTCTGTATATATAGGACGCCACGCTTGGACACCGAGGCACTCCAGCAGAGCTCGATCATCAGCCAAGAAAACGCGCTGCCACCACTCTCGGCCTCGCGCACTCGCACAATGCAGCAGCAGATGGCCGCCCTCGATCATCATGCCTCCACCGGGCCCTCCCATCGGCTGCGCGCCGACGCCCGCGGGATGGTGAGCTTCGGCTCCGGCACCCATGGTGGCCACTACAACCGCGTGGTGGTGCGCACCGGCCGGGCGCGTCTCGGCAGGGTCACCGCGGCGGCTGCGCGGCCCAAGTACTGCCGGCTCCGGGGTGCGGCTGCTGTCACCGTCCCCGAGATCAGCAGCCGCGAGCTGCTCGACCTCGATCAACACTTCCGCCCCTAGCCACACTGTGCCGAGCCAGCAGCTTACCACCGTCACCGTCAGGTTCGCTAGCTTCGATGGATCCCTGGCTACTACTGGCTTTGTTTGGTTTCCACTTAATTTCCAGGAAGCTGGCCACCATGCACACATGTCCCTGCTTATAACTGAATAATCCTCGGTGGTACTTACGATACGCGAACACACATGTACAGGAAGGACAACTTTTTGGAGATCGAGATGAAGGTGCGCGACGACGAGCTTGACGAGTACGGCGTCGTCAACAACGCCATCTACGCCAGTTACCTCCATAGCGGTGAGCATATATCTCCATGCACGAGACCATGATGACGCATGACACATATGCACATCTACGAAATATCAATTTATCCGACTGATGAGGCGCGGCACGGTACGTGTCAGGTTGTGACGTGGTGCTTGAGAAGCTGGGCATCAGCGTGGACTACTTACTGGGCATCCACGGGCAACGCCATGGCTCTTTCTGAGCTCAACCTCAAGTATTTCGCGCCTTTGAGGGTACACAACACAATATCTATCTCTCTTTGCTGTGAACACTTGCATATGGAAAATCCCACACATGCACGGAAAATTTCAGAGAGGCGACAGGTTCGTGGTCAAGGTGAAGCCTGTCCAAATCAAAGGCGTGCGGATGCATATACATATATATATATATATATAGGAGGAGCCTTCTCGAAGTCCTTCGCAGATAAGTCTTCAGCGTCCTTTATGCTTATCTGGTTGTCCTTCGTGAATGACTCATCGTCCTTCGCGTT
>CM041640.1:22426364-22458854 GCA_023333625.1 Bothriochloa decipiens | reverse complement strand
GGGGACGGCGGGGGAGGAGAGCTGTTGCTGTTGCTGGCGGTGGTGGGCGTGAGGGACAGGCGCGGGACGGGGCGGCGGCGGCAAGACGGGTGTAAGCGGAGGAAGTATGATTTGGGGCTGGATTGGTGGAGGCGCGGGTGTGTCGTGGCGGAGCTAGGGCGGAGGAGGATCGCGGCGGCGGAAGTCATGGCTGCGGTGGTCGGAGATCGGCTCGGCGCCGGCGGTGAAATGAGTGCGTGGTTGGGGAAGAGATTGGGAAAGTGGGGGGCGAACGATATAGTCTTTTTTTAAGATGATGATGAATGGGGGACGAACGGATCGCAGGCCGTGCACAAGGGTGTGAACCCATGGGTTCGAACAGGGCCCATATTCTTAGGGCCCAAAAAGAAAAAAAGTTTTTTTCTCTTATTTTTTACGAAAGTCTGATTTTTCTCTTGGAATGTCAAAATTGAATAAAATACCTCACTTAACTTTTCAATTAGTGTGTTCTACCTTCGAGCGGTTTTGAAAGTGATTTTGTCCTTTCTTTCCTATTTATTTTGGTTAGATCTTTAAAAATTATATTAAATTATAAAAAAATTATAAAATAAAATGTTTAATTTTATTGGACTTCATATGAGTGGATCTACATATTGAACAATAATATGGTATATTTAGTAAAAAAGGTTTTTGTTGTAGCTTTGGACCTATTCTTTTAAGTAACTAATTAGAATAATTTATAGTTGTAGTTTCTATTCATCGTTTGGTCCATTGCAAAATCCTATCGATAAGGTCGTTGATGTCTTCTACAACCTGGAATCATTTGTTCCTACTTGATATGAAACAACGGTTTTATCAGTGCTTACTTATTTCACTGTCAGACGTAGCCGTCTATTGTTTACACTATAGAAAACATTATTCTGTACAATTCTAATTGCTACACTACAACAACAACAATATAGCCTTTTGTCCCAAGCAAGTTGAGGTAGGCTAGAGATGAAACCCAAAAGAGACGTAAAAACAAAAAACATATAAATATAACAAGAAAAAGATTACGGTTCAGGCACGTTAATTGCTAGTCTCCAAGCGCTTCTATCCATAGCTAAATTCTTAGAGATATTTCACTCCTTAAGGTCTCTCTTAACCGACTCGTCCCAAGTCAGTTTAGGTCGACCTCTACCTCTCTTTACATTATCGACCCGCTTTAGAACCCCACTATGCACCGGTGCCTCAGGAGGCCTCCGTTGGATATGGCCAAACCATCTCAACCGGTGTTGAATCAATTTTTCCTCAATTGGTGCCACCCCAACCCTATCCCGAATATCGTCGTTCCGGACTCTATCCCTCCTTGTACGCCCACAACACCATCGTAACATATACATCTCTGCTACACTCAATTGCTGAATATGTCGTCTTTTTATAGGCCAACATTCAGCACCGTATAACATCACTGCACTGTGACCGATTATTTCAGTGGCTTAACCAACTCCAACTACACCGAGCTGGTCCAGCTCTATGAGAAGTACAAGGACCAATTTGTCCTGAATACATTGCTTTTGTATATTATTAAGTGTTGTAATGCTTATCTGTTCTCATGACCATATGCAGTATTGGTTTATTTTTTATCCACCTATCGGTTGTTCATCGATTTAAACAATTCCGGTTGTTAGGGATGCTAATTGGAAAGTACAATTGCCAATTGTGATCTTGCAGGCTTTGAAATCCTGGCTTTCCCATGCAACCAGTTTGGCGGGCAGGAGCCGGGTACCAATGAGGAGATTGTGCAGTTTGCCTGCACACGCTTCAAGGCTGAGTACCCCATCTTCGACAAGATAAAGCTCTAGTCTTCTAGTTGTTTCTCCTCAACCAGAGTAATGCATAGCGGTAGTATATATAGCTGTCTCAATACAAAGATACAGTTATCTAACTTAGCAGAATGATGTGAGGATATATCAGTGACGTGTGATGATCCTAAGAGACTCATGTAGAATGGTCTGTTATGTAGTAGTTCTGACTTCCATCACTTATTGCTTGTCAGGTTGATGTCAACGGTAACAATGCTGCGTCCATCTACAAGTTCCTGAAATCTAGCAAGGGTGGCCTGGCCTTTTCGGTGACAGCATCAAGTGGAACTTTTCCAAGTTCTTGGTTGATAAAGAGAGACGTGTTGTGGATCGCTATGCTCCAACTACTTCACCTCTGAGCATTGAGGTAAACTTTCAGCGCTGCAATTCACATTGCTGCAAGCGCTTAACTAGTATGCTATTGTGATATCATTATAATGTTTTTTCTATAATCTCTACATAAGGATACAAGAAGCTGCTTGGGAGCTCTTAAACAATATCTGGCTGGAAAAATGTATAAAAACCTGTATGAGCATTGCTCTGAGCGCTTAAATATTGAATAATGTTGTGCTAATAAAGTAGTGCTCCGTATTTGAGAGGTTGCAGTCGTGGACTTGGGTTGGACGTTGACGTCTGTACGCTCTCTGTCGTATGAACAAGACATCAGGTGTGCAATTGTTACTGATTGCATACATCGAGCCCCATTCAAATTAATGATTCCTTACCCATGAGCACGTGCACAAGCTTCTTATTTGCTATCCTATAGGACTAGGCACGGGTTAGGCATTTCATCGTACGGAAAGAGGACATAGATGAACTTGAGTTGTGATGAATTCAGCACAGGGTTCCGACCATAATTCTACCATGCAGCAGCATGAGCACTGTCGAATCCATCTGTATTGGCCACATCACTAAATCAGTTCGACCATTCAAGATCAGAAACAGGAAATTTAAGCAAGCATTAGTTGACAATCTGCTGATATGTGGACTGGTGCCCTGGTCTGGCTCAATTCCATTTGATTTATATTATGATACTATCTGTTTTCAAAAATGGATGCAACGGGCATCAGATTAATTGCTCTCAGAAACATCATCGACACGAAACATACCAGTCGAAGAAGCCCGCCCGCACACGGCTTCTAGCAAACATTTGCGGTGAAGCCTCTGCATAAGGATGGAACTGTCCTTATGCTCCACTTCATCAGTATGAGGTACATTTTCACTGCTCGCAGTGATTTGAGCAGACCAATTTTGAACAAAAAAGGATCCAAGATGTGATCAATTGCTTTGACAGCTCCTAGCCCACCCAGACAAGTCAATCTTAACGAGACTCCAGAAATGAAACAATAACTTTCTAGAAAACCCTCCAGAAATGACATAGAAAAAGAAAAGAATCTACCACTTCATAGCATATATATATGGTTCAAACGGAAATAAAAGGTGCATAATTCGACATTCCGACATAGCCATAGCATACATACAAATGAAGGATAAAGTGCTGATTTTTCTCTCAGAAACACATGTACTTCATCAGTAGGCTACAGACTAATGCAAACAAGACTTTCTATATATAGATGAACGTTGAAGTCGACTATATTCTTCCATGTCCGTACCGTACGACCCTGGTATTTCATGCGATTTAACTGGCAGACAATGGTCAGCTTTGTAGTAGCCATATCGTAGAGGCAAACTTTGTAATTTGTATACAGCATCATTCGGCCACCAAGAAGAAAAGCCAATGGACGGTACCAACAGGTGAGGTGGACAGTGTAACGCTGCTCCCAGGTCTGCCCCTGGCCCCCATGCATCCTCTTGTAGGCAAGAACCACATGGTGACGGTGTCCTTCTCCTTACAGATACGTGTCCACAGGCAGAGCTCCCCGTGCAGCACATCCAATCCGAAGTCATCGGGACACACGGAATCCGGCAGCCTGGTGATATCAAATGTCTCATCAGCCAGGCTGAGCCGGAGAAGACCCCATGGACGTTGCGGGTCACGGTGGATACTGGGGAGGCGCCAGAACAAAAAACCATTGACGGCCGTACCAGTATTATTCCAGTTTCCAGCAGGGTACGGGAGATCATCCTTGATCTCTCTCCAAGCACCGCCGCCACCATTGCTGTTGCCTGAGACGGTTAATACTTCCATCCCCATGTCTGTCCCCTTGCTTGTGTCAGGATCTATCAACCGGTGGAAGGCCCAGACTACCTTGTGCTTGCCTGTGCACGGATCTAGGCCCAGGCCAGTACAGCAGAAGAAGTCCCAGATACTGCCGTGGTGCCGGTTAATATCACTATCTGGCAGTGTGATGGTTTCCCTCATGGCTGGGTTGAAGAGGTAGAGCCTGGTGGATGTGGGAACGAGCACCAGGCCATCACATTGAGAAAAACTTGGAATCGATCTGAACTCACTGCCAAAGTCCTTGTCGTGCATAAGAGTAGCCATGGAAGCACCTTGCTGCCACTGGTAGAAGCGGAAGTGATTGGAGACAACGAAATGCCGGCGTTCGATGTGCGGGGTGATGAGAAGGCATGGATCCTGCTCACATCTGGAGGCCGAGTGCTGGAGGTGTGCGCGGACGAAGAAGGGGTCAGTGATGGTGGCTCGCCAGCCCTTGCAGAACGATTTGCACCGCAGGAGAGACTTGACACGGAGCCGAACTAGAATATCCAGAACAATCTCGTCGGCCAGCTCTGGGATAGGTTCCGCTGGTGGTGTGTCTGTGTTCGTACTCCTCTTCCTCTTCCCGCACGGCTTCTTCCTCTTCTGGCCGGTTCATAGCGTCCATGCAGAGCAACAAAGAAAGATTGAAGATTAGTGACGAGTCCATACATGCATAAAGATCGATATATCTCAGATCAGACGTGATGATCTTCCATTTCGAATCGAACATATCAGTCTTGGAGTACACAAGATAAAATAGGAGTATATACTTTTAATGGAAAACAGTTTTTTCTTCTATTCCTTCAACATAATAGCTGAGATTAAATTACCAAAGAGGAAGGAATATTCTACTCCATGCCTCGTTACTGATCTTTTACTTTTATTACTTTTTTTAACAGCCATCCTCCGTTATATATACTCCTAGTTATGCTCTACTAATATGTTGAAGTAATATTCTCCTAATACATTGATTAAACTACCAACAAGTAATAACACAATAAAAGTAATATGTTGAAGTAATATTCGTTACAGCCATCCTCGTCCGCAGGTCATCACAATAAAATTAATCCTTTACGTAAACATAATAGCTGAGAAAAAAAAGAAACAAAGAGTACCTGATAAACAGGTGATTCCACTACTACAGATTACTTGATCTGTGCCGGTCCCAGACCCCCATCAGCGCCGGATATTGAACCGGCACCACCATATCGGCAGTGATGTGGGGAACAACATCAGTGCCGTCTCTTTGAACCTGGCTCGGATAACACTTTCACTGCCGGATAATAATACAAGCCGACATTGTTCTCAACAGCAACAATGCCGGCTTGTCCCTCCAGCCGGCAGTGTTGTTAACAGTAACACTGCCGGTTCGTAACAGAAGCCGGCAGTGTTATTTTCAAGAACAGTACCGGTTGAGGATACACACCGGCACTGTTATACGTGGCTAATACTGCCGGTTTCAATTACCAGCCAGCAGCATTACGTAGAACAACACTGACGGCTGGGAACACCATCCGGCAGTGTTCTCAGCAGGATCACTGCAGGGGTGTTTACTAGTCCGGCACTGATCGTTAGATGATCACTGTCGGTTTCTATTGCAATCCGGCAGTGATAGGTTTTTTTCCTTTTATTATTAGCAAATTATAAAATCATTATTTTATGCTTTTTTAATTTATTTTTGCAATTCGATTGTAGTTCATAACACGATACTATTAAGCATTACGATGAAACTAAAGTACTTACATCATCAAAGTTTACACAAAAGTGTTTATTACATGTCCCTAAATCATCTCAAGTCACCTCCTACACCCGAATCAATCTGTCTTTGAAGTTTTTTCCATTGCCATGGTCTCCTTTGTCGTAGCCTTCATGACCGAGAACATCCTATTCGTCGAGACCATCTCATCCATGATGAAGCCTGCTAGCGCTTCTTGGAATCCTCTGATTTTGGGTTCTAGAATGCACTGGACTTTAGCCATCTCGTGCTACAGTAGTTGATGAAGACAGAGATGAGATGTGTCAAAAGTATTACTAATTGAGATGGGACAAGCACACACATAGCAGAACCTAAATTAAGAAATACATGACATGGGAGAAGCATACACACCAGTTCTTGTGATACCGGGGTTCTCCCGCCGACGTAATGGTACATTGCCCACATTACGTAGAACCCACATTCGTTGTTCTCCTGCGGCTACTCCAGAGTTTGTATTTCCATACGATAGGCCTTGAATGGGGTCGTCGACGGCAGCACTTTTATCACAGCCCTATCATATATACATATATAAAGTTTAAAATACAAAATATGAGAATATATGCTATATATGAGACTTATAAAAAAATAATATGATATCACATCAATTCACTTACTCATCTAGAACTAGGCGTAGGTCATCGACACACTCAAGTTTCATGTTCTTGAAGTCCCAAACCTCGATGCGTGATTCTTTAAGCTTGGTATCCAAGAAAATGTAATGTCCCCTGCAAATCAAACACAAATGTCCAAATTCATCAAATTCTTATATATTAAGAGTAACAAGATACTATAAAAAATATAAGTTGAGATCGAGCTAGAACATATATCCGCAGTTGTAAACTAGCAAAATGTTGGTTTTCTCCTTATCCAAGAAATCTCTAATAACCACCTCCACTTTTTTTATGGTACCCTCCCTGTCATATCCTAAGATGCCTTGACAGCTTCTGTAGTGGACCTCGATTGGATCAAGGAATCCAATGTGCAATATTCTTTGATGGTCACAATAAGCTGCCATCCATCTAGAAAATTAAGCATTGGAACAGTGTGAATGATAGTTCATTATTAATTATAACAATTAATGAAACTGGGTATAGGGTACATACGGTGTCCACAACATCATAATTTGGCTGTCGAGGTCGCGCCTGTGGTATAGTTGGAACACATCATATTCGACATGATGCCAGATTTCCTGGGGATTGCCAAACCAATGTATGTTGGGTTTTATGATGACTCGAAACCAGAGTATTGCTCCAGCACAGCATCACAAATGTAATAGTCATGGAGCTGGCATAGGTTTGTTGTCAGCTGATTCACTTGGTTCTGTGTTTCCATCATATCCTTCCCAAGACTGAACTTGTATACAGTCGAAGCCATCTCAAATTCCATATCATTTGTATATTGCATCTCAGCCTGATCTTTGCTGAGGGACTCATTTTCCATTGGTTGGTTTGCATACAACTTCCTTACCATTAATTTGTCCAGGACCATTTGTTTATTGCCAGGGTTCACGTCCTGCCTTTTGATGTCCTTGACTTTCATCCACTTGGGAAAATTGGCAATGCTACGAAACCAGATACTGCACACCTTCGCACATTTTTCACTATGCCCAACAGAGCCCACATGTTGCTTTCTCGAGCATGTGACGCTTGCATCCACTTGCCTCTTCTGTTTGTTATTATTATTTTTCAAAACATTATAACCTGCTAAGGCAAATGACATTTTCGGTTGGTTGCTGTTGCTCCTTTTGTTAGCACCTTTTTGTGATTGAGGCAGGGATTGTTGATGACCAGAGGCACGTGTATTATGGCTTGCAACTTTTTGTGATGGAGCCTTTTGGGAAGGAGGATGTGAACCCGATTTGCTCTAAGTTGCAGGTGGATGTTGTTTTGGCGGTGAAGGTGCACTACCACGAGTAGCCGACTGAGGCGGTGGCGAGGAAGGTGCATGAAGAAGAGGAGGTGACGATGGCGGTGCCAGTTTAGGTTCAACACGAGGACGAGACAACACTTCATCCAAGAAGGGGCCCGCACAATGAGGCGGAGAAGAATGAGAGCCATCTCTAGGACCCGTCGGTGACCATCGGCATCATCCTCTTCATCTGAAGAGGCCTGGTGATCAAGCTTAATGAAGCGCTTGCGCTAGGCCACATAAGCTCCCTTGTGCTGACCAAGCAATGGCCTATCTGCTGATATGGGGTGCTCAATCATTATCTTGTTATACTTCTTCTCAAGTATGGTGTCAATGCTGATGCGGGCATAGCCTTATGGAATTGGTTGACCATTAAGGTTCCCATCTTTAGTAGTAGGTCAGGCCTGACCGGTAGCCACTTTGTTAGTTGTAAAAGTTTGGTGGACGTATAACATGACATTAACTGATCCGGTGATGTCATCCACCGGATAAGGCGCATTAGCCTCCAGATCGTCCATCATAGGGGTTGACCCACAGCTACTATGAGCCCTCATCACTGGGCTATAGTTGGTTGGAACATTTTCATTGCCTATTGCAGGAGGAGGTGAACCTGCTAGTCATGCCCTCTCTTTGCTCATTTTTCGAGCAACTTCTTCAGCGAACAAGGCTGCAACTCGCTCATTTGCTCGAGCTTCAACTCTATCCACCAACTCCTTGAGCCGCCTCTCCTCCTCTGCTAATCTTTGTGCTTTTCCCCTCGCGTGTTTACGATAGGTGTTGGCATCCTCCTTGAATGCTGCACTCCAAGGAACGTTGTCGACTCCTCTTGTGCGACCAGGGTGCTCCTTATTTCCTAGTACCTGGGTGAGCACGTCATTTTCCCTGTCAGAAGTGCGGAACCCTGAGTGTAACTCCTGATGTGCTACTGAAAGTCTCTCGACAACCGCATCAGTGACCTCTGAACTAGCGCTATTTTTTGCCGACATTGCTAGATCGTGCCGGATCGAAAGGGTCCCGTCCGGGCAGTGGCGTGTCCCCCGAGCCATGTTGTAATACACGCTTCTCGGCTCCCAAGTGATGGTCTCTGGCTCAATCCCTTATTCTTGTAACTTCGCAATGTCCTCATCAAACTCAGGCAGCTTACTGAGGTAGCCACGAGAGCCAAGGTTATGATAATTTATTGATTTCTCAGAGTTCGCCTTGTTTTTCTCGCTCAAGGCCTTAGCCTCCTTGGACAGCCTATGTTCCTTGAACTCCGCCCAAAATTGCCTCTGCTTTTCGTACTATGCCTCACCCCGATTTAGCTCTTTGTCCTCATTGATATACTTAGCGGTCAAAAAATGCTTGAAACTCCTGAACATTATCCCCATGTTTGATCTGGCATTTTTCTTGACCAACTCCATATCATTGTCAGATGGAAAAGTGAAATATGGTAACAAATTAGACCAAATGGCATTTCCCTGCTTTCGGGACAACCCATTCATCTCTCTGCGCATCCCCCTCCAGCGCCTATACTTAATCGGGATGTAGTCCCTCACAAGAATCCCCATGATATTCTTCCATTTTGTCACCGATTTAGTCAGGCTGATCGGCTCGCCTGTTTGGTCAATTTCAGTTATGTGATAGTGTGCACCTCTGCTCGAAGTAAGCAATGAGGCTCCTCGACTTGTCTTGTGTCTAGTGGTACGCGCGTTGCTGGTACCCGCTGTAAGGTCCTAGATGGCTAGAGGAGGGTGAATAGCCTATTAACATTCTACAAGCCACTAGACAAAACTTGATTAGTATAACAAATGGCGTAACCGCGGTTTTTCCTAGCCTACAAGGTGAGCAAGCCTCCTATTGACAAATCTAGTATAAGTATGATCTCTATGTCACTCAAGGGCTATGTCACTACTTTCTAATCTATAGACCTAGCAAGAACAACTATTCTAAAACAAGCTACACAAGATAAGTGCTAGAAAGTAATGCAAGGTAGAGAGGTGATTCTATTACCGACGGTGGAGAGAAGATGTTGCCAATCACCAAGATGATATGTAATCAATACAATATGACAACAATCACAATATGAAGACCAATCATCGAGAACAAGAAGATGACACAATTATTTTTGTTCACCCAGTGTTCACTTGTGCACCGACAAGCTACGTCACCGGTTGTGTCGACCAACACCTAGATGGATCCTCGGTGTGACCCTCAAGTCACTTGCCCCGCAAGGCACTCCCCCACAAGGGAACCACAAGACACCACTCTTAAGCGTGGTAACTCAATGACACGCGCATTCCACTAGAGTTGCTTTTGGCACTCCGCCGAGGACAAGCACAAGAACCTCTTACAAATCAATCACCGGAGGTGGGCAAGAACAATCACCAACTCTTCCCAACGCCTCCAAACAACCTCCAAGCCGGCTAGGAGCGGTACTCTCCAAGAGCAACAAGAAATCATCGGCAAAATGACTCGCAAGTGCCACTAGATGAATCAACTCATGCAATGCACTTCGAATCACTCAATCTCACTCTAGATTAGCAATCAAGCAAGAGAGATGAGTAGGAGGGAGAAGCTTTAGCTCAAAAGATGCACAAGAGTGTTAGAAAAGCCAAGAGCTCTCCACAAGGGCCGGCCACCTTCTATTTATAACCCCATCCTTTGAAACTAGCCGTTGCCCCTCGGGCGGCTCGATTACACACGCCGGACGCGTCTGCCGCTAGCGCCGGATGCGTCCGGCGCCTCTGCTGTTCAGCCTCCAACGGTCGACTCCCACGACACGTCAGCGTCCGGCGGTACCCCTCGGCGTCTGGCGGCCAGCGTCCGGCGAAACCAACTGCTCTGCGACCCTCTCTGAGTAGCGTCCAGACGCACACCCTGGCGTCCGACGCTTCACACGCGCTGAAACCTCGGCCTTCATTTCTCACGAGCGTCGGACGCTAAATAGTGCCAAGCCGGCGTCCGGCGCAAGCGTCCGGCGCAGCGTTCGGCGCTCTGTCTCTCAACCGGTACTCTCTGTGTAGCGTCCGGACGCTGGGCCAGCATCCGGCGCTCAGCGTCCGACGCTTAGAATATGAGCATTCTCAATCCCGTGACGACGCCCTCTTTTCTCCAACTAATTTGCATCTGGCGCAATAGAAAATATCTCTCTCATTTTCCCGAAGGCGCCGAATCCCCCCTCGCAAGCTCGGGGGGAGGATGAGCGGTTACCAAACCCAACTCAACCTTACAATCATACCGTCGCCTTTGCAAATGTGCTAACACCACCAAGTGACATCTCCATGTGCATGTGTGTTAGCATTTTTCCAAAGCATTTTCAAAGGACTTTCATCGCGCACTAGATCCTAAATGCAATCACATGAAACGATGGACCTAGTGGCACTCATGAACCGAATTACCGAAGATCTCCCCTCTTCATAGTTCGGCTATCGATCCTAAACCACTCACACCCTCTATGGTGTCTTGAGTGCAAAAAACAAAATGGCCCTATAGGTTATACCTTTGCCTTGAGCCCATTTTGTTGATCCTTCAACCGCCAAGCCTTTACATGATACGTGACACTCCATGTCATCATGCAACGGTCTTGGTCCATCGATCTTGATATTACTTGCTCTTCACCGTTGGTCGGTCCATCGGCGCCAAGTCATGCCCAAGCTTCACCGTCGCACGGTCCTTCGCTTCGAAGCCTCAACTTGCCCTTCACACTTCCAACCGATCCATCGAGCCAAGCCCATCTTGATCTTCACCATGCTTAGGTTGCATAACTTCATGTCATGCCTCAACATTGAGCTCCACTTGGCATGGACTACCTTTCTCTAAATCATCCACTTAGAAACAAGGTTAGTCCTTAGGTTTCATCAATTACCCAAAACCAAACTAGGGACTTTCACCCGCGCCATCTAGCGCACAATTGCTCGACCCTGGCGAAGACACACAAAACAAGCCAATTGATGAGCCACTAACTTAACATGTTAGTCTATCTTGTTTATTAACAACTAAGTTACCTCGACATTATCTTGCGCCAAGGGACTGTCTTGCGCAAGATTTAGCCAATTGGTGGGGCTAAATGCCTCTTCGGCAACTGCCGGAGTTTGCAGGGCTCCCATCCTAGGGGCTCCCGTATCAGCGATTTGATTAGGTGCTTGTTGTGCATGGTTTGCACAAGTTTGCGGGGTTCCCGTCCCAATGTTCTCATCCTGTGATGTTGTTTCCTCCTGCCAAGTTGACAATGGGCCATCTGGCGACGTGTAGTAGTCATGGCTGTGGACATATCGAGAATTGGCTATTGTAAGTGTTGCAAATCCAACTATTGGGCCCAACAAGTGTGGAGAACATAAAATACAAAATACAATACCAAGTCCATAAAACTAGCTCCATATCACAAAGTGCAGGTAATGAAAGATGTACAAAAGGAAGTTTACATCAACTTCCAAAGAAGAAATGCAATGAACATAGCTTGACATAAAATCATGGCATGTGTCCAAGACCAAAGAGCAAGCAAAGTCCTAATCTTCCTATCTCTAGTCAGTGGGTTCTCTTCAATCTCCAGTGCCTGTGAACCCCCTTCCATCGCCAAAGAAGGTGGATTCTCTTCAATCTCTAGTGCTGGTGGATTCTCTTCAATCGGTTGATGCACTGGGCCATGGTTTGGTCCATAAAAGGACCACAAAGCTTTAGCCTCTGTGTTGAATTTCTTGTGAGAATTGCATGGATAGC
Organism: Bothriochloa decipiens; assembly: GCA_023333625.1. Lineage (NCBI taxonomy): Eukaryota > Viridiplantae > Streptophyta > Magnoliopsida > Poales > Poaceae > Bothriochloa > Bothriochloa decipiens. The sequence continues at coordinate 22,446,505 of CM041640.1, read as the reverse complement.
GATGGACTTGACGATTGGCATCTACCCACCTATGGTAGATCCCTGGTTGCCAGCCAATCCACACTACATACCATGCCATTGTTGCCTACTATGTCATTCACACATGAATTTGACAAAGCAAATAAACCCAGTTAATATAGTGTGTTATCACTATGCCATTCAATCACGTTTTCTACACAATTTGACAAACTTATTATAATACAACATATAACATGTTTGTGTACATCATGCCATAGTTTTTTACACATCAAATCATGCATGGATGAACTATTTGTACATTATAGCAAGGGAACTTAATCATCTAGCATATGCCACTTCATTAACATTTGGTCACTGCTCTAAGCTAGAGAATAACTTAACATGGGAATTTCAATGATCGAACACACTCAACTTGCTGGGTGCAGCTGTGGTCCATGCTTCTTGTGGTGGGGATACTACGATGGCGTGGACGAGGAAGCAGATCGATCGACGAGGTCGCCGGCGTGGACTAGGGGGCAACTAACCGCCACCACGGAGTCCAGGCTCAAGCTGCCACCGGCGATGGAGAAATCATTGTACACACAAATCCAAAAGGATTGTCACTGCACGTGTAACACTCTGGTGTTAAGCATGCATAATCACTTGCATTCTTAAGCATAAGCATCATTATGCATAGCATTGATGAAAAGAGTAATTGTTATTTTATGTGGATGCTTGAATTATTCAAATTATGATTGCATTTCACATGGTTTGGATAAGTGGCATGAGTGTTTGGTGTTTGATGACCTCTAAAGTAACCTATACATGATTAGGACACCAAATGAACCTAGGTTTATGTTCATGGTTTTGGTTAATTAAGCTTTGATGTCATGGTTGACCAAGGTGGACCATGAAAGTAATTTTGTTTGACTGATTTGAAAGTGGTAGCTAGATGTTTGCATGTGTGTACACCCTAAATAAAGTTTGTAGAGAATTTCATAAGGAACAAAAGTTGTTATTATCACTTTTCATGAAAATGCTTGGAAGATGTTCAAAAATATTGAAAAAGGCAGGTTTGGGGGCTGTTTTTCCATTTTAGGGAATTTTAAAGGCATTTTCATTTGGATTTTTGTATTTCAAAATCTTTGTAGAATCCAGACATACTTTGTATAGATGAAATGTTCTAATCTTCTAGAGCTATATTTTATTCAATATAAGTTTTAGATAATTCAGCTTGGTTTGGGAGCTATAGGGCAGAAAATTTTATATCAGAGGTCATGGGAATAGCTTTTTAGTGACGGTTAGTCCAACCCGTCAGGGAAATGTCCGGCCACCGCCCATCGCACCCAGCCCACGCGCTCCGCGTGGCGAGCGGACACCGGCGGTCCGGGGTGGCCGCGACCGTTCCGACTGCATTAAAGCGAGTGCGGGCCGCTCCCTCCTTTCTGTCCCCCTCTCATTCTCTGCTCTCCCTGCCTCCTTCCCCCGCTCCGCGTAGCTCGCCGTCGCCGCCGCCGACCGCGCGACCATCGCTGAGCCATTGCCACCGCTCATTTTCTTCCCCGAGTGCGCCACTAGACTCGCCTCGACGTGCGCTTGCTCGTGCGCCCCCTAGCAGCCGTCCTCGCCGAGGGTAAGACCCCCAATCGACCCTTCTTCTCCGCGGCCGGCGAACCGGTGACCGCCGCCGCCACGTTCCGGTCGATTCGGCCGTCATCTTCCCTCCCTGTCTCAAGCAGTAGCTGTTCCTTGCCGTGTAGAAGCCGTAACCCTAGTCCATGAAGCCAGTGTGGGTCGTTCCTCGTCGGATTTCGACCGCGCCGTCGGTCGGGAAGCTGCCATCCGCCCTGTGCACGCGACCGAGCCGCCACGGCCCCGCTCCGACCGCGCTAGGACCTTGAATTGAAGTGCCTAGACCCGCTCGTGCTTTCCCTCTGTTCAATTTAGCCGGGGAGCCACGGTAACGGCCAGCGACGCCGCGCCGACGCCGTCGATTTGCCCCTCCCCTGTGCAAGGACCTCGTCCTTGAATACGACGAAAGCCAAGGTTCTTCGTGCATAACTGCCAGACTCAGGAAACTTCTTTATAGGGCTTGGTGGATTTCTAAAAACTCCAGGGTCTCCGGTGCAAAAGCGTTTCCTTTTTTCTTTTAAAGAAACTGATTCTAGATTTTTATTAAATCTTCGAAAATTCATAACTTCTTCATTTTTCATCCAAATGAGTTGGTTCAACTTGTAGTATTTTTTCTTATGAGAACATCTATGCATGAAAAATATGAAATGTGCAATTTGTGATACTTTTCTGTATAGATTTATTTATCCCTATTAATTGCTTTTATCTTAGAAAATGCATAAGTAATTCTCTTTTGCTCAGAAAAATATGAAACCAAGTTTGTTAGTCTTTTTCTGTCATGCTCTATCTGTGAAAAATATTGTGAGGCTATGTCATGTGTAAATATTATTTTGTCTATTTATGGTGCCTATTTTAAGTAGACAGTAAATAATTCATAATAAATAATATATAAGTGATTTTTGCATGAAACTTGTTAGAGGGTGTTTTTATGTCAGTCTAGAGCTAAGAATGTTCTGAGATCTATTGTTTGACATTTTTCTATATACAAAGTATTTTATGCCCAATGAATTATGCTATCTTGTCATTTTTGTGTAGGATAAAGTACTTACTGTTTTGACCTAAAATTTTTATGGTAGTCTACATTAGACATGCTTAAGTTGCTGTAATTTTTACAGAATTTTCTGAATAGTCTAAAGTCATGTTGCAATTCTACCCTGATTTCTTTTAAATAATTAATAATGCTTTAAGTTATTATTTCATATGTGTAATAATGCTTTTTCTGATGTTTGTGATGTGTGTGATCTGTTATTGGTTTTGGTTCAGTAGAGGGTAGTATGCAAAATAATGGTTGTTTATAATTCCTTATAGCATGCGAGTAAATTATAATGCGAGGCTTGTTTAAGATTTGTTTGTAGAAGAGAATGCGGGTGACATGTGTTTATCTTACATGTTTCAAAATCATATCATTTATCTTAGCTGAGCATTCATTCACCATCAGCATCAGCATTATATTTCTATGTATACATGGTATTCATACGCACAATGCATCATACAGGATCATCAGAGCTCGAAACGATAGTTCCCGGAGCACCAGAAGAGGAAGGCCAGCAGGAAGCTCTGGTGCGGGAGATAGCAGCAGAAGAGGATCCCGAGGTTGATCTTCTTGAGTGTCCTGACCATCAGCCAAGCTCTTTCCTGAAAGGCAAGCCCCGGAGCATTCTCCCTGTGGTTTGCAAAATATCTAACTTGAGTCCTTTACTTGTTTGATGCATTAAGTTATAGGCGTTGTTTTATACCGTTGCTGCATTACTTACATTCCTTTCCACTGTTATACTTCAACCCTATTAGGTTCAGGTGCGATTATCTGCTTAGCCCTGCTTAAACTAGATCGGTAGAAGTCGGGTGATTTCCTATCATCCGGGAGTTATAGGTGGTTACTCGGAATGGTTGAATACATTGTTATCTTAGATAACCATGTGGCGATAATAAATTGAGACCAGGCGGGATTGGTGTTGAGACTGAACTGGAGGTTCGGTGTGGTTATCCCGTCTGTGTCGAACTAGGACCCCGTCCGTTGTACGTCCTCAAGTCATATTGAATTTATGCCTCACATTTAGCTGGAAGGATAAGTCGTTCCGACCACGAAGCCTGAGTTTGATTTGGACCGGGAGTCGACCTGCTGTACGCATCGTATTGGAGAAGATGGGAGACCATGGGTTACGCAAAGAGTAAGTCCGAGGTCAGGGTCACCCTAAATAAGGCAGCCGGGCAGTTCCTGGATACGATGGTACCTGTTGATCCCGCGACTTATCCGAATTGAATCTTCGGTGATCTGTAGCTCACCTGGACAGTGAACACTTGACTTGAGCAGCGGCATCATAGTAATAACTTGAATAAAGAGATGAGATGGTTGAGCCGTGATGTTGGAAGGCACTCAACCGGAATTGATTACTATTCTTGTTGAATAATTATTACCATGCTTGTTTAGTACAGGTGCTAATTTAGTATGGTAAGGTTAATCAAATTAAAATACAATGCTAGAAGGTTATGGTTAAATCTTTCTTTAATGCAAGCTTTTCTGCAACTTACGAGTCAGCTATCCTACTTATATAGCCTTGCAGACCCCTTGGAGTCAATTTATTTTTAGTTTATGACGGGTAAGTCTAGCTGAGTACATTCTCGTACTCAGGGTTTTATTTCCCATGTTGTTGCAGATGGTGAGATGTTTTTTGGCTATTGTCAGCACTGCTTCTACCCCGTGTTGGGTGATGACTAGACCTTGGGCATGGTCACTCTACTCTACCTTATGCTTTTGCTAGATATTGACTGAGGACCTGGCACTGTATTTGAACTAAGTGTGTGTGTGGATTTGAACTAAATCGCTTCCGCTTTATTTCGAATTTGAATTGGGTTGTAATAACTTATTTTGAACTCCGATGTTTTAAACTATGTGCGAACTATGTATGTTGTGAATGGTGCGGCTAAACTTATTACGATCTTGGCTATGCCAGAAAGTTTGAAATCCTTCAAGATTTCGGTATGACTACCGGGTTTATTAGGAGCAAGGTTTAGCGTGTTATGTTCACAAGTATTTAAACTAAAAGAGTTTTTGGTTTGCGAAAGGTATTTACAAAAATTATAGTTATGTATAGGTGTTCAAATCTATGGTTTTGAAAACTAGAGTGTGCCAGTGGTCATATCCTTTATGCCCAATAGAATTCAGGTGGCTTAATTAAGTACTAACTTGGGGAAATTGCATCATATTTTCTATTTTGTCGTTGCCTATACAATGACGGAGTCGTATGGGTGCTATTCACTTGAGTGGTAATGTATGGATCAAATTGCCTCTACGCCCTGGTAAGTGTGAGTTGTGAGAGCATGATTGGATGCAATGCTAGTCTAGGGGAGTGCCTATTGATGCCGAATTATTCACATGTTGCACACATGTTTATATGAAGGTATCCCATGTTGGGACCGTCTTCTGGTGGTGTCGTCTTCTGCGTGACTGTTGGGGTAGTAAGTAATCGGTGTTTTCACCTTGTTCGGAAGGTGCGTGAATTTTTACGTCGAATTGCATTCATATGGGATATGGGCTGAAATGAATTTTCTGCAGGTATACTAACCACGTGAACGGTAGAACAAAGTAGTTACGTATAATGAGAGAACGATGTATGCCACCGCATAGCGCGTTAGATTATTAGTTCATGAGGACATATGTAACGTGCATGCATCATGGTTAAAATTGCTCATTCATACATCTCATTGTTCCTTCCCTTATAAATAAATTGCTTCATTCTTTAAAATTATAACTTATGGGATATACAACTTTTGGACAGATGCCGAGAACCAAGCAGACTGCTCGCAAGTCCACTGGAGGAGGAGTGCCCCATGGTCCTTTGGCTTTCCGTGAGTCGGTGCCAAGGGAGGTGGACACTTTTCTTGAGGAGCACGCTATGCCTAGCCTTCTTTGGAGGATTCTCTCCAACGCTGGGTACACGGTGGGCATGGAGCCTCACTACTACTGGGACAAGGATGACTTGGTGAACTATGGAGAGGCTCGGGTGGAGGTAGTTGTCCCACCTTTGGACGGTGACCCCCACTGGGTTGGGTGGCGCTATTTTGGTGCGGGCAGGACTGCCAAGACGAGTGCCATGTTTGCAACTTTTGACGTGGTGGAGCACCTAGTTTTTGGCTCCGCGTGCGCTGGGCTTATATAGTCTAGGCATATCAGTGCCAGGTTGAAATAGCACCCGACACTGATGATACATATCAGTGCCGGGTTGTAATAGCACCCGGCACTGATGACAATAATCAGTGTCAGGTTACAATAGCACTCGGGACTGATGTGGTTGGGAATTTGTGGTTAACTAAACTGTAGTATGGTAGTATACCGAACAATCCCTTCTATCGCAGAGGATAAGGCACGTCCCCTCGGCCCCCGAGACCAGTTCGAAACCTTGCGTCCCAAATTATTTTCTTTTCATTTGTTTTTTGAGAATACAATTATAAAACTAAACCTAGGAATGATCTTTATTTTAAAATTTTCATAATTATTGGTTAGCAATTATTTCATTTCATAGCAAATAATTATTTTTCTAAAATAATATTCTTATTAGTTTTCTTATAAAACTAATTCTTACATTTATGGATGAAAGGGCTCATATACCATAATAATTCAATAAAGATATTACACTTGTATATTCACATGTCAAAATGGTTTAAATTTTTTTTGCCAACTTATACACCTAAACCATGGTCTGCTCCCACACCAGTTTCCATATTTTTCTGATAATTATTTTAATTATTGTAATTTTCTTTGTGCATGGTGAGACACAATATGGTGAATTGCAGAATGCAAACACATGGATTTTGCATCAACCTCCATAAAATGTTGTTTCCTAGGGCACATGAGACCTTTTGAAAAAAATTTGCGTCATTCCTGCTCTTTTCGGGGGTGGTCTCAGTTCAAACTATAATTACTAGGTGAAGTCACGCGGAAATTCAATTAAACCTAAAAAAGTAGCAAACCAATTTAAAAAAATCTCAAACTTGGTGAATACTTTGTATGTGGCATGTGAAGTCTAGACAAAAAGTTTCAGATCAATTTGACACAGGAATGCATATGAACCACAGAATCCATAAGAACCTAAGTATATAGACAATGTTCGATGAAAGGTGTTGTATACCTTTATGAAGCATGTAGATTATGACTACGTCAAAATGGCTTGAATTTTTTTGCCATCCTTGTACACCTGAACCATGGTCCCATGCCAGATCTCATGTTTTTTTGATAATTATTTTAATTATTGTAATTTTTTTGTGCATGGTGAGACACACTATGGTGAATTACAAAATGCAAACACATGGATTTTGCATCAACCTCCATAAAACGTTATTTCCTAGGGCACATGAGACCTTTTGGAAAATTTTCGTGCCATTCTGGCTCTTTTCGAGGGTGGTCTCAGTTCAAACAATAATTACTCGGTGAAGTCACGCGGAAATTCAATTAAACCTAAAAAAGTAGCAAACCAATTCAAAAAATCTCAAACTTGGTGGATACTTTGTTTGTGGCATGTGAAGTCTAGATAAAAAGTTTCAGATCAATTCGACACAGGAATATGAACCACAGAATCACTAAAAACATAAGTGTATAGACAATGTCCGATGAAAGGTTTTGTATACCTTTGTGAAGCATGTAGATTATGACTACGTCGAAATGGCTTGAATTTTTATTGCCAACCTTGTACACCTGAACCATGGTCCCACACTAGATCCCATGTTTTTTTGATAATTATTTTAATTATTGTAATTTTCTTTGTGCATGGTGAGACACACTATGGTGAATTACAGAATGCAAACACATGGATTTTGCATCAACCTCCATAAAACGTTGTTTTCTAGGGCACATGAGACCTTTTGAAAAACTTTCGCGTCATTCCTGCTCTTTTTGGGGTGGTCTCAGTAAAACTATAATTACTAGGTGAAGTCGCGCGGAAATTCAATTAAACCTAAAAAAGTAGCAAACCAATTTAAAAGAATCTCAAACTTGGTGAATACTTTGTATGTGGCATGTGAAGTCTAGACAAAAAGTTTCAGATCAATTTGACACAGGAATGCATATGAACCACAGAATCCCTAAGAACCTAAGTATATAGACAATGTTTGATGAAAAGTGTTGTATACCTTTGTGAAGCATGTAGATTATGACTACGTCAAAATGGCTTGAATTTTTTTGCCAACCTTGTATACCTAAACCATGGTTCCACACCAGATCTCATGTTTTTTTATAATTATTTTAATTATTATAATTTTTTGTGCATGGTGAGACACACTATGGTGAATTATAAAATGCAAACACATGGATTTTGCATCAACCTCCATAAAACGTTATTTCCTAGGGCACATGAGACCTTTTGAAAAATTTCCGCGCCATTCTGGCTCTTTTCGGGGGTGGTCTTAGTTCAAACTATAATTACTGGGTGAAGTAACGTGGAAATTCAATTAAACCTAAAAAAGTAGCAAACCAATTCAAAAAATCTCAAACTTGGTGGATACTTTGTATGTGGCATGTGAAGTCAAGATAAAAAATTTTAGATCAATTCAACACAGGAATGCATATGAACTCTCAGTGCAACCTATTTCATGAAATTTGAATCTGGCCCGCATCATTTATACGCATCACTGCTGGTTCATTAGTTGAGATCGACAGTGCTAATGCTCATCACTGCGGGCATAGACCAACCCGACAGTGATCGTCTGTATCAATGCTGAATCTTTAATCTAGCCCGGCAGTGATGTTCCTGCCTTGGCTGGTTTTGCATGCATGCATGCTGCAACAAAGGCCCTGCACACTATTCCCACCTACCACCGCGGTGGCCACTCCTATAAATAGAGCCCTTATCTCCATCTCATTCCACACACTACTTCACTTCACGAGCTAGCTAGAAAATCTACTCAAAATAAGGTCTCGATGGGAGTTTGCATGTCCTAGTCCATCAAAATGGTGCACAATAGAGGTGCTAGAAGAATGCTATTGAAAATAGAGCAACGCCGACTGTTGGGGTCGCCATGAGATTGACAGTGCCATCCGAGGATGCGCACTCTTACTCTAGTGGTGCGGTGTTGGTTGCTGCATGGTGACGGCGCCGAGCGGAATCCGGTGCACCCTGGATTGTTCTTGCAATCGGAGGCATAGGTTCATCAAAGGCTAAGAGCAGAACAAGCCATGCAGTTTTCAACATCCCCAACGGGGAGAGTGTAGAGGCATTGGTTCATGGGGCGCACGTAGGCATGAGTTTTTGCGGCCTCCTTGATCATCTCGAATCGGCATAGCTCGTTACCACCTGGCATTTCTGAGGTTCATGGGATGCTAGAAGAACGCTACTGAGGTGGTTAAATTTTAATGTGTTCATACACATTGATTATAACATTGACCTATATAAAAAAATATCTTTGTTATTGTATATGTAATTTTATTTTAAGGTCTTTGTTATCGTATATTTCTCTTTTACTACCCCTCAACAAATATAATATTACTCATTGTGCATGGGTGGAAGCAGTGCTCCTGCTGGGTTGATCAGAGGGAGCATGCCTCCATGTAAAAGTTTGAAAACTATTCTACATCAGTGCTGGTTGCAGTTACAAACCAGCGGTGATGTGGCAATCCGTGCCGGTTATGGTTACCAACCGGCAGTGATAGGGTCCAACGGCATTTTTTAAAAGAAGAGCCCACTGCTGCTGCATGCTGCCATTGCTTCCGCCTGCTATTGTGGGCCTGGGTCATTCCGGCCGCGTCCTCGGATTCGAACTAAGATGTGGGTGCACCGGCAGCTTTTTTATTTTATTAAAATTCGATAAAAAATGAAATAAAGGGCGTCGAACCGGTGGACTCGAGCTGGAGGGGCTGGAGGCCTAACCACTTGAGGTAGGAGAGGATTCATGCACACATAAGAAATTCACATACATAGTTATTAATAAATAACTGAGCCTTGCACACATAATAAATTAGAGTACTTAGTTGGTCAAACAACAACGAAATACTTTTTTGAATATAGTCCAAGAGTACAAGATACAACAAATAGAAGGAAATTACATATACGATAACAAAGACCTTACACTATACAAAATCGATGTTACCATCCAAGAGTATCAACACAATAAAATTTAACCATCCTAGTAGCTTTCTTCTAGCATCCATAAACCTCAGAAACGCTAGGGTGGTGATGAGCTATGCCGGTGAAAGTGGGCAATCAAGGAGGCCGGGAAAAACTTGTGCCTCAGCGTTCCTTCCCATGTTGCTCTTGTTGCAGTGGTTGTCGGTGGGGAAGTATGTCCTCTTCTGACACGCAAACACAAAGCCAGAGCCACGCTAGAGACACCAACATACCGCTTTGCTTATCAGTAGAATTCTTCTAGCACCTGTTGTGTGCACCATTCTGGTGGACTACAACAACTAACAATTTCTGTATGTGGAGGGCTTTCTCCCACAGAGAGGACATGTTAAACTAGCTACCCTAAACCCTAAAACCTAAGCACAAAGAAGAGTGGGAAAATGAACACAAGTAGCCATGCATATGCTCCCTAGGTGTGTGCCATGTTTATAGGCGAGCTGGCATGGTAGGTGGCAGCATTGCCATGTTTTTTTATGGTGACGTTGCGGTGGCCACCGGTTTAAATCGGGGAGCCACAAAGAAAAATAAAAAGGCCAAATCCGTGCCGGTTCCTAGCAAAGACCAGCACTGACGATAATATTCAGTGTCGGATCCTAATACAACCCAGCACTGCTGTGCGTCTGACTTTCCTTCCTTCTAAAAAGCATTGCCACTATCGATTCAAATCAGGAACCGATAGTGATAGTGTCACCTTTTTTTTCATTTTAAAAAATTGATGCTTCTATAATTATCAGGTTTTGGGGTTTAGATTTTTTAAAAAAACATCGACACTGTGGGTTCAAATAATGTTGGGATTAGAATGATTCTATATCATGTTTGGTATATAGCCAATAATAAAACTATAAAGGTGCATAGATATATTGTAGATTTAGTTCAAATAACTGATACAAGATGAGAAAAATGATAACATATAGTCAACATCCATGTAGGTTGGATTCTTGAGCAGCTTTCTTCTAACTGTTTGGGTACTTCGTCTTGTGGACAAACTATTATGGCTCATCATGATCAGTCCGTATGTAAGCAGGTTCCTCGCCCTCTTCAAGGATAGATAGGGTTATGTTTCCCCCGACTGGAGGCATTTCCTGATATCCCCTGTAGTCTTCTTCGTCAGTCACTCCTTCGACACCGACAATCTTTCTTTTTCCTTCTAAGACTACCTTTAACCTGCCTTTCGTATTGTTGTCCCTTGCATAAAAGACTTGCATAACATCTTTTGCAAGGATGAAGGGGTCATCTCTGTGCGCAGTCTTTGTGAGATCAACTAGAGTGTACCCTCCGTCTCATTGGTTACTGCATTTTGCCGAACCCGCTGGCAGCGAAAGAGAGCAGGCTTTAGTCGACTACTGTAGTCTAACTCTCATATCTCCTCTATGAAACCATAGTACATCACCTCCACGTTGCCTTCTTCATCGTGGGCATCAAAACAAACACCACTGTTTTGGTACGTGCCCTTTCCATCTTGCTTTTTAGTGCAAAATGTAAATCCATTGATTTCATACCCTTGGTACTTATGCACCATGGCCGTAGGTCCTCTGGCTAAGATTTTCAGCTGAGAATGAGATGGGATTCTTGTTTCAAGCGTTTGGCATCGCATCCAGTCGAAAAATTCCTCCTTATGTTTCTTCTCAAGCCAAGCCTGTGACCTGCTCAGATAGGAAGCTCTCAGCTCTTGCTTGTGTCATACAATGTATGGCATCACATCTTTGGCTTGTTGTAGAACAGCGAATTGTGCATGTCGGTAAGAATTGGGATCCTGTACTCTGCGAGATCTTTCAGCGATAATTCCTTTTCCCCTAAGTATTGCTTCATGATGAGATTATGGAACTCTAACCCTGCTGATGTGCATATAATATGAGCAGAACTCAATGGCCTCCTCTGTTGACCATCCTTCTACCATGCCCCCTTCTAGCCTGAATTTGTTCTGAACATACCTCCGAAAAACTTTCATCAACCTTTCTAAAGGAAAGATCTGGTGCAGGTACATTGGGCCAAGTGCTCTAATCTGATCAACAAGATGAATGAGTAGATGCACTGAGATATCAAAGTAGGTTGGTGGGAAATGCATCTCAAGCTTGGAGAGAGTATTGACAATGTCCTCCTACAGCTTGCCAAGCGTGGACACAACAATGACCTTTTTTGAGATTGCGTTGAAGAACGAGCACAACTTAGTGCTTGGGTCTTGAACCTTTGGTGGTAGGATGCCATGAAGAGCAGCCGGAAGCAGCTGAGTCATAATGACATGGCAGTCATGGGCCTTCATACAACCATAATTAAACTTGTGTTCACTCTTGTTAACTAGCCTGCGCGGGTTCGTAGAGTAGCCCGTTGGCACTGTAAGTTCATCAAAGAAGGCTATGAGCGTATCACTTTCTTCCATCTTCAATGTCCATGACGCAACAGGAAGTTTAAACTATCCACCAGGTTGCTTGATGGGATGCAGCTCTTTCCTGAGCGCCAAGTATTGCATGTCCAAATGTGTGCTTAGTGTATCCTTCTCTGTACCCCTGTGTTCATCAAGGTGTTCAATGTGTGGAAGCACACATTTTTAGTAATGTGCATGGGATCAAGAGAGTGGCACACACTAAGCAAAGGCCAATAAGGCAGTTTCCAAAAAATAGATTTTCATCCATGGACTACTTTTAGGCACCGCTACTGCCCCAGCCCCCTTCCCATGGACATATTCAAGAGTGCTTACTTCTTTCAGTATCTGTTTCCCATCTTTATAGTTTGGAGGTGGGCGGTTATCAACTTTCCCATTAAAATCTTTCTTGTTCCTATGGTAAGGGTGATTCCTACGTAGGAATCTACGTGTTCCCATGTAAACCATCTTCTTATTATGTGGCAGAAATACAGCGTCTATCTCGTCCGAACACTCCACACAACCAGTGTATCCTCTTTTCTTCTCGCCAGACAAGGTACCTCTCCCTGGTAGGTCAGTGATTGTAGCGATAAGTACTGCCCTGATTGTTATGTGTTCCTTTTTGTACTCGTCCCAGACCTGCACACCTTCCTCAAAAATCCTTACTAGTTCATCGATCACTGGTTCCAGAAGCACATCGATATCATTCCCAGGCTGCCTTGGCCCTTTGATCAACATTGGCATTTGGAGGTACGACCGCTTCATACAAAGATACGGAGGAAGGTTGTATATACAAAGCGTCACTGACCAGGTACTATGTTTGCTTCTAATCTGGTCAAAAGGATTCATCCCATCTGTGCTCAAACCTAACCAAAGGAGCCTTACATGTTTACTGACTTTGTCATAGAACATAGTACTGACAGTCCTCTAGTCCTTTCCATCGGCGGGGTGCCTCAAAATTCCATCCTTCTTGCGCTCTTCGCCATGCCAGCGCAACAACTTTGATGACTTTTCACATGCAAATAGCCTAATTATTCGTGGAGTTATAGGAAAATACCAAACAACCTTTTTGGGTCCTGCTCTAGTCTTGCTACCATTATTTGACGGCCATCCTTATATCATGGAGTTTCACACACGGGGCACTTATCCAACTTTTCGTATTCATTTCCACAGTACAGTATGCAATCATTGTAACATGCATGGATTTTTTCAACCTCTAGACCAATTGGATAGATCATTTTCTTGGACATGTATGTATTCTCTGCCAACTCATTTTTTGCTGGGAGGAATTTTCTTATTATACCTAGCAAGTCATCAAAGCCTTGATCGCTAACCCCATTTGTGGATTTGAAGTCCAATAGCATGATGTCGGCTTCTAGTTTGCTCACCTCACAATATGCATGCAGTGGTGTTCAGGCATCTTTTCTCATGACATCTAGCTTCTTCAACTATTATTCACTGAGAAATCCATGATCCGCATTGTCTAGCATCTGTGAAAGCCCATCGTTATGAACTGTGTCGCCAGCTAACGTATTAGCAAACACATCATTGATGATTCGCTCGTTCGTAGTAGCTTCTTGGACGACAACGTCAAGCTTGGGTACATCATCAATGTTTTCTCATGATGCATTGTGATCAACTTCCCATGCTTAGTCCATATCGTATAGTTTGGCATGAAACCTCTAAGAATCAAGTGCGATCATACAAACTTAACATGTGAAAATGCCACATGATTGATGCAATCTGTGCATGGACAGAATATTGGGATTCCATCCCTAGCATTTTCTTGGGCTGCGATGACAAAATTACGGACGCCATTCATGTACCGGTCATCTGTTCGGAGCACACCATACATCCACTCTCGATTCATGCCTGCACAAAAATAATATTTAGACCTCAATCTACACACAAACCGTTTAGAGCACTTACATATGTGACCGAAGAGTATTTAGGTCCCCCTATACCAAAAAAATGACAACAATAAATATAAAACACCTAAAATATCAGATATAATCATCAACAACAATGTAGCTCAAAACAATGTTTTAGTCATCGAGAATGTAAAAGAACGTAGCTAATCCCTAATCGTACATGTACTAATTATCATCAAGTTGACCATGATTATCAGGGTGCGAAATTGAATGTCCATACAAACCAACCTCTAGGAAGATCGTTTCACCGCAACTTTGCTTAGATGTATTCCTCAAAATCAAACCAAAATGTGGTTTTCTTGCCTAGAATGGAGAAACAATCAACAATGATCACCATATGAAGCAATGTTGCCATCATAGCAATGGAAATTAAGCAACAAAATCATTGGAGTTCATGCATTGTTAGTTGCTACTAACCTTAAAGCAAGAAGGACATGTCCGTGCTTCAAAATCCAAGAGATTCACGAGGAAGAGCGACCGCAACAATGGAGGACAGGAGCAAATCGCGAACCCTTCCTGGCTGTGTGCTCTGTCCTGGAGAGAGGAGGGAGAAAAGTATTTATAGTAGCACATATCAATGCCGTGCTGTTCCACAAACCGTCACCGATAAACTCTTCACTGTCGGTTATTAGCTGTATCTGAACTACCAAAATTGAGCACCTGCCCTTTTTAAAAAATGGTGTTATTGTGGTGCACAGGCATAACTCACAGGATAACATGCCATTCAATTGGATTGCCAACAAAGGAACAGCACACAAGAGTAAAAGATAAATGCTAACGCAACCATGGTGAGAAACAGAGTGGATGGAGATGTAGACAAACCTTAAACTGCTGCGAATTCCTTTGTGCAAGGTGTAGATTTTGTTGTCTGAGCCTGTAAATCTCAACTCTCAAAAAAAAGGAAGCTAAACTACATTAGTTAGAGCATCTCCAGCCACAGACCCCAAATTAGTCCCCTACATCTCCATTTGGGAGGTGACATGCACAATTTAAGGACCAAAACCAAAGCACAACTCCAGCCACGGACCCCAATGCAAAGACCCCAAATACATTTCAGCACACAATGACAAGCGGGGCCCAATCATCATGCTCTCCTTCTTCCTCCTCCAACCTAGCAGATCCGCAACAGGGGCAATGGAGCGTTGGTGCGGTGATGTAGGGGCCTGTGTGGTGGAGCGGCTCGCGCGACGGCCTACATGCCCGCTCGGCGGAGCGACTCCCGCGGCGGAGCAACGGCTTGCGTGCCCGCCGCCGCCACCACCATGCCCGCCGCCGCACGACCCACCACTGCCCGCCGCCGAGGGCCAGGCGTGGCTGGGCATCGCCAGGAGCCACGAGGCTGTCGCGGTGGGCCTCCGCGCCACGCTCGACCAGCTGCTGCAGCAGCAGCCCGCCTGTGACTGCGGCGGCGGCGAGGCGGACGACTGTGCTCGTCAACGGCATGAAGTGGCTAGAGCTGCGAATCAGTGCGTGCTCGTCGCCGCGCTCGTGCATGCTGCTTATCGGTGCACGCACATCACCGCCAGGGGGAGCGCGCGCCACCAGTCGTCGTGAATCAGGAAGGGGGAGTGCTAGCAGAGGACCTCGCCTCGCGACGTGCAGAGCGAAGTGGGGAGGAAGAGGAGGAAATGCGGTGGGACCCACGAATGAGAGGGTAATAGGGGGTTGCTGGAAGTGGAGGGCTGAAACTATAATTT
Source organism: Bothriochloa decipiens (assembly GCA_023333625.1). NCBI lineage: Eukaryota > Viridiplantae > Streptophyta > Magnoliopsida > Poales > Poaceae > Bothriochloa > Bothriochloa decipiens. Next base: position 22,430,817 of record CM041640.1, on the reverse strand, counting down.
GAGAGGGCATGAAAAATGGAAGCCTAAGTAAGGGTTCCACTGAAGTTGATTTTTTGTCTAAACTCCTAAATTTTAGAGTAGAGGCTCAAGTAGGGGTCTGGGTTGAAGTTGCTTTTAGGAAAGAAATAGCAATCCACCCACCCACACAACTGCAACAACTGCAGCAACAAACAAGCAGGGGATGGAGTGGCAAGGCAACATATGTCTTCTCGATGAGCCGAGTCTGCAACTCGGTGTTTTCCTGCGACAAATACGAGCAATTACTGATATCAGCGAATAGGTTGTCCAATAGAAAACGTAATCGAACTGACATGGCATGAGTAACCTCGGTACGGCTGCTGGATTGTTGGAGCTAACGTGACGAAGCTCACCTTGATGAGGTATTGCGCGGTGGCGTTGGGCTTCGCGGTGTTGGTGATGTCGGCGAGGGCGACAGACTTATTCCCTCTCCCCGGCGGCGGCCGGAGCGCCGCTACGGTTCGGCTGCGAAGGGTTCGAGCCACCGCGCGTCACACCTCCTCCTGGTTCAATGGAACGAAGCTCGAAGCTGAGATAGCGCGGCGTGGACGGGCGGAGAAACCAGAATGGGGCCTGGGGGAGAGGACTTACCGGTAGCGGCGGAGGCCATGGAGGCCGCGCGTGCCTGCATGGCCGCAGGGATGATGGGGCGGCGGCGAGGGGCTCAGGTGGTGGCCGAGCGGCGCGGGAGCTGGGACCTGGAAACCCAGCTCGGGGCGTAGGCGGCGTCGCGATGCGCGGAGGGGTCGAGGCGGCGATGGCTCCGGCGTACCGTGGTGCGAGCGGGAGGGGAACGAATTCGATTTCGGAGCGCGGGGTGCGAGAATTCGGAGGGGCGGAAGGGGATCGATTAGGCTGCCGGCTGCTGGAGGAGACGGCAGCGCGCGCTGTTCCCTTAAGCTGGCAATTAATCAGCACAGATGAGACCCGCCTAACCCACGTTGTTGTCAGGAGCCGAGCTAATGCTACTACTTGATCAAGATGAGCAAGCTGTTAAACTGAAGAAGGCGTAAACTGATGCTCAATTATTTATTTTTTTGAGATTACGATGCTCAATGCCTCAATCAACTAAGCCAAGAGCGGGGAGATGGAAATGGGCCGGAAGCTCGAGATGGGCCGGAGCAAATCATAAGACGAAGCAAGTGTAGAAGCCTGAAGAAGCCCGTACGTATGGAATTTTTTTCATTTTTAATTTTTTTAAAAAAAATTTACAAATTTAAATTTTTGTTTCAAAATATGACAGAACTAGTCGCCTACGGTGGGCGTTTTTTAAAAAACACTCACTGTGTGGGCGTTATATGTGACGTGGCACAGAGCCGGCCGCCGCCGGTGTCGAATTTTGCGGGCGGCCCCTGGCGCCCAAAAAACGCTCACTGCGTGGGCATTTTTTGGTGGCGAGGGGGCCGCCTGCAAAAGTGCGCGTTGTTTTGCGGGCGGGCCTCAGAGCAGTCAAAAAACACCCACTGCGTGGGCGTTTTTTGCGCTCCAGGGGGCCGCCTGCAAAACAGGCGAGGCCGGCCGCGCACTTTTGCAGGCGGCCCCCTCGCCCCCAAAAAACGCCCACACAGTGGGCGTTTTTTGGGGCAACTCTATAAATAGGCAGCCCCCTCTTCAGATTTTCATTATATTCACTAAAATTTTCACACAAAAAAAGAAAGAAGAGAGGAGGGAGGGGAAGGAAGTAACGGCGAAGCCCTGCCAGTTTGAGACCTCGGCTTTTAGGTAAGTTTCTCATACATTACAAGTCTGTTGCTATGCATTAGTAAAATATAATGTGCACTAGAGTTGTTTAGTTTTTAGTTGACTCTGGGTAGATCTGTGAGTAGTATGTATATTAGATCTATAAATAATAATGTTAGAGCATTGCAGTTCATGTTAGAAATAATGATGTTTCTTCTATGCTTTAAACAATGGATTGCATGATTTGAAATGTGACGAATATCGTATTTTCTCTGAATAGATATATTTAGGGTTTAGGAATAATGATGTTTATGCTATGCTTTAAACAATGGATTGCATGATTTGAAATGTGACGAATATCGTATTTTCTCTGAATAAATATGTTTAGGGTTTAGGGTGTAGGGTTTAGGAATAATGATGTTTATGCTATGCTTTAAACAATGGATTGCATGATTTGAAATGTGACGAATATCGTATTTTCTCTGAATAGATATGCAAAACTTGTGGCAGACGGAGTTTTGGAAAAAACAAGGTCGCCCTAGAGAATTGTATCCCGACGTGTCTAGCAAGGATGCTTCTGTTCCTCCTGCAGTCCCTGTCCCAAATTGTGAACTGTGGAGAACCGGCTGATATTGGCTAATCTCACCATGAGGACACAGCTGCCCGTTGCTACTACACATGTGGTGGATTCAATGTAAGTAATTGCACCTCTGTCACTGCGTCTTTATTCAATGCTAGTAATTGCAGCTCTTGCATCTCTAACAATATCGTTACCAATCATGTTTTATAGGCCCATGAGCGGTGCTTTTTCTTTCAGTGGATTGACGGTCCAGACAAATTTGACCCAAGGTATCTCCAGTTTGACGAATGGTGGAAAGGAAAGCATAATCCACCCGATCAATTCGAGCGGTGGGTGGCACCTCCCACTGATCCCCCCCAATGACAGACGAGGAGAAGAAAATAGCCCAATTGAGACGGCTTCAATCTCCGCCTCGTTGCAAATGCGGAGATTATTCTGTAATAAGTTCAGATAGGCTTAACGAGTTCGAGTGTCCTAACCCCACCGGAGTAAGTGCAAATTGTATGCGGTCATGGCTTTCTTAGTATTTGTGCATGTACTAACATTTTATATTGTAGGGTGGGTATACCTTATTGCGGAAGTGTAACTTCAGGGAGTGGCTGTGGGGTCCAAAGAACAAATGGCCCGAGCCGAAGGTGGACAAGAAGAGAAAAGTGGTTACCCCCAAGCCTCCTGTGTTGTGCAAATGTGGTGTCGAAGCGCAGTATGGCCTACTACCATCGGAGCTTGGAATAGGCTATTGGTGCGGCCATATGGTTGATTACGATGAGGTCCTTTTGTTCCACTTGTTGCTCACTTGATATCCAAACTTTTTGTATTTGCTGACTTTAAATTATTCCATTCGATCACAGAGCCTTAGGAAATTCAAGTGGGAGGTTTTTGCCCATGTTGAAGACCGCAGCGAATACATGGATACACTGAAGCAAAAGCAACTAATGGACCTGAAGTTCAGGTCTGGTACTCAGCTTGTGGACAACTACATTAAGATGCGGAAGCGAGCACAGGTTGACTATGCCCGACGATTGTGTGTCCAAACCCCTAGTGCTGCTCGGTGGAAGAAAGACTGTGATGCATGGAAAAAGAAGAGAGAAGAGGAAGCATCCTTGCATGCGAGGGAGAAGATGGAGGAGGCCGAAAAGAGGAGTGCCGATGCGAAGATGAAGCAGAAGATGGCGGAGGCGGAGATGCCGATGAACGATGAGGACGAGGAGTATGATGAAGCGTTCACCCAAGCACTCGATGACTTGGAGGCCGCTTACTACAAAAAAAGGAAGAAGAGGAGTATGATGAAGCGTTCACCCAAGCCCTCGATGACTTGGAGGCCGCTTACTACAAAAAAAAAGGAAGAAGAGGCCAACGCAGCTGAGCGTAGCCATACCAATGAGTTTGTGGGAGAGGATAGTGGTTCTGAAGATGAAGACTTGCTTCCCGGTTATGTTTCGGATTATTAGGGCCGTTTTGTTAGATGAATTCAGATTAGTAGCTCATCGCCCTAGCGGACGTATAATTTTATTGTAATGAACTGTTGCCGTGACTTTTAACTATGTTGTAATGGATTATTATTACGGATGTAATGCAAGCATGTAAGGGTTTAGGGTTTAGGGTATAGGGTATAGGGTATAGGGTATAGGGTTTAGGGTATAGGGTTTAGGGTTTAGGGTTTAGGGTTTAGGGTTTTTAGGGTTTAGGGATTAGGGTTTAGGGTTTACGGTTTAGGGTTCATGGCCAAGGGCAAAGATGTTACAATCCGAGTTACTTTGGAATGTATTAGTTGTGTTCGAAAGGGTGCGAATAAGGAACCGACGGGGATTTCTAGATATAGTACCCAAAAGAATCATGACAATACGCCAGGGCCCCGACGGGAAACGAAGAATATAACAAAAGGTAAATTTTGACAAAAGGAAAGTGTGTATCATACATCAAGACAGTAATTACATCGTACAGGGTGTCCCCGAGCCTAATCCTGCCCCTGCCCCCTACCCCTCTTCGGCCTCCTCGGTCGCACGTGCCCCGACGAGTAGGTGTGGCGATCCGGTGGAACACCTGGAGTCCCACGGACGTGCTGCACTGGAGTCATCTGTGATAACTCTTGCGTGTAGGGCGGAGGTGCTCCTGCAAGCTGTGAAGGGCCGATCTCGACCTCCTCGTCGCTGATCGGTGCGTCAGTGGGGGGGG